>CM027469.1:2994164-3641664 GCA_015776775.1 Magallana hongkongensis | reverse complement strand
ATAGCTGTCTGATCGCCGCTGAGACATCACGCGCATGATTACAGGATATATAATTCACGCGCATGAATATGATATATAATACACGTGCATAGATTTGGGATATAAATATAGGATGTGATTCACGCGCGGGGATATATCGTGATATAATTTATGAGCATGGATCCCAGAAATAATCACGCACATGGAAATAGGATACAATTCACGCACACGTAAATAGGATACACATTACGCGTATGGAAATAGGATACGATTCACGCATATGTGAAAAAAGATCAATTCACTCGCATGGATATAGGATATTTTGTACTAATTGATTGAGTAAAAAAAACACAACGAATTGATCAAGAACGACTTATTAATTATTCATCATTAGTCGAAAAAATAAATGAATTTCCCGATGGAGGATATATCTTCGTTTACAGCTGATTTTATTTTGCTTGTCTCTGGATGTGATTTTTTGTGTTGATGCCAAAAAACTCGTAACAACGGATTTAGTAGTGTGTTACGTACAGTATATATAAGAAACGTATACAATCACCTAATATATACCTACACAACCTGTTATACTATAGAAGGATGAAACTGTCTATATTGTCAAACAATCGTTAGCCCCGGTATAACGGATATATTGGTTTCACAACTGATTTTGTTGCAGTGCATTCTGAGATGTGATTTCTTGCAGAGGAAAATCTGGAGATTACGGCCGTACAATACTTGTGTACCACGTATTTTTCCCCCGACAGAGGATATATCTCATCCAATGGCGCCCCATTCTGTTGTCTGACGGTCCTGTAAGCGCATGGTATCTTGTGTTGATGCTGAGAAAATACTTGGGACCACGAACCTATTTAACAGTATACCCAGTCCCTGTATATTATAGCAGACACGTATCGAATCTACTGGTCAATTCTGTACATTCTGTGTGTCAAAAGACTTATTGAACTCTTAGGATGAATCCTAACTCGAGGCGCGGATCCATTGTACACTCCGCGGGCGGGGATGTAAGGCGGGGATCTCTGAGCGTGGAATCCGTGGCGGGGGACTCCCGGAGATCAAGTATTTCCCGGTAAGTGACAGTGACTGTGACGTCATCAGATGGGCGGGGCGAGGAGTTGTGTGCCTCTGTTAACAATACGCATAAGAAAAATTTATATTTTAGAAGCATTTTCCTTGATATTTTATTCCTCATTAATGCTTTTGAATGCTTATAAATAAAGCAATACTATACATTTTCAATAGTACCCTTTTTTCTAAATAAAAATATCATGTAACATAAGAATATGATCATAAAACTGCTAAGTGGAAATCTTCATATTGTGGAGATAGGAAAAAATAGCAAAAATGGAAGATAGGTTGCGTCTGACCTTAAAATCAGGAAGGGGGGGATTAAAGGGGGGGGGGGGGTGTAATAGTAGAGCCAAACAGTAAGGATCATAAAAAAACAAACCTAATATGTGTTCTTTCATGAACGTTTGTCCCTGGTCAGCATGTAGCTGACAGTTCTTTGTGTTACATGACTTTTATAGCTATACTTTTGTAAAAAAGAAAATGTGAATTAGTCAAAAGATACTATTTTATAAAAATATTTATGTTTTTGGCACTTTGATCTTAGATGGGGTGAGGTTAGGGAAGGGGAAGGGGGAATTTAATTTCATTAATTTGAAATTAAAATCTTAAATTTTAAAAGTAAAAATTTTACATATTTCACAGGGGGGGGCGTGGTTTGCTTACACATATTAGATATCTGAATGAGCAAATCATACTTTTCAGAGTAATTGAAAAACATCAATTGAGGCACCTAATTAATATTATTTGAAGTTTTTAAAAATAATAAAGTTAGAGAGGGAGAAGGTTTGACAGGTGGAAAAGCCCAAAACATATATACAGGTGATTGATCGATCTAACAGCTTGTGTACGGAACTAAAACAATTCACACCGATAAATAATGCAGACACTCTGGGGGTAGTTACATCTATTTCTGAAGTAGATAAAATAATATAGTTGGGTTTTTTAAGGATGCATTTAAGGAGGCCGGAAGTTCTAAATGTAATATAATGTAAAACCATCAGATTTATTTGAAAATTTTATATGCGATTTCTGAAGCTATTAACCAGTACTTGATAAAGAAAAATTTCATATATTTTAATTAATATAAAATTTTATCATTTCCCATTATCTTTATATGGAGCTCTTCTTTTAAAGGAGATTAATATTGTCTAAAATGGCAGCCACCCCCAGCCCCCTTAATCAAATATCACCAGCATTAGCTTCCTGATGACCAAGATCTGCACTTAACTGACCTTCAATTGAGGACTGTCATATTCTTTGATCCTTGTTTGATCCTTGAGATTAGAACAAATGTCAATGGTATCATTCCATACAGGAATAGCTGGCATTTAAACACTTATTTAGACATGACGGTCTTTGCCATTTACAACCTCCCTCGTATTTTCACCCTAAGTATTTAAATTGTGTGCACATATACATGCAATCTGATTAAAATAAGCTATATCAGAACGGCTCGTCTCAATCAGATTGATATACATGTATGTACATCACTGACATTTTGGATGGAGAAATTGTTGGGTAACTTTATCCACATACCCCCCCCCCCCCCTTCCCCATAAAAAGCTTTTAATTTGAATTATACGAGTCGTGAATGATCGGTGAGATGCATGGGACACACCTATTTTGTGACGTACACTAGTATATCTCTCTGTTTTGAAGTCTATCTTTTCCCCTCCCCTTTCCTCACCTACCTATAAATACTGATTATTTAAGTATACAGTATGTAGACGTGCAGGATACAAGAGGGCTCTTACAAAACCTTTATTATTTAAACCCCTCCCCCTATTTGTCCTCCCATAGTTTCCGATGTGCGCACATTTGCATTTTTATTGCTAATTAGCACAAATGCACAAATTTGTCCCTCTCTGTCTTTGTCTCTCTCTCTCTCTCTCTCTCTCTCTCTCTCTCTCTCTCTTTCGTTTCTCTCTCTCATTTCTCTCTCTCTTGTTTCTCTCTCTCTCTCTCTCTCTCTCTCTCTCTCTCTCTCTCTCTCTCTCTCTCTCTCTCTCTCTCTCTCTCTCTCTCATTTCTCTCTCTCTTGTTTCTCTCTCTCTCTCTCTCTCTCTCTCTCTCTCTCTCCAAGAAATTGTGGATATTTTGCTATTTATTATATGCCTCATGCATCGAATAATAGTAGTAGTTACTGAAAAAAATATCTAAAGGCTAAAAGAAAAGCTAGGGCAGGTGGGGGAAGGTGCATCCATTTAAGGAAAAAAGTATAGACAGCAAGCTAACCGTGAAATTCAAAGACAAACGAGCACTGTCATTTAAACACAAACATTTTCTTTCCATTAATTTTATTTCTTCCGTTGCACACAGTTGGTCATCGTGTCTATTGGTTTTGTCCGGAGAAGACAAAACTTTTAAATCCGGATAAAAAACAGTATTTAGGTAAGCGGATCATAATTTGATACGACTTAACGCCTGTTAAATCAGTGAGGCATTGTGTTTTGCCAAAGAATCCTGATTTTCATAACAAAATAAAAATAACAATATAATACAAGACTTAATTAAGAAACACATCTGAACTGTTTAAACTACCATTGACAGAAGAGCTTCAAGTATGTATTATCCCCTTTCCTCATTATAACATTCAACAGTAATAAATGTGAAAGTAGCCGCACAAATATTATTGTTGAATCGTCTAGAATGGAATTGAAACTTGTTATAAATGATTATCTTCCTTATTTCCTGAGATAGCTCAAGACAAGCTAGAATTCTTTTCAACGAACGTTATAATGAAACGGTGTGGTCATTAAAAAAAAAAATACATTGTCAAATAAATCGAACACTTTAGACATTAAACAAGATTCATAGGTGGAACAGTCTTCTTACTCTTGTTTACAATCTAACTGACAAACTATTTTCTGTCGCGGCTTAATTGATATTGATCGCTGAGTAAACCGGCTCGGGACTGATTAGACACATCTTTCTGTGTGTATTCAGACTCAGGATAATTTCATCTAAATCACCCATGAGATCAGAGCTTTGTTTTCTCTTCGATTGGACATCTTACTAAATCGTCGAGGATTTCCGCAAGAATGTGAAATTAAACTTAAGGATTTTATCTCTCGTTCAAGACGAAATCTGAAACATCGACGCTTAGGAATAAACGATAATATGAAATGTTTCTATAGTTCTTGTTAAAAATTCAAAATTTTGAACCTTTCATCTGAAGTGCTTTAAGGACTTTTGTTTCGATTTCACCTGATTATACCGGATTCTTAACCCTTTTAAACCGGATTACTTTGACTTCAAAATGTCTACCCAGAAGCCAAGCTTCCTTAGGTATGTCATTCTATAATAATTTTACTTTTATGATTTTTACCTCTCCAAGAAAAAAATATGTCAAACGTATTTCTTTATCAAATATTGTAAAATTTGACAATTCTTAACCGGTAAGTGTATATTTTAATTATAATGTGCTTTTATCTACATATACATGTAAATATCGACAGGTGCCCAAATCCATCTTAAACGTTATGTTCAACTGTGTTGCAACTTGCAAATATTTACCTCGTTCTTATTCAAGCTTCCTTGGAAAAACCGCCCCCATCGTTTGTATATGTGTGTAACCTTGAATTTGTGCGCAGAACCCCCTCCCCTAAGTCATTCTTTCTCCTCCAATATTTTAAAAGGAAAAAACCTCAGAACAAAACGAATGCATCATCAATGAAAAAAGGCACAGTACAAAGTTTTATACGATACGCAAAAATGTCGAACTGTTATATGAACTTTTTTTTCATTAAAGAGTAGTAATTCTAACGCATTTTAGAAAAAAAATATTTAAACTACAAAAATAATGATTAATAAGATAAACAATATAGAAAACTAATTAAGATAATACTAAAGAAAATGATTATAGAGAAAAGAACGAAAAATGTTGAATTAAGAGAGAGGAAAATATGGATTTTGATCTGCGGTGCATATTTCTCTGCTCAAAGATGTTGTCAAATAATGACAGAGTCATTCATTGCATTTATTACATTTTAAACGCCGCGCAGCAATAGAATCCCTGATATTAACAGCTCTCAATTACGACAATAAAAAACCACTTCTCCCAAGACGGAAGTGGGTCGTTCTATTACAGAAAACTTTGTAATAAACAGAAAAAAATAAAATGACATCATATCACACAACTTCAGTTTCTCTGGTTGATCAGCCCTTCGATTTTTTCATGAAAAAAAATGAAATTGTTTTCTTCTGTTATTTCAACGTGAAAACGTTAAAAGGAATGCATATATCGTAGGAGTTTGACACATTTGAATACAGTGTAAACGTTAACAAACATAATGTTTGCGTGCGAGGCATTTTCGCGAGGTCGTGAGATCCTCGACTCCCCTGGTGCGTATTTCTCGCCATGAACCAGACAACTCCTTGGCGTGTGGATATTACTTACTCATCCCCTCCGCGCCCCGAAGGACGCATGGGGCCGTCGTATGGATATTGTTGATTCCTAATTAAACGCGAGAAATTAATAACAGCGTAAAATCGTGAAAAGCATATCTCGCGTTTGAATTTTAAAATCTCTCTTTTATTTTTCGGACAGATGTTAACTATACTCTGTCCCGAGTTTTTGCTACCACAACTTTTTGCTTGATAGTTCAATAATAGTTAATACCTTTGTGCTCAAACTGCGTTTATCCACTAATATGAAAAATGTTTGTATTATCTCTTTTGAAACGCCCCCTCTACCGCTTCAGGTTTCAGTACACATCCCAAAATAGAAAGTCTACGGGGATACTGCATTGCATTAGCCATTAACAAGCCCGGATGATAACGTTGAAAAATTGCGCGAGGTTTCCCGAGTACTTCCGAATGGAGAAAAGATATAAACATTTCCCATTATAAATCTCCGTAATTTGTTTTTGTTCCTGTGAACTTTTATGAGTGAAAAATTATAATTGTTCAATGAAGATATCTTGGATAATTTCCATTTCATCGATTTTAACTGTATATCTTTCACAGGTATGTGTATTTTTATTTAAAATCATCAAAAAATGATGGAAGCAATCACTTGGGACGGACTTTAAAAGAAACTATGTTAAAACGTCGTCAAATAATTCATGGAAATCCATGACCCCCCCCCCCCTCCCCCGCTTTCGTAGTAAAATAAATTTCAACGATGAAATTCCCAAGGGACACTACCTCCCCCACCTATCCAGCCACTCCCGAAAAATTTAGATTATTGAGAATCAAACTGGATCTCAATACCTGAGTATCCGTCAATGACCAGACAACGCCTGGTTTGATGTTTTCCCACATTCTACATCTGTCAGTCAAGAAGTTTTTGTGACCCCCTCCCCCTCCTCGCGGAGTAATGAATACTAGTATTCCAATGATCCCCCACAGGGTCCCGTATCTTATCTCCCCCTCGTTCCGTGACCCGCGAGTATCACGGATTTAAAACCCTCTGTTCTTTCGTCTGAACCCCGTCATGTCGGCAAACGGACCAAAAATCATCGAGATCACACGAGCGTTTTGATGCTCGTAAAAGATAACATTGTTTTAGTGATATTTAATTGACTCTGACTGAAAGCGTGCGCGCTGTGCGTCTCTTCTAGAATTTCCTCAAGTGTGTCGATGAATGATAAATCTAGACCTCTTTGATCCTGAGATTTTTTTTTTCTTTTTAATTTGACAAAACTGATGAATTAACATACACACACAGTGTATCTCTGGCATTTGTTTAATTGTTTTTACACACACCGATTTTTTCCCTTAGTTGATAAATAGCTGTCAAAAATCTCCAAAGTATTTTTTTCTGAACGGCTTCGTTTAGTTTTGAACATTTCCAGCGACTAATGTTTAATGCTTGCTGTGTATAAGCCGCATTAGGTTGAAATATTCCTTGGTTGACATTGCTGTATAATCCGCCGACTGGGGATTATCGTTTTAATTAGTTGCATTCAATTAACACGACTTGAATTAACACCGATTGAGGAAACACAACAGTTGGTACTGCAGTGTGTGTTGTATACAAGCTTACCCTGAGGACTGGAATTAGGATGGAAACAAACTCTCTCCTGATTTGTGAAATTTCTAAAGCTTCACTCGGTTCCAACTCTGAGTAGTTTTCGGGAAAACATAAAATCTGGATATATTTTGATTTGATCTTAATTTCATATGGTGTGCATCAGTGCATTATTAATTAAATAAATGCTACAGAAATCAGAACCAGGACGGGAAGAATAGTGAAATAACTTCCAAATGTAACGCTGCAGTATTTCATTGTGTACACATTATATCCCAGAGAAAAGCGCATGGATTGTATTCTTCGGGTGGAAGAACAGAGATACAGCTCCACATTACACTTTGTAGTAATTAACCAATCTACCCCAAGTCTGAGCCCGCACTGTACGGTTTGTGATGTCCAAAGCTAAAGGGTCATTTTTCAAGTAAGTGGGAGTGCGTGCGTACCGATGTTCTGATCATTAATCCGGAGGGGGGGGGGGGGGGTTGGGGGTTGGAGTGACATTATTCCGGGGGTGGTGGTAGGAGTGACATTACTCCGGAAGGGGGGGGGATAGGAGTGACATTATGCCGGGGGTGGGGTTGGTGGTCATTATTCCGGTAGGGGGGGGGGGAATTTTTATATGTTTAGTTGAAGAGTGATGGCTCGGAGGTCTTCATAATGACACACACTTCTATTTGCCATAATTCCAGCTTTGAATATCGAAAAACTGAAAGGGAGGGGGGGGGGGGTAATTGTTTGATTGTTTGTGCATGTACTTAGTATGCTCAACAACAAAATGGTGATTCGGTTTAAATGATTTAAATTTTATGTCTGTAAATATATCCCATTTCAATATACATGTACATGTACAGTATTTTTCCGTTGATGTAATTTACATATGAGTGTACCGGTCAGGTCTTAAAAAAAGTATCTGTCCGATGACAGTCAATAGTGGTTATAGCTGAACACCGGTCGTAGATGGGCCCTGTCACACAGGTACCGGTATATAAAACCATTCTAACAAGAGCTTGGACTTTAGGTAGTTGTGACAAACGGCAATGTGACGTAGGTCTAACTGTCTATTTCGTTGTAGGCCACTCAGCCATGGCTCTTTGATATCAACAGGATTTGTCTGGCTTTTTAGTGAAGACTACGCAATCAGTGTTACTTTGCTTGAAACCAGCGTCATTTTAACTTGTTTTGACGCAAGAAATAGATTGTTACATTTTACTGAAAGTCCAAGGTCTTGTTAAAAAGGTTCTAAACCCTTCGATTTCGTTACACCTAAAAATCGTGGCCGACGTGTATTATTCCTTTGGTGACCATTATATGTTATGCATTTATTTCTTATTGTATGTGCATATTCTGTTTGTAAATAATGCATTGACCAATTTATCTGATGTTAGTATTCTCCAGTTTTGAAAAAAAAGTGCGTACAATTTGAAAATTTCATCGCGACCTGAGTAAAAGGGCGAGGCAAGATGTTCGTCCTATACAGCGAAGTACTTTGATCAGCTGTTGAACTTTAACAGAGGCTGTAGAGACAGCAGTGATGAAAGAGAAATATAGCGGGCAGTGCCACATTACGAGCGATGTTCAGCTTTAAGATACAGTGGTTGGATAAAAGGAAAGTTAAAACATGATACACATAGTAGCATGTCAAAACATCCGGCCTGAAGTTGTGAGGATGAGATGGGGAGGTGCGAATTCACTGTACATTGTATTTGAATGGCGCTTCATATTAACTGTCTCAGCATGTTTGATTAAGGGGGACGGATGATCGTGGCCATTTGTAGACTGCTTTTTATCTCTTTTGAAGAAGAATTCTGTGTAAAGATATAGAAAACCTTTTTTTTTATTTAAAAGCTAAAGTTTACGAAAGTTTTCTATACTATATATGTAAGTATTAGGTTTTAATTGAAAAAATAAAATCTAACATATTAAGTATTTGGTAGTTCGTACTCCTTAAGCTCTCGCAGCTTAAACTAAATTTACGTGCAATTTATGATATGAATATAATGCATGTTATTGGGTCTACATTATATATAAATTATATAGAAAATGCCAATTCGAGTCGTGAAGCAAAAGAGAGAAAGGGTCAAAGGTTATAGAGGACTAGGTATGTTCCGTTGACATTTTATGATAATTCTCAACATGTGCGGATTCAGAAAATTTCCAGATTGGAGGGGTTTTGAGGAATGATTATGTTTGCCGGGGTGGGAGGGGGGTGAGAGTGAGGAGATCTGACGCCTTTTTTATCTAGTCTAATTTCACTGTGAATTTTTCAGCGCATGCTCAGTCATAAGACTAACGACTGTGGAAAGATGGCGCTTCATCACCTAGATCACTACATGTAGTGTCTAGGTTTACATGGCTATTGAAAGGTTAACGTCTTTATCAAATGCAAAACAAAAATAACTGTACGCCAATCTTTTGTATTCATATGTATACATGTAAAAAAGATTCAGTATAAGCTAGCTTTTGTATTCATATGCATACATGTAAAAAATGATTCAAACTGAGATTATCGTAATCGCGACCTAGAAGCACTGTTTACAAGATTCCATGTCTACTTTGCCTCGTTTTCAGTCCTTTTTTTAATAAATTAAATAATCAGATTAAGGGATTAGATTAACGATGTTTTGACGCCTTTTTAACAACATGACAAGTGTTAAATAAATTCGGTCAAGAAAGAATTCGTTATATCACGGTGGACAACCAAAGGAATGCTTTAAAGCTATGACTTTATGGCGAGCGAGAGAGAGAGAGAGCGAGAGAGAGAGAGAGGAAGGGAGAGAGAGAGGGGGAGAGAGAGAAAGAGAGAGAGGAGAAGAGAGAGAGAGACAGACAGAGAGACAGACAGAGAAAGAGAACAAAATTAGATAGCCGATAAACGCATATGGTTTTCATTAATTCTTTTTTTTATAACAAAACACATATACTTTAAGAAGAGTGTCTAACTAGACAAACATAAGCCCCTTCCACAAACATTAATATTGAGTATCTTGCTAGGACAGGGTTGTAAAGTACTGTCATCAGGCACGTAACTCCGATTTTGAAAGTGGGAGCCAGACTATAACTTCAGTTTCACTCTTCATTTTCTTTCTTTTTTTGCAATCCCTTTTTTTTCATCTCCCAAAAAAGTGTATGGCGGGGGGGGGGGGGGGCAACTCCATGATAATTATTTTTTTTTTTATTACAAATTTAAGAAAATTTGTTGCTGCGAGAAAAAGTTGGAGGGGGGGGGGGGGGCTGATGAGATAGGATGTAGTTTTGGAGATTGTCTGTTGAGGCGGTGTTGTTAAATCAAGCGTCAATATATGTTCTTTTAATTAAAAATAAAAATCTAGCGCCGTTAATCCAGTTAATCCTTGTTAATCCCATTGACTTCCTGTAATAATCTTCAAACGCCATTACAAGACTATATAGCCAAGGTGTGTTCATTGAGTAGGATTTCTCTTGGCTTCATGGTCATTTTTGTGAGAAATAATAAATCTTTGGTTCCAAGTTGCACGTGACCGTTGACTTTGTGACCACTCTTCCACACCCCCTACCCCGGGGCCGGCACTGTATAGGGAAGTAACATGACCACCTCACGACCGACGTTCTACAGGTAGGCGCATATACACGTACTAGTTGGTCATTTGTAATTCAATCAATTCTGTTTACAAGACAGTGGCGTCGGAAGCAAATTGATTTATCCAACATCTGGACAAGCCAAAAAAAAAAAGAAAAAAGAAAAAAAGAGGTCTTCAATGTTATGATTCCACTGGGGGGGGGGGGGGTGTCCCCCTAGCCCCCCCCCCCCCTCCCGGTTCCGACGCCTATACAAGATAAATGGTTGTATTGTACACTCGTCGTTTATAGCAAGCGTATGAGTTAGAGTTACAGATCAGAACCGCGTCTAACGTCTTAATCTTATGTTTTTATTTATCGGTTTTTCTGTTTCTGTTCAAGCACCCGAAAGTCACGACTGTAGTTCAAATCTACACGAACATACAGTAAAAACGGATTGCTTTTTTTTTTAAAGGGTGTTTTTTTTAGTTTTATTTTTTGTTTGTTTTTGTGTTGGAAGTGGGTAAAAAAATGATAAGATTTTGGTACACCTGTATAGAGGGTAGGCTTAATTTAGAACTTTGATATCTTGTGTTCATGAGCGGCCTTTTTCATTTGGGATTTGAAATTCCTTATTGCAATGCTTTTGTATAAAGTATATTGCCAGAAAAAGATACACAATACAGACAAAAAAATCACCATCATTTTAAATCAAAGTAAGGTGTGCATTGTATATTGAATAAAACAAAAATCTTATTTGTTGAAAACAATTACATATTACAAAACATAAGCCGTTCACATAGAACAGAAACGTCATCGTCCATGCACGCGTCAAAAGTCACGTGACAGTTACTTGGAGCAGACGACACAAGACACATACTGGTTCTCGGTGTATGGGGGACAGGGCAGTGACCCACATTTAGCTCTGACAGGAAAAATCAGTCTGCCGTCTGCGTTAACGGCGCGCGTGCCCTCGAAATATTCAGCGTCCAGTGCCACACAAATATAGTCTGACCCCGAGTAGTCGGACCTCTCTGCACTAAGGAATCCTTTGTACTGGACGATCCAGTTGTGTGGACACGACAGCTTTGCCGGAATCATAATAGCGGAAGCGGAAGTGTACGCGTGGCAGACTGCGCATGGGACATCGTCATCGTAGGCGACCTGTTGGTAGTTTAACTGGTACTCAGCTCCAAATATATAGGCGGTGTTGGGGTCTGTTTTGGAGGGAAAATCCCCTGGAAGTGAGTCCGGATCATGCGGTAAACATAGAGTTGTGACGCCACTTCCTTTCTGACTGTACATGTCACCTCCGGTGATTCCTAAAAGGAAATTGCAGTTCAATGAATATTTAATTTCGTGGATTAACTATAGAAAGAAATCCACGAAAATTTGTATTCAACAAATATTGATGAAACCGCAGTATATTACGCCTGACGTATGAATGAAATCTAATGTAATATGAATGTGAACCATTCTTGAGATGTTTTAGCTGAGTAGAGTTAATATAGAAATATAAGTGAGGGTTTGCTGTCCTCTATGACATGAGAGTTTTACCTGAGTATAGAGTGTCCGTCCCATTGACTGCCGGACAGTTCTTCTTCCCCCAGATAGTGAACACAGCGCCTTAAATGGAAAGCATACAATGGCTCAATTTGATGTCAATAACTTGTCATTGCAAAAGCGTTTTGTCCCTGACCGTAACCTGACCGTAACGTGGCCGTAACATGAACGTAACATGAACGTAACGTGGCTGTAACATGAACGTAACATGAACGTAACGTGGCCGTAACGTGGCCGTAACATGGCCGTAACATGAACGTAACGTGAACGTAACGTGGCCTTACCTGACTATGCAATTATCCGGATTTCATTACTTGAGTAAACCTGTTCATTATAATTAATTTGTGAAAAAGAAACACCAGAAAATATTAATGATCTTACGCTTCTAAATTATTCTGTATTGTTCATAAACTATCATTAGTCATATGGACATTTGACCTTAAATTGTAGAAAATTATCATATCATAAATCTCACAAATTGAACGATACTGTATTGTATTGATAATCCTACACTAGTGCTATTTATTCCTGCACTATAAACTTTTCTTTTATTCCCGTAAGGTCACTACATGTATGTATGAATTTGAACTCCCCCGGATATTGATGATCTCACACAATTTGTTCATGCATTCTAAAATGGTGTCACTGTGTAGAAAAATGAACCATCTCCGAATATTAACGATCTTCAGTGGCGGATCCAAGATTTGTTGACAGAGGGGGCCAATTGGCTGGGGGGTCTGGATGCCGCCTTGAGGCCTCCATAGGGTTCAGTGGAAAGCATTGGAAGGGGGGCAGGGGGCGAATCACGTTTTTTAGCTATTCTATTCTAGCTACATTTGACATAATATAAAATCGAAGGATAGCCGATTTCATGTAGATCTATTAATCATTACATATGATCACAAAAGGGGCGGGCCCCCGTCCTCTCTAGATCCGCCGGTGCTCTTACATAAGTTGTATATTTTTCCGTGCAGTAAAACCGTCAATCAATTCTCTACTCTTACCCCTGTAGTTTAAAATTATGATCACACAGTGGAGGGGGAGGGGGGGGGGGGGGCTCCCGCCATCTCTTAATCCGCCAGTGGTCGTACATTACTAATATCTGCTCTACTCTTACCAGCACGTGACTGTGTGGGCGTGGTCCGCGCCTCAAGGACCTGGATCCGCCTCTGTAACTCCTCCAGTTGCAACTGCATCGCGTGAGGGTCGCTTAGCAACAGACGCCTGTCCCGCCCACCACCTGCCGTATGCCCCTCCCCTATACATCCCAAACATACCCCTAATACAAACAGAACTGGCGACATTGTCTCTGATAATATTAGGGACGAATTATGTTCGCTGTGATATAATTACTGATAAGGAATAGTTCCACACGTTTGACCTTAAAAGCTTAAACCAGAAATGTCGGTCTTGAGAAAAACTTTCAATTGCCGGTTCACAGTTGTGTCCACATGAGGCATCCGGCAACTTTTACTATTTGCGCACGCATTGCAACTTTTACTATTTGCGCACGCATTGCAACTTTTACTATTTGCGCACGCATTGCGCCTTGCACTTCTTTATTTACTATGCAGGACAGCTTCATGTAAATCCTTAATTAAATGTACTTTGCTAAAAACAGTATTCTAATGTGTTTGTAAACATCTTCACACTTACATGATGATGATAATCAAGTTTTTCTTTACATGCGTAAGAACCGGAAGTACAATTCGAGAGTAATGTTTATTCATTCCTTGCTATTTCGGAAATAGACAAACGGCGGGATTTATCTTGTTTATCATGTATCATTCCTTTCAAAGGAATACTTGTCTTTAATTTATTCGTTGTATTTATATATATTATTTGGCTAGTTCGATGTATGTAGAAAGTTGGTCAATACATCTTCCCACTTCAAGGGTTAATATAGGAGGGAAGATTGGGTTGATATTGCGATAGGTATTTCCTTTATCTTGCAGCACATTATGGATAAGCATTGTTTTAACGCTTTTAGATGAATAAACACACGCGACCTAATTTTTGTAAATCAATTCTTACTTTAATTAAGTGCATCTTTACTGGTTAAGAAAAATCGACATTTTACAATATATGTACAGTGTATACATAAACGTTATGTCTAACCTTTTATCCAAAATGAAATGCAGTCAAATCGTTTTTGTCAGTCCGCTGTCGAGCTGACAGTACACAACCGTGTGCCCTTTATGACTTTAACCCATATTATGATTTTGCCGAGAAAATACAACAACAATATAAGTTTGAGGTTTCTAATGGCAAAGAAAAAACGTTATTTATAACCGTCACAATGTACACACAGCACACGTGATGTACTGGCCGTTCCTATACGGGGGGCAGGGGAGAGAACCGCAAACAGCCGTCACCGGATATAAGATGTGGCCATTTAAGTTGTGTTGCCGGGCGCCTTCCGTTAAGTACTCGGCATCTCCATGGAGACAAACAAAGTCAAAAGCATACCAGCCGCTATCGTCATTATCTGTCACCAAATACCCGTGGTACTGCATGTTCCAGCCGCTGGGACACGTGTTTTTTGCCGGTATCATCATTACTGAACCGGAACTTTGTACGTGACACACTGCGCATGGCACGTCGTCATTCCCAGCAAACTTCCCATAGGTGAATTGATACTCGCTTCCATACATGTGGGCCGCTGAATCTATTATACTTGTGGGAAAGTCACGAGGGGCATCATCCGGGTCATGGGGCAGGCAGAGGGTATCGACCCCTCCTCCAACTTCATTAAAAGGCTTACCCCCAGTTATTCCTGAAAAAAAAATGTTTGTGAAATATATTTTAATTCTCTTCATTGTACTTAAAAGATAACTTATTGTTTTACTAGGATGAAAAACAAACACGAAAAAAAATGTAACAGTAGTTGAGATATTCTGCATAGTCTATTAATAAATTATTATGTAACTACTGCTTCCTCTCTGTTTTGAAATACCTGAGTAAACAGTAGTAGTGTCGTTCAATGCTGGGCAGGCCTTCTTGCCCCACACCGTGTAAATACTGCCAGTTCCTGTCAATCAAAGTATTAATTATTATATACAAATATGTTCACCAAAATCCGAAGCCACGGTAACATTTCCGTCACTTTTTGACGACTTTTTAAAAAAAATCACATGCCTGACGTTTTGTTATGTTCCAATAAAAACCAAATTGTATGATTGAGAGGAACATATCAAGATATCAAGCTGTCTTCATTTGATGGAAGAAGTTGACGTCATTTTTGGGAGTTGATTTTAATCAACTCTCCTATGCAGTTTCTCTGGCAAACCGGAAGTGAAACGGTGTTTGGACCTAAGCACAAATCATAACCGCTGTCAAAACTTAAGACTTAAAAATAATTGATAAGTTAGATGAAATTTATTCAGAAGCATTGTTTTTTAAGGAAAATTATTTATAAAAGTAAGATTTTAAATGGTACGAACAATTATGATAATTTTGTATACTTGTATGTATTCGGAATACGAGACTGTATTGAACTCTGGCGTAGGAATAATTCTTACGCCAGAGTTCATTATAGTCTCTTCAACTAGACGCTCGCTGTCTGGATAAACAAGACAAGAGTTCAATACTGCTTGGATCCTTAACTATCAAGATTTATTTCGATAACTGATACATAGTTTGATGAAATAAATATTACACAACATAATTCCTCTTGGGTTTTATCGGAATTTTTGTCGACCCCCCCCCCCCTCCCAAAAAAAAAAATCGTACCAGTATTAGAAAGAAAATGTGCGTAATTCTAATATAACTAAGAAACTACATGTATTTGCCTTTCAAAATTACATATTGATAATTTTAAACCAAATAATAATCCCATTAAATTAACTCCCATCCGTACTTCAGTGCTATTATTTCTATTTGGAAGCCTTTTAAGGACACCTCGTACTCTTCTCAACGTTTTCATCCAGTACCTTTATAAATATGTTGTTCGCAATGTAAAATCTCCGTAGATTATTTATGGCGAAGTTACAGTACACCTACCTTGTTTACTTCTTGAACTGAGCTGACTCTCTAGAGAGAGGATCCGGGTACGCTGTGTAGTCACTTCCGTTTCCATTGTTGTCACGTGAGATTTCAGTGACGTCATTTCTCTCTGTAGCGCCTCTATCTCCTTTAGCAAAGTGTTCGGGTCGTTTAACAGTAACCGCCGGCCCTTGGTTTCGCCCCCCGAGTCCAGGGGTGAAATCTCTGTTTCCTTGTTGTCACCCACGCATCCTCCACTAGTAACAACTAGCAATATCACTGTGATAAGCACGCGATTCTCCATTTTATGATAGAAATCCCCAAAGTGCACGGTTGTAATTATGCCCTTACTCATACTGATAAAAGACTTAGACAGAATTATTCTGTATACTATCAGACAGTTCAACGAGTGCATGGTCTTTTTCACTTACATTTGGGTCACAATATTCATATACAATTTCTCTCTCACAGTCTTGTTTACATTCCCTAGCTAAACTTTATAAAGAAGATGGGGGGAATAAGGCGTGTAAAATGCCTAATAGTATATTAGAATGGATGAGATACTAAAAAATAAAAATATCAACAAACCTGATAATTCTTTTAAAAATCATCCAAAACAATGTACTGTATATTTTAGACATCGATTTAAAACCCTTAAGAAGGCTCGATGGTCGCGCCCATTTTTAGACTATCTATCTTCTTAAAAAGAAGAACTCCACATCAAAATATAGTGTCCTTTCTGATATATTTCATTTTCTCAAATCAAATATACAACATGACTACTCATGTTGTATATTTGATTTGATATTTGTTCACAAACATTGAACGCTGTAAATTGCAACGTCACAAGCGAGAATCAAAGTTCACGCTTGTGGCTGTTACAGTGGCTATTCCATTAATTTGAACTTTCCCTTATATAGGAATAAACAGAAATTTTGACGTATAAATCACATTTGCGGACAAGGCAAAAAGTAAAAAAAATGTAAATCATTATTTTTTTAAAGATATAGTCTCATAACTGTAGCGGTGTGTGCATACAAATTTTATACTCAATTCAATGTTTAATTTTAGTTTATAGCTTTTTAATTCATATCTTTAAATTAGAAAGATGTGATGGTTAATTTGTTGACGATTCAGCCTCCTTAGATATGTTTAACACTTGGAATATGTTGATAATTAAAACTGGTGAATGCGTATCAAAACCTCTCAAAAGTGTTATTTTCTAAAACTACATGTACATGGGTTGAGGATTCGATGCCAACAAAACTTGAGGCAATATATTTTTGGGAGTTGATTTTAATCAACTCTCCTATGCAGTTACTCAGACAAACCGAAAGTGAAACAGTGTTTGGACCTCAGCACAAATCATCGCTGCTGACAAGACTTAGTTCTTAAAAATGATTGAAAAATTCGGTGTAATGTATGCTAAATCATTGTTTTTCAAGGAAACTTATTTATAAATACCTTGAAAATAGTCAGATTTTAAATGGTACGAACAATTTAGATATTTTTTGTACTCGTATGTATTCCTACGCCAGAGTTCAATATAGTCTCGTTCAACTCGACGCTCGACTGTATCCGTAAATCTCCGACAAGCAGAGAGTCCCTCTTGCTTGTCGGAGATTTACGGTGTCAGCCGAGCGTTTGGTTGAACGATACTAGAGTTCAATATTGCTTTGATCCATACACTTTTCGAGAAATATTTCTATTACTGATACATAGTTTGATTGAATTAATTTTATCTTTAAATATTATTTAACATGATTCATATGGGGGTTTCTCGACATTCTTGTCGAAAAAGTCCAAAAATTCATATTATAAAAATGTGCGTAATTCAAATACAAATTAGAAACTACATGTACTTGTCATGCAAAATAACATATTATTGATTTTAAAATAAATAAACATCGACAAAACCAACTCCCGTCAGTTCTTCAGTACTTTGATTTTTCTTATCTTTGGTTAAAATATTCAAACTAAATATAGTCGGAAATTCTACTTTTGTAAACTTGTATCATAAAATTACGGTATCAATTAGATTAATTTAAATAGAATAATGAAATTTGAAATTGTATACTATAAAGTATCTTGCTACTAAACCAAAAGTCATATGCGCGACCCTATTCCCTATTCTTCTTTCTAAATAATTTTAAATTAAAAGAAAATGTGACGTTGCTGTGAACTTATAGATAATTTTTAACGATTAAAAACAATTAATAGAATATTTAGCGGTCGCCCGCTTGGACACGCGGTTTCTCTCCGGGTACTCGGACTTCTTCCCACACGCGCTAACATCCGTACCAACGAGAGATATATTAATATAAGTTGTATGAATAAAGTTCAATATTTAGCGATAGCCAATTGGATATAAAAGTGGGTTAATCTGTTCTAAAATACTTTTATATAATATATATAATAAATGTTACATATGATACACTAAAGTGTATTTAAACCTAATTTGCTTATTAATGAATAAACCTCGACAATGGAATGTTCAAATACTATAGTAACGTGGAATTAAGTTCTGTCTATCTCAACCCTTGCTCTCGGTCACATCCGTATTGTTCCATGTGAGATAAAGAATACGCCAGAGATTTTCAATTTGTCACAAATGACATTGTTGAAATGTGAAGTTGGTCTTTAAAATTGGGGGAAAAACCAACAACAATAAAACGATAAAAGTGAGAATAACCAAAAGGGTTTGTGGTCTGTCATTTTATTTTATTCGATACACATCGTGTTTAATGTTGCATTTAATTGGCTAGCTTGCTAAGGGAGGGAAGTGGAATGGTAAAATTTGTACGAACTTTTAAAAATGTAGTTGCCGTGTAGTCCGAGTGATCGGATGCTAAGCAGGTCGTCGCAGAATATTAATACCCATCAGTTAATTGTTGTTTTCATATTGGTTAATATTTTTCATTTCGACCGGAAATGGCGGACTCTATCGGAACTTCTTTTTTACATGATTTTAAAAGAGCGCTGAACTCTCTACGGTAAGAATAACATCGGGGAGACGGTTCTGGGTAAAGTTTTTATGTTTTGAACGAGGTTTCTAACCTTACAAGTATTTTGATTATGTTTGTGGGCGCGGATCCATTCTGTTTGCGGGAGGGGGGTTAAGTTTTTTTGGTTTGTTTGTTTTGTTTTTAATATAGCAGAATTTCCGGACAAGGAGAGGGGGGTGGGGATGGGGTGTAGACCTCCTCACCATAACCTTATACCCTAACCACCTTTTGATACCAACATACATGTAATCGCTAGTACAATCATGTAATTACAAGAAACCAAAGAGGTAGATGTGCTATAAACGAGGCAGATCCCAGGCAGGTGGCATCGACATGTGGGGGGGGGGGGGGTGTCAGGGTCCCAAATTTTTTCCCCACAGCAATTTTCTAAATTTTTATATATAGAACATTTTAATTTGTATGGGTTTGTCTCAATACATTTGGGGAGCTTATATCAAATTTTTTATTTGTTTTATTTTTCTTGTCAAGATTTTGTAGCTGCAGGACTGTAGCTCCCGGTCTGAAAAAATTCGGATGGACGACCTGGGTCCAGGTCGTCAATCCGAATTTTCAGACCGGGAGCTACAGTCCTGCAGCTAAAGATTTTGGAGATAACACCCAACCCCACCCTCTTTAAAAAACCAATGCTACGTGTCTGCGTGCATGGATCATTCACCTTAAATTATGATTTTGTGCTTCAAACATGAACTGAATAAATAATTACTGATTTTTAATAAGGTCTTTGTCTGTAAACGTTGATTAAAGGAAATGTAGGTATACATTTTATATATATATATATATATATATATATATATATATATATATATATATATATATATATATATATATATATATATATATATATATATATATATATATATAACCAAAGTTAATAGTAATATGATTATTACTCGAACGCCGAAGGATATAGCATATTTAAGCCCAATGTTCGCTAATCAAAGTGATAGTTTAGTATTCGTCTGTGAAATATAGTTTTTAGAAGGAAAAAATGGGAAGGAGGCGTCAACTGATTGGTGTAAAAAATATTTCATGTTTCTCAGTTAAAAATATGTTGGGGGTGGGGGTAAGGATATTTAGCCAAATTTTCAATAAATTTTCGTATGGGAGATGTATTTCATAAAAGAATAATGTAGTACGTTTTCTACTGTTATTAACGAGGCGGGTGGTCAACGATTTAGCCATAAGATCTGCCTTAAACTTTTAAAATATTTATGGCAATAAACTATAGCTAACATTTAGTAAATAAAAAAATTCAAATAATTCTAAATCATTTTCCCTATATCTTAAGAGAGAGAGAGAGAGAGAGAGAGAGAGAGAGAGAGAGAGAGAGAGAGAGAGAGAGAGTTTTTCAGAATTTTGATTAAGAGAAATATTTTCAAATTCTGCTATTTTTTATGAACTTAAAATATTTAAAACTACTACAATGCAATTTTAAAATCTTTTTATTTAAGAGATGATAAAATTCAGGAAGGTTAATCAATTTGTAGTCCCTGCATGTGCTTTCAACTGTTATTTTATTTTATTTATCAGTATTTCTTTCCCTTTAATATTTGACGTCGAGGGGGTTGGTGATTCCATTCGAACTTTTAAAAGCTTTCAAGGAAAACAACTTTTTATTTTATTATTTAATTTAATCATTTTAATACTATTATTCATTTTCTACTCATTACTTTATTTAAAAAAACAAACAAAAACAAAACATCATAGGGGGTAGGGGTCCACCCCCCTCCCACTGCAAAATTCAATTTTTTTAAATTTATATTATAAAACTTCCAAATAAATGCCCCCCCCCCCACACACACACACATATACACATCCTGTCAAACTAAAAAAAAACACCGAAAACATGGAAAACCCCATCCTTGATTTTTTTTTTCTGGATCCGCGCACGTTTCCTTTAAAATTCATTACATTTCATCAATGCGGGGTAACTCGTATCACGACGTTGTCAAGGGGAGCGGAAGTTTATAAGGAAGGGAAGTAGCACGCATGTCTCAATGACTGCAGTGTCGCGGAATAATAACTCTTAGGTAAATTAAGCATAAAATCTAATGATAACATATCTTTTAACATCCAAATAAATTATTAAAGAAAACTATTGTAATGAGAAAATCTTATAAGGCGTAATAAATCGAAAGTAAACAAGAATTTCTTTGAGATATTTTCACGCGGAAGTTTATCCGCCAAAATTTTACGTTGTCATGCGGTCGTGTCAACATTGAACAGAGGTAGAGGTAATCGCACGTTGTGATCAGACTATTTATCTAACTAAAGGCCACCACAGAACTTAATTAATGAAGTTAATGAACTCGAATTCTTTATTTTCATTATAGATTAATATTGGTATTGTCAAACAGCCCATGCTTACTGTACGTTTAGTATTCCATAAATCTTCATCATGTAAAGATATTTTCATTGAACCCAATAATTGTTAAAGGCTAAAGTACATTACCTTTCCGTCTCGTGCAAGCTAGCCCTTAAGCTCTGTATCAGTATGTAGACTATAGTGATATATGTGTTATGATTCCAGGCTTAGATTGGTTGTATACAATTTAGTACACATCATGTATAGTGTATACAACAATCTGTGATAAAAAATTACCAATTCAACAAACTTATACACTGTATTGCATCTTTGTTTGTGACATCAAACTGGCAGTTTCCTGTAACAATTTGTTCAAGGAGTTCAAATTATGTTGTACAAAAATGAACGCCATTAAAAATCAAGTTTTAAAATTTTAATATATGTCCTTGTGCATGTAAAGTGTACGATGCCATATTTCTATTATTTAGTACATCAGATTGTCATACAAATAGAACCATTTTAACAGTACAAGTAATTATCTATTTCTTGCGCCAAAACTGGTTAAAAATTATGCTGGTTTCAAGCAAAACATACACCAATTGCGTAGTCTTAGCTTAAAGGCCAAACAAATCTTGTAGGGCTATGACAATGAAGCAGCTCGGTCTGAGAAAAATTTAGATGAAAGACCTGAGAATTGAAGTTTTATATGGTATAAAAAGTTGCCTTATATCACGCACAAAAAATTGTGCTATTTTTTGACTGATTTATTATAATCTTTATCTGTAATTAAGATTAACCAGTCCAAAACTAGCGCAGTATTTTTTTGTGACAATGTACTATAGCTGTTTTCTGTATCAAGATATTTGTAACATGATAGTGGTGATGTGATCAAGAACCATTGTACTTGATTAAAAAAGTTACAAGGTGATTCAAGACTGAAAAATGCATGGAATAAAATTGATGAAATATTGAGTGATCAAATATTTCAAAGAGGATGAAACAAATATTAATTAAGGTATTCAATGTATAATGAAGGGATATTGAACAATTTTGAATCGTTTAAAACCAGTTAAATATGTACTGCTAAAAAACAATGAAAGTGAAATGAACCAAATTCACATGGCTGACAACTTATAAGAAGCCGGTCATTTTGCACCTTAAAATTTTTTAAAGAGTTATCTCCCCTTGTTGAAAAAAAGAAAATTTTAATTTCGTCAGAATATCTGCGGTAAATGGTTCATTTTAATTCATATTTTAATAAAGAGAAAGTTTATGCATGCATTAACCAAGAGATTTTTACAAATTTTAAGTTATTTTTTACAATATCGCATTAAAACGTACGTTACCCATGGACTTCAATACAAAATTAAAGGTGTAATTTGTTGGACCATAATTAATATTTTGAAAATTCCTTTGGTGGAGTATTTTCATTTGATAACACCTTCAAAATGATACCATGATTAGGAATTTCGAACCATTCATTTCTTAGGTACAAAATGTGGTCATTATACATCGAATACCTTAAACTCTCACCTATCATTCAATATCAAAGACTCAATTTATTATTAATTTATTTTTCATTATAGTGTTGCCAACAAAATTAAGATGGGAAAGAAAGTTGAGAAATCTCTAAAGGGCGAGAAGAACCAGTCGGCCGTTAGTCAGGATGAGGAAGACCCCAACAAAACACCAGGTAACAGTGGTAACTCTCAAACAATGTAAGCAAAATCTAATCAACACAGTTGTATATTAATGACATATGAGTTTTAGGAGTAAGATTTTATGTTTAAAAAGTTGTACCTTTAAAAAATTAATTTCATGTATTAGGAAATAAGACCTTAAAACTCCCATATTTCCACCTTAACATAAAGAAGAAAGGGGTCAAACTGAATAATCAGTTATAAGATTTATTGATTTCCCATCGCTGAACCAGCTTTGGACATAGATCCATGAGCATCATTGAAGTGGATATAGATCCATTGAAGACTTTCTTACAACTTCTGACATTCCCAGATCATCTTTCTCTCCCTTTTTTTCTTACACGTTATTGTTGATTTCAACTTCTAACTTTGTCTGATCACTCTGATTCACTCATCTTTCTCTTTTTCTTTTGCTATATCTTTGTGTTCAAGTTTTGCTTATATTACAGAATTTGTGACTTTGTCTAATCTTCTGTGTCTCTTTCTCTCTCTATACTTTCTTTCTGTCTATCCCTTTCTGTCTATCCCTCCTTACTAGTGCCTGTTGAGAGTGTTCACACACTGTCCTCTAGTTCACCGTCCCTCAGTCCAACCCTTGACCCTGACAAGCCTCTAGGTGAGAAAGATCCAATGGTCTTCTGTATGTTTATTATTTATTATTTACTGTATTAACATATATTTGGTGAAAGATGATTATTGTACTGCTTTTTTTTTTATCATAAAAATAACTAGTCACAAGAATCAGGGTAAAACCAGGAATTCTATTTTTAGAACCCTACAGTTGTACGGGAAACTTCCAAGCCGACTTCACAGAGTTGTGTCGTCGTACCGGCATGGCCACTATTCCCGCCGTGGTTCACCGAGCCCGACCTCCCACGCAGGCAGCACCTGAGAGCAGCAAACCAGAAAAGGGGAAAGATAAAGGCAAGAGTGCGATCACTGAACCGGAACCAGAGCCAGAACTGGACACGGAGGGTGGTGGGTGCTTGCTTCTAATACATTAACAGCTGCCCCGCCCCTCCCCCTGAAATGCCCCCTCCCTTTCCTCTTTATTCCCTCCCCTCCCCTTTTACATCCATTCCCTCCTATCTCAAAGAAGTTTCCAACCTTCAGAGTCAATCAATCTCCAATTCCATTTTAGATCCCCTCCCCTTTCCCATTTATATCCAGCCTTTACATTTTATTCCTTCCCCTCCCCTTTTATCTCCCCTCCCCTTCCATTCTCAAAGAGTTTCCAAACTCCTGAGTCAATCACCAAATCACAAAGCTGTAACTGTGTTTTGTAACCTCTTGCCATATTTTGTAATGTATACATTAAGCGAATGTGAAATGTTCCCTAAATTTCCCACCCCCTAACCCCACCCCCCAATCTTCCCCTTTAAACGTTGATGAGAACCTCAAATAATTTGGCAGTTATGTAAACTTATCTGCCACCTCCATATTACCCATGTTTTAAAATAAAAATCAAAAACCTCAAAATCTTGCCAGAAATGGTGACTTGTTTAGGATGAAATAGAAATCTTGAATCCCTCTCCCACTTTTGTGTCAGTCACCCACCAATGTTCATCTGAGCCAGCCAGAACAGTTTTTAATTCAAAGTTTAAATCATAAATATTTGGAAGATAAATTTTCACCAAAATTAATTTGATGATATATTGATTATTTGAATTTGGATTAATTATAATTGGCCTTTAATAATTGATTCTTTGAGAAAATACTATACCTAATTGGGTTAAACCTATTTGTTGTTTTCTAGATGGAAAAATTACAATATTTCAGTAATATACATGTATGTGTACATAAGTCACAACAATAATTAATGTTATATATACATGTACATACATCACAACATTTCTCAGGATAAGCATGAATGGTGCATGTCAAAAGTTACATTTAGTTTTGTCAATAACCTGATATGATATCCCCGAACCGGAGGTAACATTTTATTTTTTTCCGTTTCATCTTTACTTCTCTATTCCTTGCCGTCCTGTATCTTTTTGACTTTAATTTTAATCTAAGAATTAAAACCCTGTGTGTTCTCTCCTAATTTGGTAATGTGGGATAAATGTATAAAGATGCTGATCTGTGACTTTACGAGTTGTTATGTATGTATGCTTTATGTACGAATCTTTTTATAACTTGTTTATAACTGTCAGATACCCATTATTTTAAACTAATCTCTTCGAATTTTGCTAATGAAAATGTTTATAACAAAAAAACTGTCTTAATACTTGATACTGATCAACTATTTAAAATTCTGTTTTCTCTAAATTGTTTTGCAAATAGGTTATTTTATATCTTTAAAAAAGTGAAAAATTATTTAATTTTTTTTTTTTTATCGTATTTGAACTTAACTCTCTTATAAATAACGTAAGTATTAAAAATAGAATTTAAAAATATGTAGGAATATAAAGCAAACATAGATTATTAATTGATAAATACTTGAATTGAAACAGAGAACTTTTGTAAAGTCTTTAAAACATCTGAGAGCTCATAAATGCACATGATTTACTGAAAGGTTTTGGTTATTCAGAAAATGCGGAACCACCTCCCAAAACATACGTCGTCAAGGATAAATTTGAGTTCTTTAAGCCGTGTGTCCAGGTAGAAATGGAGAACTACGATAAAGGGGAAACTGTGACAGAGATCTACATCAGGGGTAAAGAAAGAGAGAGAGAGAGAGAGAGGAGAGAGAGAGAGGAGAGAGAGAGAGGAGAGAGAGAGAGAGAGAGAGAGAGAGAGAGAGAGAGAGAGAGATATGAAGTAGGAGAGAGGGATAGAATTCAAGAGAAGGTCAGTGAAACACTGTAGAGAAGGAGTGTGTGGGTAAGAGAGCAAGAACAGAAAAAATAGAGGGAGGAAAAATAGAGAATGAAAAAATATAAATGCAAATGTAAAATGTAAACAATTTATCTGGGTTCTTCAGCTTTTTGAATATAAATTAGGTTTATGATTTGCTATTTAAAGTATTGACCTAATGCCAGATTTAGAAAAGGTAGTTATTTAAAAAAAGGCCTTTTCAATTGTACCATTAAATAGCTGTTTTTAATAATCACATGTACGTAAAATGAAGCTTGGATATAACTATTTGGTTCTTTATTTTAGGTTGGAAAATTGATGATGTGATGATGAACACTTTGAAACAGTGCTGGTCAGTGATGGAAAAACTCCACACAATAAAGTAGGTCATTTATCATAAAATCTGTAATCAAAGTATTGAAGGTACTGGTAGAGAAATATGACACAATGAAATAGGTTGTCATCAAAGTACTGAAAGTACTGGTGAAGAAACTCCACACTATGAAGTAGGTCATTGATTATAAAATCTGTAATCAAAGTATTTAAAGTACTGGCAGAGAAACTCAGCACAATTAAGTAGGTCATAGATTATGATACCTGTAATCAAAGAACTGAAAGTACTGGTAGAGAAACTCTGCACAATGAAGTAGGTTTATGATACCTGTAATCAAAGTTCATAACATACTGAAGCAATGTTAGGTAATTGAATGTGAAAAAGACAAATTTGTATATCTTAACTTATATATACTGTATATGTACATAACAGATGAATAATTTTATGCATAATACATAGTAAAAATAATAATATTGTAAACTTTCACATCCATACACACACAATCTACTACATCATTAGTAACTGTATTTATTTCTTTCAGTTTGTGGAACACAGGTTTAAATGGTGAAACTGTCAGTATAATGGCCAGCACACTGCCTAGTATTGTCAATCTCAGGTACCCCTCTCTCTCTCTCTCTCTCTCTCTCTCTCTCTCGTAGTAAATATTTGATAGTATCACACATTTCTTACTATGTACCAAATGCATTTACAGGACATTAATTCTGGATGGAAATGTTGTGAAAGAAGAAAACTGGCATGAACTGATTACAGATGAGAGTCCGTAAGTTGACAAGATCATCAGTGTCTGTTCTTCAGGGTAGATGTTTGATTCGTTTTGCATTGATGTGATACCAATAAAAAAGTGATATGGGACGATCTTATTAGGTCAGAGGTGTTCCGAGTTTAAGGTGATATGGGACACTTCCATGTTGTGACGTATTGTTTATCGAAATAAACAATATAATAAAGTGTAATTATATAAGTAGTTTCTTTTCAAAAATGGTCACCTAACTTCATAGCGCAGTCGGTTAGAGGGTTTACTACGAACCTGTTAGTCAAAATCCCGCTGGGGTTTTTACAATTTTTACCCTTTTAAATATTTTTAAAAGCTATTTTTTGGTTAGATATTGTAAAATTTAAAAATTCTAAACCGGTGAAATTTTTTCAATCATATAGTACTTTAATCCACATTAATATCGACCGATGTCCTATACCACCTTAAGGTCAGACATGATCTATCATCCATTTTTGTCTATTTTTTCTATCTCCACAATGTGAAGATTTCCATGAAGTAATCCCAAAATTATTTTTTATGCTATATGATGCAGGTTTTATTTAGATATTGTTCATTTAAAAATATATAATATGACTTTATTTATAAGGATTCAAATCCATTTTGCATGCTATTTTAAGGGAAATTTTAAATATTCTAGCTCCGCAAAGAGCCTGGTAATGTACCCTGAATTTTTGGAAATTAACAGGATAAAATGTTAATAAATGAGGAATGATATATCAAGGAAAATTATGTAAAATTGAGGAACGTCTTGTGTGTCCTTAATTTCTTAATTCTATGCCCCCTTTTCATTGCAGGGTACAGAACCTGTCCCTGAGACACTGTGGAATCACAGATCTGGGGGCCAAATCTATCGGGGAGGCGCTGGGGACAGTCAAACGGGCCAACACTAAACTGGTCTCCCTCAACCTGGCAGGGAACCAGATTTCTGACCAAGGAGCCGTGGATATTGCAAACGTAAGTCATGGTAACCTTTAAGTTCTTGAAAGCAATGAATGAAAATTATCATAAAAGGTTGGGGGAGGGGTTACCTAGCTATCATATATCTTGAAAAATTGAGAAAAAATTGGCTTTGCATACATCAAAATCAAAATCTTTGTGAATTGAGGTGACAAACACTTTTTTTATAGCTAATGTAGAATCAAGTTTCTGTTTTTGTTCATTTATTAGAAATACAACATTTGTTTCCTTCATTTGCAACTTCTTTGAGGTTTTTCTCGCATTGCTCGAAAAAAAACCCCAACCTTGAGTGTGTGAATGTGTTGCCATTGCTTCATTCTCTATCTTGTGTGACTGCATTACTATATACAGGGAAAATACTTGCCCCTGTTTAATTTTTGCCCCCTTTTGCCCTTGTTGTCAGCAGGTGAATTTAAGACTGGGTGAATTCAGATGTCTTAAATTATCTCTCTCTAAACACGACTGTGTCTGAGTTCTGAGTGAATTAAAAAATGCTGCGAAACTCTATACAAGTGTAGAAGGGCAAAATTAACACTGTATACAGTATGTCTTGTTTACAGGGAAGATCTCTCTCTCTCTCTCTCTCTCTCTCTCTCTCTCTCTCTCTCTCTCTCTCTCAGAGATAGACAATAACTTTTCAATCCACTTGCCATGGGCAAGTAAACTGAAATTCTGACTTGCCTGAATGAAAAATTGGTAGCCCAAAAATTACAGTGCTCGACAAAAGATCCATTGGACCAGAGTTTTTGGCATATTAAACCTCATTAAATTTTAATAACATGTCTTGTTCAATACTTCTCCTCGAATGAATTATTTACGGACAAGACTGCATGCACAGCCATTTGTAGTGCAGTCGCTGCTACCGACGTGTTTTATGATCAAGATAAGTTGCACGAGAAATATATTCAATCTAATAATTCTGTGCGTTAGCAAGTGAGATGAAACTCATCATGATATATACAGTTTTATAAATAGAATGTAACTACATTATGAGATGGAGGTATAATTTAATTAAACTACCAAGGCACGTAGAACTAAATTTGATATTTGATTGATAGTGTTAATCCTGGACAACTTATCATAAATCATCACTGAGGTCTTTTCAAGTTACCGTATGCAAAGTTGTATAGTGAAAGTTGATTTTTATGTTTAGAAATAGTTTTCATTAAGTATTTCTATTAAATTTTAATTTTCACTTGCCCAAAATGACATCTTATTTGCCCCAGGCAATCAGCTAACCATTAATCTCTTCTCTCTCTCTGTGTATTGTGGTTATGACTATTATATTCACTATATCTTGTTAACAGGGTCTCAGGATGAACCGTACGCTGATGTCTCTCTCTCTAGCCAGTAACCAGATTGGGGATAAAGGCGCAGTTAAACTAGGGGAGGTAATCCATGATGAACTTAAAAATTTCCTGCAGTTTCATTTGATGCTTGAAACATTTTTTACATTCTCATATTTTTGATGATGCTGATCGCAGATTTAATTATCAGATTTTTAAAAGTTAAATAATGATAAATTGTTGACAATTGTTGATTAACTGAACATTCTATAATAAATGCAAGAAATAAATGTCTGTGTAAAAAAAGAAGCAAACCTCTCATAAATTTTAAAATCAGTCTCCCTTTTATTTTTCAGACAGTTTTGAACTGTATTAATTATAACACAAAACTATATTCTCACAGTATGATAAAAAGTTGAATCATGGAACTAAGTACTAGTGAAAAGTAAGAAATTTACAGTAATTTTCAGAGTTTTTATATAGAATAAATAAAAGACTGATTTTTGTTGTCAGGTTTTGTCCAGGTTTCCATTGTCACACGAGGAGGTGGTAGAGAGGAGGAAACAGAAATCTTCAATGGGTTCTCCTGACAGAAACAAGTCTGTAAGTCAAATCATGAACAAGTTTTAAGTTAAATTTTTGATCAGTTTGTAAGTCAAATCTTGAACATGTTTTTAGGTCAAATCATAAACTACTTTGTATGTAAGATTTTGAACAACTCTGTTAGTCAATGTTTTAACAAGTTTTTAAGTCAAAATTTGTACAGGTCTTGAACCAGTCTGTAAGTCAAAATTTGAACAAGTTTGTTAGTCACATCTTGTCCGTATGTAAGTCAATTTATGAACTTGTTTCCAAGTTGGCTTAGGCCTAAAAAAAAAAAAGGTTTGTTTCCGCTTTCCCGACCGACCCTAACTTAAACCCGCCGACCCAAAAAATTTTTTCGAGTTTTTTCGTAAATTTCCGTTTTTATCCGTTTTTTGTTAAAATTTCGTTTTTATCCGATTTAAAAATTTATTGTGTCCCCCAAATTTAAGTCGTAAAAACGCTTATAGAACTTATTGAGATGTCATCAGTGTTGTGTAGATGTTTGTTATTTACAAATGGCAGCACATGTCGTGCCAGTTGAGCTCGAGAAATGTTCCCACCAGCCGGGGAAAAAGTTCATCACATCATTTAAATAATGACAACAAATACTTGTTTTTTTTATCTTACCCAGTTTAATAGATAAATGGTTTAATATGCACAATTGAACAGATGGAGAGGGAAAAAAAAAGATTAAAAAAAAAAAAAAAGCCGACCGACCGACCCTAATTTTTTTCAGCCTGAAAGCGGAAACAAACCTATTTTTTTTTTAGGCCTTATGAACAAGTTTGTTTATCGAATCATGAATAAATCAGATGAGAAACATGTTTGTTTGTCAAATCATGAATATGTCTGTTGGTCGGATCATAACTAAATTATTTTGTAAGTTATATCATGAAAAATTCTGTAATTTTTCTGTAAATCAATCTTGAGCAAGTCTGTTCATTAAATCTTGAAAAAGTCTAAGTAAAATTTTGAACAAGACTGTTAGTCAAATCATTAACAAGTCTGTAGGTAAAATTTTCGACAAGTCTGCAGGTAAAATTTTGAACAAGTCTGTAGGAAAATTTTATACAAGTTTGTAAGCCTGCTAGCCTAATCATGTCCAATAACAAACAAGTCTGTAAGACCACTCATGACTCACTGTTCAATGTGTGTTGTAGCCCCCACCGAGTCGTCGTGCAGACTCCAAGGACAGACCTGGCAGTGTCAGAAGTAGTTCCCAACACGATAAAAACGACAAGTCCAAGCAGAAACAGTCGGCCAAAACCAAAAAGGTGAGAGCAGAAGAAAATTCAAGGCAATGAAAAACCTTTTGCTAGATCTAGAATCTTCCCTTGAGTATTATTACGTCAGGTTTCGTAGTCAAATTTAAACTTAAAATTAAATCTTGTTTTTCATTGTTTTATGTACTTTTTATCATTAAAACAAACTTAAGGCAGTTGGTAAGATAATATCGCTATATAGTTTGTAGTTGACCTAATATGGTTTATACATGGTCAGTAAATTCCATAAGGTGGCTCGAGCTCCGCTTTTGCCCCATATGGAATTTACTGGCCATGTTTAAACCATATTAGGTCCGCTACAGTTCATTGACATTAATATTTTCAGGTGTCCAGTATCCCCTTAAAACCAAAGTATTAAGTAACATTTTTAAATAAAAAATTTAAAAAATGCCATGACCTAGAAGAAAGCTTATCATTGATGTTTTTATATCCCAATATCACACTGCCTTAAGGAGAAAATTAAAAAAATCATTTGAAGTACTACTTTGTCCTGATTGTATTTGCTAGCACAAAGCAGGATGAATCATTTATTATTAAGGCTAATGTTGCTCAAGTGAGCAAACTGGCCCCTTGGGCTCTTATTAAAGTGTTATTTCCTAGAACAAAGCCAGAATATGATTTATTTTTGTATAGAATGCTGGGAAAGAGGGTAGAGATCTTTTAAGGCTAATGTTGCTCAGGCTATATTGCCTTTGGGCCTCTTATTAAAGTGTCATTTCTAGAATAAAGCCAGTTTATGATTTATTTTAAGGATGCTGGTAAAGGGGGGAAGGAGCCGGCCAAAGAGGAGGAGAAACACGACAAGTCCAAAGGCAAAAAGGATGACAAGGGGGCGGCCAAGAAAGGTACTGTCTCCTCCTCTTCATTCAGTAAGATAGGTACGGACACGGTACAGTAAGCACGGAATCAAGCGTCCCTCCCCTCCCCTCCTACCAGCCGTGTCTGTTATATGTGTATGTTTGTGTCCACTAATGAGCCCCCCCCCCCCCCCCCCCAAAACTGAGTCTGTAATATGTGTCCTCTTTGAGCCCCACTCCCCCCAACCCCCCAAATTGTGTTAGTGAAATGGTTGTGACCTCTTATGAGCTCCTTAACCAAACCATGTCAGTATGTTTTTGACCTCTCAGTGTTTGTTCTTCTTAATAAATAACAGTGGTGTAAGATTTGTTGAGGCACAGTGTCTGATGCAGTGGTTTTGACCCCCCCTCCCTCACCCCCAACCGTACAATCCAATTTTTTGGCTCATTTTGACTTGTATCTAACATTTGTAAAATCTAACACTTCAGCTATAAAAAAACCCAGAAACAAACTGAGAGAAAGTTTTGTTGTAAGGTTGCTTTATTAATCTACTACTAAAACTTAAAACCAAAAACAAAAATTTTTTTTATAGCAAATTGTAATGCAAAATTAAGATTAAATCTGTTTTGGAATAATTTATTTATGCTTAATAAACCCATTTGATGATAGATAATTTTCCAATATGGTTTTTGGAATATTGTAGTTTTATTAGAGGGGATGTAGAAATAGATAATATGTTTGATCACTCTACATTACTAGTATACACATATGTAGTCTGTATCCTCAGGCTAAATTTTGAATATTTTGAAAGATTTATAGATGCAGTTAAAATGCAGTTTTAAAAATTAAAAACTTAACGATTGCATTTCCCAGATTTTTACTTTTAGATAAATAAATAGGACACTATTTAGTTTTTAGCTGGCTGAAGAATTTTATTGCTCACTAAAAAATCGGACAAAGAAAAAAGGCAGATGTTTATATGAAGCTTAGCCTAGATAGTTGTGGCAATTTTTAGACAATTTGAAACTCCTTTAGAAGGAGAGTTTTGAATAAAGATAAAGGAAAGAATCAAAATTTAAGCTAATACATTTTAAGCTAATTTCTTTAGAAAACTATAGTTTATGGCTAAGAGAAGGTCATTTATAAATTATAAGTAATTCTTTTGTGTCTTTTATGGACCGTACTGTCTTTAAAAGTTAAAAGTTTTTGTGTTATCAGCCTCATTTAAGGTAAACATTTTGTGGGGAATTTATGGACCTATTTGTCCTAAATGTAGTAAGCCTCCTTAATAAGGGGTAACAACTCACTGTACCCCCCTTATATACTTTATATTTAGATTTTAAAAAATTACATCGGAAGGGGGGGGGGGACATTTTTTGCCATTTTATTTCAGAACTTTATGAATTATAATGGATGAATCAATGCCAATAATTTTGAACATTATACCAACAGATACCAAGAGTGGAAAAGGTTATATATGGCTATTCTGTACTGTATTACCATATATCCATATGCATATCTCTGTAACCGCAATTATTATTTTTTTCTTTTTATTTTTGGGGCTCTAAGGTTTCTGTTTGAGTTTCTATAATTATATACACCTAGTTTAGTACCTTAAGAAAAAAAATAGATAATTATTAATCTTTTTTTTAATGCTAGAATATTTTTTCTTTGTAACATTTTTTTTTCTCTGCAATTTTGTTGCAGGAGCTTAACTATTCATTAACATAAAGCGCTTTATTTCAGTATCAGAAACACAGAAAGTGAGGCTTTGTTTGTCTGATGATTCAGAGCTTGAAGCTTTTGATTTTACAAATATTTAAGGAAATTGAAGTAACTTTCATTCCATTTAGTGTAGAAGAGAGAAAGTACTTGTAATTTGCATGTATTTTTACAAGTAAATATAACTTTTAAGAAGTCCACTATTGAACTCGCCCACAATTTGTTTATTAAGTTATAACCTCGGAATTATAAATTTGTTTGAAAACAGCAATTTGTCAGAAAGTATAAAAAGTGATCTCTTGTCCGTTTCACCTTTTGAAATAGTAAATTCTATCAGCCTTTGTTAAGAAGGCCAAAATAATATATGCGGTTTTAAGCTGACCATGCAACTGAGTAAATTTCCCCCATGGGTACTTAACCATATTTACAGTATGCTGGTCTCTCCCGTTAATGCGTATTGCCTTTTAGTCAGAGAAGTGCGTTAATGGACTTCTTTCTGATTTTGTCGATCTTGTTTTAATCAGAGGGAGGAGCAGGCAGTAGAAAAGGTACCAGTATGATTGGACCCCCCAAGTAGATTCTCCCTACAGATTGTTGTCCTTTTTTTTGCTGCTCATTTGAACCATTTAGAACATTTCCTTTATAAAGCAGGATATATACATGTTTCATACTGTTGTCAGGCATTTGGTTTTTCTGTGTCTTTTGCTACAGTTCTGGCTACAATTTACATGTGCTCATATATATATCAGATATTATTTTTTTTCCCTAATCATAAAGAATATCTCCTTCCTGTCTCATCCTTTAGGAAGCCATTGATTACTCTCTATGTGTTTGGGATGCAGTGTTTTGCTACAGTTTACATTTTATCAGATCTGTTTTTCCATGCTCAATACATTAGACAACGTGTCAAGCTTTCGTTTATCTGTAAGATGTTGTATTTTAGCTACATTATACATTTCATCTGACCTGAATTACTTGTTCATTTGGAACATCATAATTAGACAATGTGTCAAGCTTTGATCAGATCTAGCGCTCCATTCTTCATTGGTTCTACATTTTCTGATTTCAGTTTTTTTTTAACCATCTTCAGGAATTTTTCATTACTATATCATTAAATTCTGATTGTGAATTGTTATGCAGTGTGATGGGGAGCAGAAGGGGGTGGCTTTAGGGTGGTTAAGGTAATAAGAATAATTCAAAAGCCAAGAAAACATGAAATGTGTTAGTATCATGATGTGTGTATGATTTTAGCAGTAGAGGAGGAATCGAGGAAAACTCAGCATCGCGGGTCGATATCTAAAGGTATTCGATGTACAATATCAGCACCTATACCTACAATTCTCTCTACCTGAGTCTGATCTACCCAGAAACCATCCCTCTTGATTGAAATATATTGGCATCTTTACACGGTGTTTCTACCTTCTTTTTTGCCCTCCATGATTTGCATTAGCTTTTCCTCAATTTCTATTATGTATGTATGAATGCAAAACGTATTGGTAAAAACTTGTAGAACTATGGCTTAATGCCTGTCGCTTCCTCAATGCATATGATAGACTCTCTCTCTCTCTCTCTCTCTCTCTCTCTGGTTTTGTTTTAGAGATATTCATCATATAAACTAATGGTATTATTCATACCCCCCCCCCCCCCCCCATAACCTATAAGTACAATTTATATTATTTCTATAAGTTATGATAATTTGATCTTTTTAGATACATTCCAACGCCGTTATACATTTCATTTTTTACCTTTAATTAGAAAAGTGCAAATTTTTCCTTAAACAGTTTTTGGTATATATATTGCAACCGTAGCAGGACAAATGTGCTTTACAGTTAGAGAAAAAAAAATTGCTATTAAGAATAAGAGTATCACATATGCAGTTACAATATATTTGTGAATTATAGAACATGATAGTATATTGTGATGTCACAAAACTCTGTTATGATCCTATGGTATGTAATTGTCTGTATATTGTGACAATTACATACCATAGATATCACAATACTCTGTTATGACCCTATATGAAATGGTTTCTGGGAGTCGCCTGGTAGACTATATATTTGTATACACTACTTGATTTCCACTTGTTGTCCACTTTCACTAAACTAGGTAATCTATTTATAGAAGATCAGTATGTGTAATAGCAGGCAATATCTTATCAAAGTCGTAAAAATTCATTGGCAAGAGATTATGAGCTTCAATACTTTCAGTTATCAGTATAAAGTCAATACAATAGTGTTCATCTTATATTCTGTTTTGATTAGAAAAGAACAAAAAAGGGGGTTGGTTTAGAGATGGGTGGAATTTCTAGGATTTGATGAGTGGTTTTTTTCTGTTGTTAAATTTTTGTGATGTTTTGATCAATACTCGTAATAAAGATGGATATTTTTTGGTATGAACTTTTTAATAAGATAAATAATTTTGATGAAATCTTAGCAATAGTAGATGAAATGATAAATGTGTGTTCTTGATATCTATAATTCTTTCTTTCTAATATTTTCTTTTTTTAATATTTTGTTTTTTCGTTACATGTATCAAACGTATTTAGGTTAACTATAAACTAACGTGTGGCAACTTGAACCATGAAATATTTTAAAGTTGGTACTTCAACAAGAAAGGATGGGAGCTTACAAAATGATAGTTTCACAATATTACTTATTAATTAAAATTATTAATTAAATAAATATATAAATAAGTTATTCATCAATTAAAAAATGACAGTTTTACAAGATTTCTCACTAAGCTTTAGTCCTGCTTTCATTTTCCGTTTCTCCAATCAAACAGCTTTTCCTTCTTCAATTCTGTTATCAAAGTCTTTTGCTCACAGCATAGAATACCCTGCTGCCTGTTGAATGTTTTTTTAGGATGTATAAATGGAATGATAATTATCTACCTCCATTATTTCATTATTGACTTCAAAGTCCCTTAGAAAGGCTTCGATGATCCATTATTAAAATATTTAAACCTAAAGAATAAATCTGTCTTGAAATACAGGGAGATAATTAACTAAATGGAAGTTTTAAGCTAGAATTGTATATAATTTTTTTTATTTACTTAGTAGTTCACAATCTATAAATAGTTTACTCATAATTATTCAAAGAAAAACTTGCAGGTTGTCGACTGTCTCATCTCTGATAAAAGTACACTAGTCTTTGATAAAGATACATAACGGAAGAGTAACGAGGATTCTACCCACTTTGCATAACCAGTAGAAATTAATCGTTATGCATGATCTTTAGCACTTGCATGCGCTTAGTTAGTAATATATATGTATCCTATTATTAGTTGATCATAATATTGTATTATTCAGTAACACGAAAAAAAAAATGAGAATGTGTTTAAGAAGACCGGATAGTCAACAAACTAACCATCACATCTACCTTAAGGAGACTGGATGGTCAACAAAACTAACCATCAGATCTACCTTAAGGAGACTGGATGGTCAACAAACTAACCATCAGATCCACCTTAAGGAGACTAGATGGTCAACAAACTAACCAACAGATCTACCTTAAGGAGACTGGATGGTCAACAAACTAACCAACAGATCTACCTTAAGGAGACTGGATGGTCAACAAACTAACCATCACATCTACCTTAAGGAGACTGGATGGTCAACAAACTAACCAACAGATCTACCTTAAGGAGACTGGATGGTCCACAAACTAACCAACAGCTCTACCTTAAGGAGGCTGGATGGTCAACAGACTAACTATCAGATCCACCTTAAGGAGACTGGATGGTCAACAAACTAACCATCAGATCCACCTTAAGGAGACTGGATGGTCAACAAACTAACCATCAGATCTACCTTAAGGAGACTGGATGGTCAACAAACTAGCCATCAGCTCCACCTTAAGGAGACTGGATGGTCAACAGACTAACCTTCAGATCTACCTTAAGGAGACTGGATGGTCAACAGACTAACCATCAGATCTACCTTAAGGAGACTGGATGGTCAACACACTAACCATCAGATCTACCTCCTGTTTCTAAAAATGATTTATTGAACTATGTAATATTATTTAGTCAAGACCAATTTCGATTTTGCTCTATAACTTTTGAATCTTTTGTTATAGCTTTAAATAGAGCTCTTTTCTTTTTGGAGATTTTTTTGTCTAAAAATGGCCACGACCATCTGGCCCCTTTAGACACGAATTGAGCTCAATTTTTTCAATTTTTTTTTTTTCATTTTTAATGTCTAGAGTGGTCAATATGGATGTTTTTAATGCTTTATCAAAATTTGAAAGTCAAATATCGAGTTACAAGCGAGTTACAAAGGTTAAAAGTCTTTGTTTTGTAAAAAAAATCTCGAGTCATGTTATTGTTTACATATGTCTTGTATTGGTAAAAGTTTCAATCTAATATTGCATTTTGTTGTTGGTAAAATTATTTATGAACACATTGAATGAGTTTATCTTGTTTCCACAAGTTATTTTCTTTACTTTACATAATTTGTAAACAAATATAAGACGCGAACTTTGTTTACATAACAAAGACTTCTTTCCTATGTATCTCACACAGGATGAATGACCATCTTTAAGTCCTCCTTAAAGATAGCTTAAAGGTGTTTAAAGGTAGCTTAAAGACGATCTTTAAGCCACCTTTAAGCTATATGTATTGCTTAAAGGTGGCTTAAAGAAAGCTTAAAGATGGCTTAAAGGCAGCTTAAAGACTATCTTTAAGCCACCTTTAAGCCACCTTTAAGGACAACTTATAGGTCCTTAATGTCCAAACTTCTTTAAGCCACCTTTAAGCTACCTTTAAGCCACCTTTAAGCCACCTTTAAGCCATTAAAAAAATTTAATTCAATATTGTGCTTAATTTCCAACAAAATGTATTAACTTTATGAAAGAAAAGGTATTAAAACGGTTTTTGTTCTAGAAAGAAAAATAAAAAAAAAAACCAAAAAAAACGGCCGCGGTGAGAATTGAACCCGGGACCCTTAGTTTACTAGCATAACCACACATCCACTGCGCCACGGCAACTTACATATTTACGAGTGTTTTTATATCCTATATATCAGTGGATATTGAATCGCTGTATTGAATGTGTTTACTTGAAAAGATTTTGACAAACCATTCAGTTTGTAACAATCAATTATATCTAATTTATAAATTACATGTATGCATGTATTTAGAATGAAATACGGAACTTGGTCTTCAGTGAACAAAAATATATTATACCTAAATGGAAACCGTTAGGTTCACTATAGTAGGCTTTCTTAGTTAATAAATTTAAACCGAGTAGATATTCGTAATTCATCTAATTTATAGCTATAAAAATGTAAGAAAGAAAATGAAATCATTTATTTTATTATATGCATTGATACTATTAGGGTATTTGTTCAATTTCCCGCAATTTCCCGGTTTTCATGATCGCGGCGCCGTTCCAATATGTTTAAATATTTACATGTAATTGTATGTACATGATTTTTAAACTATCAATTCTTTAACAAACAAAATTACCAATTACCGGTGACGTATTTACTGCATGTGGCAATTGCAAATGACTTGTACATACAATTGTATGATGTGCCAGGCCGGGTATATTTGACATATTTACCCTTATACATATATTTAAATAATCAACATCTATTTATGATCACCGGTACATTAATTAATCAGCCTCAAGATTTTACTCTTACGTACATGTATCGTTAATTTGTAGACGTAACATCTTTGAAACCCAGAGCTAGGAAATAATACTTTGAAAATGAATTACAAATGTAAATTAACTTTTATTCACTAGACTTATCGTATACTCGTACATACTAAGATTCAACGCCTTTAGAAACCCTGACGTGCACCTGGGCACACGACACACCTGTTGTGTATATCTTGTATATTCTGTGTTAGTTCCAGGAGTTTTCTTAAGTTGGACAAACAATAGACTTTGATTAGATATACACAAACATGCACCTGGGCACACGACACATCTGTTGTGTATATCTTGTATATTCTGTGTTAGTTCCAGGGGTTTTCTTAAGTTGGACAAACAATAGACTCTAATTAGATATACACAAACGAACAAAACTATGTCTAGACAAACAAAGCAGATATATCCTGCCCGATATAACAAAGGCAGTTGAGAGTCTTTTCATCTTTAACATGTATCTAGCAGATCTAGAGTTAGAAATAATGAAAATTGAAAAAAAAATACAAACCTTAAACCGATTAACAAATTAAATCATGCATTTTTGGTTCATTATCTTTATTTTGTTTAATAACCAGATAGACTGAGAGAGAGAGAGAGAGAGAGAGAGAGAGAGAGAGAGAGAGAGAGAGAGAGAGATTTTTCACCGATTAATTTATAATAGGAAACCAACATATTTTAATTAGTTTTATGCACATATTAAGATACAGAGACTGCGCTCATCCCTACAATAATTTTGAAACCCCCCAAATATTATAAAGAATTTTATAACGGCAATCTGTGTCCATCGGAGCGGTGCTGATGATATCTGTGTTTAATGGAGCGACGATTAAAACCGCCTGGAACACCCCCCCCCCCTTCCTTGGAAATTATATTATCACTCGGATGACCCCCTCCCATCTTTATAAAAGAGCTTTTGCATTTAATATATGTTTTTATTGTTCAGCTTGATCAATATTGACTTAAAGGCCACTTAAAGACAGTGTAAAGGCAGTGTAAAGAGAGCGTAAATGCCACTTAAAGATGCTTAAAGGTGGCTTAAAGGTGGCTTAAAGGTAGCTTAAAGAAGTTTGGACATTAAGGACCTATAAGCACTTGCTTAAAGGTGACTTAAAGGCGGCTTAAAGGTTGTATAGCCTTTAAGCTCCTTTAAGTCACCTTTAAGCCACCTTTAAGGACTTGCTTAAAGATGGTTTTTCGCCCTGTGTCACTTGTAACATGACTTCCCAAATTCAAATAATGGGTAATCATTCAAAATACACAAGTAAACTATTTTATGCGTAAAAATCAAAAAATAAATTTTTCATCTGAAATCGTGTCTAGAACCCTTTAATAGGGCTGGATTTTTATGGCTATTTTTAGACTACATGTAACTATATTTAGTTATCCTCCTTGAGAAGAGATTTGCATAACAAATATGTAATCAGTTGCAAAATTTTAAAGCTATAATGCATGAAGTTTTCCTTTACTGTCTGTAAACAAATTTTTATTCGCGGCTACTTTATATCAAGATTAAGCCTTATCAAGACCTGTAATTTTATACAAACTATAGACAAAGGTTTGGTTCGGGGTGAGAAATATTTTGGACCACAGGGCTTTCGCTTACCTCGCGAAAATTTCTCGCAAGCGAATAAAAGTTGGTTTATAGTATTTAATAATTGTTTACTATCTAAAATGTCGGTGTGGATCTGATGTGTTATTTGTAGACAATCCAGTCTGAGACCTTAATAGGAGTTATACATTTGACCTAAACCTTTCAGATTTTATTTTCCCATTTTCAATGTTTATAATGACAAATATAGAAGTTTACAATGCTATGTCAAAATTGTATGGACAAATATAAAATTATAAGGAAGATACAGAGTTCATAAATCTTTGTTTTGTAAACAAAGCTCGAATATTGTCATTTTTAGCTCACCTGAGCTGAAAGCTCAAGTGAGCTATTCTGATCACATTTTGTCTGTCGTCCGTCTGTCCGTCTGTCTGTCTGTCTGTCTGTCCGTCTGTCCGTAAACTTTTCACATTTTCAACATCTTCTCAAGAACTACTTGGCCAATTTCAACCAAACTTGGCACAAATCATCCTTAGGCAAAGGGGATTCAAAGTTGTGAAAATTAAGGGCCACACCCGTTTTCAAGGGGAGATAATTAGAAATTAATGAAAAATTTCGAGAAATTTTCAAAAATCTTCTTCTCAAGAACCAGAAAGCCAGGAAAGCTGAAACTTGTGTGGAAGCATCCTCAGGTAGTGTAGATTCAAAGTTGTGAAATTCATGACCCCCGGGGGTAGGGTGGGGCCACAATGGGGGGTTGAAGTTTTACATAGGAATATATAGAGTAAATCTTTAAAAATCTTCTTCTCAGAAACTAAACAGCCAGGAAAGCTGCAACTTGTGTGGAAGCATCCTCAGGTAGTGTAGATTCAAAGTTGTGAAATTCATGACCCCCGGGGGTAGGGTGGGGCCACAATGGGGGTTGAAGTTTTACATAGGAATATATAGAGTAAATCTTTAAAAATCTTCTTCTCAGAAACTAAACAGCCAGGAAAGCTGAAACTTGTGTGGAAGCATCCTCAGGTAGTGTAGATTCAAAGTTGTGAAAATCATGACCCCTGGGGGTAGGGTGGGGCCACAATGGGGGGTCGAAGTTTTACATAGGTATATATAGAGTAAATCTTTAAAAATCTTCTTCTCAGAAACTAAACAGCCAGGAAAGCTGAAACTTGTGTGGAAGCATCCTCAGGTAGTGTAGATTCAAAGTTGTGAAAATCATGACCCCTGGGTGTAGGATGGGGCCACAATGGGGGGTCGAAGTTTTACATAGGAATATATAGAGTAAATCTTTAAAAATCTTCTTCTCAGAAACTAAACAGCCAGGAAAGCTGCAACTTGTGTGGAAGCATCCTCAGGTAGTGTAGATTCAAAGTTGTGAAATTCATGACCCCCGGGGGTAGGGTGGGGCCACAATGGGGGTTGAAGTTTTACATAGGAATATATAGAGTAAATCTTTAAAAATCTTCTTCTCAGAAACTAAACAGCCAGGAAAGCTGAAACTTGTGTGGAAGCATCCTCAGGTAGTGTAGATTCAAAGTTGTGAAAATCATGACCCCTGGGTGTAGGATGGGGCCACAATGGGGGGTCGAAGTTTTACATAGGAATATATAGAGTAAATCTTTAAAAATCTTCTTCTCAGAAACTAAACAGCCAGGAAAGCTGCAACTTGTGTGGAAGCATCCTCAGGTAGTGTAGATTCAAAGTTGTGAAATTCATGACCCCCGGGGGTAGGGTGGGGCCACAATGGGGGTTGAAGTTTTACATAGGAATATATAGAGTAAATCTTTAAAAATCTTCTTCTCAGAAACTAAACAGCCAGGAAAGCTGAAACTTGTGTGGAAGCATCCTCAGGTACAGTAGATTCAAAGTTGTGAAAATCATGACCCCTGGGGGTAAAGTGGGGCCACAATGGGGGGTCGAAGTTTTACATAGGTATATATAGAGCAAATCTTTAAAAATCTTCTTCTCAGAAACTAAACAGCCAGGAAAGCTGAAACTTGTGTGGAAGCATCCTCAGGTAGTGTAGATTCAAAGTTGTGAAAATCATGACCCCTGGGTGTAGGATGGGGCCACAATGGGGGGTCGAAGTTTTACATAGGAAAATATAGAGTAAATCTTTAAAAATCTTCTTCTCAGATACTAAACAGCCAGGAAAGCTGAAACTTGTGTGGAAGCATCCTCAGGTAGTGTAGATTCAAAGTTGTGAAATTCATGACCCCCGGGGGTAGGGTGGGGCCACAATGGGGGTTGAAGTTTTACATAGGAATATATAGAGTAAATCTTTAAAAATCTTCTTCTCAGAAACTAAACAACCAGGAAAGCTGAAACTTGTGTGGAAGCATCCTCAGGTACAGTAGATTCAAAGTTGTGAAAATCATGACCCCTGGGGGTAGGGTGGGGCCACAATGGGGGGTCGAAGTTTTACATAGGAAAATATAGAGTAAATCTTTAAAAATCATCTTCTCAAAAACTAATCAGCCAGGAAAGCTGAAACTTGTGTGGAAGCATCCTCAGGTAGTGTAGATTCAAAGTTGTGAATCATGATCCCTGGGGGTAGGGTGAGGCCACATTGTGGGGGGGGGGTGTTAAAATTTTACATAGAAATATATAGAGTAAATCTTTAAAAATCTTCTTCTCAGAAACTATTCAGCCAGGAAAGCTGAAACTTTTGTGGAAACATCCTCAGGCAGTGTAGATTCAAAGTTGTGAATCATGATCCCTGGGGGTAGGGTGGGGCACAATGGGGGGGGGGGTGAAGTTTTACATAGGAATATATAGAGTAATATTTTAAAATCTTCTTCTCAGAAACTAAACAGCCAGGAAAGCTGAAACTTGTGTGGAAGCATCTTCAGGTAGTGTAGATTCAAGTTGTGAAAATCATGATCCCTGGGGGTAGGGTGAGGCCACATTGGGGGGGGGGGGTGTTAAAGTTTTACATAGGGATATATAGAGCAAATCTTTAAAAATCTTCTTCTTAGAAACGGATCAGCAAGATGATTCTTTATAATTGTTAAGACTTTGGCTCCAGGACAATTCTTCGGCCTCACAAGAAGGTTCAGAGTTTGATGCAGCTAAATATCCCATATATAAACAATTGAAAAGGATCTTTTAGAAAACTGCAATACTCAACATGTGATATGACTATAAAATTGAGGCAGGCAGCTATTTTTTCATTAAAATCTTTTTGTATTACTGTATTGAGTTATTGCCCTTGATTTATTGATTCTTGATTATTTTAATTAATGCATCCACTGTTAACCAATTATTGTGATGATTATTTTTATACAATAATAAATATTCAATGTGTTTAAGTTGTTCTGCATAAGTAGTTTTGGGTTAGGCCGGATTAGTTAGTTTATTTTTGATTTCCAATTTTTAGATACTATGAATTATTTTAGGCTGGCACATATATAGGGACAGTGTCTCTTGCATTACAATGTGCGATTGTTTGGGGTTAAACTTGAACAGTTACAGATAGATTGAGTGTGTGGACACCCATGCTCTATCTAATCTTCGTGTTTTCTAGCCTATGACACAGAGTGTGCGCTCTTTCCTGCCCTGTATCGCTTAAATACAAGTGTGTGGTCATACTTGCTTGTGGTGGATGTGGCGGAGCACTAGTAAATGGTCATCTCTGCTAGAGTTCTGGCCTTTCTAGCGCAAGTGTGCGGCACTCCCTGCTTGCGTTATGTTGAGCTGTTGGCGCAAGTGTGTGGTCATTCCTGCTTGTGTTAACGTTGGTACCTGTTGAGTTGCGTAGGTGTGCGGACATCCCTGCCTGCGTAACGTTGAGTCCCTATACATGTGCAGGAGAGGTAATTAAAGTCTGCTCTTGTAAATATTGGCAGCAATCGGGGCTATCCAGTTCCAAGGGGGAAAAATCTACATGTATTATTGTACATTGTCCAGATTGTTTTTATTATGACTCCATTAAGCTGACTTTATCATACCTATTGTTCCTCAGGTGAGCGATGTGGCCCATGGGCCTCTTGTTACATATGTGTTGTATTGGTGTAAGTTTCAATCCAATGCATCCTTCTTTTGCTGATAATAGTATTTAAAATGATAATCAATTAGTTTGAATTGTTTTTTAGTTACGTGTCATTTTGTCTAAGAAATGATAATTCTCTATAATAATTTTTTTAAACACCTATAAGACTCAAGCTTTGTTTACATAACAATCAATTCTTACCTCTGTATCTCGCTTGTCACTTGACGTAAACAATCAATATTTTCGTCAATCATTTAAAATGACCAGTAAACCATTTTATACATAAAAAAATAAATAAAATTTTTGATCTCAAATCGTGTCTAAGCCCCTATAACTCAACATCTGAAAATGAGAGGCGATATTGATGGACTGTGTATCATAATACATAGCAAGCAGTAACCTTTTGTAGTTTGTGTCTAAAGTTAATGAAAAAAATGGGGGGGGGGGACATGAAAGACATATTTTTGACTTAAATCATTTAAGAGTGAATGGTATTTGGGCCATATTACACTGTACACGGGTTTTAAGATATTACTAAGTCATTATAGGATAAACGTTATTGAAATAGACATGGCCTGGTCTGGTAATGTCGCAGGATTTCAAATTTCATCTTTCATTTTTATGTAATCGTATATCTATGAAATCATATTGCCATTGACTGATTCATTTTCATTACCATTCTATGTTTGAAGTTTAACTTCCATAATATGTGTTTTGTCAATTTAATAAACATGCTTCTGTGTGTGAATTATTCTAGCTAATCTCACTTTGTGTAGATCTCTATCACATGTTTGGCTAATTAGATTTTTTTTTGCATATTTATTACCTTTTTACACAGACAAAGGTGGAAACACTACGGGCCGAAGTTCTGGAGGTAAGTTATCGGGGTGGATCACAGATTTTATATGGGAGTAATAATAGAAACCGGTGGTGGATCAAACATTTTAAAAGGGAATTCTTTGAAAAGCCGGTTGCGGATCAAACCTTTATCATGGTAACTATATTAGAGATTGGTGGCGGATCAAATATTTGATATGGGGATATGAAAAGAAACTGGGGGTAGATGAAAGATTATATATACTAGAATGATTAGGGAAAACCAAAGATGAATCAAAACGATATCATGAAGTACACCAACGGCAAATAGATAAATTTCAATCCATGCAGACACTTTGAAATCTTGTTCGTGTACAAAGTAATCATTCATATTTCTTTAAACTCAATCTTACATTATTTATTAGAGGACTGTGTTGTACATTGATATACTGTTATGATTTATTATTACATTGATTACTTGTTTGCATGGATCGAAGTGCATGAAAATCGGTGTTAATTTAATAATGATAAACCAACAGTACTAGAACTTTAGATAGAGAAAATGCTCTGAGAGAGTTGTTAAACAAATAATGGTGTGAACGATTAGTTCAACGATTAATCAATCCAAAGTTAGATAGGATTAGGCTACCCATCATTTTGTTTCCCCAAAAATAGTGTATTTAGGGCTTATGTAGAAGAATATTGATATTATTATAGATACAGGTCCACTGTTCATCTTTCAAGGGAAACAACCTTTGGTTATATGCAGTAGTAAAAATTAGCCCGTTCATCAATGATTTTGTTAAATTTGATCCAACAGTTAATGCTCATATACCATTCTTAAAGGAATGAAATGGTGTCTCTTAGAAATCTTTTCTGTCTAAATTTACCCAACATTGATTAATGAACTCTTGAGCATTGAATACTGTAAATTCCTTATTTTACGCTAGTACTTAGTTTTGCGATTCCGCTTTTTGTATCAAATTGCGAGAATATAAATTCGCGAGCATCACTTTTTTGCTACATTAAATATAATTCAAATCTGCCTGAAAAATAAAAGTGAGATTTAGAATCTTAAAGTTTTACGCAAATATTACTTTTTCGCGTTAAATAAGGTATCAACAGTACAAAAATTTAACAGTGTACCTTAAACGAGTATTACCTCCAGAAAACCCAAGAATTATTCCCTATACATACTAATTGACATTGCCGTGATATAACCCCAAGTACTTGTCTTCTTATCCAGTCTGTTATGCACAGCGAAACTCGTTTACATCGAAATTAAAGGGGGACCATAGGGAAAAAAGAACTTTGGTAATGCCATAAGTTTGCTATATTTGTGTTCGGTATATTCGAGTTTTGCTGTACATCGTACCATGCAGATCTCACCAATCATTGTATCATATCTTTTACTCAGATTTCCTTTCATATCAATTCTGATCCTAAACATCTTTGTAGTTTACTGTACATAGCTCTCAAGAATAGACTTTTTTTTTAAAAGACTACGAATTAGTGTCGTCCATGTACAGTTTTTGCACGCATAGAGTGAAAATCATGTTTTGAGAAATTGCACTTGTCAAATAAGAAGACATACAATTGCAAGATTTGATGTATATTTTTATGCTACAGCCCCACGCTCTTTTTCGAAGCGTGTCATCACGTCTACTGTATCCGGTACAACTGCACAACGTCATCAATATCCGTAGTAAAAGCATGAATAGTCAAACGCTTTTAAGGAATTAAAAGAAAAAACTTTACAAAACTTTACAAAAAAACCCAAAGAAAAGCTTACAAAGAAACGGTTACAGAAAAGGAGGAAATACAAAAAACAAAGAAAAACTTCCAGAAAAGGGGACAATACTAAAAACAAAGAAAAACTTTTAAAAAAAGGACAATTTACTTTCGTTGATTGCAGAAAAAATAATGTATGTTTATCACGCTTTCCGTACTTCTATAAACTATTTAATTTGTGTATCTTTGGGATGACGGGTCAAACGAGACACATATTTCGTTAAAATGAATTTTTCAAAATATTTTTGTAACATATCATTGATAACTGTTTATAACATTATACTGTGTATTCGTATTATTTGTACCAGGGTCCAGCTGTTAATATAGATTAACATTTTCATCGATGACCTTTCTATGTTCAATCCTTTAACTGCTGAAAATTATGTAGATACAATGTAATAAGGATTCATTCCTTGAATTTTATGAGGTCATCAAAAAAGGTCAAGCGTGAGCCAATCTACCATAAAGCCCTTCAGGGTTTTTTTTGGATTTGATCACCCCCGACCATTTGATCACTTTATAATGCCAAGTTTTCCATCTACATTTCTACATCGAAATACTCCTAATTCCTTGAAAAAAAAAACCCGTTTTAAATTAAAATGTACCTTACAAAATTTGATATCAACCCAAAATACTAAAAAAAGGGATTCCTTATTCCTGAGATCAATGCTGTAAATCAATAGGTTATCACTTGTCCCAGCAGCTCTCGTGAAGGGTTTAGCTGTTGCAAGCTGTAAACCATAGTTTTAGAAAGTACATGGAACAACCACCAAGACTACAAGACTAGAAATCGGAAGATTTTTGCTTACTCCACTCAGCAGCCATGATGATTGTAAACTGCTGCAAACCATAATCTTATTTTTGTATTTTCCCTCTCAGCAGCCACTATGCGTTTGGTCACCTCTTTTGCCGGTAAAAATTGTAACAAAGTTATCTCCCTTTGACCCCCAGAGCTCGTCACGAATTAGAAAAAAAAATGACAAAAGAAAACACGTTTATTTAAGAGACCTGGATGGTCGTGGCCATTTTTAGACTATACTTATCTACATAAGAAAGAGAGCTCTAAATACAGATAAAGAAAACTACTCAAATTTCGAACCTCAAATACTTGGATTTTCTCTTTACTAAATGATAATTCATACCTAAACAAATCATATCTGAAAGTTTAAGGGAGTTTTACTAATTAATTATTGCTAACAAATTAAAAATTCTTTCTTTTTTGCTAATAACATTTTATCAGTTTGAGGGGGGGAGGGGGTTCAATAAGATGGAAGGCAATTCCAAACAAACAATAGTTTTATTTTGGACATATTAACATATGTTGTTTTTCGGAAATTGGGGAGCAAAAAAAAATGGTTATCTCTAATATCATTGGTTCAACAGTTCTGATTCGTGACGTGCAGCAGTGTTCATTTATTTTTATCCAATCCCGTTATTTTTCCCCTCTAACGAACCTAAAGTTTGGTTAAGACCAATCCATTTTCGTTGTCAAGCACGGCAGATATTTAGTTCCACTCTTTACTTGAACAGTTTGAAAAGGCCCTTACTTGTTAATTTAGTCCTTTATCTTTATGGATTTTAAAGAAGCAGGATAGCAAGCCATAATGGGAGAGATATTTCCCCTTTAACAGAGATAAGGTAGAAAATAAGTAGTAATGAAAATAATAAAATGCATGGTGAAAAAGTATAGACATCATTGGATCAAGATGAAATACATTACAATTACGTGAGCCCAAAAGCTACAGTTATTAACTGAGCATCTAATATGGATATGAAATACTTGCTATACTCCTAACTAGGACTTTTGTTTATAACTGACTTTTGCTGGCTGCCTACTGTTTAATCCTACCTTAATACTGTATGCTTACTAACTTGTCGCTGTTTTACTTCGTCTCGAGACTATTTGAAACACTACTGAAGCATGCCTTGGGATGTTGTGGCTTTTCTTGTACTGTGGAATCATTTACACGGTGGCCATTTTACGTGGAATAAATAATAATGGACAAACACATTGATTTGTTGCCAAATGATATGTTTTGAAAAGATGTTAGATTGTTGAGTTTAACAAACATTTTTACCTGCTTTCCCACCCTGTAAAGTCTATTGATTCCACGGTATAAATGTGTAATGCTTAATCTAAGATACTTACTATAGTCATAACAGCCAATAGTTTTTTTAATACATTTTATGTTGTTTTGTAATTGCTAAAATTAATGAAATACAGTAAATAAAACTCAAATTTAAAAGCCATAAACATACTTGCTAAGAAGAAAACAGAAGATTCATGAAATTTCATTCTTATCATTGTCAATCAAAGTATTTTAGATTAGATGATATTTTTTTTAAATATAGCTACACAAATTGATAAAATAAGTGTCAGGTTTGAAACTTTAGAAAAAAAGAAAAAAAAACAATGCATGTCAGATTTAATTGATCCTATGTAGTTTTGCATGGTTATTGTAGCATTTAAAAATAGTTTGTTATCTAATATCTGTAATAAATTGAACAAGGCAAAAAATTTAAACTTGTTTATTCATTTCATTTAGTTTATAGAAAAAATATATATATATAAAAATGATGTTGAATAACATTTTTTTTAAACGTTCTTCCAATTACTGCCATTCAGTTATCTTTCTTCATCTAAATTTATTGTTGTCAATTTTCGTGGATTGTAAATGTTTTATAAAGACAAGTATTTGTGCTTTAATTAAAAAAACATAAATGAACACAAAAATATTGCATTAGAAACAAAATCATAAATGTAATTCATAACTTGTTACGTGTGTTGTCATTGGGTGAAAGAACCTTGTGAAATCCACGAACATTTGACCACCATGAATTCCACTGATTTCGCGGTTTGTTGATTTTATCACCGTGATCTCCACTGATTTCTCGGTGTGTTGAACCCCGTTGGTTTATTACAGCATCGTTAGTGGCGGATACCAAGAATGCGGCCAAAGGGAAAACTAAAGGAAAGGACAAAGGGAAACCTTCACAGGCCGAACCAGAGGTCAGGGATCATCTAACAATTCATGGCTATAATGTCTTGTATGATTTAGAAATACCCTTACAGAGAACAATTTTGTAATGTCATGTATGATATGATAATAGAAGAATACGATTAGAGAGAGCTAAACGCCAATTACAAACACTTTTTGATTCTTTTTAAACGTAAATTGTTTTATGGAAAACGTTCACAATTTAACGTAACATAAAGCATGTGTTCATTATTAAACGTGTATGTTATTTTCACTCTTTACATGTTTTTACATATTTTCATATAGTTTCATATAAAGCGTTTATTTCAATATTTGTAAAAACATAAAATCGTATATTTAGACAAATGCAATTTCACAGTTTTCAGAAAATTTAGAGTTATTTTATCCTCTTTATGTTCATTAGACATATTGAAAAAAAAACGCTTTTTATGACACTGAATGAAAATATATAAAAACATGTAAATAGTGAAAATACATGTATGAGTGTGGCACATGTGTAATTAGAGTTTTGATTGTCAACACATCATTCACCTTGACTTGAAATGTTGACAAATAACATTTTATTCTTTAGTTTGTTATGAAGGCAAAGACACATGAATTTTTATCTATCAGTAGCTCAATAAGCCAAATATTTAAAAAAAATCTACCTCCTCTATATTTATTTATAGAGAGAGGGAGAGAGAAGGTAGATTTTTTTTTATAATTGGCCTACTGAGTGACTAATTGATAAAAATTCAGGTGCCTGTGATGAAGGAAAGACAAGCAAAATGTGTTCTGTTTTAAATTTTAATTTTTTTCTTCTTTGTTCTATAGTTTTTCATTTAAATAAGATTAATATACATGAAAATAAAAACAGTAAAGGCCACCAAATCCTCTTTATAATTTACTTTTATGTACAATGAATTAAAAGTCTTTGTCCATATCAGTTTGCTATTTACCCGTATAAGACAAGAAGGATTAAATGTGCGGGTGTAGAATTGCTTTTGATTTATAAAGTTAGAATGTAATTGTTTTAGCAAATATCCATTAGTTTATATATAAGCGGGGTTTTGAATGAAAGGATATGGCAATGATTCCCTACAAGAAAAAAAACGTAACAAGCAAACAACATTTTAAATACTATATATTTTAGAATACAGCGATCCTCTTGCCCAATATACACTGTACATTAACTTTATTCTAGGACATGGGTGACTCCTCCTTCATCAACCCCCTCACAGACGAGGCAGACTTCATTGAGGGTCAGCTATGGGTGCCCGGCAACAGACTCCTAATCAACCTGAACTTGTCTCGTAAGTCAGTGAATTAGTCAGTTGAACTCTAGATCAATTTGAACAATGAACTAGTCAGTTAAACTCTTGATCAATTTGAACTTGTCTCGTAAGTCAATAAACTAGTCAGTTAAACTCTTGATCAATTTGAACTTGTTTTTAGCTCACCTGAACCGAAGGTTCAAGTGAGCTTTTCTGATCACCCGTTGTCCGTCGTCCGTCCGTCCGTCCGTCCGTCTGTCTGTCCGTCCGTCTGTAAACTTTTCACATTTTTAACTTCTTCTCAAAAACCACTGGGCCAAATTTAACCAAATTTGGTACAAAGCATCCTTATGGAAAGGGGATTATAAATTGTTAAAATAAAGGGCACAGCCCTTTTCAAAAGGGAAATAATTGCAAAACAGTAAGTATAGGGTGCATGTCTTTAAAAATCTTCTTCTGAAGAACCACTGCACCAGAAATGCCAGTATTTACACAAAAGCTTGTATATATAGTGAAGATTCTAAATTGTAAAAATCGTGACCCTCGGACCAAAACTGGGGCCCCAGGCGGGGTTCAAAGTTTAACATAGAAATAAATAGGAATATGTTTAAAAAATCTTCTTCTCAAGAACCACTGCACCAGAAATGCCAATATTTACACAAAAGCTTGTATATATAGTGAAGATTCTAAATTGTAAAAATCGTGACCCTCGGACCAAAACTGGGGCCCCTGGCGGGGTTCAAAGTTTAACATAGAAATACATAGGAAATATTAAAAAATCTTCTTCTCAAGAACCACTGCACCAGAAATGCCAATATTTACACAAAAGCTTGTATATATAGTGAAGATTCTAAATTGTAAAAATCGTGACCCTCGGACCAAAACTGGGGCCCCAGGCGGGGTTCAAAGTTTAACATAAAAATACATAGGAAAATGTTTAAAAAATCTTCTTCTCAAGAACCACTGCACCAGAAATGCCAATATTTACACAAAAGCTTGTATATATAGTGAAGATTCTAAATTGTAAAAATCGTGACCCTCGGACCAAAACTGGGGCCCCAGGCGGGGTTCAAAGTTTAACATAGAAATACATAGGAAATATTAAAAAATCTTCTTCTCAAGAACCACTGCACCAGAAATGCCAATATTTACACAAAAGCTTGTATATATAGTGAAGACTCTAAATTGTAAAAATCGTGACCCTCGGACCAAAACTGGGGCCCCAGGCGGGGTTCAAAGTTTAACATAGAAATACATAGGAAAATGTTTAAAAAATCTTCTCAAGAACCACTGCACCAGAAATGCCAATATTTACACAAAAGCTTGTATGTATAATGAAGATTCTAAATTGTAGAGATCGTGACCCTCGGACCAAAACTGGGGCCCCAGGCGGGGTTCAAAGTTTAACATAGAACTACATATGAAAAATGTTTAAAAATTTTTTTCTCAAGATCCACTTCACCAAAAATGCCAATACCATACACAAAAGGTTGTATATATAGTGAAGATTGTAAAAATCGTGACCCCCGAACAAAAAGTGGGGCCCCAGTAGGGGTTTAGATTTTAACATATATAGGAAAATGTTTTAAAATCTTCTTCTCAAGAACTATAGTGCAACTAATTGGGATATTACTATGCATACATGTACATCCTTAAATAATGTAGATTCAAAAAATTGTAACTCCCGGACAATTGATGGGCACCAAGAGGGGTTCAAAATTTAAACATTTAAAAAAACATAAAGGAAAAGTTTAAAAATTTTCTTCTCAAGAACTACAATGTTTTAGGTTGTTGAATTTCTATGCATGCATCCTTCGCTTATGTAGATTCCTAATTGGTAAAATCGTGACCCCCGGACCAATACTGGGGCCCCAAGATGGGGTCAAAGTTTATTATAGAAATATAAAGGTAACATGTTATAAAATCTTCTTCTCGAGAACTACAATGCTTCAATTTGTGAGATTACTATCATGCATACAACCTTGGATAATGAAGGTTCGACAGTTTTAAAATAGTGACCCCTGGACTTATACTAGAGACCCAAGATGGGTTAAAAGTTAAATGTAGAAGTACCGGTATATATGAAAAATGTTTAAAAATCTTCTTTTCGAGAACTACAATGCATCAATTTATCAGATAACTACGTAAGCACCCTCAAATAGTGTAGATTTGAAATTATAAAAGCCGTGACCTCAATCTAATACTGGGGCCCCAAGATGTGTTCAAAGTTTAGCATAGAAATATAGAGGGAAAATGTTGAAAAATCTCTTTCTAGGGAACTATAATGCTTCAGCTTGTGAGATAACTATGCAAGCATCCTTAAATAATGTAGATTCCAAATAATTAAAACTTTAGCACTGGACTAATACTGTGGCCCCAAGAGGGGTTCAAAGTTTAACATAGAAAGATATATTGAAAATGTTTTTAAAAAATTTTTCTCGAGAACTATAATGCTACAGTTTGTGAGATTACTATGCAAGGATCCTCAAATTGTGTAAACTCTAATGAAGTGGAACCAAGAGTTATCTTTCTTGATGTTCTGTACAGTCTGAGAGTTATTCCTCTTGAAGTGGAACTCTTCTACGTTCAGTTTTTCAGGTTGTGTACGTGCGGTCCCACCGCAGTGCTACACATTTTCATTCCTATGTTACTATTTATGTTGTTCAAGCCAACCATAAACCTCGGACCATAACTGGGTCCCCAGAAAGGGGTTCAATGTTTAAAATAGAAAAAGCATATGCTACGAAATGTAATGTTACAAGGAACTGCTGTTCAGGTGAGCGATGTGGCCCATGGGCCTCTTGTTTTAAGTCAGTAAGTCAATCATGATACCCTATCAATTAAATATTGTCTTGAACATATACTTATAAAGTAATAACCAAGTCTATATGTCAAAATGTCTCCCAGGTCATGAAGTCTTAGACTAAGCAGGCTCAGTGGTCAACAAGTTAACCATCAGATCTACCTTATATCTTTGAAAGCGGTGTATTCAGCAATACACTATCATTTAGCAACAAAAATCTATATGTTTTACCTTTTAAATTTGGGTATTTTACTATATTTTTGTATGTCGCTCTTCTTCCTTAGGAGATCAAAACAGTAAAGAAAAATGGCCAGGACCATCGAGCTCTGTGCCTTAAAAATCACTTCGGTATATCCATTGTATTCGAGATATCAGTGTTCGGGATATCGAAGTTCAACTGTACATGTACAAGTCTATGAAATTATAAATATGAACTTGCCTAACTGGTTTATGTACCCTGGTCAATAAAAACTTGGCTCCTTATGTTCACACTGGAGGCATTTAATATTTATTGCGGCACTTCTGATTGGTCGAAAAATTTCTTTGATACCTGCATCAATAAACTTTTGGCCGGATCTACTCTTATTTAACACTATTTATAGAACGGGAATTTCCAAAACAAACATGCATTGATAAAGTTTCCCGGTCATTTTTTTTTTCTTTCATACGTCAATCAATAGAAAAATTATTATCTTCATTTCTTAAAGCAATTTGTCTAGTCATGTTGACATTTGTTTGTACTTACAGGTAATCAGATCGCAGAGCAGGGCATGGCGGCCATTTTGAAAGCGATGCAATACCAGACGACTCTGTCTCTAGGAAGTAAATCAGGCGGAACCGGATTGATGCGGATCTGTGTGTTTGTAAGTTCTTATTGTTGTTTTCTTATGGAATCTTGCATTTTAAAATCAATTTAACTGGATAATTTGTTTGAAGATAATTTTTAGTTTGTTCTTATCATGGATACGGAAAGTGTTGTTTGTGATATTCACATCAAAAGATATAGTTTATTTATATTGAAGTTTCTTTTATAATGTTTCCATTTTGTTATAATTATGTTGAATTTTTATAGATGTTTTTAATCGTTTGATGTAATCTAAGAAAGTGTTGATTTATTTCATTAAAAAACACGCGTATAGTATACGTGCATATATTGAAAAAAAAATATCTTTTGTAAAAAATTGTAACTTCAATGAAAAAAACCAAGATTACACCAGAGTGATTTTGACAAAAATGTGAATAATCGTGAATTATGAAAATAAAATGTACTACTTCCGTTATTCATCGTGTTTTGTAGAAAAACAAGATTTCCTCAGAGAGCGACATTGTCCGGAAGATCAATGATATAATGCTTCCAAAGGATCCGTTCTACAAGCCGCCGCCCCAGACACCGGAAGTAGATTCTACGTCATAAAAGAATCCGAAAAAAACTCAACTGTGCTGACTGTAAATTATGAATTAAAAAATAGTTGTAATATTTTATGAGTATGAATGTGGAGAGTTATAAATATGTATTTTTGGGGTCTTTTAAATATATTTTTGTTTTGTAAATTGATTTTCAGTTCCCTTCCTTAATAAGCTGACTCAAAATTATGAAAGAAAAGATATTTGTTATAGGTCAATATTTTGGGCGTGAATGTTGTGTGTTGAGTCAATATTTTTACTTCATGAATCGTATGAATGATTGTAATTTGTTTATACGGGAGAGCATTGTTGTGAATGGAGTTATTTATTTGTCGAGATGCGTTCCCCAGAATCGACCGTCCATTCAGAAATTTAAAGCGTGTGATACTGATAAAACTCTTCTGTACACGTGTTCTTAATTGTACATCCAGAATGGAGATTCAAAAAGTACTGATTTATTTTTTGCTGGGAGAGGTCTCCCAGAATCAACCGTCCATTCAAAACTCAGCCTGTGATACTGATGTTATGTACACGTGTTCTTTATTGTATGTTATAAATATACAAACATATTTATTAAATACATTGTTTTATTGTACTTTTTTATTGATTTGCTCTCAGTAAAACAAATTCAAAACTGAATGCTATTCGTTATTTCTATTCATACAAAGTAGAGAGTTTTAATCTTAAACGTTGTGTATCGGAATACCTTGCAATGGAGTTTGTGTGATGAGTAATTTTATAGTTCATAAAGCTTATGATCCAAAATTAAATACACATACAAAATAGACGAAAATATTTAATCTGTAATAAAACAACAAAATTCCTTTGAGTAGGTAATGATATTTGATACTGTGGTTTAATCGATGTTTGCGGACATCAGTTTTCGTTGATTCAATGATAATCACATTTTCAAGAATGATCGTATCGATAAAATGTTTGTAAAGTTACACCTCAATAAACACTTGATTTTATGGATTAACTCAGCAGCTCATAATGAATATGAATCTAAAGTACTCTACCGCAGCAAAATGACAGGAACTAAGGGTGGTTCTACAATAGATGTCCTAGCACTGCTGTGACCAGTTTGACAAGTCTTTGTCGGAGAAAATACTGTAAACGTATTATATTTTGGGCTGCACGACATTTAGCAGAAATTAGTTTTTTTAACAAGTTGGCGTGTAATTTATACAGCGTATTCCTGAATGTGATATTCTTATATATTTATGCATGACATTTGGCTATGTACTTGATATAGCGGACGCCACATTCCGCCAAAGGCGCTAAACATAATACACAGCCAAATGTAGTACGTGTACAGTACGTAATCAGGTCAATCTGCACTCAAATATATGTGTGCATCCCGCTTTTATTTTGTGCAAGTCAGATTGTAAATTTACGTTAAATGACAGTCTTTGTTTTTAATGCAATTTAATCATAGACGAGTCCAAACCAAATGCCCCCCACCCACCCCCCCTTCAAAAAAGTGATGCTGCATTTTGACCCAAAATAATATAATATAATAAAGAGCATGGTAAATTCATGTATCATCGTAAGCAACGTATGTTTAATAGAAAAATCCGTTTATTGTAAAATAAAGATATAAATCTACAATAATACTGTGTATGTATATAAGTATGTAAGACTAAGCTAACAATGAGAAAGCCGGGTACACGGCGTGTTAGCTGACCAGGTTAGCGTCCTTTGCCATGGAGTAAAAGACGCCAGATTTATCGTCTAAAAGTTTCTGTGGAGAATCAAATTCTACGATCAGACCTTTGTCCATTACCATTATCCTGAAAACGAAAGAGAAAGTAATGATAGGAAGTGTTGTAGAAGGACCCTAAATAATTGTAATAAATACCCTCCATAACAGGTTACCTGTTGTTGTAAGTAACCTGTCTCAGTGAATTACATGTCTGACATGAGATACTGTAGTTACTACACAAATGACGTAATCAGCTACCTATCGTAACGAGTTGCTTTTCTTTCCAGTAACAAGTCTTTGAAGTTATCTCTAGTTTTCAGTAACCTGCTGTTACCAATAAACTGTTATTTTCCATGAACGAGTTAAGTTATTGACAACACGTTCCACTCACTTAATTCTGTCATGATGGGTTACATACATGTAACTGTCGTAATTAGTTACCTGCAGCAGTCAGTTACCTGTCGGTTATCAATTACTCAGCACTGTATTAAAACTGTACGCTTTGGACAGCAATGTACTCTCCATGAACTTGGTAGTTTAGAGTTACTTTTGTGATTACCTTTTTTTTTGCTTTAGTTACCCGTCGTCATGAGTTACCTGTCGTCATGAGTTACCTTTCGTAATTAGTTACCTGTCGTAAACCATATAGACAGCACGGTACACTGCCTGAACTCTGCCTTGTAGAGTTACCTTGCGGTATATCTTTTGGATTAAGGTACCTGTTATAAAACGTTACCTGTTGTAATGAGTTAATCCGTGTAATTACTTACCTGTCCTAATCAAGGATCGTATTTATTTAACCCTGTAAGCTAAATACAGCACCATACACTCCCTGAACTCTGTAGTTTAGAGGTACTTTTGGCATTACCCTTTTTGCTTTAGTTACCTTTTGAAATGAGTTACTCCTCGGTATTAGTTACCTGTTGTAATGATTACCCCTTATAATAAGTTACCTGTCGTAATCCCTGACTGTATTTAGCCTGTGAGCTAAAGACAGCACCATACTCTCCCTGAATTCTGTCGTGTAGAGTTACTTTTGGCATTACCTATTTTGTTTTTGTTACCAGTTGTAATGAGATACCCCTCGTAATTAGGTACCAGTTGTGATCAGTTACCTGTCTCGTCATGAGTTACCCCTTATAATAAGTTACCTGTCGTAATCCATGACTGTATTGAGCCTGTGAGCTATAGACAGCACGGTACACTCCCGGAACTCCGTCTTGATGGTTTTCTGAATCAGTTCGTCTGTCTCCACATCTACAGCCGCCGTCGCCTCGTCAAGGATCAGTATCTTTGTCTTGTGGAGCAAGGTGCGCGCCAGACACACCAACTGTCGCTGTCCCACGCTGAAAAGGAGTGGAATAAGTAAAATTGTGGCTACTTCAGTGTAATTACATGTTAGAGTTATAATCTGCGTTATGAATTAAGGTTGTGTCTTATGGAAGCTGTTGATAGTTTTATTGTTGCCCCCCCCCCCCCTCTCTCCTGTTTGTATTTTCGCCTTAAACGATTTTGCCCCGTCTGGGAGTTTAACCAGACAAAAATGTATTAAAAAGAGATATTTCAGGACTTTTGAAATCCGCCTTATTCTAAATACAACCGTTAGCAAAGAAAGCATGATAGGCAAAAATAAAAGGGAAACAAACAATTCCAGTATATATTTCAACACATTACTGTCTTCAGGGAAATATTCGCCCCCGTTTGATTTTTTTGCAAGTGTAGAAGGTTGAAAATTACAAAGGGCGAAAATAACCCTGTATACAGTATATTGATATCACACCTGAAATTCTGGCCTCCCTCGCCACACTCGTACTGGAGATTACCCACACAACTGTTGACAAAGTCCTTAAGGTGTGCCCTCTCTATGGCCGTCCACAGATCCTGATCCGAGAATCTCTGGAGCGGATCCAGGTTTGACCGGAGCGTTCCGGAAAATATCACAGGATCCTATGTATAAACATATATAACAAGTGCTCAGTCACAGGATCCTATGTATAAACATATATAACAAGTGCTCAGTGAACAGAAAATATCACAGGATCCTATGTATGAACATATACCACATAAAGCTATGTAGAAATATAGAAGAAGTACTCCGATGGATAATTATCTTAACTAAAGTAGAATGCTTACCTAATATGGACATATATGAGATAGAATTGTGAAACTAGTTTTAGTAGGTAAGTTATCTTATTTTCATAAACAATATGGTTATCTAGTGTGATTTGCCTCAGGTACATTTTATATTAAAACTATATACTGGTATGTTAATATACTAACTTTAAATACTAACGCAGAATACTGATCTTACACTGAATTCTATTTAAAATATATCATTTGAGTTTTAAATGTTATTTAACGTCTCCCTAAATAAAGTTATTTAATATTTTAAGGCAATTATCTTACTCGAGTTTTTACTTGACGTAGAATAGTAATCTTACATAAAGTTAGAAAGGTATTTATTTGAGGAAGAATAGTTTAACTTGAGGTCGATTCTTACTTAATGTAAAACAATTATTTTGTTTACTTACTTGATGTAGAAGACCGTAAAACAGGTAAGATCTTGATATAAAAGGTATATTTGTTTGCTTACTTGAAAAAGAGTAGTTATTTTGTTTACTTCCTTGACTAAAAAGTAGTTATCTAAGATCTTAAAAACTTAAGGCGGATTGTTTACTTACTTGAGATAGAGTAGAATTGTTATTTTGTCTACTCACTTGAGATAGAGTAGAATTGTTATTTTGTCTACTCACTTGAGATAGAGTAGAATTGTTATATTGTCTACTCACTTGAGATAGAGTAGAATAGTTATTTTGTCTACTTACTTGAGGTAGAAAAGTTATCTAAGATCTTAAAAACGTAGATCTATTGTTTATTACTTGAGGTTGAATACACATGTAGTTATTTTTTGTACTTACTTCAGGTAAAATAACTTTCTAAGATCCTAAAAAGGATGATTGTCTACTTTCTTGAGGTAAAGTAGAATAGTTATTGTGTCTACTTACTTGAGGTAGTATGGTTATTTTAGACCTGAGGTCGTGGAGTCCCATTGATGAGATCGATACATCGTCGATCTCAATTTTCCCGCCCGCGGGCTCAACGATGCGGAACATGGCCAGCGTCACGGATGATTTCCCGGCACCAGTCCTTCCAACAATGCCTATCTAGAAAGAGAGAATGAAACACGTGGAATACTGTAAAAGTACTATATTTAGCGTGTACGATATTTGGCGGAATATGATTGTTCAACAGGCTAGCGTGGATTTGATTTAGCGCATTTCTGAGTGTACCTATTAACCTACTTATATATTTTTTTTAGATTTGGCGATGTACTTGATTTAGCGGACGGCTTTTTCAGCCAAATACGCTAAAACGAATACACAGCCAAATGTAATACCTTTACAGTATTCTTTTATATGCATGGGTGTATTTACATGCATATTTTGCGGTATTTTAGGTGACAAGATAGTGTAAAGAGCATTTTCATAAGAGAAAAAATAATTAAAACTATTTAAAAAAAATTCAAATGAGAGCATATTTAGTTTAATATGTTTTTGCTTTTTTGTTTTAACTCTTTTAAAAGTACATATTTGTACTGATAAAAAAATTCTTTAGTATGTCTTTTCTTCTTTTTTAATTTTCATTATCTAAAATTAGGTCGGTAATCTTGCTTTTAAAATTAATCAACTATTTAAGTATTAATGTTAATAAAACTTACCTACTCTCTCTCTGATAGTTGACATCGCCCTTTCTTACCTTCCCGCCTTTAAAGTATTTAAATCAACTTATCCTACCCGTTCTTCCCGTAATATGTCGCATTGATCTATCGTACCCTTATCATCGATATCAAAAGTGTCCTTCGACCTATTTAACGTTTCCACCAAAGGATATTTTTTCGACCTAACTAGCCTGTTCTTTCTATGATATGTACCTTTTCATTTGGAGTTTTCACATCGTTCTATCCTACCTTTTTCTTTGACCTTTCTGAACTTTTCTTCTCCTAAGAGCTTACATTCATCTGTATTATACATTTTTTCTTTGAGATTTCACTTCGATATATCCAACCTTTTACCCCTGATATTTCACCTCGACCTATCTCCCCTTTTCTCCCCCCCCCCCATATTAACCTATCTTAAGCTTATCGCTCCCTAAGATTCCAAATTTGCCTATCATATCTTCACCCTGAGATCTCACATTGACCTATCTCATATCTGACACCGACCTATCTCACCTTTTCTCCCCCTGAGATCTCACACTGATCTATCTCACCTTTTCTCCCCCTGAGATCTGACACCGACCTATCTCACCTTTTCTCTCCCTGAGATCTCACACTGATCTATCTCACCTTTTCTCCCCCTGAGATCTGACACCGACCTATCTCACCTTTTCTCCCCCTGAGATCTCACACCGACCTATCTCCCCTTTTATCCCCCTGAGATGTCACACTGACCTATCTCACCTTTTCTCCCCCTGAGATCTGACACCGACCTATCTCACCTTTTCTCCCCCTGAGATGTCACACTGATCAATCTCACCTTTTCTCCCCTGAGATCTCACACCAACCTATCTCACCTTTTCTCCCCTTGAGATGTCACACTGATCTATCTCACCTTTTCTCCCCCTGAGATCTCACACCGACATATCTCACCTTTTCTCCCCCTGAGATCTTACACTGACCTATCTCACCTTTTCTCCCCCCGAGAACTCACATTGACCTATCTCATCTTTTCTCCCCATGAGATCTCACACCCACCTATATCACCTTTTCTCCCATGAGATCTCACACCCACCTATATCACCTTTTCTCCCCCTGAGATGTCACACTGACTTATCTCACCTTTTCTCCCCCTGAGATCTCACACCGACCTATCTCACCTTTTCTCCCCCTGAGATCTCACACTGACCTATCTCACCTTTTCTCCCCCTGAGAACTAACATTGACCTATCTCATCTTTTCTCCTCATGAGATCTCACACCCACCTATCTCACCTTTTCTCCCCCTGAGATCTCACACTGATCTATCTCACCTTTTCTCCCCCTATGATCTCACACTGACCTATCTCATCTTTTCTCCCCCTGAGATCTCACACTGATCTATCTCACCTTTTCTCCTCCTGAGATCTCACACTGATCAATCTCATCTTTTCTCCCCATGAGATCTCACACTGATCTATCTCACCTTTTCTCCCCATGAGATCTCACACCGACCTATCTCACCTTTTCTCCCCCTGAGATCTCACACTGACCTATCTCATCTTTTCTCCCCCTGATCTCACACCGACATATCTCACCTTTTCTCCCCCTGAGATCTCACACTGACCTATCTCATCTTTTCTCCCCCTGATCTCACACCGACCTATCTCACCTTTTCTCCCCCTGAGATCTCACACTGACCTATCTCATCTTTTCTCCCCCTGATCTCACACCGACATATCTCACCTTTTCTCCCCTGAGATCTCACACTGACCTATCTCATCTTTTCTCCCCCTGATCTCACACCGACCTATCTCAACTTTTCTCCCCCTGAGATTTCACACCGACCAATCTCACCTTTTCTCCCCCTGAGATCTCACACCGACCTATCTCAACTTTTCTCCCCTGAGATCTCACACCGACCCATCTCACCTTTTCTCCCCCTGAGATCTCACAGTCCAGTCCTCTCAGCACCAGGTCCAGCCCCTGGCGGTACCGCGTGGTGTATGACTTGAACACCAGCCGGCCCACTTCCGGCCACGACAGAGGCGGACGACTCCCGGGCTCAATCCACTCAGCCTGATAAATAAAAAAAAATAGTCAATATTGTCAAAATATCCGTTTTGTTTATATAATTTTCAAAAAAAAAAATTTTGAGTTAGTTGATATGAAGAATAAAATGGACAGTGAATTATAAGAATTTATAAGAATTATAAGAAACAATTCAACCTATTTAAATTGAAGCAAGAATTCTAAATAAAAAAGTTCCATAATCGAAGACTGTCACTTTACCTCTGGTGCAAGCCTAGTGTATTCCTCCGCTCTCTCCGCCGACACGATGTTCATTTCCATCTCACTGACTGACTGTACCACTAGATTAAGGGCAATCACAACCTGTACACACAGACGGACAATGAGATATATTAAATCAATACAAGAACTACAAATATGGTAGACAATGCGAGTGGTTCAATACAAAAAATCCATAACAGTCTTCACGAAAACTTTTAAAACTTACTGGACAACAGGACCAGTGATAATTCAATTTAAAGGTCTTTTTCTCAAAATACATTAACGTTCAAGAAATTAAAAGTCGCATTTAGGGAAAATATGCATAAAAAAAAATAAAAAGACATATAATTTAATTCTGGTTGTAACGCGGCATTTGATTGGATAGAAAAATTTAGTTGAATTTGTATAACCTGGTTTGCACGTCACAATGCACCAGCGTCAAAAACGTAATAATTCGCTTGACGTTACGTTTGAATTTTGAACAGATTAATATCATTTTTAAAAGTAAAACGTACTCAATTTGTATAGCAAATTACAGAAAATTAGATTATAAGAAATGAACTCAATATCTATCCAAGTTATACTCGAATAACCTGGGTTGGAGCAATTTACGCTTTTTTCATAATCCGATTCGCAGATTATAAAGCGTAAATTGCCCCAATTCAGGTTATACTCGTATAACTTGGGTAGACATTGAGTTCATTTCTTAACTATCGATAAAAAGAAATATTTTACCGAGTGACTTTAAAATCATGACTTATTATCAGTAATTTGAAAGCTTATAATTATCATTCCCACTTGTACGTTTCATAATTTTATTAATTTACTTTTCTCAGTTTTATGATTAGGGCTTTTCGACTTTCGGTCGAAAAGACCTATTGTTATTCTGATGTTTTATTATTATTATTAGGGCTTTTCGACTTTCGGTCGAAAAGACCTATTGTTATTCTTCTGTTTTTTATTATTCTTATTCTCGACAAAGTTTCGTCAGCGATTTTTTGAAAACGGGAAAACATATTATAACAATAATGCTCGAATCTTATAGCACTTTAATATGACACGCGTATGTAAGGTTTTGGACTTCCGGTTCCGGCACTTTCGGTTTTGACAAGGAAAATACTAAAAACTCAATGAAACATAATATCTTTATTATTGTTTGAGTTAGAGAATTCAAATTTAAGAATTAGATGCATCTTGTCGAGTTGAACAAAATCATAAGCGTAGCCATTTCTCTATCTCTTACCATTTTTAAGATATTAAGGCTCAAACTTGAGAAAAGGGGGGATGAAAAACAAAAAAAATTTAAAAGACCTTAGAAATTTTATAACACGCCTTAACATTGTTTAAATAGAACTATTTAACATATATTTCAAGTTTGAATAAAAAATATTGAGTACTTCCGGTTTTATGAGCCTATGAAAAATTGTCTATGGGAGTTTCAATGTTTAACTAAAATCACGCGTGATTCGTTTTCTCAAAAAGTATACAAGTAAATATTACAATATTTTTTATGTGAAATGACACAACCAATGCGCAGACCGGAAAAGTTTTTGGGTAGACAACTTGAAAGAATAAGGGATCTGCAGGGGCCAACGTGCAAAACAGCCCTTTAGCTGTAACTTTTTTACCTTTTATCCGATATTAAAAATCTTTTCTGTTTATTGTTCAGAATAAAGAGTTCTATCTTAAAATTATGGTCCGAGGGGCCACTTTTTGACCCCTTATAGGGGTTTTGAAGGCCCAAAGATCATCACTTGTTTAAATTTCAAAATGTTTTTTAGTAAGAGTTATCTCGCTTTGCTGTAAGAATATAGAGCATAAATACTATAGGCATACCAATTTTTGTGTCCCAGTAATGAATACTTACTTCAATATGATTTTTTGAAAATATTCCTCTGGAAATTAGAAGTGTAGCTACCTGTAAAGTTCTGGAGTTATCTTTCTTTTCACATTGCACTACTGAAAAGTTCCTATCTAAGCAACTTGGGATACCAAGGCGTTTAGAACACTTGGAAACAAATTAGAGAATAATTTTTTTGAACATTTAATTAAAAAGGGATAATGGGGCTGTCGAAAAGCCCTTACTTTTTGTTGAAGACAAAAAAAGTTCTAGTTATTATTATTCTTCTCGACAAAGTTTCGTCATGGATTTTTTGAAAACGGAATAGAAAAATAAAAATTTAATGTTAGCTTCTTTTAGCAATTGTAAAGTTCTCCCGTGTGTCCTTTTTTGGACTTCTGGTCTATATACTTCCGGTTTACACATGCAAAAAACAAAATACTAAAAGGACCTTTGTATCTTTTTTATTTTTTGATAATTAACTAAGAAATTTTGGATTTAGATACTTCATAGTATGATATACAAAATCGTAAGCAACAACTTTTTTCTATCTCTTGCTGTTTTTGAGATATTAGACTTCAAACTATGAAAAAAGGGGGATGAAAAAACTGAAAATTGATATAACCACCAAATGTTTTAAATGAGGAATGGAAAATGTTAAAACTGTCATAATAATCATACATTTAAGGTTTCGTTTGAAACCATTGAGAACTTCCGGTTTTACAAGTTGATAAAAAATCGTCTATGGGTGTTTTAATGTTAAACTGAATTCATGCGTGCCACTTTTTCTCAAACAGTTTTCAAGTTAGTATTTCCATATTTAATATTCATATTGAGGGACCTAATTTGCAGACTTGAAAATATTTTGAGATAAAATTTTTGAAAGATAAGGGATCTAGAGGGGTCAAAGCTAAAAACAACCCTTTAGCTGTATCTTTTTTATTTTTCATCCGATTTTTTAAATCTTTTCGGTTTTAAGTTTTGAGTAAAGAGTACAATTTAAAAAGTATGGTCCGTAGGGCCATTTTTTGACTTCTTATAGGAGTATTTAGGGTGTGAATATTGCAACTTTCTAAAAGTTGAAAAAGTGATTTAGAAAGAGTTATCTCGCTTTGCTCAATGAACGTAGAACATTAATACTCTAGGCATACCATGTTTCTATTTGAGAAAGGAATGCTTACTTTTTTATGGTTTTTTGGAAATATTCTTTTAGAAATTAAAAGTATATTTACTTTTAAAGTGTTGAAGTTATCTTTTTTGACATTGCATTATTTATAAGGTTATATTTCTAATAAGCAACTGATTATACCTAGGCGGTTAAGAATTTTTAAATAAAAAATAGATACGATTTTACCTGACATTTACAATCAAAAAAGGGAAAGGGGATGTCGAAAAGCCCTTACTTTTTGTTGAAGACAAAAAAAGTTCTAGTTATTATTAGGGCTTTTCGACTTTCGGTCGAAAAGACCTATTGTTATTCTGATGTTTTATTATTAGGGCTTTTCGACTTTCGGTCGAAAAGACCTATTGTTATTCTGATGTTTCTTATTATTCTTTTTCTCGACAGAATTTCCGTCAGCGATTTTTTGAAAACGGAAAGACATATTGAAACAATTATGCAACAGTCTTATAGCACTTTCATATGACACGCGTATGTAAGGTTTTGGACTTTCACTTCGGGTATTTCCGGTTTTGACAAGGGAAATGCAAAAAACTCATTGAAGGACAAAATCTTTATTATTTTTTGAGTTAGAGCGTTCTAATTTTAGAATTAGATGCATCTTGTCCAAATGTACAATATCTTAAGTGTTGACATTTCTCTATCTCTTACCGTTTTTGAGATATGAGGGCTCAAACTTGAGATAAGGGAGGATGAAAAAGAAAAAAAAATCAAAAAACCTTAGGAATTTTTTAAGACGCCTATACATTGTTCAAATAGAAGTATTCAAGATATATTCCAAGTTTCAATAAAATATATTGAGTACTTCCGGTTTTATGAGCCTATGAAAAATTGTCTATGGGAGTTTTAATGTTTAACTAAAATCACGCGTCGTTCGTTTTCTCAAAAAGTTTAAAAGTTAACATTACAATATTTCAGATGTATAATAATACACACAATGCACAGACCGGAAAAGTTTTTGGGTAGACAATTCGAGAAAATTAGGGATCTGCAGGGGCCAACGTTCAAAACAGCCCTTTAGCTGTAACTTTTTTATTTCTCTTTTGATTTTAAAAATCTTTTCAGTCTATTGTTCAAAATAAAGAGTTCAATCTTGAAATTATTTTCCGAGGGGCCACTTTTTTACTCCTTATAGGGGTTTGGAAGGCCCAAAGATCATCACTTGTTTAAATTGCAAAATTTATTTTAGTAAGAGTTATCTCACTTTGCTGTAAGAAAGTAGAGCATAACTACTATAGGCATACTACGTTTTGTGTCCGAGGAAGGAATACTTACTTCAATATGATTTTTTGAAAATATTCGTTTGGAAATTAGAAGTGTAGCTACCTGTAAAGTTCTGGAGTTATCTTTCTTTTGACATTGCACTACTCATAAATTCCTATCTTAGCAACTGGTAATACCAAGGTGTTCAGAAAATTTAGAAATAGATTAGAAATAAAAAATTGTTTGTCATTTCAAATAAAAAGGGGCAACTGGGGCTGTCGAAAAGCCCTTACTTTTTAGGGCTTTTCGACTTTCGGTCGAAAAGACCTATTGTTTTTGTCTTTTTAGGGCTTTTCGACTTTCGGTCGAAAAGACCTATTGTTTTTGTCTTTTTTTATTAGGGCTTTTCGACTTTCGGTCGAAAAGACCTATTGTTTTCGTCTTTTTTTATTATTATACTAGACAGTTTTCTGACAGCGATTTTTTAAAAGCTGTCAGATATATTGAACCAATAATGCAACTGTTATAAAGCCATCCTTTCAAAGTATGGAATGTAAGGTTTTGAACTTCCGGTTCCAGTACTTCCGGAACCTACAGAGACAATTCTAAAAATTAAAAAATCCCAATATTTTGTTTATTTTTTAAGTTTGAACGTTCAAATTTTACAATTAGATCTATCTTGTCTAGCTATACAAAATTGTAAGCGTTGACAAGTATCTTTATCTTACCGTTTTTGAAATATAAAGCCCACAAATTTAAAAAAATGGGGATGAAAAAACGAAAACATTCAAATGACCTTTAAAAATTTATTTGATGCGTGAACATTATTAAGATAGAAGTAATTAATATACATTCCGAGTTTCATTAAAATCTGTTTACTACTTCCGGTTTTATAGGTCGATGAAACTCGACTATGGGAGTTTTAATGTTAAACTAAAATCACGCGTCATTCGTTTTCTCAAAAAGTCTTCAGTTAAATATTACAATTTTTTATCTGTGTAATGACACATATAATGCGCAGACCGGAAAAGGTTTTGGGTGGAAAATTCGAAAAAATAAAGGATCTGCAGGGGCCAACGTTCAAAACAGCCCTTTAGCCGTAACTTTTTTACCTTTCATCCGAATTTAGAAATCTTTTCAGTTTATTGTTTACAATAAAGAGTACAATTTAAAAAATATGGTCCGAGGGGGCACTTTTTGTCTCCTTATAAGGGTTTTAAGGGCCTGAAAATGATAACTTTATCACAATTCAAAAAAAATTAAATTTCAAGAGTTATCTCGCTTTGCTCAACGAATGATTGGCATTAGAGCTATTGGCCTACCAAAAGTCATTATTCATAGTTGAGTTCTTTCTTACATATGAATTTTTAGAACTTTTCTTTTAGAAACAAACGATGTAGTTGGATATAAAATTCTGGAGTTGTCTTTCTTTGGGCATTTTATTTCTTAAATGTTAACGTCTGGATATATGTTCCTGATATTTAGTCTCATTTTATAATATACAGATTTTGAGAAAAAATATTTAAAATTTAAACAAGGGATTTAAAGGGCTGTCGAAAAGCCCTTCTTTTTTGTTGGAGACAAAAACAGGTCTAGTTATTATTATTATTTTAAGACAAATTTCTGTCAGCGATTTTTTGAAAACTGGAAGAAATACTGATACAAGTACACATTGGTCTTAAAGCAAATATATCAATTTATGAAATGTAAGGTTTTCGATTTCCGGTTCCGGTACTTACGGTTTTTACAGGGAAAATTGCAAAAAATGTTTGAAACTCAATTCGTTGTTTATTCTTTAATGTAGAGCACTCAAATTTTAGAATTACCTTTATCATAAATAGTTGTACAAAATTGTAAGCGAAGACAACTTTCTATCTCCTACCGTTTTTGAGATATTAAGTCCTAAATTTTAGAAAAGGGGGGATGAAAAAACAAAAAAAATTCAAATGACCATTAAAAAATTATTTGACGCCTGAATATAAATAGGATAGAAGTAATTAATATATAGTCAAAGTTTCATTGAAAAGTATTGAGTACTTCCGGTTTTATGAGCCGATGAAAATTGTCTATGGGAGTTTCTATGTTAAATTGAAATCACGCATGTAACGTTTTCTCAAACAGTTATCAACCAAATATTTTTATATTTTGTATTTGCAATAAGGGACCTAATGCGCAGACCGGAAAAGGTCCTGGAAAAGAACTTCTGAAAAATAAGGGATCTGTAGGGATCAGTATTAAAAACAGCCCTTTAGCTGTAACTTTTTTATTATTCATCCGATTTTCAAAATCATTTCGGTTAATAGTTCAGAATAAAGAGTACAATTTAAAAATTATGGTCCGAGGGGCCACTTTTTGACTCCTTATAGGGGTTTGAAGGGCCTAAAGATCACAACTTGTTTAAATTTCAAAAAATTTTCTTGGAAGAGTTATCTCGCTTTGCTCTAAGAATGTAAAGAACAAATACTCTTAGCATACCAAGTTTTTCATGCAATGAATGAATACTTACTTTGGAATGATTTTTTGAAAATATTCTTCTGAATATTACAGGTGTAGCTTCTTGTTAAATTCTTGAGTTATCTTTCTTTTCACACTGCAGTACTCATCAATTCCTCTCTAAGCAACTGGTTATACCGAAGCGTTTAGAAAATTTGGAAATAGAATAGAGATATTTTTTTGGACACTTTAAATAAAAAAGGGAAACTGGGGCTGTCGAAAAGCCCTTACTTTTTGTTGAAGACAAAAAAAGTTCTAGTTGTTATTAGGGCTTTTCGACTTTCGGTCGAAAAGACCTATTGTTATTCTGATGTTTTATTAGGGCTTTTCGACTTTCGGTCGAAAAGACCTATTGTTATTCTGATGTTTTATTATTATTATTCTTCTCGACAAAGTTTCGTCAGCGATATTTTGAAAACGGAAAGACATATTAAAACAACCATACAATAGACTTATAGCATTTTTAAATGACACGCGTATGTAAGGTTTTGGACTTCCTGTTCCGGCACTTCCGGTTTTGACAAGAAAAATACTAAAAATTCATTGAAGCACACTATTTTTTTTTATTTTTTGAGTTAGAGCATTCAAGTTTAAGAATTAGATGCATCTTGTCTTGATGTACAAAATCATAAGCGTACGCATTTCTCTATCTCTTACCGTTTTTGAGATATTAGGGCTCAAACTTGAGAAAAGGGGGGATGAAAAAGATTTTTTTTTAACAAATCCCTAGATATTTTATAAGACGCCTAAATATTTTTTAAGAAGAACTATTTAACATACATTCCAAGTTTCAATAAAATATATTGAGTACTTCCGGTTTTATGAGCCTATGAAAAATTGTCTATGGGAGTTTCAATGTTAAACTAAAATCACGCGTCGTTCGTTTTCTCAAAAAGTTTACAAGTTAACATTACAATATTTCAGATGTATAATGATACACACAATGCGCAGACCGGAAAAGTTTTTGGGTAGACAATTCGAAAAAATTGGGGATCTGCAGGGGCCAACAAACAAAACAGAACTTTAGCTGTAACTTTTTAAATTCTCTTTTGATTTTAAAAATCATTTCAGTTTATTGTTTAAAATAACGAGTACAATCTTAAAAGTATGGTCCGAGGGGCCACTTTTTGACTCCTTATAGGGGTTTGGAAGGCCCAAAGATCATTACATTTTTAAATTTCAAAATGTTTTACAGTAAGAGTTATCTCGCTTTGCTGTAAGAGTGTAGAGTAAAAATACTATAGGCATACCAAGTTTTGTGTCCGAGGAAGGAATACTTACTTCAATATGATTTTTTGAAAATATTGTTCTGGAAATTAGAAATATAGCTACCTGTAAAGTTCTGGAGTTATCTTTCTTTTCACATTGCACTACTCATAAGTTGCTATCTAAGCAACTTGGGATACCAAGGCGTTTAGAACACTTGGAAATAAACTAGAGAATATTTTTTTAAAACATTTTATTAAAAGGGGATAATGGGGCTGTCGAAAAGCCCTTACTTTTTGTTGAAGACAAAAAAAAGTTCTAGTTATTATTATTTTTCTCGACAGTTTTTTGTCAACGATTTCTATAAAACTGGAAGGTATATAGATACAATTATGCAATGGTCTTACAGCAAATATACCAATCTATGGAAAGTAAGGTTTTGAGCTTCCGGTTCCGGTACTTCCGGTTTATATAAGGAAAATTGTAAAATTTGAACGAAACGCAATATTTTGTTTAGTTTTTGAATTAGAACGTTCAGCTTTTGGAATTAGATACATCTTATCTTGTTGTACAAAATTGTAAGCGTAGACAACTTTCTATATCTTACCGTTTTTGAGATATTAAATCCTAAACTTTAGAAAAGGGGGGATGAAAAACAAAAAAATTCAAATGACCTTTAAAAAATTAAATTATACCTTACCATTGTTAAGATAGAAGTAATAAACGTACATTCCGAGTTTCATTGACATATATTGACTACTTCCGATTTTATAGGTCGATGAAAATCACCTATGGGAGTTTCAATGTTAAACAAAAATCACGCGTCGTTCGTTTTCACAAAAAGTTTTCAAGTTAACAGTACAATATTTCAGATGTATAATGGTACACACAATGCGCAGACCGGAAAAGTTTTTGGGTAGACAATTTGAGAAAATTAGGGATCTGCAGGGGCCAACGTACAAAACAGTATTTTACCTGTAACTTTTTTATTTCTCTTCTGATTTTAAAAATCTTTTCAGTTTATTGTTAGAAATAAAGAGTACAATCTTAACATTATGGTCCGAGGGGCCACTTTTTGACTCCTTATAGGGGTTTGGAAGGCCCAAAGATCATCACTTGTTTAAATTTGAAAATGTTTTTAGTAAGAGTTATCTCGCTTTGCTGTAAGGATGCAGAGCACAAATACTATAAGCATATTAAGTTTTGTGTCCGACGAATGAATACTTACTTCAATATGATTTTTTGAAAATATTCCTCTGGAAATTAGAAGTGTAGCTACCTGTAAAGTTCTGGAGTTATCTTTCTTTTCACATTGCACTACTCAAAAGTTCCTATCTAAGCAACCAAGGCGTTTAGAACACCTGGAAACAAATTAGAGAATATTTTTTTTAACATTTAATTAAAAAGGGATAATGGGGCTGTCGAAAAGCCCTTACTTTTTGTTGAAGACAAAAAAAAGTTCTAGTTATTATTATTATTATTATTATTAGGGCTTTTCGACTTTCGGTCGAAAAGACCTATTGTTATTCTGATGTTTTATTAGGGCTTTTCGACTTTCGGTCGAAAAGACCTATTGTTTTCGTTCTGTTTTATTAGGGCTTTTCGACTTTCGGTCGAAAAGACCTATTGTTATTCTGATGTTTTATTAGGGCTTTTCGACTTTCGGTCGAAAAGACCTATTGTTTTTGTTCTGTTTTATTATTTTTTATTATTCTCGACAAAGTTTCGTCAGCGATTTTTTGAAAACGGAAAGACATATTAAAACCACAATGCAATACACTTAAAGCAATTTTAAATGGCACGCGTATGTAAGGTTTTGGACTTCCGGTTCCGGCACTTCCGGTTTTGACAAGGAAAATACTAAAATTTCATTGAAGCACAATATCTTTATTGTTTTTATAGTTAGAGCATTCAAATTTAAGAATTAGATGCATCTTGTCTTGCTGTACAAAATCATAACCGTAGCCATTTCTCTATCTCTTACCGTTTTTGAGATATTAGGGCTCAAACTTGAGATAATGGGGGATGAAACAGAATTTTTTTTAAAAAAAACTTAGAAATTTTATAAGATGCCGAGACATTGTTTAAATAGAAGTATTCAAGATATATACCAAGTTTGAATAAAATATATTGAGTACTTCCGGTTTTATGAGCCTATGAAAAATTGTCTATGGGAGTTTCAATGTTAAACTAAAATCACGCGTCGTTCGTTTTCTCAAAAAGTTTACAAGTTAACATTACAATATTTCAGATGTATAATGGTACACACAATTCGCAGACCGGAAAAGTTTTTGGGTAGACAATTCGAGAAAATTGGGGATCTGCAAGGGCCAACGTACAAAACAGCCCTTTAGCTGTAACTTTTTTATTTCTTTTCCGATTTTAAAAACCTTTTCAGTTTATTGTTTAAAATGAAGAGTATAATCTTAAAATTATGGTCCGAGGGGCCACTTTTTGACTCCTTATAGGGGTAAGGAAGGCCCAAAGATCATCATCTGTTTAAATTTCAAAATGTTTTTAAGTAAGAGTTATCTCGCTTTGCTGTAAGAATGTAGAGAATAAATACTATAGGCATACCAAGTTTTGTGTCCGTGGAATGCATACTTCCTTCGATATGATTTTTTAAAAATATTACTTTGGAAATTAGAAGTGTAGCTACCTGTAAAATTCTGGAGTTATCTTTCTTTTCACATTGCACTACTCGTAAGTTCCTATCTAAGCAACTGGGGATACCAAGGCGTTTAGAACTTTTGGAAATAAATTAGAGGATAACTTTTTTTTGAACATTTAATTAAAAAGGGAAAATGGGGCTGTCGAAAAGCCCTTACTTTTTGTTGAAGACAAAAAAAGTTCTAGTTATTATTATTCTTCTCGACAAAGTTTCGTCAGCGATATTTTGAAAACGGAAAGACATATTAAAACAACCATGCAATAGACTTATAGCATTTTTAAATGACACGCGTATGTAAGGTTTTGGACTTCCTGTTCCGGCACTTCCGGTTTTGACAAGGTTAATACTAAAAATTCATTGAAGCACACTATTTTTTTTTATTTTTTGAGTTAGAGCATTCAAGTTTAAGAATTAGATGCATCTTGTCTTGATGTACAAAATCATAAGCGTACGCATTTCTCTATCTCTTACCGTTTATGAGATATTAGGGCTCAAACTTCAGAAAAGGGGGGATGAAAAAGATTTTTTTTTAACAAACCCCTAGATATTTTATAAGACGCCTAAATATTATTTAGGTAGAACTATTTAACATATATTCCAAGTTTCAATAAAATATATTGAGTACTTCCGGTTTTATGAGCCTATGAAAAATTGTCTATGGGAGTTTCAATGTTAAACTAAAATCACGCGTCGTTCGTTTTCTCAAAAAGTTTACAAGTTAACATTACAATATTTCAGATGTATAATGATACACACAATGCGCAGACCGGAAAAGTTTTTGGGTAGACAATTCGAAAAAATTAGGGATCTGCAGGGGCCAACAAACAAAACAGCACTTTAGCTGTAACTTTTTAAATTCTCTTTTGGTTTTAAAAATCTTTTCAGTTTATTGTTTAAAATAAAGAGTACAATCTTAAAATTATGGTCCGAGGGGCCACTTTTTGACTCCTTATAGGGGTTTGGAAGGCCCAAAGATCATCACATTTTTAAATTTCAAAATGTTTTATAGTAAGAGTTATCTCGCTTTGCTGTAAGAATGTAGAGTAAAAATACTATAGGCATACCAAGTTTTGTGTCCGAGGAATGAATACTTACTTCAATATGATTTTTTGAAAATATTCCTCTGGAACTTAGAAGTGTAGCTTCTTGTAAAATTCTGGAGTTATCTTTCTTTTCACATTGCACTACTCATAAGTTCCTATCAAAGCAACTGGGGATACCAAGGCGTTTAGAACACTTGGAAATAAATAAGAGAATAATTTTTTTGGAACATTTAATTAAAAAGGGATAATGGGGCTGTCGAAAAGCCCTTACTTTTTGTTGAAGACAAAAAAAGTTCTAGTTATTATCATTCTTCTCGACAAAGTTTCGTCATGGATTTTTTGAAAACGGAACCGAAAAATAAAAATTTAATATTAGATTCTTTTAGCAATTGTTTAGTTCTCCCGTATGTCCCTTTTTGGACTTCCGGTCTGTATACTTCCGGTTTACACATGTAAAAAACAAAATATTAAAAGGACCTTTGTATCTATTTTATTTTTTAATTATAAACTATGAAATTTTGGATTTAGATACTTCATAGTTTGATATACAAAATTGTAAGCGACAACTTTTTTCTATCTCTTGCTGTTTTCGAGATATTAGACTTCAAACTATGAAAAAAGGGGGGATGAAAAAAATAAAAATTGAAATAACCACCAAATTTGTTAAATGAGGAATGGGAAATGTTAAAAGTGTCATAATTATCATATATTTAAAGTTTCGTTTGAAACCATTGAGAACTTCCGGTTTTATAAGTTGATTAAAAATCGTCTATGGGTGTTTTAATGTTAAACTGAATTCACGCGTGCCACGTTTTCTCAAAGAGTTTTCAAGTAATTATTTTCATATTTAATTTTTATAATGAAGGACCAAATACGGAGACCGGAAAAGGTTTTGGGATTAAAATTTTGAAAAATAAGGGATCTAGAGGGGTCAAAGTTGAAAACAGCCCTTTAGCTGTATCTTTTTTATTTTTCATCCGATTTTCAAAATCTTGTCGGTTAATAGTTCAGAATAAAGAGTACAATTTAAAAATTATGGTCCAAGGGGCCACTTTTTGACTCCTTATAGGGGTTTGAAGGGCCTAAAGATCATAACTTGTTTAAATTTCAAAATTATTTTTTGGAAGAGTTATCTCGCTTTACTCTAAGAATGTAGAGCACAAATACTCTCCGCATACCAAGTTTCGCGTCCAAGGAATGAATACTTACTTTGAAATGATTTCTTGACATGAATTCTCATTTAAGCAACTGGTTATACCACGGTGTTCAGAAAATTTGGAAATAGATTAGAGATGTATTTTTTTGACACTTTAAATAAAAAAAAGGAAACTAGGGCTGTCGAAAAGCCCTTACTTTTTGTTGAAGACAAAAAAAGTTCTAGTTCTAGTTATTAGGGCTTTTCGACTTTCGGTCGAAAAGACCTATTGTTTTTGTTCTGTTTTATTATTATTAGGGCTTTTCGACTTTCGGTCGAAAAGACCTATTGTTTTTGTTCTGTTTTATTATTATTTTTACTTATTCTCGACAAACTTTCGTCAGCGATTTTTTGAAAACGGAAAGACGTATTGAAACCATGATGAAATAGTCTTATAGCAATTGTTTATGACACGCGTATGTCTTGTTTTGGACTTCCGGTTTTGGTACTTCCGGTTTACACAAGCAAAATACTAGAAATCAAAAGAATCAATATATTGTTTTTATTTTTTGAAGAGGTTCGTTTAAATTTTAGAATTAGATTCATCTTATCCAGATGTACAAAAAGTTTAGTAGCGGCGAGTTTCTATCTCTTACCAGTTTTGAGATTTTAGGCCTCAAATTTGAGAAAAGGGGGGATGAAAAAACAAAAAAGCTCAGAAAAGCTTTTTAATGTTATAAAACGCAAACATATTGTTTAAATAGACGTAATGAAGATATATTCCAAGTTTCAATGAAAAGTATTGAGTACTTCCGGTTTTATGAGCCGATGAAAATCGTCTATGGGAGTTTCCATGTTAAATTAAATTCACGCGTGTAACGTTTTCTCAAACAGTTTTCAAGCAAATATTTTTATATTTTGTATTTGCAATCAGGGACATAGTGCGCAGACCGGAAAAGGTCTTGGGAAAAAAATTCAAAAAAATAAGGGATCTGTAGGGGTCAGTTTTAAAAACAGCTTTTTAGCTGTATCTTTTTTATTATTCATCCAATTTTTAAAATCTTTTCGGTTAATAGTTCAGAATAAAAAGTACAATATCAAAATTATGGTCCGAGGGGCCACTTTTTGACTCCTTATAGGGGTTTGAAGGGTCTAAAGATCACAACTTGTTTAAATTTCAAAATTTTTTTTTTGGAAGAGTTATCTCGCTTTGCTCTAAGAATGTAGAGCACAAATACTCTTAGCATACCAAATTTTGCGTCCAAGGAATGAATATTTACTTTGAAATGATTTTTTTGAAAATATTTTTCTGGAAATTTGATGTGTAGCTACTTGTTAAGTTCTGGAGTTATCTTTCTTTTCACACTGCACTACCCATGAATTCCTATCTAAGCAACTGGTTATACCAAGGTGTTCAGAACATTTGGAAATAGATTAGACAAAATTTTTCAAACATTTAAAAAAAAAGGAAACTAGGGCTGTCGAAAAGCCCTTACTTTTTGTTGAAGACAAAAAAAGTTCTAGTTATTTTTCTTTTTCTCGACAGATTTTCCGTCAGCGATTTTTTGAAAACGGAAAGGATTTCAGAAATAACTATGCAATAGTCTTATAGCATTTTTAAATGTCACCAGTATGTAAGGTTTTGGATTTCCGGTTCCGGTACTTCCGGTTTACACGAGCAAAATACTAGAAATTAAATGAATTAATATATTGTTTTTATTTTTAAAGGAAATTCGTTGTAATTTTAGAGTTAGATCAACCATGTCGAGTTGTTTAAAAAGTAAAGCGGCGGCGAGTTTCTATCTCTTATCAGTTTTGAGATTTTAGGCCTCCAACTTGAGAAAAGGGGGGATGAAAAAATAAAAAACTCAGAAAAGCTTAGGAATGTTCTAAGACGGATATATATTGTTCAAATAGAGGTAATTAAGATATATTCCAAGTTTCATTGAATAGTATTGAATACTTCCGGTTTTATGAGCCGATGAAAATTGTCTATGGGAGTTTCTATGTTAAATTGAATTCACGCATGTAACGTTTTCTCAAACAGTTTTCAAGCAAATATTTTTATATTTTGTATTTGCAATTAGGGACCTAATGCGCAGACCGGAAAAGGTCCTGGGAAAAAAATTCCGAAAAATAAGGGACCTGAAGGGGTCAATATTGAAAACGGCTCTTTAGCTGTAACTTTTTTATTGTTTATCTGATTTTCAAAATCTGTTCGGTTTATAGTTCAGAATAAAGAGTAAAATATAAAAAATATGGTCCGAGGGGGCACTTTTTGACTCCTTGTAGGGGTTTTAAGGGTCTGAAAATGATAACTTTATCACAATTCAATTTTAAGAGTTATCTCGCTTTGCTTAATAAATGATTAGGATAGATATTGTGTTAATATACGTAATTAAGATATATTCCAAGTTTCATTGAATAGTATTGAGAACTTCCGGTTTTATGAGCCGATGAAAATTGTCTATGGGAGTTTCTATGTTTAATTGAATTCACGAATGTAACGTTTTCTCTAATAGTTTTTAACCAAATATTTTTATATTTTGTCCTTGTAATTAGGGACTAAATGTGCAGACCGGAAAAGTTGTGAGGAAAAAAATTCCGAAAAATAAGGGACCTGCAGGGGTCAGTATTAAAAACAGCCCTTTAGCTATAACTTTTTTATTACTCATCCAATATTCAAACTCTTTTGAGTTATTAGTTTAGAATAAAGAGTACAATTTAAAAATCATGGTCCAAAGCATCACTTTTTGACTCTTTATAGGAGTTTTAAGGGCCTAAAAATGATAACTTTATCACATTTCAAAAAAATTAAAATTCAAGAGTTATCTCGCTTTGCTCAATGACTGGTTAGCATTAAAGCTTTTGGCATAACAAAACTCTTGAATCTTAAATGAGTACTTTCTTATATATGAATTTTTAGAACTTTTATTTCAGGAAACAAACGATACAGTTGGATAAAAAATTCTGAAGTTGTCTTTCTTTGGGCATTTAATTTCTTAAATGTTAACGTGTGGGTATATGCTCATGATATTTTCCTAGTTTTGAATATACAGATTCTGAGAGAAAATATGATAAATTTAAATAATGGGTTTTAAGGGCTGTCGAAAAGCCCTTCCTTTTTGTTGGAGACAAAAATAGGTATAGTTATTAGGGCTTTTCGACTTTCGGTCGAAAAGACCTATTGTTTTTGTTCTGTTTTATTAGGGCTTTTCGACTTTCGGTCGAAAAGACCTATTGTTATTCTGATGTTTTATTATTATTATTCTATATTCTCGACAGATTTTCCGTCAGCGATTTTTTGAAAACGGAAAGGAATATTTAAACAATAATTCAATAGTCTTATAGCAATTCTTGATGACACGCGTATGTAAGGTTTTGGACTTCCGGTTCCGACACTTCCGGTTTTGACAAGGAAAATACTAAGAATTCATTGAAACGTAATATCTTTATTATGTTTTAAGTTAGAGCATTCAAATTTAAGAATTAGATGCATCTTGTCCAGTTGTACAAAATCGTAAGCGTAGGCATTCCTCTATCTCTTACCATTTTTGAGATATTAAAGCTCGAACTTGAGAAAAGGGGGGTGAAAAAGAATTTTTTTTTTAAACCATAGAAATTTTATAAGACGCCTAAGCATTGTTCAGATAGCACTATTTAACATATATTCCAAGTTTGAATACAAAATATTGAGTACTTCCGGTTTTATGAGCCTATGAAAAAATGTCTATGGGAGTTTCAATGTTAAACTAAAATCACGCGTGATTCGTTTTCTCAAAAAGTTTATGAGTAATTATTACAATATTTTTTTGGGATAATGACACAACAAATGCGCAGACCGGAAAAGTTTTTGGGTACACAATTCGAAAGAATAAGGGATCTGCAGGGGCCAACGTTCAAAACAGCCCTTTAGCTGTAACTTTTTTACATTTCATTCAATTTCCAAAATCTTTTCAGTTTATTGTTCAGAATAAAGAGTACAATCTTAAAGTTATGGTCCGAGGGGCCACTTTTTGACTCCTTATAGGGGTTTGGAAAGCCCAAAGATCATCACTTGTTTAAATTAAAAAAAAATTTAAGGTAAGAGTTATCTCGCTTTCTTGTAAGAATGTGGAGCATAAATAATATAGGCATACCAAGTTTTGTGTCCCAGGAAGGAATACTTACTTCAATATGATTATTTGAAATTATTCCTTTGGGAATAAGAACTGTAGCTACCTGTAAAGTTCTGGAGTTATCTTTCTTTTCACATTGCACTACTCATAAGTTCCTATCTAAGCAACTGGGGATACCAAGGTGTTTAGAACACTTGGAAATAAATTAGAGAATAAATTTTTTTAACATTTAATTAAAAAAGGATAATGGGGCTGTCGAAAAGCCCTTACTTTTTGTTGAAGACAAAAAAAGTTCTAGTTAGGGCTTTTCGACTTTCGGTCGAAAAGACCTATTGTTATTCTGATGTTTTATTAGGGCTTTTCGACTTTCGGTCGAAAAGACCTATTGTTATTCTGTTGTTTTATTATTATTATTATTATTCTTTTTCTCGACAGATTTTCCGTCATCGATTTTTTGAAAACGGAAAGGATTTCAGAAATAATTATGCAATAGTCTTATAGCATTTTTAAATGTCACCAGTATGTAAGGTTTCGGATTTCCGGTTCCGGTTCTTCCGGTTTACACAAGCAAAATAGTAGAAATTAAATGAATCAATATATTGTTTTTATTTTTAAAGGAAATTCGTTGTAATTTTACAGTTAGATCAACCATGTCGAGTTGTTTAAAAAGTAAAGTGGCGGCGAGTTTCTATCTCTTATCAGTTTTGAGATTTTAAGCCTCAAACTTGAGAAAAGGGGGGATGAAAAAATAAAAAACTCAGAAAGGCTTAGGAATGTTCTAAGACGGATAGATATTGTTTAAATAGATGTAATTAAGATATATTCCAAGTTTCATTGAATAGTATTGAGTACTTCCGGTTTTATGAGCCGATGAAAATTGTCTATGGGAGTTTCTATGTTAAATTGAATTCACGCATGTAATGTTTTCTCAAACAGTTTTCAAGCAAATATTTTTATATTTTGTATTTGCAGTTAGGGACCTAATGCGAAGACCGGAAAAGGTCTTGGGAAAAAAAGTCCGAAAAATAAGGGATCTCCAGGGGTCAATATTAAAAACGGCTCTTTAGCTGTAACTTTTTCATTGTTTATCCGATTTTCAAAATCTTTTCGGTTTATAGTTCAGAATAAAGAGTACAATTTAAAAAATATGGTCCGAGGGGGCACTTTTTGACTCCTTGTAGGGGTTTTAAGGGTCTGAAAATGACAACTTTATCACAATTCAATTTTAAGAGTTATCTCGCTTTGCTCAATAAACGATTATGATAGATATTGTTTAAATAGACGTAATTAAGATATATTCCAAGTTTCATTGAATAGTATTGAGTACTTCCGGTTTTATGAGCCGATGAAAATTGTCTATGGGAGTTTCTATGTTAAATTGAATTCACGGATGTAACGTTTTCTCTAATAGTTTTTAAGCAAATATTTTTATTTTTTGTACCTGTAATGAGGGACTAAATGTGCAGACCGGAAAAGGTCCGAGGAAAAAAATTCCGAAAAATAAGGTACCTGAAGGGGTCAGTATTAAAAACAGTCCTTTAGCTACAACTTTTTTATTACTCATCTAATATTCAAACTCATTTGAGTTATTAGTTTAGAATAAAGGTACAATTTAAAAAGCATGGTCCAAAGGGCCACTTTTTGACTCTTTATATGGGTTTTAAGGGCCTGAAAATGATAACTTTATCACATTTCAAAAAAATTAAAATTCAAGAGTTATCTCGCTTTGCTCAATGAATGGTTAGCATTAGAGCTTTTGGCATACCAAAACTCTTCAATCTTAAATGAGTACTTTCTTATATAAGAATTTTTAGAACTTTTATTTCAGGAAACAAACGATATAGTTGGATAAAAAATTCAGAAGTTGTCTTTCTTTGGGCATTTAATTCCTTAAATGTTAACGTGTGGGTATATGCTCATGATATTTTCCTAATTTTTAATATACAGATTCTGAGAGAAAATATGATAAATTTAAATAAGGGGTTTTAAGGGCTGTCGAAAAGCCCTTCCTTTTTGTTGGAGACAAAAATAGGTCTAGTTATTATTTTTCTTTTTCTCGACAGATTTTCCGTCAGCGATTTTTTGAAAACGGAAAGGATTTCAGAAATAACTATGCAATAGTCTTATAGCATTTTTAAATGTCACCAGTATGTAAGGTTTTGGACTTCCGGTTCCGGTACTTCCGGTTTACACAAGCAAAAAAGTAGAAATTAAATGAATCAATATATTGTTTTTATTTTTAAAGGAAATTCGTTGTAATTTTACAGTTAGATCAACCATGTCGAGTTGTTTAAAAAGTAAAGTTGCAGCGAGTTTCTATCTCTTATCAGTTTTGAGATTTTAGGCCTCAAACTTGAGAAAAGGGGGGATGAAAAAAAAACAAACTCAGAAAATCTTAGGAATGTTCTAAGACGGTTAAGATTTTGTTTAAATAGAAGTAATGAAGGTATATTTTAAGTTTCATTGAAAAGTATTGAGTACTTCCGGTTTTATGAGCCGATGAAAATTGTCTAAGGGAGTTTCTATGTTAAATTGATTTCACGCATGTAACGTTTTCTCAAACAGTTTTCAAGCAAATATTTTTATATTTTGTATTTGTAATAAGGAACTGAATGCGCAGACCGGAAAAGGTCCTGGGAAAAAAATTCTAAAAAATAAGGGATCTGAAGGGGTAAATATCAAAAACGGCCCTTTTTCTGTAACTTTTTTATTGTTTATCTGATTTTCAAAATCTTTTCGGTTTATAGTTCAGAATAAAGAGTACAATTTAGAAATCATGGTCCGAGGGGGCACTTTTTGACTCCTTATAGGGGTTTTAAGGGTCTGAAAATGATAACTTTATCACAATTCAATTTCAAGAGTTATGTCTCTTTGCTCAATAAATGATTAGGATAGATATTGTGTTAATAGACATAATTAAGATATATTCCAAGTTTCGTTGAATAGTGTCGAGTACTTCCGGTTTTATGGGCCGATGAAAATTGTCTATGGGAGTTTTTATGTTAAATTGAATTCACGCATGTAACGTTTTCTCAAACAGTTTTAAAGCGAATATTTTTATATTTTGTACTTGTACTGAGGGACTGAAAGCGCAGACCTGAAAAGGTCTGAGGAAAAAAAATCCGGAAAATAAGGGACCTGAAGGGGTCATTATTAAAAACAGCCCTTTAGCTATAACTTTTTTATTACTCATGCAATTTAAAACTCTTTTCAGATATTAGTTAAGAATAAAGAGTACAATTTAAAAATTATGGTCCAAAGGGCCACTTTTTGACTCCTTTGAGGGGTTTTAAGGGCCTGAAAATGATAACTTTATAACATTTTAAAAAAAATTAAAATTCAAGAGTTATCTCGCTTTGCTCAATGAATGATTAGCATTAGAGCTTTTGGCATACCAAAACTCTTGAATCTTAAATGAGTACTTTCTTATATAAGAATTTTTAGAACTTTTATATGAGGAAACAAACGATATAGTTGGATAAAAATTCTGAAGTTGTCTTTCTTTGGGCATTTAATTTCTTAAAAGTTAACGTGTGGGTATATGCTCATGATATTTTCCTAATTTTTAATACACAGATTCTGAGAGAAAATATGATAAATTTAAATAAGGGGTTTTAAGGGCTGTCGAAAAGCCCTTCCTTTTTGTTGGAGACAAAAATAGGTCTAGTTATTATTATTTTTCTTTTTCTCGACAGATTTTCCGTCAGCGATTTCTTGAAAACGGAAAGGATTTCAGAAATAACTATGGAATAGTCTTATAGCATTTTTAAATGTCACCAGTATGTAAAGTTTTGGACTTCCGGTTCCGGTACTTTCGGTTCACACAAGCAAAATAGTAGAAATTAAATGAATCAATATATTGTTTTTATTTTTGAAGGAAATTCGTTGTAATTTTAGAGTTAGATCAACCATGTCGAGTTGTTTAAAAAGTAAAGCGGCGGCGAGTTTCTATCTCTTATCAGTTTTGAGATTTTAGGCCTCAAACTTGAGAAAAGGGGGATGAAAAAATTAAAAACTCAGAAAAGCTTAGGAATGTCCTAAGACGGATAGATATTGTTCAAATACATGTAATTAAGATATATTCCAAGTTTCATTGAATAGTATTGAGTACTTCCGGTTTTATGAGCCGATGAAAATTGTCTATGGGAGTTTCTATGTTAAATTAAATTCACGCATGTAACGTTTTCTCAAACAGTTTTCAAGCAAATATTTTTATATTTTGTATTTTCAATTAGGGACCTAATGCGAAGACCTGAAAAGGTCCTGGGAAAAAAATTCTAAAAAATAAGGGATCTGAATGGGTCAATATTAAAAACGGTCCTTTAGCTATAACTTTTTCCTTGTTTATCCGATTTTCAAAATCTTTTATGTTTATAGTTCAGAATAAAGAGTACAATTTAAAAAATATGGTCCGAGGGGGCACTTTTTGACTCCTTGTAGGGGTTTTACGGGTCTGAAACTGATAACTTTATCACAATTCAATTTCAAGAGTTATCTCTCTTTGCTCAATAAATGATTAGGATAGATATTGTTTAAATAAACGTAATTAAGATATATTCAAAGTTTCATTGGATGGTATCGAGTACTTCCGTTTTTATGGACCGATGAAAATTGTCTTAGGGAGTTTCTATGTTAAATTGAATTAACGCATGTAACGTTTTCTCAAACAGTTTTAAAGCAAATATTTTTTATATTTTGTACTTGTTACGAGGGACTAAATGCACAGACTGGAAAAGGTCTGAGGAAAAAAATTTCAAAAAATAAGGGACCTGAAGGGGTCAGTATTAAAAACAGCTCTTTAGCTATAACTTTTTTATTACTTATCCAATTTTCAAACTCTTTTCAGTTATCAGTTAAGAATAAAAAAATTAATTTAAAAATCATGGTCCAATGGGCCACTTTTTGACTCCTTTTAGGGGTTTTAAAGGCCTGAAAATGATAACTTTATCACATTTCAAAAAAAATTAAATTTCAAGAGTTATCTCGCTTTGCTCAATGAATGATTAGCATTAGAGCTTTTGGCATACCAAATCTCTTGAATCTTAAATGAGTATTTTCTTATATATGAATTTTTAGAACTTTTATTTCAGGAAACAAACGATATAGTTGGATAAAAAATTCTGAAGTTGTCTTTCTTTGGGCATTTAATTTCTTAAATGTTAACGTGTGGGTATATGCTCATGATATTTTACTAATTTTTAATATACAGATTCTATGAGAGAAAATACGATAAATTTAATTAAGGGGTTTTAAGGGCTGTCGAAAAGCCCTTCCTTTTTGTTGGAGACAAAAATAGGTCTAGTTATTATTATTATTCTTTTTCTCGACAGATTTTCCGTCAGCGATTTTTTGAAAACGAAAAGGATTTTAGAAATAACCATACAATAGTCTTATAGCATTTTTAAATGTCACCAGTATGTAAGGTTTTGGATTTCCGGTTCCGGTACTTCCGGTTTACACAAGCAAAATAGTAGAAATTAAATGAATCAATATATTGTTTTTATTTTTAAAAGAAGTTTGTTGTAATTTTAGAGTTAGATCAACCATGTCGAGTTGTTTAAAAAGTAAAGCGGCGGCGAGTTTCTATCTCTTATCAGTTTTGAGATTTTAGGCCTCAAACTTGAGAAAAGGGGGGATGAAAAAATAAAAAACTCAGAAAAGCTCAGGAATGTTCTTAAACGGATATATATTGTTTATATAGATGTTATTAAGATATTTTCCAAGTTTCATTGAATAGTATTGAGTGCTTCCGGTTTTATGAGCCGATGAACATTGTCTATGGGAGTTTCTATGTTAAATTGAATTCACGCATGTAACGTTTTCTCAAACACTTTTCAAGCAAATATTTTTATATTTTGTATTTGCAATAAGGGACCTAATGCGCAGACTGGAAAAGGTCCTGGGAAAAAAGTTCTAAAAGATAAGGGATCTAAAGGGGTCAATATCAAAAACGGCCCTTTAGCTGTAACTTTTTTATTGTTTATCCGATTTTCAAAATCTTTTCGGTTTATAGTTTGGAATAAAGAGTACAATTTAAAAAATATGGTCCGAGGGGGCACTTTTTGACTCCTTATAAGGGTTTAAAGGGTCTGAAACTGATAACTTTATCACATTCCAAAAAATTAAAATTCAAGAGTTATCTCGCTTTGCTCAATGAATGATTAGCATTAGAGCTTTTGGCATACCAAAAGTCTTGAATCTTAAATGAGTACTTTCTTATATATGAATTTTTAGAACTTTTATTTCAGGAAACAAACGATATAGTTGGATAAAAAATTCTGAAGTTGTCTTTCTTTGGGCATTTAATTTCTGAAATGCTAACGTGTGGGTTTATGCTCATGATATTTTCCTAATTTTTAATATACAGATTCTGAGAAAAAATATGATAAATTTAATTAAGGGGTTTTAAGAGCTGTCGAAAGGCCCTTCCTTTTTGTTGGAGACAAAAATAGGTCTAGTTATTATTCTTTTTCTCGACAGATTTTCCGTCAGCGATTTTTTGAAAACGGAAAGGATTTCAGAAATAACTATGCAACAGTCTTATAGCATTTTTTAATGTCACCAGTATGTAAGGTTTTGGACTTCCGGTTCCGGTACTTCCGGTTTACACAAGCAAAATAGTAAAAATTAAATGAATCAATATATTGTTTTTATTTTTAAAGGAAATTCGTTGTAATTTTAGAGTTAGATCAACCATGTCGAGTTGTTTAAAAAGTAAAGCAACGGTGAGTTTCTATCTCTTATCAGTTTTGAGATTTTAGGCCTCAAACTTGAGGAAAGGGGGGATGAAAAAATAAAAAACCCAGAAAAGCTTAGGAATGTTCTAAGACGGATAGATATTGTTTAGATGGATGTTATTAAGATATATTCCAAGTTTCATTGAAAAGTATTGAGTACTTCCGGTTTTATGAGCCGATGAAAATTGTCTATGGGAGTTTCTATGTTAAATTGAATTCACGCATGTAACGTTTTCTCAAACAGTTTTCAAGCAAATATTTTTATATTTTGGATTTGCAATTAGGGACCTAATGCGCAGACCGGAAAAGGTCTTGGGAAAAAAAATCAAAAAAATAAGGGGTCAATATTAAAAACGGTCCTTTTGCTGTAACTTTTTTATTGTTCCTCCGATTTATAAAATCTTTTCAGTTTATAGTTTAGAATAAAGAGTACAATTTAAAACGTATGGTCCGAGGGGGCACTTTTTGACTCCTTATAGGGGTTTTAAGGGTCTGAAACTGATAACTTTATCACAATTCCATTTCAAGAGTTATCTCGCTTTGCTCAGTAAATGATTAGGATATATATTGTTTAAATAGACGTAGTTAAGATATATTCAAAGTTTCATTGGATGGTATCGAGTACTTCCGTTTTTATGGGCCGATGAACATTGTCTATGGGAGTTTCTATGTTAAATTGAATTCACGCATGTAACGTTTTCTTAAACAGTTTTCAAGCAAATATTTTTATATTTTGTACTTGTAATGAGGGATTAAATGCGCAAACTGGAAAAGGTCTGAGGAAAAAAATTCCGAAAAATAAGGGACCTGAAGGGGTCAGTATTAAAAACAGCCCTTTAGCTATAACTTTTGCATTACTTATCCAATTTTCAAACTCTTTTCAGTTATTAATTTAGAATAAAGAGTTTATTCTAAAAATCATGGTCCAAAGGGCCACTTTTTGACTCCTTATAGGGGTTTTAAGGGCCTGAAAATGATAACTTTATCACATTTCAAAAAAATTAAATTTCAAGAGTTATCTCGCTTTGCTCAATGAATAATTAGCATTAGAGCTTTTGGCATACCAAATCTCTTGAATCTTAAATGAGTACTTTCTTATATATGAATTTTTAGAACTTTTATTTCAGGAAACAAACGATATAGTTAGATAAAAAATTCTGAAGTTGTCTTTCTTTGGGCATTTAATTTCTTAAATGTTAACATATATATATGCTCATGATATTTTCCCAATTTTTAATATACAGATTCTGAGAGAAAATATGATAAATTTAAATAAGGGGTTTTAAGGGCTGTCGAAAAGCCCTTCCTTTTTGTTGGAGACAAAAATAGGTCTAGTTATTAGGGCTTTTCGACTTTCGTTCGAAAAGACCTATTGTTATTCTGATGTTTTATTATTATTTTTCTTTTTCTCGACAGATTTTCCGTCAGCGATTTTTTGAAAACGGAAAGGATTTCAGAATTAACTATGCAATAGTCTTATAGCATTTTTTAATGTCACCAGTATGTAAGGTTTTGGATTTCCGGTTCCGGTACTTCCGGTTCACACAAGCAAAATAGTAGAAATTAAATGAATCAATATATTGTTTTTATTTTTAAAGGAAATTCGTTGTAATTTTAGAGTTAGATCAACCATGTCGAGTTGTTTAAAAAGTAAACCGGCGGCAAGTTTCTATCTCTTATCAGTTTTGAGATTTTAGGCCTCAAACTTGAGAAAAGGGGGGATGAAAAAATAAAAAACTCAGAAAAGCTTAGGAATGTTCTAAGACGGATATATATTGTTTAAATAGATGTAATTAAGATATATTCCAAGTTTCATTGAATAGTATTGAGTACTTCCGGTTTTATGAGCCGATGAAAATTGTCTATGGGAGTTTCTATGTTAAATTGAATTCACGCATGTAACGTTTTCTCAAACAGTTTTCAAGCAAATATTTTTATATTTTGCATTTGCAGTTAGGGATCTAATGCGCAGACCGGAAAAGGTCTTAGGAAAAAAATTCAGAAAAATAAGGGAGCTCAAGGGGTCAATATTAAAAACGGCTCTTTAGCTGTAACTTTTTTATTGTTTATCCGATTTTTAAAATCTTCTCGGTTTATAGTTCAGAATAAAGAGTACAATTTAAAAGATTTGGTCCGAGGGGGCACTTTTTGACTCCTTATAGGGGTTTTAAGGGTCTGAAAATGATATCTTTATCACATTTAAAAAAATTAAAATTCAAGAGTTATCTCGCTTTGCTCAATGAATGATTAGCATTAGAGCTTTTGGCATACCAAAAACTCTTGAATCTTAAATGAGTACTTTCTTATATATGAATTTTTAGAACTTTTATTTCAGGAAACAAACGATATAGTTGGATAAAAAATTCTGAAGTTGTCTTTCTTTGGGCATTATTTAATCTCTTAAATGTTAACGTGTTGGTATATGCTCATGATATTTTCCTAATTTTCAATATAGATATTCTGAGAGAAAATATGATAAATTTAAATAAGGGGTTTTAAGGGTTGTCGAAAAGCCCTTCCTTTTTGTTGGAGACAAAAATAGGTCTAGTTATTAGGGCTTTTCGACTTTCGGTCGAAAAGACCTATTGTTATTCTGATGTTTTATTATTAGGGCTTTTCGACTTTCGGTCGAAAAGACCTATTGTTATTCTGATGTTTTATTATTATTATTATTATTATTATTATTATTCTTTTTCTCGACAGATTTTCCGTCAGCGATTTTTTGAAAACGGAAAGGATTTCAGAAATAACTATGCAACAGTCTTATAGCATTTCTTAATGTCACCAGTATGTAAGGTTTTGGACTTCCGGTTTCGGTACTTCCGGTTTACACAAGCAAAATAGTAGAAATTAAATGAATCAATATATTGTTTTTATTTTTAAAGGAAATTCGTTGTAATTTTACAGTTAGATCAACCATGTCGAGTTGTTTAAAAAGTAAAGCGACGGTGAGTTTCTATCTCTTATCAGTTTTGAGATTTTAGGCCTCAAACTTGAGGAAAGGGGGGATGAAAAAATAAAAAACCCAGAAAAGCTTAGGAATGTTCTAAGACGGATAGATATTGTTTAAATAGATGTAATTAAGATATATTCCAAGTTTCATTGAAAAGTATTGAGTACTTCCGGTTTTATGAGCCGATGAAAATTGTCTATGGGAGTTTCTATGTTAAATTGAATTCACGCATGTAACGTTTTCTCAAACAGTTTTCAAGCAAATATTTTTATATTTTGGATTTGCAATTAGGGACCTAATGCGCAGACCGGAAAAGGTCTTGGGAAAAAAATTCAAAAAAATAAGGGATCTGAAGGGGTCAATATTCAAAACGGTCCTTTTGCTGTAACTTTTTTATTGTTCCTCCGATTTATAAAATCTTTTCAGTTTATAGTTTAGAATAAAGAGTACAATTTAAAACATATGGTCCGAGGGGGCACTTTTTGACTCCTTATAGGGGTTTTAAGGGTCTGAAACTGATAACTTTATCTTAATTCCATTTCAAGAGTTATCTCGCTTTGCTCAGTAAATGATTAGGATATATATTGTTTAAATAGACGTAGTTAAGATATATTCAAAGTTTCATTGGATGGTATCGAGTACTTCCGTTTTTATGGGCCGATGAACATTGTCTATGGGAGTTTCTATGTTAAATTGAATTCACGCATGTAACGTTTTCTTAAACAGTTTTCAAGCAAATATTTTTATATTTTGTACTTGTAATGAAGGATTAAATGCGCAAACTGGAAAAGGTCTGAGGAAAAAAATTCCGAAAAATAAGGGACCTGAAGGGGTCAGTATTAAAAACAGCCCTTTAGCTATAACTATCCAATTTTCAAACTCTTTTCAGTTATTAATTTAGAATAAAGAGTTTATTCTAAAAATCATGGTCCAAAGGGCCACTTTTTGACTCCTTATAGGGGTTTTAAGGGCCTGAAAATGATAACTTTATCACATTTCAAAAAAATTAAATTTCAAGAGTTATCTCGCTTTGCTCAATGAATGATTAGCATTAGAGCTTTTGGCATACCAAATCTCTTGAATCTTAAATGAGTACTTTCTTATATATGAATTTTTAGAACTTTTATTTCAGGAAACAAACGATATAGTTAGATAAAAGATTCTGAAGTTGTCTTTCTTTGGGCATTTAATTTCTTAAATGTTAACATATATATATGCTCATGATATATTCCCAATTTTTAATATACAGATTCTGAGAGAAAATATGATAAATTTAAATAAGGGGTTTTAAGGGCTGTCGAAAAGCCCTTCCTTTTTGTTGGAGACAAAAATAGGTCTAGTTATTTTTCTTTTTCTCGACAGAATTTCCGTCAGCGATTTTTTGAAAACGGAAAGGATTTCAGAAATAACTATATAATAGTCTTATAGCATTTTCAAATGTCATCAGTATGTAAGGTTTTGGATTTCTGGTTCCGGTACTTCCGGTTTACACAAGCAAAATAGTAGAAATTAAATGAATCAATATATTGTTTTTATTTTTAAAGGAAATTCGTTGTAATTTTACAGTTAGATCAACCATGTCGAGTTGTTTAAAAAGTAAAGCTGCGGCGAGTTTCTATCTCTTATCAGTTTTGAGATTTTAGGCCTCAAACTTGAGAAAAGGGGGGATGAAAAAATAAAAAACTCAGAAAAGCTTAAGAATGTTCTTAGACGGTTTAGATTTTGTTCAAATAGAAGTAATTAAGATATATTCCAAGTTTCATTGAATAGTATTGAGTACTTCCGGTTTTATGAGCCGATGAAAATTGTCTATGGGAGTTTCTATGTTAAATTAAATTCACGCATGTAACGTTTTCTCAAACAGTTTTCAAGCAAATATTTTTATATTTTGTATTTGCAATTAGGGACCTAATGCGCAGACCGGAAAAGGTCCTGGGAAAAAAATTCCGAAAAATAAGGGACCTGAAGGGGTCAATATTAAAAACGGCTCTTTAGCTGTAACTTTTTTATTGTTTATCCGATTTTCCAAATCTTTTCGGTTTATAGTTCAAAATAAAGAGTACAATCTAAAAATTATGGTCCGAGGGGGCACTTTTTGACTCCTTATAGGGGTTTTAAGGGTCTGAAACTGATAACTTTATCGCAATTCAATTTCAAGAGTTATCTCGCTTTGCTCAATAAATGATTAGGATAGATATTGTGTTAATAGACGTAATTAAGATATATTCCAAGTTTCGTTGAATAGTGTCTAGTACTTCCGGTTTTATGAGCCGATGAAAATTGTCTATGGGAGTTTCTATGTTAAATTAAAATCACGCATGTAACGTTTTCTCAAACAGTTTTTAAGCAAATATTTTTATATTTTGTACTTGTAATGAGGGACTAAATGCGCAGACCGGAAAAGGTCTGAGGAAAAAAATTCCGAAAAATAAGGGACCTGAAGGGGTCAATATTAAAAACAGCCCTTTAGCTATAACTTTTTTATTACTCACCCAATTTTCAAATTCCTTTCAGTTATTAGTTTAGAATAAAGAGTACAATTTAAAAATCATGGTCCAAGGGGCCACTCTTTGACTCATTATCGGGTTTTAAAGGGCCTGAAAATGAACTCTTTATCACATTTTAAAAAAATTAAAATTCAAGAGTTATCTCGCTTTGCTCAATGAATGATTAGCATTAGAGCTTTTGGCATACCAAAACTCTTGAATCTTAAATGAGTACTTTCTTATATATGAATTTTTAGAACTTTTATTTCAGGAAACAAACGATATAGTTGGATAAAAAATTCTGAAGTTGTCTTTCTTTGGGCATTTAATTTCTTAAATGTTAACGTGTAGGTATATGCTCATGATATTTTCCTAATTTTGAATATACAGATTCTATGAGAGAAAATACGATAAATTTAATTAAGGGGTTTTAAGGGCTGTCGAAAAGCCCTTCCTTTTTGTTGGAGACAAAAATAGGTCTAGTTATTATTCTTTTTCTCGACAGAATTTCCGTCAGCGATTTTTTTAAAACGGAAAGGATTTCAGAAATAACTATACAATAGTCTTATAGCATTTCTAAATGTCACCAGTATGTAAGGTTTTGGACTTCCGGTTCCGGTACTTCCGGTTCACACAAGCAAAATAGTAGAAATTGAATGAATCAATATATTGTTTTTATTCTTAAAGGAAATTCGTTGTAATTTTAGAGTTAGATCAACCATGTTGAGTTGTTTAAAAAGTAAAGCGGCGGCGACTTTCTATCTCTTATCAATTTTGAGATTTTAGGCCTCAAACTTGAGAAAAGGGGGGATGAAAAAATAAAAAACTCAGAAAAGCTTAGGAATGTTCTAAGACGAATATATATTGTTCAAATAGATGTAATTAAGATATATTCCAAGTTTCATTGAATAGTATTGAGTACTTCCGGTTTTATGAGCCGATGAAAATTGTCTATGGGAGTTTCTATGTTAAATTAAATTCACGCATGTAACGTTTTCTCAAACAGTTTTCAAGCAAATATTTTTATATTTTGTATTTGCAATAAGAGACCTTATGCGCAGACCGGAAAAGGTCCTGGAAAAACACTTCTCAAAAATAAGGGATCTAAAGGGGTCAATATTAAAATCGGTCCTTTTGCTGTAACTTTTTCATTGTTTATCCGATTTTCAAAATCTTTTCGGTTTATAGTTCAGAAAAAAGAGTACAATTTAAAAAATATGGTCCGAGGGGGCACTTTTTGACTCCTTATAAGGGTTTAAAGGATCTGAAACGGATAACTTTATCAGAATTCAATTTCAAGAGTTATCTCGCTTTGCTCAATAAATGATTAGGATAGATATTGTTTAAATAGACGTAATTAAGATATATTCAAAGTTTCATTGGATGGTATAGAGTACTTCCGGTTTTATGAGCCGATGAGAAGTGTCTATGGGAGTTTCTATGTTAAATTGAATTCACGCATGTAACGTTTTCTCGAACAGTTTTTAAGCAAAAATTTTTATATTTTGTACTTGTAATGAGGGACCTAATGCGCAGACTGGAAAAGGTCTGAGGAAAAAAATTCCGAAAAATAAGGGACCTGAAGGGGTCAATATTAAAAACAGCCCTTTAGCTATAACTTTTTTATTATTCACCCAATTTTCAAACTCTTTTCAGTTATTAGTTTAAAATAAGGAGTTCAATTTAAACATTATGGTCCAAAGGGCCAATTTTGACTCCTTATAGGGGTTTTAAGGGCCTGAAAATGATAACTTTATCACATTTTAAAAAAATTAAAATTCAAGAGTTATCTCGCTTTGCTCAATGAATGATTAGCATTAGAGCTTTTGGCATACCAAAACTCTTGAATCTTAAATGCGTACTTTCTTATATAAGAATTTTTAGAACTTTTATTTCAGGAAACAAACGATATAGTTGGATAAAAAAATCTGAAGTTGTCTTTCTTTGGGCATTTAATTTCTTAAATGTTAACGTGTGGGTATATGCTCATGATATTTTCCTCATTTTGAATATACAGATTCTGAGAGAAAATATGATAAATTTAAATAAGGGGTTTTAAGGGCTGTCGAAAAGCCCTTCCTTTTTGTTGGAGACAAAAATAGGTCTAGTTTTGATTGTTTTTCACAATTTCAGTACTTTGATTGTCATTTTCCCACCTGTAACGAATACGTCAAAGAAAGACCTATCCCGGCCCCGGAAAGGGTGTCTGAAAACACGGAGAAGAGGGCGGCCGCCAGAACCAAGAAATTGGCCAGTAGTTCTAGCCGTATACCGATCCACCTACAAAGTAAAGAGATACCGTACATGTTTGTTACACAGAATGTAGTTTTATCCATATCTTTATCATCTGGCAATGTCTGAAGATACCAAAAGTATTATTTTAAATCAGAAGTTGGTTTTGCTAAACTTTTTCAACAATGAGGCTGTGTTTGCGACGTTGAAGGACAGTGAGTAAATGTCTACTCTGTCTGTCTTTTTTCTTTCTTCTCTCAACTCTTTTTTTTCTACATTCCTAGTCTGTTCTCTCTCTCTCTCTCTCTCTCTCTCTCTCTCTCTCTCTCTCTGACTTTCCCTGTAAATGTCTATTCTGTCTGTCTGTCTGTATGTCTGTCTGTGTAGCTGTCCTTTTCTTTCTTTCTCTCAACGCTATTTTCTACATCCGTAGTATGTTTCTCTCTCTCTCTCTCTCCCTGTCTCTGTCTGCCCCCCCTCTCTCTCTCTGTATTAAAGTGTTATACTGATTACTACTCACCATGACGCTGTGTTGGCGGCGTGGTAGAACGTCGAGTTGATGTCCACTCGGGCCTGGGACTCGGTGATGAACCTGTCCACGGCTCTATAGGCGCGGATACAGCTGGCACCGGTTATAGACTCACTGAAGTGGTTGTACACCGGGGACCGGGTCACGCCCTCGATACGCTTTAGTTGTCTAGCCGTGGGAAGGTAATACCTCTAAATAGAGACAGTTAAACCATCATTGTCTGGGCTATGGGAATTCAAAAGTTACAAATACCTCTACATATAGAGTAAAACCCACGGCATTCAGGCCATAGGAAGGTAATACTTTTAAATAGAGACAATTTAAACCTTCAGTTATACGGCCGTGAGAATGTAATACCCCCAAAAAGACACAATTTAAACCCTCAGTTGTCTGGCCGTAAGAAGGTAATACCTTTAAATAGACATAATTTAAACCTTCAGTTATACGGCCGTGGGGAGGTAATACCTTTAAATAGACACAATTTCAACCTTCATTGTCTGCCTGAGAGAAGGTAATACCTCTAAATAGAGACTGTTTAACCTTCAGTTGTAAGGTCGATGGAAGGTAATACACAATTTAAACCTTCATTGTCTGGCCGTGGGGAGGCAGCAACGAGAATTCAATAATTTTCATCATTGTAATCATGGAGTAAACATATCTTACCAATATAACGATGTATGGGGAAACCATGGGTTACAGTTATACTGTATACAGAGAAATGATCGCCCCCGTTTTATTTTCGCTCTTTACGCCCTCGTTCTCAGCGGACGAATTTAAAACTGGGCGAATACCAATGTTTCAAACTATCTCTCTTACAACACAACTGTGTCTGGGCGAATTTAAGACGGGGCAAAACTGACGGTGTAGAAGAGCGAAAATTACACGGGGCGAAAATAACCCTGTAAACAGTAAACAGTCCCCACCGATATATGGATGTAGAGTAAACAAATATGATATCAACAAACAATACAACTACATAGAGGGAATTAATCCAATCGCAACTTCTTGGACCTTTCCAGCAGGCTCCAAAAAACACCTCGAATATTTTAACATTACCGGATGTTAGAATTTTGTACAAAACGGAGTCGCTTCCCATTAAAATAAGTATCGGCTAGACAGGCTTGTGTGTCGCCTCTGTGATATATGTTAGTGTTCATCATGACTTTAATGAAGTCTATCTCATATCTCAACAGATCGTAAACTGTGATGTATTTAAAGTAATACACGGTTAAAGCGAACATGCTTATAATAAATTAACGCTTACATTGTAGTGAATTTCTTTTCCCCAGGACTGTATTACATGTTGAAAACTTGACGGATATAACGAGTTCCGCTTATAGCGAAGTAACATGTCCATCCCTAGGACTTTCTTATAAGCGTGTTTTAATGTATATCATTTTTTATAAAAAAAAAAAAAAAGGAGGAGGGGGGGAGGGTATCATGGACGCCTATGTAGTACATTTGAGGTGTTTGTTTTTTCTGAGCCTGCCGGAAAGGCCCGAGAATCAACATTTCAAACTAAGGATCTCACCAACATAATGAAGTAGAGGACTCCTACGGGGACAATGGCGATCATGAACGCCGGTGTATTAACGGATATGACGACCAAAATCACGAGCAGTGTAGACAGCATGATGGCCCACAACCGGAAGGTGCGCGGCACGCGGTCGTCAAGGATGTCGATGTCGCTGGAGAAACGGTTCATGATCCGACCGACGGGGGTCGTATCAAAAAACGCCATGGGGGAACGAAAAATACAAAACAGCATGGAGGAATGGAGAGATCCGGAGGCGTTGATGAGTCGGGTCAGTCCCAAGTAAGCGAACATGAAGAGGAAAATCCCTGGAAATAGAACCAGGGAGCGAATACTGAAAACCATCCAAAATCGTCTAAAGAATACTTTACAATAACAAAAACGTTTATTTGTTGAAAAAAATATATAGCATACATAGATAGAAAATTTACCAAACTAGCATATACCGTATATAGATTTCATATATGAAAAAGTTTTTTAAATGTTTGCTTTTATTTATGTATTTAAACTCTATCTAATATAAGTCTGCCGTAAGTGTTCCACCTTGAAGGACTCCCAGTATTGTGTAGATGATGAGATAGTAGTACTTCCGGTCCGCGTATTCCTGTGTATTGACGAGTGTCTGGTTCTTTATGACGTCATCTTCCGTCCAAAAAGTGAGCCAGAAATTACTAAAGGCGTTCAACCCTTGGAATAAGAGGACAAACAGCATAGACAGGAATGATCCGACCACGCCCATCGCCTTGATATAAGTAATTATCACCGATAGCTTCACCTGTACGTGATATGAATAAATTTAGATAAATTATAACAGGGTACGCCCATTGCTTTGATATATGTAATTATCACCAATAGCTTCACCTGTACGTGATATGAATATATTTAAATAAATCATATCAGACCACGCCCATCGCCACGATATGCATGATTATTACCGATAGCTTAACCTGTAATAGATATGAATAAATTTAAATACAAGTGGGCGATTAAAATAAATATATGTGTGGCGTACATCCCATGTTACATTCGTGGATATCATTTGTTTGATTTTCCGAAAAAAATCTCCGAATCGATTTTAAATGTTATGCAAAACCATGACTAGTGGTTTTGTTAATACGATTACAGTGTATATTCTATTGAAATGAACTCCAATGAACATATCGAGTACATTGTATCTACTAAGCAATGAAATCAACAAACATTGCATTTAATGAAAACTGTAGAAACTACAGTAGATCACTGTCGTGTATCCGCGCCGGTAGTGACGTGTTTGGATAAAGTGAAAATGGTGGTTCCGTTTGCTTCTTGAAAAGTTTTCGCGTTATTTAAGGCATACATTGTCTACTTTTACATGAAAAAGATCGTCAGATCTATTTAAAAGTGTATAAAATCTTTAAAGTTCTACGAAGTTTATGTTAAAATTATGTAAATAAGCAGTTTATGTCGATTAATTTTGAACAACGGAACAGGTTTGGATGACCTTGTTTTTCAAAACAGAACGGTTTGGATACGCATCTGATACGGTTTGGATGCAATTAATATGTGAGTGTAAACAGTTCCTTTAATTTCCCCTCGCGAAGGGGATATATCATCGCTACTGTGCGATATACATGCCCTCATTGAAAAGCATGCTTTCAATATTATGGATATTATCATGTGATAGACATATAAAGTCACATTGTTTAAAAAAATAAACATACACGTTAAAGACTTGTGCATTTAAGCCAACAAAACTTACTATACCGTAATTTGAATTTAAATTTTACACACGCTCCAAGTAACTTGCAATTGGCTTATAAAAATGGCATACAGAGTGCTTTACAAATATGTTAAGTCTGTTGTATAATCATAATAATTGTAGAAATGTCTTTGTCTAGCGATGTACAGGCTTGGTATTGAATGAAAACGAGGCTCACTTTCATAGTATTATTACCAAGCACGTTCTCCGTTCAACTTACTTCACGATTATAAATATCATTTCAGAATAACTAAAAAACACATCATATAGTCGCTTGCCATAAAAGTAGTAGATAGTTGTCTGTTAAAGGACATATCGCATGTTTTTCAATTTTCGGATTTTTTAAAATAAAAAGTTTCTATACTCATTAAAAATGAAGTTTATTATCGTTTTCATAAAATAATCTGGTTAATTCGTGAGTTTGAAAGCGATGACATTCAAATGTCGCGATATGCATAGTTAATATGATGTATTGCTTTTCAGGTTAAAGGTGAACATCTTTTTTTTTTTTTTTTTTTTTTTTTTTTTTTTTTTTAACATTTTTTGTGTTCCTCATGTTTCAACTCATATTTTCTTTATAATTTAAAATTAAAGAAAGTAGTCTTTTGAAATGTTTGTAAAAAAAACTTGATATAACTATATTTACAGTTTTCAGTGTTTTTTTTTCATGTGATAACACTAAGTATCAATTTGTTCATATTCAGTCCAGTAAATTCAAATGACGTTTGCTTATTTAAATATTTAAAAGTACAATTGCTTTGAATTAAATTAATATAAGTAATAAGAAATCATTCTTTCGATATTGTGAGGTGTAATTTCGTTTCGAGCTTTATTGGGTTTGACCACGCCCCGACCAAAATAATCAACTCATGATATTCGATCAAAGAATGATTCCTTATTTGTTAAATAGTCAATTTCTGATCAATTGTATACATGTACTTAATACATTTGTATACCATTTAATCAGAGGAAAAAAACATGCTTGTCTAAAGAAATGAACCTAGTCATCCAGTTTTAGTTCCCTTCGAACATGTGGAAGTATTTTGGTTTCATCACATTTATAAAATGTCGAACAGGAAAGAAAAATTCATCGTCTGTACATTATGTTCTTTTTACCTGACTTAAAATACATCTTTTGCATGCTGTGTAATTGAATGACCCAATATTTTTTAAAAAGATGTATCTTCGGTTGCACACCGATAAAATGCAAACTGCTCTCTTTATGTCTAAAATATCAAAAATGCTATAACTTAAAATTATTCAAACCGTACCATTTGCACACTTTATATTTTAGCATCCAAACCGGAATAATTTATTTATCCAAACCGTACTACTTCTTTAGCAGGTGCATGAAGTTATTGCTATTTTTATACATATTAATGAATTAAAAAAACATCGGTTTGATTTTATTTGGTTACTTTAATGTTTTAAATAAATTTTGGCTGCTTCAGATTTTTAGTATGTGTTATATTTTCTACGTTATCTAGAAATAGTTCTTGGTTTTAGCGTTAAAATGACACGTTAACGATCGATTTTTCTACAAATAAGTCGTTTTTATTAACGATGAACAAAAATAACGCACACTCTTTTCAACTGCAAAACCTTCAGAAAAATATAAACGACTATTACGATATTTTAATTAATATTTACCTCGTTGTCGATAGAAAAAAGGACACAACACTCATTGTTTTTGCAATGGATACGCCATTTTCACGTTATCCAAACATGTCACTACCGGCGCGGATACACGACAGTGGTAGATTTCATAACAGGAAATCAATGAGTTACCGTTCCTTCCTGTGACGTTTCTTCCTGTATGAGTCGCCCCGTGTCTTCCTCTTCCTCCGCCCCCGCGTCATACGGCAGGATCCGCCCCTCAGACAAAGAGCGGTGAAGCTTCTGAAGAGAGTTGACTTTGTCGTGCGTAGACAAGCGTCTGGCTGAGTTTGATCGATGGAGGAGTCCAGATGACTCGTTTTCGGAACTGCTTTCTGACACCGGATGTAGGTATGACATTCTTCGACCGGATGGGATTGAAAAACGAGATTTCCGACGGGTTGACATTTTTCTGTAAAAGAGACATAAGATATTCACTACAACAAAAATGTGCACCAATATAGTATAACAATTTACGCAGGATTTATAGCGAGCGCAGCTCGCCGGCGCGCAGCGCCGGCGCGAAGCGAGCTCTACCGGCAAGGCGTGTGTGAATAGAAAATTCGGACTAGTTGCACATTCATTCAACGGATTTTTTTGGCGTCAGTAAATCGGACCAGTAATGCATCGTTTTAATCGTCCCAGTATTTCCCTGTAATCATGGCAATATTTATCACTTCACACTCTCACGAGAATCAGCAAGACAAATTTAGACAGTAAAAACAATAACGATGTAAGCTACATACAGTCAATGTTACCTCTAAAGTTCACCTCAGTACACTTTCAATCAAAAATAATCGTGTGACGTCACAAACGTTTACACATTGATCCGATATATTTTTTTGGAGTCATTAAATTTTGACCCACAATTCATAGTACCAATGGTTTCAAACCTCACGTTCCAACATCACGTTCTCCCGAGAATCAAAGTAAAACCTTTGAAAAGCTTATAAGATGTGTAATCTTAAAACATCATGCTTTTTAAGTAAATAAAACAGTATACTTCGCATACTTTTATTTCTCAGGGGAGTTTTAAAGAGTAAGACGAAAACTTAACCAACGTCAGCTTTGACGTCACAATAAGCACTGATAAGGGGAAATTACTCTAATTGAAGTTATTGTAAATCTGCTGAAATGACCAAAATCCTCTTAAAATCTTGCAAAGGCTAAGATAAAGAACAGCTGACGAATAAGGACATTTCTTCAGATACAGGAAACAGTTGTAAATTGCACTGAATGCTCACAAATATTTTATTCACTATAATTACGGTAATTTCCTGAAACGCCTTTTTTAAAAGGGGGTGGATGGGTGGATGGCAGCCTCATCCAAAAAATCTTTGCAAGCAAAAAAAAAAATAAATCATGAAAATTCTAATCCTTCAGCTTTTTAGCAGTTCAATGGTTTCCTTATTTTCACTTCCATTTATTACATGCAGGGGGGGGGGGGGGGACAACACCATGTTCTTTTAACATGATAAGCAAATATTTTTAAGCGTAAATTAAAAATGAAATTAAATATTAATTATTTTTTTTTAAGTGGAGGGGCAAATCCATGGTAAGTCGATTTTCTATGTATAAATTGACAAAAATGAAAAAAAAAATTAAGCATGGGGAGAGCTCTATGATGAGTCAAGTTTTATATGTAAGTTTAAGAAAAAATGTCTACTGCGAAAAAAAAGGGGGAAATCAATCAATCAATCATAATCACAATCACTTTAAAAGAGGAGATGCAGTGCAATGAATATTTATATATTAAAATCTTTATTATTTAACAACATTGTATCTGAGATTAAACTATTGTTCTACATATAAATAAATAAATTATAACAAATCTTATAAACTATGAATAATGAAAATTTACTGAAAAATAGGTATGTTTTATTTTTTGGCATTCAAATTTCACGTTGTTAATTTTATTTTATTAATTTATTATAATTCATTGTTTGATCACATGCTGTGCTCGCCCCAACGGTCGCACCGTAAAACATATTATATTTATAAGATATAATGATTTATTTTTGCGATCAAGTTATAAATCTGCCAAAGAATAATACAGAGGAGAAATTTAAGAAATAGCTTGCGGAAAGAATTTTTCAATACATTTTTAGCGAACCTCGCAAAATTTTCCCGCACGCTAGAAAAAGTTGTTTTTGGGTAATTACCGTCTTCCTTGGAAAACGGTATAAAGAGTTGAAATAATTTACAGTCTCCGGACTGTGCACTTCCTCTCCTTTGTGATTGGTAGAAAATACATGATGTGAAAATTTACATTTATTTCATTGGTTGATATACTGTTCGGCACAAGGGAGATAATTTTCTGATGATTGATTTTACGTACGACTTAACAATTTTTGCAGATTTCAAATCATAAGGTAGTACGAAACAGATCAGCTGAATTATTCCTAAAATTCAATTTTCTGACATTAAATTTTATATATTTTTCTTTGCAATGAAATCTTTTAATGCTTAAAATTTGGAAAAAAAATCCAACCTCAAAATTTTTCCCCACATCGCCCCAAACCTACCATGGAATCGCCTTTCAGTGGAGTGTAAAATGAAATAGTCATTGTTATAATTTTCTATGCCATTAAGTTTTTTTTTTCGAGATATTACAAATATTTGTGCTGCTAAGGAGACCTTCTTGTTACTTAAAAATACTGAAATAAATTATAACTTGTAACTTAAGATAATTTCTCATGCGATATAATGTAAAACTAGCGCTTGTGAATACTCTTTTAAGCACTTAACGGTATCTATAAAGAAAATGTTTCATTCCAATTTGAATAAAATTTAACAGTATGACTGTCATGACCCTGTAATTAAAATATATCAACATAAAGAAAATTTAACCATTGGTTTTAGATTAATTAAGGTTTAAGGATGTTTGACGGTGGTATAAATTGATAAAAATCCTAGATGACGTCATCATATTTGACCTTTGATATGTTGATATGATCTTGAAATTTGTTTGACATAAAGCCTAAACACTGGTAGTGGTTGTGTCTAAATTTCAGGTCTTTACTTTGAAAAGAACACAAGTTACGCATTTTTAAATGATATAAGGCTAAATTGCACAAAAATCATATGAACACCATCCGTTTCAAAATTGTCGGAATACGTTGTATCCTAAAATTTGGCCTTGAGTAATTGATGGGTATGATTTATATTTTTTTCTTAAGATAATGGACTGAAACAAATTTTTACATAATATTAAGTCATTATTTTGTGTATTTGAGAAAATATTTCAAATAAGTAATTTCAGGGGTGTTTTGTACTACCTTAAAAAGTGAGAAAACGAAAGATCAATAAAAATGGCTTAGTGAAATTCAGGCTTTCATTTTTCTGTTCACTAGTTGAAAGCAATATTCTGTAACATCTCTTGAAATAATTTGTACTTTTTTTTTATTATACAAATACCAATAAAATTTGATACCGTATGGCTAATATCAGTAAACAAGTTTGTATATTAGATACGGTGAAACTAATATCAGTAAAAATTAATGATACTAAATGCAGTTGTATTAACTTTGATTTTACTACAGTGATACAACCGTTCCTAAGATCTCTTTTTACCTACTACAGTCGATTTCAAATAAATAACACGCTGTAAATAATTTTCAATTTTAAGCACGCACGCTTAAAAGGCACATGTTAAAAAAAAAGTTCGGCACGCTATTGCATGGAGAAGAAGGCGACATTTATATACAAAAATTGTCTTTGATATCTTATTGCTGTTAAGAGTTTGCTTTAAAGACGGTCAGCTTTTTTTTAAAGCTAAACTTGTTAAACAGACGTTGTTATTGCCCCTACTCAGAGGCGATTTTAACAGAGCGAGTGCTCGCCAAAATTTGTGTTGCGAGCACTCTCTCTGTTGAACACGCCTCGGGTGATACAGGTGTGTTGTTATACCTGGCGCTTTGTCGGCGGGTTAATACGTCACTGTCGTCTGCTGACAGGCCGTAGTCCGACACACACTCCAGCTGTTCCCACATGTCGTCCTTAATCCGGGCAACTGAAACGTAGACAAACAAGTTAGACAGATACCTTCATCGGAGAGAATGTGGTCATTTGAAAAAAAATATAGACAACGAAATTAGACACAGTACCCTCATCAGAAGGAATGTGGCTATAGCTAGGAGAAAACGTAGACAATCAAGTTTGAGTATCTTTATCAGAGAGAACGTTCTCATTATAGAAAACGTTGACAATGAAATTAGACAGAGTATTTAAATAGGACAGAATGTGGTCATTGGAGAAAACTACGACAAACAAGTTAGACAGATTATAAGAGAGAAATTGGAAAAAAACCTAATCATAATCAGAAAACATCATACTGTGCAATCATTAAATTTCGTGGAGGCCAATTTTCGTGGATTGCTTAAATTTTACAAGTTCGTGGGGACGTAATTTCGTGTATTCTCTAAAACTTACAAAGGAAATATGCCTTTATTCCCTTAATTTATTAATTCGTGGAGGATGGTAATTCTTGGATGAGAGGTACCCACGAATTCCACGAAAATTGAGCCACCACGAAATCTAATGATTCCACAGAATCATAATTAGAAAACATCATCTTTATTATCAAACAAGTAAACAGCGAAACATCTTCAGAGAGAATGAGGTCATTGGATAAAAAACAATCACACTCAGAGAACATCATCTTTATTATGAAACATGTCCGACGTGTACCATTATTAGATAAGGTATAAGGAATCATTCTTTGAGTATTATGAGGTGATAATTTTGGTCGGGGCGTGATCAAATCCAATATAGCCCGAAGGGCTTTATGGTAGATAATTTCGGTCGGGGCGTGATCAAATCCAATATTAGATTTGATCACGCCCCAACCGAAATTATCACCTCATAATATTCAAAGAATGATTCCTTATTTCTTATATTTATATAATTTTAATAGATAGATTTGATCACGCCCCGACCGAAATTACCACCTCATAATATTCAAAGAATGATTCCTTATTTCTTATATTTATATAATTTTAAGCCATCGTACGATTAAATATTTAGATATAATTAACCGAACCCCGCTGGCGCCTCAATTTGGCGTCATTTGTATTATGAGTTATATAGTACAAAATCGATACGTAGTGTTATCACAGGAAAAGACACTGTAAAAAATGTAAATATAGGTAAATGTCGATCATCATCACAGAATAATGTCAGTAGAAAAAAATCATTATCAAAGAGAATGTCAACGTCAGAGGAAAAAAAATCAAACCCAGGAAAGATTATTAGTTTTATCATACAAGTCAGATGGAGTACTCCAGATGAAAGTGCCACCCTCAAAGACTTTTTGAAGGTGACTCAACAGCCTAAACAACAATTCTTAAATCAATAAAATAAAATATCAGAGAAAAGAACGTCATCTTACATTTATTAAACATAAGATTACCCCTATTTGGAAATTGGTATTTGATTATAATCAACTCTCCTTTGCAGTTACTCTGGCGAACGAGACTAGAGTTCAATATTGCTTGGATCCGTACAATTTCTCTGATATATATCAATTACTGATACAAAGTTTGATGGAATTTAAATTTTTCACAACCTGAATCATACGGGGTTTCTCTCAGAATTCTTGTCGGAAAAGTCCGATAACTCATATAACAAACAATTTAAATGCATATAAGAAACTACATGCCATGCAAAATAACATATCTTTGATTTTTATAATCGTTCGGGCATACCTTCACTTTTTTCTATGTCAACTATGTTCTCCCCTTTTAACAACAAAAAAAGTCCGTAAACAACTAAACAAATACATAATCTTACTTTCACTGTAAACAAATACATAATCTTACTTTCACTGTAAACAAATACATGATCCTACTTTCACTGTAAACAAACACATTATCTTACTTTCACTGTAAACAAACACATTATCTTACTTTCACTGTAAACAAACACATTATCTTACTTTCACTGTAAACAAATACATTATCTTACTTTCACTGTAAACAAACACATTATCTTACTTTCACTGTAAACAAACACATTATCTTACTTTCACTGTAAACAAATACATGATCTTACTTTCACTGTAAACAAATACGTTATCTTACTTTCACTGTAAACAAACACATTATCTTTCTTTCACTGTAAACAACTACATAATCTTACTTTCACTGTAAACAAATACATAATCTTACTTTCACTGTTCACAAATATATAATCTTACTTTCACTGTTCACAAATACATGGTTTTACTTTCATTGTAAACAAATACATTATCTTACTTTCACTGTAAACAAAAACATTATCTTACTTTCACTGTCCTCTTCATCCTCCTGTAGTAGGTAGGCCTCCAAGAATTGTGAGAACGCCCCTTTTTCTTGCATCAGTTCCTCGTAGCTTCCAACTTCTGAGATGGTCCCGTTGTCCATTACGACAATCAGATCCACTTTCGGCAGCCAATGGACGCCGTGCGTCACGAGGATGCGCGTCTGTAATAAGAAAGTTACTTTTTTTCCTCATCTAATGATGATTTAAACAATAAACTATCTGATGAATTAATATACCCGATCTAATTATCAGATCAACTGTACGATCATCAAAGTTATCACCTTATGACGTAGTAATCCTTCTGGACCAATCACTTCCTTAAAGAGAGTTTTGCCTACGTGACTGTCAACAGCCGATAAAGGGTCGTCCAGAAGGTACACATCAGAGTTGCTGTAAACCGCCCGAGCCAGACTGATCCTTTGCTTTTGGCCGCCGCTGACGTTTATTCCCTGAATATTAAAAATACTAGTAGTTAGGTAATGTATGGTGTTTGCTAAGAGTATCCTAAATATAAAGACGAATTGATTATTGATTTTCATTAAATTAAATTCTGATTGCAACGCGATTTCTGATTGGCTTATTTTAACATTCTTTATATCGTATAAAGAATGCTGCCTTCCCACAGTAAAACTAAAGTTAAAAAAAGTGTCAATCCGCCTATTAGTTACGTTTAAATTTTGAACAAATTGATGCCATTTTAAAGGTAAAGTTTTTATCTACAACTTATTACAAATATTTAGATTTGAAGCAATGAATTCAGTATGTATTAGTTTTGCAAGATATAAAATGGTTTGGGACAATTTACCTTTCTTAACTACCAGCTTCTCTGTCTATAAAGCGTTTACTGCCCAAATCCATTTTAAACTGTGTAAACAAATAAATATTGAATTCATTTCTTGATTGCAAACAGAACCCCAACTTTAAAAAATGTCTGATTCAGGTATTTATGTTTGCCAATAAAATTGAACACGCAAGTTGACAGAAATTGATAATGTAAACCAACTTCTATTCGCGTGCGATAATTTCGCGAGGTTCGCGAGATTCCCGTTGTCGCGAATATCTCTCGCCGTGAGTAAGACAACAATTTTTTTGGTATCTATATTTTAAATAATCTTCCTGATGAACGCAAAAATTATTCCCTTTTAACCAGTTTATTTCTGGTAAATCGCGATATTAAGCAGTCATGATAAAACTGGTGTACTGGCACTGTACCAGTTATCGGCTATCATTTCTTTTCGCATTTCCTTATTTCTTGATATGTTTAGATAAAACTTGACTTACTTTAAACGGTGAACTCCTTATTCATCAATCTGTTGGATTATATCATAATTTATAACCCAAAACATCTTGTTTTGTGCTTTTTAGCACGCCCCGAATTTGCCGAGTTGTTACAATTTACTGTACCAGTTATCGGCTTCTTTGATAATAACAAAGCAAAATCCCTGCACATGTTGATTTTATTCTCTGCTAAATGTAATATGATTTATCTCCCTTTTGGGGTCAGACTAAAGTCGCCTGGGTTATGATAGATTGTAAACAAAACTCATGAAATTATTAATTTATTATCATTCCGCAATACACAAAATCGTACGCTATTCAATACATAATTGTGCATTCAAGCGTTGAACTGCGCTATAAATAACTCGGAAATTAGTGAATTCCTTTTGTTTATATATGTTATATGTATTGATATTATATGTTAAATTAAAGAAGGGATATAATAACGTACCACAAAGAGGTAATGTTCTATTTTTAACTTAAAACGCCACTTCCCCTACTGATGAAAGTGCAAAAGATGTAAATCAGCGGTAAACAATGATCGTTAAGCTCATATATATACCATATTCAAGTAAGTTTTCAAGCAAACTTACTTTTCTTTATTCACAACAGACGACTGAATTAAAAAATCTTTGATTGTCGCGTGCTATAAACCCGAACTCTCAGTTTAGCCGATAACTGGTCTTAGCCGATAACTGGTATAGTACCAGTACAGTATCTTACATCTAATAGTGTATCGGGATAACTTATATGTTTGAAATCTATAGATCCTTTGTAAGCCCGTATTTGCACAACCATATTCATTGCATATGAAATTCAGTGTTTGCTGTAAAATGTTGCTACGATTTGAAACTTCTTCGCAAAATCTTAAATCTTTATAAAAAAAAATGCAGTAACCCTACTATTTGGTTTTATAATACTTTTTCTCATACGTATATCACGAATATTTACACTACCCGCTCTCCTATCTCCGTGTTATCTCCAGCACTGAGTATCGCTAGATCCGGTAGAAGTGCGCATGCCTGAATGACCCGCCTGTATTTCTTCTCCACGTACTTGCTGCCGAACAGGATGTTGTCTTTGACGGTCAGGTTCTGTATCCACGCCTCCTGAGGGACGTACGCCACCGAGCCCTGAATATAGTGATTGATTGATTGATTTATTGACTGATCAATTAATCATTTAATTAATTGATTGTTCACTTGATTGTTTACTTGCTTTGTTGACATTTTGGTGAACTCACTCATTGATTTATTTATTAATTAATGATTTAAACTCGGGAAAAACTAAGCTTCCATAATGACGTCATTTTGAATTCTCAAATATTGCACAAAACATAATTTAGTCATTTTTTATCGTGTGTATCTATATATATACAAATATATATTGATAGAAGACAAGTAAATAATTATATAACTTGAATAACAATAAATGATGCAAAAAGTAAGCGAAACTAATGTTAAAACAACAGATTTATCTCATAGAAAACGTAGCAAATAAGAATGAATGAAAAGATAATCATAGAGACCGGAAGTAAGAGGTGCGCATACCTGGACGTTGACGTGACCTTGAACTTTGTCCATTTCCCCCAGCATGGCGGCTATGAGTGAGGATTTCCCGGCACCCACCTGTCCTACCACGGCGACCAGCTTACCCTCCCCCACCCTCAGGTTTATCCTGGTCAATCACAGAAGAAGTGACGTCATTTAGATATATAAGAAAATGAATTGTAAGCTTGTATGAATGGTTTTTGAGATTTCAAAATTAAATTTATTTTCCTCCTTCTTCTACCTAAGTTTTTTTTCCTAGGTAAATTATAATCACTAGTACAAGTCCTATTACAACTTGTAACAATTGCAACATCTTCAAATATCAATCGGAAAGTACACATCTATCAATTTATTCTATCACTTACCTTCATTAATCGGCTCTTAATACACATAAATGAACTTGTTTTACATATAAAAATTAACTTTTTTAACATTTTATAACTTTTGTCTGAAATTAAGACTTGTGTTGGTGTTTTTGACAAAGCCTATGCAACATGACACGTTTTTGACAAGTCGATGTAATCATTTACCAAGAAGGAGCAACATTGTCTCACCACATCTTACCTTACCTATTTAAAGTATTTCTAGGATTTCTTCGATTCCAGGTAAAGTGGCCTTTTTCAATGGATATAGCATACCCTGAAATCAAAGTCAAGAACTCATATAAACTAACTCACTTATCTTAATTCATCTAACATCGACTGACTTGAATATAATGGAATTACATTGCATATCCCCTTTTTGAAATTTGAAAAAAGGGAAGTATTATATAATTATATAACGTTAATATGTTATAATGTTAATTACATAATTATATAATTATAATATGTTAATATGTGAATTACCTGTGTTAATTGACGTAGAAACATTATCCGGCTTTAAATCTTCCTTGCATAAAAACTCTTCAATTCTTTTGATGGACACCAACATCTTCATAATACAAATGAAGCAGATGTAAGATAACATTTCATTATTTTGATGCAGTGTATATTGTTTATTATCCATAAATGATCGTTTATTAAAATGCCCTGAAATCAGGATGCGTTGTAAAGAAAGTTCGTTACCTTTATAAAAAAAACAAACAAACGAAGACTTAAGGTGTTTTAAAGTCTTAAGGTGGTATAAAGTCTTTAGGTGGCATCATCGACAATAATGAGGATAAAAATAATCGATAATAGAAATTATTTCATCAATTTTGATTTTATAAATCTTAAACATTTGGCCAAAAATATGTTTTGAAATATTTGGAAAAAAATATATATAAAAGGTCCAGCGGGATTTATGACGTGTAGATTTGTAGCTAACACGCTAATACTGTGTCTGGTAATGAATAAAAGCACGTTCGAACCCATTGAGCTACACAATCGTTTTGTAACAATTTAGCGAAAGAAAACAATTATAAAGTTCTATTTCATTTTATTACTTATTTGGATCAGAGGTACGTATGCCACAATATTGACGTGTCCATTACCACCTAAGTTTTACATGAATTGGGATTTTTGTATTTCCACCATTCTAGGTAATACAAAAATGCATGTACCGTATTGTACACTATTATAACTTTAAAATGATTAGTATAATTTTTTTCATTCTGATGTATTATCATCCATACATAATATCTTTAAATGTCCCACAGAACCTCTTCAAGTGTATTTGTTTGTTCGAAATGTATAAAGTATTGTACAATTTAAAAAAAATTAAAACAATAAGAATATATTTCTGATTTTAATGTACTTTAATTCACATTGATATTTCTAGATACGACCTTTATATATTTTTGATTTTGGTGTAATTTAATTCACATCGATATTTTAAGAAGTACTTTTGGAACACTGAAGTACCTGGATGAGCCCCGTGATGACAAAGGGAACCATGGTGACGGTAAACCGTAAGGTGTTGACCAGAGACAGAGAGACAAACACCTTGTTAGCGCTCAGGTAAGATGATGACGTCATCAAGGTGAAAATGAGTAAAATAAAATAATTCATCTGTAAAGGAAAGATTCTAATAACTTCAAAAGTTGACATAACATGAAACAATATATAGGATTTTTAAATCTGAATGCACCATAAATGGACAGTGAACAAGGAGGTACAACAGTTTCCAAATATGGTACCGTACCATTAACGGTAGAAAACAGAACAAAAGTTGTTCAGTTGTGGAATTCAATCAATGAATGGACTGCGTACAGAGAAGTACAGAATGAGGAAACGTTCCATTAACGTTCAATACTAGTAATTGAGTATTAAGAAGTAAAAACAAGACTAGTAATTCCAAATGTGGAACTTTACCATGAACGGACTGTGGACAGAGAAGAGCATTGAGAACGCCGTCACCACGCAGACCTTCTTCAGGAACACCATCTCACGTGATCGGATGTTTAACAACTTCCGGGTAAAAGAGGGCTCCCAGGCGTACATCTTTAAAACCTTTAGAATCAGGAAATGGAGATCTACATTATAGCTTTATAGAAGTATTCGATTTCTTGTATTTTACAAGCATTTTCTTTGGATTGTCAATCTATCCAAGGCCATCCATCTGGGATTGGAAGACGACGAAACATCTTGATCAAAAAAAGCTATCAATTAGAAAAAGCCATGTTTCCCGTCATTAAAGAACAATTTTACTTTTTTTTTTTAAATTGTTTATTGCACCAAGGTTGATAACATTTCAAACTTTATAAATGAACACAATTTATTTGTCACAGTATACACCACAGGTAAGATTGCTTTTTATTATTATACATGCAGGTCGTTCTAAGCAAATTACCAAAACAGTTTATCTCCTTTCAGGGTTGATTATTATTAGTATAAAACAGTTTAAAAAAGTAAGAGATTAACAACAATGAATTGTAGGCTTACAAAAAATATAATTTCCGCTTCAGGGTTTAACCTAATTTAAAAATACACTAATATAATGACCTTACATGAAACAATATGATATTGCCGTGCTGCACCTACTTTGATTCCATTGAGAACCTCATTCAGCAGTTTAATTCTGCTCGACTTGAGCGCCAGTATAACGCTCTGGTAATTCTGCTGAAGCTTCCCGAAGATGATGTTAAGCACCTGTGATGACAATGATCACCTGCGATACTTCCGAGCGTAGCCACGCCCATCTGATTCCAAATAAGGTAAATACCGGCGGACATGACAAGGAAGAAGGAGAGGATCTCGTACTGGAACATGAAGGCGTCCTGGATCCGCTGACAGTCCACGGACATTAAGTTTACGATGTCACCTATAGTGTATTGTACCCTTAGCCGCGTTACTCATGGTTAGAGACTGAAAATAAACTCATCGTTAGATGACTGAAAATAGATAAATAAGGTACAATAAGCTGCTGACATTCTACTGACATCAGGGTCACTGATGTCTCACATATAATACTAACACTTAGCCGCGTTACTCATCTTGAGAGACTGAAATTAAACTTATGGTAAGGGACAGAAACTAGTTCAAATAAGGTAAAGTAACTGCTGGGGTTTTCTAATTGTCTCCTAGAGTTCACCGTCCTTTAGAGGCGTTACTTATTGTTAGAGACTGAAATTAGTACAGACAATGTCATTCGATGTCAAAAATGGTGTACTGGCCTTAAGCTACATTTCTCATTGTTAGAAACTGAAATTGATCCTACCTTTTGGTAAATCATTCCTACGAGTTTTACTTTGATACTATCTATTTATCATCATTCACATCGTTGCTTCTAACCTATTAGTGAATCATTCCTACGAGTGCCACTTTTATCCTACGTTTTGGTAAATCATTCCTACGAGCGTCACGTTAATAAAACCTTTCGGTAAATCATTCCTACGAGCGTCACTTTGATCTTACCTTTTGGTAAATCATTCCTACGAGCGTCACTTTGATCTTACCTTTTGGTAAATCATTCCTACGAGTGCCACTTTGATTTTCAGTCCTAAAGACATCATCCTGAATGCGCCCTGACAGAAGAACACGGACTCAATCTCCCCACAGAAAAAGAAAGCGATGGCCAGACCCCAGCCATTCCACTGAGGTCTGGGGTCAGTGTGCTTCTTCTCCAGGAAATCAATCATGAAGCTTTAGGAAAAAAAGTAAAAAGGAAAGGCGTTATCTTTTAAAATGGAAAGACTGAAAGTGTTTGGCCAAATGTGATTCATATTATGTAAAAAGTGCCTGTTTGGGAGGGTAACAGTTGAAATTGACACCCCGATCGAGAAACCCATCGTCAAGCGACGCGAAGTGGAGGTTGACAATGGTTTGCAAGTTGTTTCATCAATTTTAGAAAAAAAATATTACTGCTTTTATGTAGAATTGATGTGAATTCTACGTCGAACCGTACGCACACAATCCAATTTACGCGCATGTAACAATTCGTTGTGTTACCCGTTGCCAAGTTTGTTGCTAACGCTGAGGGTAATAGAACGGATAATTAACTGTGTCTAAACCAATCAGATTTCATTATTTAAAATGAAAGCATAATAAATAAAATTGTAACATAAAATATAGGCATCATTTATCAAAAAGCACATATGATTGCCATGCAGCGTATAAATAAAGATGCAAGTACTAGTAATCAATATAAAAACAGTCAAATCAATATCATCAACAAATCATAAATTAAAATGCATTTGAAAATTTCATTCAAAAATCTTAAAATTATTTCATATTAATAATATTTAAATGTATTGCCAATGGTCAGCCATTTAGTTGTAAACGAGATACAGAGCTCATACTGTAAACCAATTTTTATTCGCAGCGACTTTAGTTCACGGTTAACTGCCAATAAACTGGTTCGCGACAAAGCCTTATCCAGCCCTTAATTGTTATAAAAAGTATAGACAAAGGATTGGTTTGCGGCGAGAAATATTCGCGACGACAAGCTCTCGCTAACCTCGCGAAAAATTCTTGCACGCGAATAGAAGTTGGTTTACAGTATTCAAAAAACAAATGTTACCTTTTAAGAGAGGAAATCAAAGTGTGTTCACTTATGATAATATTTTGAGAAGAAAAGATATGCTGACTAAAGATAAGAAATGTTCCCTCCTAAGTGGAGTGAGCTACCCTCAGATAAGTCTAAGAAATGTTCCCTCTTAAGTGGAATTTGCTACCTTAAGATAAAAATAAATGTTCCCTCTTAAGTGGACTATGCTAACGTAAGATAAGAATTGTTCCCACCTGAGCGGAGTGTGCTACCTTAAAGAGACTTGTACACGATTTGAGATCCAAAATTTCATTTTTATTTTTTATGTATAACATGATTAACTGGCGCATTTTCAATGATTGACCAATATATTGAATGTTAAAGTCAAGTTACAATCGAGATACAGAGGTAAGAATTGGTTGTTATGTAAACAAAGCTTGAGTCTTAAAGTTGTTTACAAAAATGTTATGTGGAGAATTACCATTTCTGAGACAAAATGACATGTAAAACACAATTTAAACTAATTCAATATCTTCATAAATGCTGTTATCAACAAAAGAAAGATACATTTGATTGAAACTTACACCAATACAGCACATATTTTAAAATGACAATATTCAAGCTTTGATTACAAAACAAAGAAATATGAACACTGTATCTTGCTTATTACTTGATATTTGACTTTCAAATTTTGACATAGCAGTATAAACTTCTATATTCATCAGTATTAACAATGAAAATGGAAAAATAAAATTTGAAAATCAAGTCAAATCGAGTCCAAGTCTCCTTAAGATAAGTCTAAGAAATGTTCCCTCTTAAGTGATACCTTAAAATAAGAAACGTGAAGATCTTCTAAAGTCTACATATTTTAAAAAAATCTAGTGTTCCTTTATTAAGTGTCAAATTACACGTTGACCCACTTTACAAATGAAAGGCATTCACTTCAGAAATGAAAAAAAAAACCCTCACCTTAAAAGAATCGGTTGAAGAAGAGACAAGGCGTCACACACGATTTTACAAAAGGATGCCATAAGCCACTCCTTCCAATAGGTCCTCATCACAACTCTTAGTAACGACGGCCGTGATTGGTCAGATTTTCTTATATGTTTGTCATCATCATCGTTATCTGATTTGTGATTGGTTAGCAGTGGAGTCGACTCAGAGTGGAAAGATCCATTTTGATACACGTGGACATGTGATATATTTCTTTGCTGTTTTCTTATGAAAGAGAATTTAAATAATGGTATCGTTTATAAATCACTCTTATATTCGAAAATATAAGAAACAACTTTTACGCAAAGTCGTGCATATGTCTTGTGTACTTGTTTTACTATATTTGTAGTATGTGTTCGCTTTGAATGTTTATAAATTTGTTTCAAGTAGGGCGCAGTGTAATGATTGTTTTATTTTATGATTAAGCGACGAAATAATACAGGTATGTTATCAATCAAATGAAAATTTAGTTTAAAGCCATTAAAATAAATTGGGAAACGCAACATTTCATTAAAGGACATGGATAATGATAAAGTATTAAAGCATTTTGGAAATTCTCGATCTATTTTTAGTCCAATGCAGATAAAATCAAATGTAATATTGACCTTTTGGTCACGTGCAGGCGCGAGTTGAATATAACTTTTTTTCTAGATTGATGGAAATCAATTAATTAGAGAGTTTATAATAGATCAATCATATCAGATGTTTAAGGACTAATGTTCGCGACCAAGCCTTATCCAGACCCGTATTTTGTTATAACAATCCATACGATAAAGACTGGTTGGAATCGAGAAATATTCGCATTCTTGTCTGTATGTCAGTATGTCAAGCTTTCTCTGTCTGTCTGTCTGTTTATCTGTCTGTCTGTCTCTCACTGTCTGTCTGTCTGTCTGTCTGTCTGTCTGTCTGTCTCTCTCTCTCTCTCTCTCTCTCTCTCTCTCTCTCTCTCTCTCTCTCTCTCTCTCTCTCTCTCTCTCTCCCCCCCCCACTGACCTGCGCTGTTGGACCGTATGTCTGTGTACTGCCTCCCTCCACACGTCATCAAGCTCAGGTATACAGGTGTCAGATCTCAGGTAGTTCACCTGTTCCCAGATGTCCTTGATGACAAGAGTCCTTTTGTAGGCCGTACTCACCAAGCTACAAGATGAGATGGTCAGTCAATTTAGTTCTATAGTTGAAGAATGTGGTTCTCCGAGAAAATGTAGTAAAAAGACACAACATAGAAATGTCCCATACAACCTTAAATGTAGACGTACCCGTTGAGCCACCAGAACACCCATCTGCTGACGACTGAGGCTTCCTCCTCGGGCGACTTCTCTGCCTGGTACAGGTAAAATAGGAAAGTTATATTAACCATTATCATACACCAGTAAACCAACAACCATCAGTGATTGCATGGTACAGGTATAAAATAGGAAAGTTGTATTCACCATCATCATAAGATATGTAAATTTAGCTACTAGTAACTGGCTACTAGTAACTGGCTACAAGAAGTAAGAAAACCTAGCTACTAGTAACTGGCTACAAGATAAAATCGAAGTTGGTTACTCGTAATTGGCTACTAGTACTGGCTTCGAGAAGTAAGAAAAGCTAGCTACTAGTAACTGGCTACGAGATGAAAGAAACTTGGCTTCTAGTTACTTGTTACTGTCCATGTGAGAACACATACCTAGGATTTCTATTTGTGTTCTTAAGATGTACATTGCACTATTTCACTGTCAATTGTCAATATATCTCAAGTAGCTGTATATATAAATTGCAGATATATGCCAGACCTGCTAATATCAACATTCCTTCAAGTCATCCACATAATATCACGACACAATTACTCAGATATCTCTCTTAATGTAGTCAGCTACTTGTGCATTTTGTGACAAATATCTTTATTTTTTTGCGGTTTTTGGCAATATATCTCAATGTAGCTGTATATATAAATTGAAGATATATGCCAGTCTTGCTAAAGTAACATACCATTAAGTCATCCACATAATATTACGACACAAGTACTCAGATATCTCTCTTTATGTTATCATCGTGTTCAATCCTATCGTATTGTGCGTGTATACGGTTTTATCGTTAATCATATCCTATCATGCGTGAATCCTATCCTATCGTTTATCTTGTAAAAAATAACGTTACGGGTACTGTATATACAGCTACTTGAGATATATTGCCAAAACCACCAAAAGATAAAGATATTTGTAACAAAATGTAAACAAAACTTTACCTATATATTATCATACACTTATTAACTAGAAACCATCAGTAATTGTCTTTGCCTGGTACAGGTAAAATAGGAAAGTCATATTCACCAGTATCATAAACCAATAGACTACCAACCATAAGTAATTGTTTCTGTCTGTGAGTTTAATTATATTTGCTATATTTATCTTGACAACATTGAAATCAAGAAAAACTTGTTTTTTTAACCTAGCTACGATCACTTGTGATTGGTCTGTTTGTAACAGAGGAAACTCGAACGTTATATTTACCATTATCAAAAACAACAACCAGCAATTAATACTGTTTATAACAGTTAAAGAACCAAAGTTGGTTTGACCATAACGAAAGTTTATCTTCTATGACTGTCTACATTGAAATCAAGAAAACCTTCAACCAATAAATCAACAACTGACTAATGAGGCTAAATGGTAAAATAATTACCATAATATTTATATATATATATATATATATATATATATATATATATATATATATATATATATATATATATATATATATATATATATATCTATACCAATCGGAAGTACCTTAACATTTTCATTATTTTAACATTTTGCAAAAATCTGTTACACTTAAACCGCGAAAAAGTAAACAAATGGTACAGTTTCTTTTATAACAACATCATTAACATTGTTACATTAAAGTTTTTCGAGTGTTTCGAATTCTTTGAGTTACAAAATTTTAATGTAACAACATTATAATTAAAACATCCAAAACAATCATCTATCAACTAAAAAAATGATGGTGCTGATATCAGAGATGATAAGATGTTGATGAAAAAAAGAAACGAGAGGGATTCGAAAACACGGGTCAAACTTGTTACAAAGATGAGTATGCTTATGAAATAGACTCAGGTGCTGGTGCTGAAACATTGTTGATTGAGAACTTGCTACTACATTTGATTATGATGATGATGATGATGATGATGATGATGATGATGATGATGATGATGATGATGAAATGAATGATGATAGTGAAAATAATGATTGCTGGTATAAAAAAGCTATAAGATATTGATGTCACAAATGATGTTTGTAATATAAAGATACGGATAAATATTCCAGTATTGATGCGTAAACACTGACACTGCTGAAAATGATGCAGATGATGATATGTGTGCATGTAAGATTAACGCTGATTTAACAGATGATGATGATGATGATGATGATGATGATGATGATGATGATGATGATGATGATGATGATGATGATGATGATGATGACGACGACGATGAGGGTGATGATGACGAGAGTGATGATGATGATGATGACGATGAGGGTGATGATTATAAAGATGGTCGATGAGCATTACTTACCTTTCCTATAAAGGTATAAGATGGACGGGAAGGTTTGTCGGCAAAAGAGTAAAGTATCAACTGTATCAGAACGACTGCGTAGTAAGCGTAGTACAGGATACTCGTCACACAACCCGCCTGTAAAACAAAATGACTGCGTAGTAAGCGTAGTACAGGATACTCGTCACACAACCCGCCTGTAAAACAAAATGACTGCATAGTAAGCGTAGTACAGGATACTCGTCACACAACCCGCCTGTAAAACAAAATGACTGCGTAGTAAGCGTAGTACAGGATACTCGTCACACAACCCGCCTGTAAAACAAAATGACTGCGTAGTAAGCGTAGTACAGGATACTCGTCACACAACCCGCCTGTAAAACAAAATGACTGCGTAGTAAGCGTAGTACAGGATACTCGTCACACAACCCGCCTGTAAAACAAAATGACTGCATAGTAAGCGTAGTACAGGATACTCGTCACACAACCCGCCTGTAAAACAAAATGACTGCATAGTAAGCGTAGTACAGGATACTCGTCACACAACCCGCCTGTAAAACAAAATGACTGCGTAGTAAGCGTAGTACAGGATACTCGTCACACAACCCGCCTGTAAAACAAAATGACTGCGTAGTAAGCGTAGTACAGGATACTCGTCACACAACCCGCCTGTAAAACAAAATGACTGCATAGTAAGCGTAGTACAGGATACTCGTCACACAACCCGCCTGTAAAACAAAATGACTGCGTAGTAAGCGTAGTACAGGATACTCGTCACACAACCCGCCTGTAAAACAAAATGACTGCGTAGTAAGCGTAGTACAGGATACTCGTCACACAACCCGCCTGTAAAACAAAATGACTGCGTAGTAAGCGTAGTACAGGATACTCGTCACACAACCCGCCTGTAAAACAAAATGACTGCGTAGTAAGCGTAGTACAGGATACTCGTCACACAACCCGCCTGTAAAACAAAATGACTGCGTAGTAAGCGTAGTACAGGATACTCGTCACACAACCCGCCTGTAAAACAAAATGACTGCGTAGTAAGCGTAGTACAGGATACTCGTCACACAACCCGCCTGTAAAACAAAATGACTGCGTAGTAAGCGTAGTACAGGATACTCGTCACACAACCCGCCTGTAAAACAAAATGACTGCATAGTAAGCGTAGTACAGGATACTCGTCACACAACCCGCCTGTAAAACAAAATGACTGCGTAGTAAGCGTAGTACAGGATACTCGTCACACAACCCGCCTGTAAAACAAAATGACTGCGTAGTAAGCGTAGTACAGGATACTCGTCACACAACCCGCCTGTAAAACAAAATGACTGCGTAGTAAGCGTAGTACAGGATACTCGTCACACAACCCGCCTGTAAAACAAAATGACTGCATAGTAAGCGTAGTACAGGATACTCGTCACACAACCCGCCTGTAAAACAAAATGAAAACTCAAACCGGTAACTGACACAACCCGCCTGTAAAACATATAAAAAAATATTAACTCAAACCGGTAACTGACACAACCCGCCTGTAAAACAAACAATCAGAACTCAAACTGGTAACTGACACAATACAAAAAATTAAAAGATTAAACCGGTAACTGCATGATTTAACTATCAAACAGAAGAACAGATTTTATATTGGTGGATATATGCAGAATTTGTAACCTATAAACAAAAATGTTTTAGCATCACAGCTAAAAAGTAGCCACTTTGCTAAAACATGAGAAGTTCCGAGTTTTAACGCGAAAGATGTCCAAAATTGCCGGTGAATAATTTAGATGAATTTCACTATGGGCAGATAGTATAAAACAATTTTTACACAGTTGAAATTGTATTGATAAAATAGAATGTTTATTCGTCGTAATTTAGGGGAAAAAACAGACTGAAATTACAAATAACATACACATTGGACTGATTGTATCATTTATTTAGATTTGGAAAAAAAATATTGGTCCTCCCAACATTTTGCGCTCAAGTTTTATTGTAATATAATTGAGCCATACTATAACTCCTTGTCTTAGCAACTACCAGATATAACCCTAAATTACAAACACCACAAAAACCACACATTAGACTGTATAGCCCTTTTAAAGGCTGGGACAATTCACCGTTTCTTCCACAATCTAAAGTACATGTAGTCGTTCATTTTATATTTCAAAATTTATTTTTTGGTATTATCTCATTACAATCGCAGCTTCTCGGGCCTTTCCGGCAGTCGGTGTTTTTCCGAGCTCTGTCGGAAAGGCCCGATAAGTTGCGATTAATTACCCTGTATGATATAGATGACTGGAGAGAGACACTACTGCAGGCTAAAAGTAGAATCCAAAACGTGACTAGAATTCCGGACGAGATGACGTGTCTGATTCTCTGGACTTGTGTAATTACAGCTAGATATACCTAGAAAAAAAATATTTATGATAGTTCAAATGTATAATTATATAAAAATCACCAGAATTGGCCAACATAGCATTTTATTTCCAAATGTATCCATATATGGTAATAAACGTGACGAGAATCAATTTCACATGTACTTACAAAAATGAACACAAGTGCGCCTGCGCCAATGTAAAACTCTTCCGGAACCGGAAGCTCTGGACGACATTGAAATCCCTGAGTGGAGTTTAGAGCAAGTATGACACTCGTCAGAACAGCGAGAACTACACAGAAGAACTGTAAAAAAAAAAAGGGGGGGGAGATAATTTAGCATCTGTTATAATTTAGTGTAGATTATTTAAGGTGGCATGGGACACTTCCATCTTGTGACGTATTGTTTACCTAAATAAACAATAAAATGAAGTGTAATTATATATAAGTTGTTTCTTTCCCAATATTGTCACCTAACACAGTAACGCAGTGGATTAGAGGGTTTACTACGAATATGTAAGTCAGAAGTTCGAATCACACAGGGGATTTTACATGTTTTACCTCTCCAAATATTTTCTAAAGCTATGTTTTGTTAAATATTGTAAAATTTGAACTTTCTTAACCGGTGAAGGTAGTCTAATTATAATGCACTTTAATCCACATTTGTTTCAATACATGTCTAATAAACCTTAACCCTAACATCCAGACACTAACAGTATTTGATTTCACGGCGCTTGATTATTGCTCTATACTGTGGTTTCATCAATATTTGTTGAATACCAATTTTCGTTGATTATGCCATTATGGAATAAACTCAGCATGCATATCTATTGTAAAACTACAAATAGAATTGGATTTAATGTTAATAATGTAATATTTGGTGAAATACCTCTAAATCAGGGTAACAAAGTTGTAAACTTTATAATTTTGTATACCAAACAGTATATTTTTAACTCTTTGAAACAAAAAAAGATCCCTCACTTAAAGGGACTATTACAACATATCTATTTCAAATATAAGGTTGAAAGATACATATCAATTAAATCATGTGAAATGTTAAAATTTGACAAACAATGGTCAAACTGGAAAAATATTTTTGAAATTTAATTCTCCTGTAAACAATTAGAATGTGTTTCTGATATTTATGTGTGCAAGTGTATGAAAGGGTGTGTGAGTGCCAATAAATATTTGCTTTGTCTTTTTGAATTCCTTGTAATAATTATGAAAATGAAAATAAAAATTTAATAAAAAAAAAAAAAAATTTTCGTCGATTTCGTTGTTAAGTTTATCCTTGAAATGAAATATTCATTGGACTGCAATTTCTACTAATATTTTGTATTGATGTGATCATTGGCTACAAATTTACATATCCTTGAAACTGTGATTTTCACTTTTTCCACGAAAATTGATACCCTTGAATATAAATGAAACCACAGTGTTTACATCCAACAAGTTTGATTCCCTCTATTTCTTACGGAGTTTGATTATACATTCATAGCTCTGTATAAACTGACAGGACTGAAATCTACACGTCCCGTTAATCTACACGTCCCGTTAATCTACACGTCCCGTTAATCAATGCCTTCAGCGATCTGAGAAAAATCACGGACTGCACGAAATAATCATGATGATGTCAGACTCAAATTCCCATGTAGAAGAAGATTTGACTCTTTCTCTTTTTTCTTACTTTAATGCTTTCTTTGATGATTCATGCGGGTTATGATGGTAACGATGATTGCAGAAGAAAATTACATAATGTAAAAACCTTCATACCCCGCATAAATCACAAAAGAACGCATTTTATTGTTTAAATACATCTAGCTGGCCTTTTCGATCTGGTAAACTGTGTGGTGGCTTAATTACCGCCAAAATATGCTTGCGTTAAAAATATAGTCCGCTTTGACAAATACCAATAAAAGCAAGGAAACATGAATAAATAACCTTTATGTAAAACAGTCTGGATCGAGAAACAAGAATAAGTGTTATGGAAGGATGTTTGATGAAATGTAAGAACATGTAATATTCATTATGAAAATTTCAATCCTCAGCAACCATCATAAGTCATAAGTTCGTTTCCTCGCCAAGTTAGAATATACGTTTACTAGCTGGCCGAGGACAAACTCTTTGAAATCTTCTCGTTTTCATAAAAGAAGAATTATATCATTCTCAATCAACCAAAGAGAAAGAAAAACTTTTTATATATAATAGTTTCAGGATGAAAAATTTTGCTTTGAAAAAATACAGTTGTCAGTAGATGAATACCCAAACATTATAACTGTATCAATAACATCATCTTCACAAAAGTGTAAAGAAAGGAATCGGAAAGAGCATGAATTATTCATGAGGACGAGATAAATTTTGCGAGTTGGACTAGGGTCGGTAAGCATGTGCGATACTAACCTAGCTAAGGTCAAAATTTCAAACGATAACATATGTAAGTATTTGAACAGTTTCAGACTCACGACTCACACTTTTTATAACACTTCTGGCTCCAAGAGGTAGAGGATACCCAACGTAATTCTTGCATAGACTGGCGATCTGTCCGGGCATACATAGCAGCAGGAACCCACACGGTACCCAAATCAGAACCGTATTCTGGAAACAATCCGGAAAGTTCGGAGCTGATCCAGAAAATATATCACCATTCTATAAAAGACACACACACGATTGCTGTTATATTTCATATGTTTAGGATTTTTTAAAATAATGCACAAAAAGTGTCACCAATGTCCAATGAACTAGTATCCATGTATATGCCTTATATATTAAATTTACTAAGTGATACAACTTGCACGATTCTAGAAGGGGTCGGGGTCAGAGGTGGGGAGGGGTATAGAACGGGGGAGGGGGTGGGCCCTCCTTGAAAAATTGAAAATTTCTAATTAGAATTACCGAAATTACCGAAAATAGGCATCGACCCCCCCCCCCCCCCCCACCAAAAAAAATTATTTTCTCGATCATCTTTTGTACATGATTAAAAGCAAACGTGATATCATTTTGTTTGTTGTCCATTTAGGAATAATTCAAAATATCCTATAAATCGTTGTGCCTTTTGTGCTCAAATTCAGACTCATCTTGTCTTATAAACAGAGGATATACTAGTCCTCTAGTTAAGATGTTGGTGAATCTTATCAAAGTGTAACGCTTCATTCCAGATCGGCTCAATAATCCACATCTTATTTTAAGATCCCCTCAATAATCTACGTTTTATTAAAGATCCGCTCAATAATCTACCTTTTATTTAAGATCCGCTCAATAATCTACCTTTTATTTTAAGATCCTCTCCATAATCAACGTTTTATTTTAAGATCCGCTCAATATTCTACGTTTTATTAAAAATCCGCTCAATAATCTACCTCTTATTTAAGATCCGCTTAATAATCTTCGTCTTATTAAACATCCGCTCAATAATCTACGTTTTATTTTAAGATCCGCTCAATAATCTACGTTTTATTTTAAGATCCGCTCAATATTCTACGTTTTTTTTCAGATCCGCTCAATAATCTACCTCTTATTTAAGATCCGCTCAATAATCTATGTATAATAAAGATCCCTTTCAACATACCGGGTATTACATGTACATTACTTATATCGTAAATTGCTGTCTATACATGCCTCTGATTCACACGCTCCTATACTCACGGTAATTACAGATCCGCCTTATTATCCATAACATCTTATTTCTAATGATTAACTCTTTTCCATCTAAAGTTCACTTTTTATTACAAGTCCGCCCTTAATTTAACATATACGCAAATCTAAAACATTTTTCAAGTGGCGGGGGTGGGGGGGGGGGTATCCGGGAGATAATTTTGTTTTCCAAGGGGATGGGGTCATCCAAGGCATATTCTTAGTAGTTTTACTAAGTGAATTTAATAAGTTTCAGTTTACCAGAAAGGTCCGGACCCTCCAACACCCCCCCCTCCCCCTTTTCACTCCTCGCCCCCTCTAGATCCGCGCATGTAACTATTTCATTTTGTATTGATCCGCTCCTCTTAATAAAGCTTACCCAGAGTCCACTGTGGCGACAGGAAGTGTCCAGTGTGTTGTTACCGGTCATCTCGTCACGCTTCGATTTCAACCACTGGAGCGTGAAAGGTTAAAGGTCACTCAAGGGTTACCTGATGTGCATCAAATTCCATCGTCTGCGATTGTGTTTTTTAACAACATGTGCATTTAAAAAGCCGCTGTCATATAAACAAAATTAAGCCAAGTGTGCATATTCCATCGAAGGGTTTGTCAAATCACAACGATATTATATATATATATCTATTTACACGCATATATACGGTAATGACAAAAACACAGGAAGACACAGCTAGCGTTGCTCAATACACGTGTTATTTGTTTATAAAAGTCAAAACACTCAATATCGTTTCACTTGTCAAGGTTAATTCCATTCAATGTTTTGAACTAGGTCATTACATATACAAAGCAGAATGCAGTGGCATTCTCGATAAAAATTAAACGTCTCCGATCCACGCTGAAACTGTCCCTTTTTCAGCTCCAATGAGTGACCTAGATTTATTCTCCAAGGAATTCATTCACAAACTTTTGATCAAAATCACCGCACACACACAAACACATGTCAACATGTTTACTGTCCACAAAACGCGCACCTGCCATTCAATACATCAGAATATATGTATGGGTTTTTGGCCTACACCTATATTTAGCACGACGCACGCTTCACATACCCGTGTAGGCAGGACTTTATACATATATAGGGCTTGTCATGCCTAGGTATAGTACTACTGAGGGTATGACATAAGGACAAGCTAAAACCGACCCCAAACCAGCCCCTGATTCATAGATCAATGAATGTATATATTCTGCAGCACGGTCAGCAAAATGATTATGTAAATTCGATCAGGATCCTTCAACATCGTGTAATATAGTGTTTGCGCATCCTAATGTGTTGAGAGAGAGAGAGAGAGAGAGAGAGAGAGAGAGAGAGAGAGAGAGAGAGAGAGAGAGAACTTACACTTAGAAAATTGGATCTTCATGCGGTACCAAAATAGCTTACATATATAGTTTCAATTTATTAGATTTATCCTATTCATACAGCTTAATTAATAACTTAAATAAAAAATAGAATGACATTATGCATTTCATCACCAAATATATACTGTTACTCCAGTAGCTACTTGTCCTCTTTCTCGGAGGGTGGATTCAAGGTTAGTGCCTTTTCCAGGTGAGTTCACATATCTTATTTTAATCAACGCTTAAAAGTATGCATTCTCACGGTTTCGCATGTATACCAATGTACAAATATATTGTATATATAAAGATCTATTGTCAAGCAACGTGACGACTGTATAAAATATTACATCTCAATTTGCGTAGTATACATGTATATTGTCTCTCGCTTTTACTTAAAAAAAGGAAGTTGTAGTTGTGCACGTGTGTTTGTGTGTTTTTTTTTTTTGTTTTTTTTACAACTTTCGAGTTGTAAAATGCTACCATAACAAATTACGTGTTCGTGAAATTAATGAAGTTAACTTTAGCAGACATTTTTTTAAAAAATCTACATAATTAAATCAAATTTCACCCCCCCCCCCCAAAAAAAAAAAATATCCGGGCAGGCACGTACCGTGGTTCTACAAAGTGGATGGCTTTGGCAAAAATTTTATCATAAACGTTTCTTTGTCAAGAAAAACGATATTGAGTGTTTTGATTTATATAAACAAATTACACGTGTATTGAGCAACGCTGTTCTTGTGTTTGTCTGGACCCCCCCCCTCCCCCTCCCCTCCCCGATCCGCGAACGGAATTTTAACACCCCCCCTCCCCCCCCCCCCCACACACACACATACACTTCAATTCTTCACTACACTATCTTAGAATTAGTGGAATCATAAAAGTGGAGTTTTAATCAATGTTACTTGATATCATTTTGGAAATGGACAATATGTGTCATCATGAAAAGTTCAATCTGGGCTATTTCGAATAGTGACAACACATATCAAACATGTGCTCTTTGGACAGGTAATATCAAAATACGTGTATCCGCAGACAACTAACAAATTAAGGTCGTTTGATTTCTGTAAAATTTAATAACAATCGAGTAGAAATTAGAAAATTCTTACAAGAAAAGTAAATAAATTTCACGAGAATCTCTTGTTGATCATTGAAATGCAGTGACACAATATCTGTATCATCCTTTTTCATCCTCCAAATATTTCCAGATTTTTTTTTTGAAGGGGGGTGGGGTGGGTGGGATGGGGTGTGGTCGATGGGATATTTTTCTCTCCTGGGAAGGGAGAGGGTGGGGATCCGATGACAATTTTCGGTAACTTAAATACTGTGGAATCATCATTGATCGTGGGGGACCAATGTTCGTGACATTCGTGGGTAACCCTAGCTTGCGGTAGACGGACCTCTCGGCCCAACGACACCTCGGCCCAGACGGGTAGGCCCAAAACTATTGACACCTCGGCCCATGTACAAGACACCTCGGCCCACAGAAATTTTCAGTTAAAAATATGTACAAGACACCTCGGCCCAAAGAAACTTTCGTTAGCATTTTAAATTATAAACAGGGGCAGTGTGTGTGTAATGTAAACCTATAGGGTTGGAGACAATTATTTTAATCTAATAATAATAAACATATTGGTCATTTTTTATAATTTATTTACGATATAATATATTGACCTTTTACAATGTACTTACGATTAAGTACATTGACCTAGATCTGATCAGGATGTGAAAGTGTAAGACTTTTCCGAGACTTTTCCGAGGTATTACTACTTCGGAAAAGTCTCGGAAAAGTCTTACACTTTCACATCCCGACTGTTAATCGGATTAAGGACAGTGTAAACAAAACCAGGATGTACATCTATTTAGAGGAGCCGATAAAGGAACAATAATTGAACATTACTAAAAGAAAGTGGGCGCTTTAGATGTACATTCGGCAGGAATATGGGCGCACAAGGAGAGTGAAAATTTCATCAATTGATTTTGAATATTTTTCGAATTATAACCGTTATTTGGTTTCTGGTGGATGTGGAATGAGTGGAAAAATATTTGAAATGCAAAGGGTTTTATCATAATATGGATCTAAATATAGCAACACGATGCAATTCGTGCAAAATCCTACTTATTTACAACTGTTTTTAAATGATTTTGTTGTCTCTGGGTCTTCTCTCCACAAATTTGAAACGTGTAAAGGTAACATATTTCAACATTAAAAATGTCGCTTTTTAAAAAAAAGCTGGAGAGATGACCCAGAGATGACTAATTATGTACTTTTTCAAATCATTTTTTAAAGGATAAAAACAGTCTATTGATATGACTTTGTTCTTTCAAACAGTACTTTATAGAGCATATTGACAAGTCTCGCATGGCTCAGTGGTTTCGTCCTGGATTAGTGAGACGCATGACCATCCAATAAAACAGCTACACATATTGATATTTTAAGAATCATTGTTGATATAAGATACATATATATAGCCTGATGAACATTTAACAATGGAGTTTTCCAATATAATATGATACATTTCATAAAGATAAAAATATTTCTTAATGAACTTCTATATTTATGTCATGTTGAATGAGAAACCATCGATGTTCAAGCTGTTGCAATTGTTTAATAACGAAAATGTTAAAGATATGTGTAACCTCGGCAAATACATTTATTATAGTATGAAATTAAGAAACGATATATGTAATTAAGGGTAGATGTTGTTCTTTTTTATATTTTTCGCCTTTACTTATGTCAATTTTTCATATTTATTTATGTACAATGTAATAGGGTCTCCTGTAAAATGCCCACTTCTGTACTTTAATATGTTTAATTTGTAAGAAATAAAGAATGAATGAATGATCTATTATAGAACTTTATAGTACAAATAATTATGGAATTTGTTTACTTGAATATTAATTTGTTTATTTTGTACGTAAACGAGTGTTATGTATGTAATCATATAAAATATACTCGACGGCACTATTGCGGGAGAGCCACTATACGATCCCCACTGAGAATAGCTGATAACAAGAAGCACCATCACTTGACGATTTGCAGAGTGATATAACCTAAGTACTATAAGCAGGGTGTAAAATAAGTAATTATACCTGTTCGGACGAACTGGTCGGAAAAAAAAAGAAGAAAAAAAAAAGAAGAAGAAGATGTAGCTGATACATACTACGCATCTTCTGAGTCTAAATTCATACCCAATACTATAAACAGAGGTGCGTGTTGTGTCAGATAGTAAGAGTGGGGATATGTTAAAATACACTGTTAGAAAAGACGTTTGATTTGTCTTATTGGCTCACAGTTACTTTGTCTAGTCATTTATGTCGTACATGAATTTACAACATGACATAAATATAGAAGTTCATTAAGAAATATTTTTATCTTTATGAAATGTATCATATTATATTGGAAAACTCCATTGTTAAATGTTCATCAGGCTATATATATGTATCTTATATCAACAATGATTCTTAAAATATCAATATATTGAAAGGTCATGCGTCGACAGCAATACAAATTACATCGATAGGCGCATGCTCCTCGGACATCGGGTCACACCTTAATGTGGCTGAACCTGTCAATCAAACTATGTGTATCCGTTTTATTGGTCACGCGTCTCGTTTTTTTTTTTAAATATACGACACAAGTTCTTGCATCTTACGAGGTCTTTACCATTAAAATGGAAAAATTGTAAAAAAAAAAAAAACACAAAAAAAAAAAAAACAACAAAAAAACAAAAACTTACAACTGTTATCGATAAGTAATATTTTAGTCACAAATTATATATATCATATAATTTATATTCAATAAAATAAAAATAAAACATGAAAATCATTGACATTTTATTTTAATTCTGCTTGAGCCGAGATGTCTGTTGCTTGAGCCGAGATGTATTTTGCTTGAGCCGGGGTGTCTCAAAATTTGGGCGGACCCGTCTTGGCCGAGGAGTCCTGGGACCGAGGTGTCCTGGGGCCGAGGTGTCGTTGGGCCGATGTGTCTGACATTCACCCTTGCCCACGAAATTACATCCCGGCAAACGCATACGATATAGATCGAGCTCGAACGAAATGTCCCAACGGACCATGAAAAATTTGGCTATACCCACGAAAATTGACCCCCACAAATAAAAACGATTCCACTGTACGCGCGAATTGAATATTGATCTTTAATCAGAAAGGACAGCTTCAGACACGTCACAGTACAATCCACCACTGTATATAATGGTAATGGCATTAAGTAAATTATGTTAACGAGTATAACATTCTAAATATACACTCCAAGGATTCTTCATTGAGGGATGCCGGGCAAAATCCTCGGTTAAGTGCTCCACAGTTCAACAGTTCACAGTTCCTTAAATACCATGTATTTGGGCTATTTTTAAGAAACACTTTTATGTGAGTCATTTTGACCAATTCATAATAAGTGGCCTCCTGTAAGGATCTGCACACATGGTTTAGATAGATATCGCGAGACAGGAAACGGACGACAGGAAATAAATCTTTGAAAAAATGGAAAATAAATACTCCTGATATTAAATACCCTCAGCAAAATGGGTTATTTTTTTAAAAAGAATATCCATAGCAAGGTTCCGAGGTATGTGTGTTTTATGTATAAAATATTAGAATCATAATTATAGAAAAAATTAGATGGTTTTTCGCTCTTGTAATATAGTGGGTTTTTTTTGCTTGCCTTTTTTTAACCATCTGACTATAAACTTTATTAATCGTTTTTTAATTTTTTTTTTATTCAACTAACTTAACTTTACATTATGTACACTTGCCTTTAATCATCATTTTTCAAGTTTAGATAGGCCTACATGTAGGCATATCGACCTTCTGTGATTTACTCAATCCGGGGAATCTTTTTCCGTGACGTGCGCTTTTCGGCTTTTAATAACTACTGCAAATTGTCGGTAAGAAAACCGACAAAAATTCAGCGAAGAAGAAAAGTTTGTATGAGGTCAGAAAAAGTAGGCATGGAGGTTTGTGTAAGTCTCTCAGTCTTTGTCCATAATCCACGCGTGTAAATTTCTGGTGCTGTGTAATCTATTGATCTAAATGCCCGGATCGGCAAAGGAAAATGCATTCGACTGTTAGGTAGTCTTTCTCTTTCGTTGAATGTCAACACAGGGATTTGACACACAATTTAAATGATATAGATTACATTTTTTTTAAAACATAGATAGACATCTGATCTTTCATCATGTTTTAGGTACTGAAGTCAGTGACGTGGGTGTAAATGTGTTTACATCCGAATTAAAAATAGTTTGGAAAACCACCTCATCGTTGGTAATTTACATACTGTAAATTCCAAATTAAACGAGAGGAAATATCTCGAAAAGCACATTTTTAAATCTCGCTTTTATTTATCAGACAGATAAAAACTAAATGAAATTATGAGAACAATTCAGCTGCCATGATTTTATGTAATTGCAATTTGATGCAAAAAAAAGTTTGAATTGCGGAATGAAGTACTCGCGGTAAATAAGGAATATACATAGCTTGCTGCTGTTGTTGTTACATGTCCATGGTACTTCATTGTGTACAGCCAACCAAATTTCCATATTGTGCTACACCAAAAAAAAAGAAGGTTTTAGGAATATTTTGCTCTATTTCTCACCAGGTCTTTATTATCACATTTAATATTTTCATTGAGTTGAAATTGCAACATGGGCTGCACTATTGTACTCTTTTTCAAGTTATTTATTAAATTTATTTTAATAAGTTAAAATGACATAATAATTGTTTGACGTTTATTCAGTCTGAATTCAATTCTTTGATCTGCAACGTTAACAAACTAATGTAATGAATTGTTATGTAATGAATCATAATGTGAATAACTAGGTTTAGAAGAAGAAGTCATGGACAAGCTGTTACAACACCAAAGAAGGCAATAATCCCACTGCTGAAGCCATGGCAACAGAGATACCTCCTGACCTCTCCGAGGTGGTGACCTTGAGTTCATCTGGTCAGATTTCCAGTTTCTGTCCGCAGTCCTGGCGCATGATTCACCAGAACGTGGTCGAGAGTCGTAAACTAATCACGATGCTGGCCAGTCGTGTCCCTGGCTCCTTCCACTTCCGCACGCAAACCACGCCCAGCGGAAACAAAACCAGGCTCTATTTCCTGGGAATGACCTCCAAAGGTCGGGAAAACACGCTACTGTTTGCAGATCTCCCCCCGGTGGTCCCTGAAAACCCGAGCATCTTGTCTCAGTGGCCGCTGTTGGACTCATTTCCGGCCAGTATTCCATTGTCCCAACTATCACGGGAGGAGCAGTTATTGAGAGAGAGGAAGAGAATGGGGACTTATGGTATCACGTCGTATGAACTCGTCGAGTCGGAGGGAAAATTTGTGTTTCCCGCCTCCAACTCTCTCTTCTCTTGTAGCGATCCCGATATTACGGTAAAAATATAATTAAATCTTATTCTACAGTCTTGTATTGATTGAGTACCCCAAAAAATGGAACTATATTAAAGAGGTTATTGATCGTTTTAGTGTACAATATGACGTACATTAAATTTTTTATTTCATATGATAGACAACTCATAAATAGTGAGTTTGCTATTACATTTTGAGATTTTACTGGTTATGTAGATGACAGAACCAGTTTTCCCGGTGAATATCTCCAGCATTAGGGTAGAGGGAGCCCGCCTTGACCCCAAACTCTGCCCCCACAACTCTCAACTCTTGGCCTTCATCAACCAGGGCGATATCTGGGTCGCCAACATAGAGGATAACCAGGAGTGTCGGCTCACCTACACCAATGCAGGTAACAGACAGCTACAGGTAACAAATACAGGTAACAGACAGCTACAGGTAACAAATACAGGTAACGGACAGCTACAGGTAACAAATACAGGTAACAGACTGACTCAGGTAACAAATACAGGTAACAGACTGACTCAGGTAACAAATACAGGTAACAGACAGCTACAGGTAACAAATACAGGTAACAGACAGCTACAGGTAACAAATACAGGTAACAGACTGACTCAGGTAACAGACTGACTCAGGTAACAAATACAGGTAACAGACAGCTACAGGTAACAAATACAGGTAACAGACAGCTACAGGTAACAAATACAGGTAACAGACTGACTCAGGTAACAAATACAGGTAACAGACAGCTACAGGTAACAAATACAGGTAACGGACAGTTACAGGTAACAAATACAGGTAACAGACTGACTCAGGTAACAAATACAGGTAACAGACAGCTACAGGTAACAAATACAGGTAACATACTGACTCAGGTAACAAATACAGGTAACAGACTGACTCAGGTAACAAATATAGGTAACAGACTGACTAAGGTAACCAATACAGGTAACAGACTGACTCAGGTAACAGACAGTTACAAGTAACAGGTTGATACAGGTAACATCTACAGGAATAGCCATAGGTAACAGGAGATCCAGCTCCCATATGGGATTTACTGACCATGTATAAACCATATTAGGTCAATTACAAACAATGTAACGATTATACCTTACTGACTGCCTTTCTTGATGATAAAAAGTAAATAAAACAATGAAGATCAAGCTTTTATAATGATATTGAAAATTTCAATTTGGGTACGAGACCTGGCGTCATAATGCTCTAAAATGACGTCATAATGCTCAAGGGGGGTAATATTTTCTACTTACTATGAATGGAATATACATGGTCTCCGCCTGATTGCTGTTAACCAATGATTTTCTTACAGGAGGTAAGATATAATTATATACTGTATGATTATTTGTCAACAACAGGAAGTGGTAGCTTGGAGGATGAACCGCTGTCTGCAGGAACGCCATCCTTTGTGGTGCAGGAGGAGTTTGACCGCTACACTGGCTACTGGTGGTGTCCTGTGACCACGGGGGGAGCCACCCACTGTATCCTGTACGAGGAGGTGGACGAAGGAATGGTGGAGATCCTCAATATCTTCTCTCCGTCAGTGGAGGGGAAAAATGTGGATCAGTACCGGTATCCACGGGCCGGTGAGTGGTAGTGGTAGTGTGGAGAGGGTAAAGACACTTAAAGGGGAGGTGTCAGAGGTTGTTAGATGGGTAGAGAGGGGAGGTGTCAGAGGTTGTTAGATGTTATAACAGGAAGTAAAGACACTGAAAGGGGAGGTGTCAAAGGTTGTTAGATGTTATAACAGGAAGTAAAGACACTTAAAGGGGAGGTGTCAGAGGTTGTTAGATGGGTAGAGAGGGGAGGTGTCAGAGGTTGTTAGATGTTATAACAGGAAGTAAAGACACTAAAAGGGGAGGTGTCAAAGGTTGTTAGATGTTATAACAGGAAGTAAAGACACTTAAAGGGGAGGTGTCAGAGGTTGTTAGATCTTATAACAGGAAGTAAAGACACTTAAAGGGGAGGTGTCAAAGGTTGTTAGATGGGTAGAGAGGGGAGGTGTCAGAGGTTGTTAGATGTTATAACAGGAAGTAAATACACTTAAAGGGGAGGTGTCAAAGGTTGTTAGATGGGTAGAGAAGGGAGGTGTCAGAGGTTGTTAGATGTTATAACAGGAAGTCAAGACATGGAAAGGGGAGATGTCAAAGTTCTTACATGTTGTGAAGGTACTAAAAATGGAAGTTGTAGTGTAGAGAAGGGAGGTCTCAAAAGTAGTAGATGTTGTAACAGGAAGTGAAGTAATGTACATCACAGTTTGTAGTACTGAAGGGGAAGATTTCAAAAGTTTTAACAGTAACAGGTAATGAAGTTGGAATTGGGAATGTCAAAAGTATTTTGCAGGTACAGGTAGTTAGATTTTAAAAGGAAAAATGAGAAAAGCTTTTAGCTGTAACAAAGAACTGTAGTATTCAAAGGGGTAGTGTCTATGACACAATAATTTAACAGAAATTCAAGAACAAAAAGTGGCCATATAAAAAAGATACATGTCACTGGTACAGATTGTGTTTTGTAATTATGTGTATTTCAAACTGAGTGTACCAAAAGCTAGCTCAAATTTTTATTTAATCGTTGAATACATTCAAAAATAAAGAAGGTACAGTTTCCTCCAATATTTACCCTAAAATTCAAAAGTTGTTTAAATCTCATTAAAATACTGTCCGAAGCTGTCGCCCACAACAAAATTAATATATTTTATGTGATATCAAATGATGAAGTTATTATGTGAGTTTCATCATGGGCAACAGCTGCGGACATATTTTTCTATTTAAAAAATACACTAAGAAGCTAGTGTCTTCTGCTCATTTTTATAAAAATTGCGGGAAAATGCACTGTTTGTGACGTCACAATTAATCTTGTGAAAGTTTATATAGGTAACTATTTATAGATTCTTAATTTATAGGTATTCCTGTGTAAATAAACGTTACATTTCAATTTCCTGTGATATTTTTAAAAATCACTCGAAAACAGGGCCAAATATGACATAAACTGTACCTAGTTCTTTACCGTTCGATTTTACATCCAATTTTATTTCTAGGTACTCCCAATGCAAAAAGTGTTTTGAAGCTAGTCAAGTTTTCTTTGGACAGTGAAGGCAAGGTATGCTACATGTATAAACATCTAAAATATCATGCTGGGTTGATACACCGTTCTCTGTATCAATATGTATCATGATGATATTTGTGTCACAATATAATACGTATTGCAGCAATATTTTCATTTTATTAAAAAAGTTTGTATTCAATGTAATTTTAAAAAATTGAATACGAACTTTAATATCAACTTAAAGAAACAACTTCACCCTGAATGCATTTAATAGTACTTAACAGGATTAAGGTTTACTGTAAATTCCTAATATTACGCGAGTACTTAATTTTGCAAACCGGTGTTTTTAAGTAATGTAACACATAAAAGTTGTCGTTTGTATGAAAGCCATTAAATTTGAAATGTGTGTTTATTTTATTGCATTTATATCACAAAAAACCTATTAATTGTCGCAGAACAGCAGATTCTTTGTTAAAACTGCATTCTTTTCCATCATATTCATTCTTAACTTCCCTACACCATGTACACTACACCACTGAAGTGGGCTTGATATACAATACAAAATTTTTACACCGGTGTATATCGGTGTACACCAAGTTAAGCTTAATCAAGCGCACCCAATGTTTTGACTTTGAATTCACTTTCAGTTTTGTGGTGTACAGCACTTTCAGCTGTTGGAGCCCCTGCTGACATTCTTTCCATGGATGGAGTACATGGTTAGAGCAGGATGGACTCCAAACGGAAAACAGTACGTCTGTATCTATCTGATCTCTCTTTCTCTCTCTCACTCTCTCTCTCTCTGTCTCTCTCTCTGGATGTTCTCTCTATATGTCTCTCTCTCTCGTTCATTTGTACATTCTTACCGTGATATGTAAGTTTATACTCACAATAGATAATAGACAGCAACCACACTAAGTCTTAAAGATATTGCTCAACTTACAGCAAAATCAGTTTTTATTGCCATTACAATGTTCAATACGTTGTTTTTCATTTTAAAAAGTGAAAGAGAAGAACACAGAAAATTAATAAATAATACACAAGAGATAAAGTTAAAACAAACAATTTATTTTACTGTATAGTACATTAATACTAGTTTATATAGTATTTTTTTTATTGACCAACCTTTGGAGGTTTAAAAACCACAGTCCCATTTTAAAAGCGGAGAAAAATCACTTCTCTGATATCATATTACAAGTTTTTTCATTCATCAATTATTATTTAAAAAAATAAATGAACTTATCTGATGCCGTGAATTATGTTAAATTTTGATTGTCCCTTGCACAGATCCCAATAAACTTGTTTTAGATGCAACTTTTGTTTGTCTCTATATTATTACAGTTTGCTATTGTGTAAGAGTTGAGTTTTATTTCAGCGTGTATGCGGAACTGTATGACGGGAGAATGTTCATGTTGAATGGTTTTATTTCAGCGTGTATGCGGAACTGTGTGACGGGAGAATGTTCATGTTGAATGGTTTTATTTCAGCGTGTATGCGGAATTGTATGACGGGAGAATGTTCATGTTGAATGGTTTTATTTCAGCGTGTATGCGGAACTGTGTGACGAGAGAATGTTCATGTTGAATGGTTTTATTTCACCGTGTATGCGGAACTGTATGACGGGAGAATGTTCATGTTGAATGGTTTTATTTCAGCGTGTATGCGGAACTGTGTGACGGGAGAATGTTCATGTTGAATGGTTTTATTTCAGCGTGTATGCGGAACTGTGTGACGGGAGAATGTTCATGTTGAATGGTTTTATTTCAGCATGTATGCGGAACTGTGTGACGGGAGAATGTTCATGTTGAATGGTTTTATTTCAGTGTGTATGCGGTACTGTGTGACGGGAGAATGTTCATGTTGAATGGTTTTATTTCAGTGTGTATGCGGAACTGCTGGACAGGCAGCAGAAGAGGATGAGCCTCGTTCTGATACCGGTCGATTTCTTTGTTCCTGTCCGCCAGTTTTCTGATGATGATATGGAGGAGGATGTGTTCGGGAGAAACATTCCCCCGCTTACTGTACTGTATGAAGAAAGCTCCGAGATCTGGGTCAATGTAAGTATCAGGCAAATCAGAATAGGTGGGCCATGTCTTCCTGATATTGCTATAAATAATGCCATGTTTGACTTTTTTTAGACTCACGATATTTTACACTTTTTACCTCATCCCAAACCCTCGGAGATCAAATTCCTGTGGGCGTCAGAGAAATCGGGCTTCCGTCACTTATACTCTGTCGTGTCAAAGCTAGAAAACTGTGATAGAAAAATGTGTGCCATGGATCTTCTAGAGGAAAATCAAGGTAAAATCTAGAGGGGTTACTAATAACTGCCAAGGTAGAGTCTAAAGGGTTAATAACAGGTTTAGAGGGGCTACTAACAGATGTCAAGGTAGAGTCTAAAGGAGTTACAAACAGATGTCAATGAGTTACTATCATATTAAGGCATCATAAGGGTTACACATTAAAATGTTACATTATAATAAACTACAATTTCTCTCTCTCTCTCTCTCTCTCTCTCTCTCTCTCTCTCTCTCTCTCTCTCTTGTGTCAAACCGATTAACATTAGTTGTAACTTAAAATAAAATTGAATATGCTACTGGCAGATAATCATTGCCTTTTTCATGCATGTATATCCTCATTGCCTTTTTAATTTTTTTTTGATTCATAAATTTTAATAATCAAGATCAATGTACAATTATAATGATTATTATTTTTTTTTTCAGATGGACAATTCAAAGCTAATGTGATAAAAGAAGTAATGTTGACATCAGGAGAATGGGAAGTGAACCCAAAACAGGTACTAACACAAAGAACTATTTAATTAATTAATTAAGAACTAATTAATTAATTAATATGTTGTGATAAATCACTAGAAACAGCTCTCACAAATTTTGAAATTCTGAGAGTTGTGAACTTTACTGAAATCATTTTTATTAGGGGGCTCAATTTAATTTCATTGGTAACAAGTTTGAGATAATTTCAATAAACATTAAACGAACGCTTGTTTATACGTTTGTGGGGATGTAAATTCATGGGCAAGGGTTACGCATGAAAGCCACGAATATTAGTCCCCCACGAACCATGATGATTCCACAATATTATGTATATGTGAATTTTGTGCCAACAATTTCATATTTTGAAAATGTTTTAAAGTTTATTGCACAGTTGATGAAAAAATGGGTAAATGTGGGGACTAGCAGGAGTAACGGCCATGGGTAAAATGGGGAAAAGATGTGATGGAAAGATGGGTAAATGTGGGGACTAAGAGGGGTAAAGAAGATGAGTAAAACTCGGAAAAAGATGTAAGGGAAGATAAACTTTTGTGGGCTAGCCATATGTTTTTGTATTAGTCAGTAGATTAGACAAAAATGTTATAGGCAAAAGAGTGTATATACAATGAATTTTGAAGGTAAAAACTGATTTCAAATTTGATTTTAACATCAAGACAAAAGTAAAACGATGCATTAAAGCAGGCAATGTTGAGAAAGATGTGTTTTGTATTGTAGATATGGGTCGATGAGAAGAGAGACATTGTCTACTTTGTTGCCCTGAAGGATAGCATCCTAGAAACTCACCTGTAAGTCCCGTAGATTCCTATTTAAACGCAAGGAGGTAATTTCCGCATAAAATTGCGAGAAGCGCATCTCACAGGTTTTCAAAAATTGATTTTTGGACACTCAGATGAAACTAAATGAAAATGTGATAAATGTTTGGTGTTCGCTATTTTATTCTTGCAATTTGATGCAACACGGGCGAATTGTGGAATTAAGTACTCACTTAAAATAATGAATTGGTCAACTGTCTCATTATGTTGTAAATCATTCGACCAAACAAGTGTCCTTAGTTCATTCTTTAGCATTATTATGTATTTCATATATTTTTTAAAAGTTCCCCGCCACCCCTCAAATTTTGCTTTCAGAATATATTTCAAATTGTTTATCATTATACTAGAAAGCTATACATTTTGAAATATAACCAGCCTGTGCTATATTGAAGAATGTTTCCAAAAGATGACCTTTAGTGAAATATTAAAGCATGAAAACAGTCACAAATACTGTGGAATCATTAGATTTCGTGGTGGCTCAATTTTCATGGAATTCGTGGGTACTTCTTCTCCACGAATTAACATCCTCCACGAATACATAAATTAAGGCAAAAAAGTCATATTTCCTTTTGTATGTATACAAAAATACACGAAATTACGTCCCCATGAACCTGTAAAATTTGCGCAATCCATGAAAATTGGCCCCCATTAATTTTAATGATTCTACAGTAATGCTAAGTTTTAACTTTTAAAAGCCAATTCACGTACAGCTTTGAATGATCAATTTTCAGTAGAGTTATTGCCCATGGACTGGATATTTTTCAAATGTAAACAATGAAGCTGAGTTTTCTTGGCTTTTTATTACAGTTGTGAAGTTTAGTATATAATTCATTGGTTGGCACTCAAGTTATTTTCTAAATTAATCAGAATTTGATTTTATTTTATAAATTATCACTTTCCTGACATTTCAGGCATTCTTGCAGACACAAGTTGGTAGTTTTTTGTTGTAGCAATAAGTTGATGTCACAAAGTCAGGTAAAAGTCAAATCAGAGTTGTTGCCCTTTGACTTTTGGAATTTTTTCTGATATTCAATTTCTCTACATCTTTGTACGTGCATAATTTGTAAATAAAAAAATGCATTCTATGCCTGGTTTCAGTTGTAGCTTGGTCTATGCTCTTTATTGATAATTGACACAAATAGAACGCAATTGTTCTAAGGATGATTGGTTTAAACACCCATTGGAATCATTTCTCAAATCAGCAGAAAATTTACTTGTTTTTATATGAAAGATAGCATGATGCATCAGAAGTATAAAAGTCAGATATGGTTAGCTTGATGTTTTAACCACTGAACTATGATGTTATGCAACCAAATTGATTGATACAATCAATTTAACCAAACATTTAAATTGCCATTTTGTGATGGAAAGTCTTACAAAGTATAAGTGTTACTGTAGTGAGGTACAATAAGTGATTGTGTTCTGCTTTCAGATATGCTGTGTCCTACTCAAAGCCGAGCGAGCCCGTGAGACTGACCACCCCAGGGTACTCACACGCAGTGTCACTGAGTTCAGTAAGTACAGCAAAGAACTAGGTACCTTTAACCCATGTTCTGCCCTGAATTCCCACAGCACAGCAAAGAACTAGGTACCTTTAACCCATGATCTGCCCTGAATTCCCATAGTACAGCAAAGAGCTACGTACCTTTAACCCATGATCTGCCCTGAATTCCCACAGTACAGCAGAGAACTAGGTACCTTTAACCCATGTTCTGCCCTAAGTAAATACTCTAAACAACCAGTGATGTCCCAAGTTTGTTATCTAAATCTCCAAGTTTGTCTCTAAAGGAGCACATGGCTCAGTGGTCATGGACGTTAAGCCAGTAACTGAAAAGTTGTTGGTTCAAACCCCGATGTGGTCACTTGATGTTGTGTACTTGTACAAGGCACTTTATCTCTTTGTCTCAGTCCACCCAGCTGAAATTGGGTACCTGCTTATGCTGGGGGGTTAGCCTGCGATGCACCACGGAAACTGGGGATAAGCAATGGCCTTTTTTCGCCTTCATGGCACGGAGAAAGATTTAACTAACAAACATTTTAAACAATTAGTGATGACCCAAGTTTGTTGTTATATTGTTATATAAACTGTCTATCAGTCAGTGAATACATCAAAGAACTAGCTACCATAAACCCAGATTCTGCCCTGAGTTCAGCAATCACAACAAAGAACCAGGCACCATTAACCTAGACAATATCCTTACTATCCAGGCCTCAGGATCATGAAGCAATTTACTAGTATGACAAAAGTCCAAATTTCAATCATTCAGTAAATCATATTTTAAAACTATGCTTCAAATTTGTGACTGTTAACATAACATAGAGACACATTTCAAAAGCATTTCATTTTTTCAATGTTTTTCAAATCACAAAACAGTAGGACAGTGTACAATTTTTTACTTAGTAAGTCTAAGACTGCTTCATGATCCTAGGGCCAGTTACAATAAACTCAGACTCCATCCAGAGTTCCATCAGCATAAAACAGAACTATGGATAGGCACCAAGAATTCAAAATTCCTGGAGAAAGCTCTTAAAATAAGTACTTTGTAGACATGGTGACTTTATGACAGGAAGAAAATGCTCTCAGTTAGTTGGGAGATAAGTGATACCAGGAAACTTTTGATTTTTATGCTTTGTGTGTTGTCAGCATCTGCTGGAAAGTTCTCCAGATTTGTCTATTTTTAATGAAACATGTGTACATACATGTATTCATGTGTATAAATGCCTCAAACTTCTATTATTGGCATTAAGGTTTTTAAATTTAGAAAATTATTGCATGCGAAACTATCATGTACTTTAGGGAAATCCGTACTTAGTGAAGCTCATAGGGCGACTCTTAAAGTCTCAAAAACAAGAGTGGCAGAAATTGCAATAATTTCCTTGATCAAATAAACCCCCCCCCCCCCTTTTTAAAAATCATATTGAGGAATAGAGATTAGGAATAGATACATGTTAGATGTTTTACTAGTATTGAAGCTGTAAAGAGAGATGTAATATCATGAATTTCAACACTTTAGACATGGAATTGTTGAGATAAAATTTCTTTTTTGTATTTTACGGTACCAGCATTCTCTTTTGTCCTCAATACTTCAGTTTTTTATGACCTTACAAAAAGGACAATATCAGAGGGCATTCATTGAGATGAAATTAACACAAATGATATCCATAATGACATCACTGATTTTAGACCATTGTTGAAAAAAGACTATTTAAAAAAATTAAGTTAAAGGTATATTCATGTTATTAGAAAAAAAAGTTTGCTTTGTGTTTCTGAGAATTGCTTTGTCATAATCAGAGGATTCCCCCCTCCCCCCCCCCCTAACTGTTGTATAAGTGGCTGGATGTTAGTTTTATAGCTGTATAAAGTCAGCCATCTTTTGTTACTATGTGTTTGAGGGAAGAACTGTCTCCTTTCTTTTATCATTCTATAGTTCCTCTGTTTTACTTTTAACGTTCTTACTTATGTCTCCCGATTTTGTGTTCTCTACTCTAGGAATGTTTAGTTTGTCTTTTTTTGGGGGGGGGGGGGGGGGGGGCATTAGGACTTTTTATCTGATTTAAATTTTGTCCTTTTTGACCTAATTCTTTCTTGTTTGTGACCTGAATATATTTTTGTCGTACATGACCTGGTTTTATGTTTCTTCTCTAGGACTGTTCGTCTTTTGTCAGCGTCTACAGCTCAGCCAGAGAAACCACTTCCTGTGTTGTTTACAAGATTCTCCATGACAACGATAGACCAATGGGCACCAAGTCCTGGGGAATTATAATGCCGCCCATTGGTTAGTTTACACAACAGAGTTATGGGTTCCTTGGTGATAATTCAATATGTTGTATCAAAATTTAATTACTTTTCTGTTATTATAATGTTTACAACTGAAAGAAGAGAAAATTAGGCATAATTCTGTAGTTGTATTTAACCAACCATAATTACTTTCTGGTGTTTTTCAATGATTTTCTTGACATTTCATTATCTATGCATTAGGAAGCCTGAATTTTGTGCATAACTCTGAGAAGACAATTATCTTATATTTAATAAAATTAATATTTCAATTCTCATCTTGATTTGCAAAATAATGGGACAGTTTGGTGGATTTTCTTCTCTTTTTTTATTTCCTGACATTTTAACATCTGTGTATTGGAAAACCTGCATTTTGTAGATAACTTTGCTTTTTTTTTTTTTAGATAACTCTAAGAAGACAATTTTCATTAGATTTGTTAATTAAAAAATTAACCCCCCCCCCCAAACTGCTTATACATTTATTATAGGTCATCAGTGGCATAATCAGAGACACATAATTTTTTGCGCATATATACTTCCATATAGAATAGAAATAATGAAATTAATCAATATTTCTCTCCACTCGTCATCCAGTATATTATTCTTATATGTGGCATAAAGCAAATAAAAGTTTATTTGAAAAAGAGTCACAGAGTGAATAAGATAATGATATCAAAGAACCAAATCTTAATTTGGATGAAGACAGTTTGCATCACCCCCCTCCAAAAATGACAGAAATGGCTGATATAAACAGGCATGTAGGTTTTTGGAACCCCCCCCCCAACTTTCTAAATATGATGCTACATGCATGCTTGAGTGAACAAGATAGTAATAGTGATATCAATGAATCAAATCTTAATTTGAATGAAGACAGTTTTCATCACCCCCCCCCCCCCCCCTTTCCAAAAATGCCTTATAAAAAACCCACTACTGTTCCTAAAAACTTAAAGACATATAAAAACACAAGAGCTTGTATTTTGTCTCTAAATAAATATGCACCTCTTTAAAAAGCAACAAAATGGTACCCCCCTTTTAAGGTCATGGATGCCATTATTTAGGCATGCTTTCATCTCATTGACAAGTTAATTATTGCCATTCAGAACAAATAGAATAGTACTTCTCTATCTTTTTAACAACTTAAAAGCAACAAGTTGTAATTTTGATTACCATCTATGCCTGCATTTGATAATTTTTGAAATCTTAAAAAAATTTGAGTTCAACAAGATGAATTAATTATTTTCATAATGGGTTATTTGTTACATGTCAGGGGTATTAATTATTCAGTTTTAAAAAATCTTCCCTTTTCTAGAACCTTTTTTTGAGTAAAGGCATTCAACATTTTTACAATTTTTATGCTGATAAGATTTTATGAAATTTGTTTAAAATAATTAAATTAAGTATCCCTGAAAAGGAAGTTAATTAAAAAAATATATAATGTAAGGATGAAAATCTTGAGCATTATGTAATTATAAACACTATCAGGAATATGCTTTAGAAGAAATTTTCAAATCCACACTAAATTGTTTTTAAACCCATTTTCTGCCAAATACATATCATACTAGTAAATATTAATATACATTAACAATATTATGATAAGTGATCTCTTGAGTTACATATCATACTAGTAAATATTATACATTAACAATATTATGATAAGTGATCTCTTGAGTTATAACATGTAGCTTCCTCTGGATTGATATTCACACCAGACAATATTGCAGCTATCTCAACTGTTAATGATGAAAAACTAATTTGCCTATTCAAAAAAGAAAGCATTAAATTATGAAATGAAAATCCTCAAAACAAATTGTCTACATTATGATTTTCCATGTATTTTGCTAACACAATGTTTGAAACCAAATATCAAAGATTTTCACTTGTATGTAGTGTATGTCAGGTTGACTTTATGTTGGCTAGAATTACTAAAAATACTGGCACGTACCTTAGAAGAGAATTAATCATGAAAGCCTGTTTATGTTTTACCAGATACTAGTATATGTTTTGACCACATGCTCAATCCTTACAGCTGAAACTCTTTTTGACAGAATTCCAGAACCAATCAGTGATTATAAAGAATGCCTTATTTAAGGGCTAGCATCTTGTATTATTGAATTTGATTAAACCAATATTAGTTTTACAGCATGCCCAAACTACAGTTTTTCCAGTCTCTTTGATAGAACTTCAGAACCAATCTTTGTTTTATTGCATGCTCAAGCCTACAAATTGATAGAACTGAACAATTGATCTTTGATTTTACAGCATGCATCACTTTTTTAGAACTTAAGAACTCGTCTCTGGTCAGTCTTTATGATTGAACTTAAGAACCAATCTTTGTTTTACAGCATGCCCAAACCTACAAATTGATAGGACAAAAGAATTTATCTTAAGTTTGTTTTTAAAGCATGCTAATCTCTTTGATAGAACTAAAGAACTTATCTATGTTTGTGATTTTATGATTGAACTTTAAAACCAGTCTTTGTTTTACAGCATGCCAGTCTATTTGATAGAACTTAAGAACTGATCTCTGTTTTGACCAGTCTTTGTTTTACAGCGTGCCCAGACTACAATGCCCCTGAACTGTTCCAGTACCAGAGTCAGTCGGGGTTCACTCACCACGGCTTGTTCTTCCACCCTCACGGGGAGGAGGCGGGCAAGAAATACCCCACCGTGGTGATGGTGTACGGGGGACCCCAGGTACAACAGGTCACCAACTGCTTTAAGGGAATCAGGTCAGTAGGTCAACAGCTGCTTCAATGATATTGGGTCAGTAGGTCACCAACTGTTTCAATGAAATCAGGTCCATACAATTAATAATGGATCAAATTAGTGTTTTATGGCTAAGTGAACAGGTCACCAACTGTGTGAAGGAAACAAGGTCAGCAGAGGTCAGATTAATTAAGTGTTTCTGGGTGAATGTAGCAGATTGCTTAGAAATAAGGTCTTTAGGGGTCAAATTCAGTGTTTCAAGGTGAATAAACAGGTTTACAACTGCTTCAAAGAAATCAGGTCAGCGTAGGTCAAATTTAGTAGGTCAAATAGTGTTTCAGTGTTATCAAGTCAACAAGAATTACATATGTATGGTAGTTAATCATTCAACAGGCCTGGGATGAACATTTTCAGATTTCGTGGTATGGTGATAATGGATGATATTATAAAGAAATGTCTAACATTTTCCCTTTCAGGTTTTTGCGTCATCATGCCCTGGCGTCCAATGGGTATGCTGTCGTAGTGATTGACGGCCGGGGATCATGTGGGCGGGGCCTAAAGTTTGAATCCCACATCAAAAACAGACTGGTAAGTTCATTAATGACACTATTAAAGAGATTTAGAATTGATGGCATGTAGATGTAGTTTAAGACAAAAAATTACCACTGACTTAATAAGGTTAACATGAAACTATTATTGTACACATAAAGAGCGTGTTTGATAAATTTGATCTGAATTATAAGAAATAAAGTTGAGTTGGCATAAGGAGCTTATATAATGTAGGGTCTTGTGGAGATTGAGGACCAGGATCTCTCCTCGGCCAGTCACTGTAAAATATATAGAAGTATATTAAGTAGAGATTGTTTAATTACTAAAGGGTACTGTGGAGATTGGGGACCAGTGAGAGGGCCGTGGTACCTGTCCTCGGCCGGTTACTGTAAAATATATAGATTTTTTTTAAGTGGAGTTTGTTTACTATAGGGTACTGTCGAGATTGAGGACCAGGGTGAGGAGCTACAGTATATGTCCTCAGCTGGTTACTGTAAAATGAATAGAAGTATATTAGAAGCTTGTTTACTGTAGGGTACTGTGGAGATTCAGGACTGAACCGAGGGCTGCCGTACCTGTCCTCGACAGGTCACTTTAAAATAAATAGAAGTATACTAAGTAGAGCTTGTTTACTATAGGGTACTGTGGAGATTGAGGACCAGGTTGAGGGGCTGCAGTACCTATCCTCGGCTGGTTATTGTGTGGACATGACCAGAGTAGGCATCCATGGGTGGTCCTACGGAGGCTACCTCTCCTTACTGGGCATCGCTCAACGACCCGACGTGTTCAAGGTAATGTTAAAAGCATTTTGTTCATTTTAAGATGAACAACATTTAGATGTGATATGTGCATGGTTAGATGAACAACATTTAGATAGGATATGTTCATAGTAAGATGAACAACATTTAGATATGATATGTTCATAGTAAGATGAACAACATTTAGATATGATATGTTCATAGTAAGATGAACAACATTTAGACCAGATGTGTTCATAGTAAGATGAACAACATTTAGACCAGAGGTGTTCATAGTAAGATGAACAACATTTAGACCAGAGGTGTTCGTAGTAAGATGAACAACATTTAGACCAGATGTGTTCATAGTAAGATGAACAACATTTAGACCAGATGTGTTTAAGGTAAGATGAACAACATTTAGATATGCTGTATTCATAGTAAGATGAACAACATTTAGACCAGATGTGTTCATAGTAAGATGAACAACATTTAGACCAGATGTGTTTAAGGTAAGATGAACAACATTTAGATATGCTGTATTCATAGTAAGATGAACAACATTTAGACCAGATGTGTTGAAGGTATGATGAACAAAATTCAGATGTGATGTGTTCATGGGAAGATAAATAACATTCAGACATGGTCAGTCTGTGTTGTCCCAGTGCTTCGATAAGATCAAGGGAAAACACAACACCATGATGCATTATAAATTCTTGGAAAAAACCATAGCAAGATATATTTTGATTTATTTGAACTTTTCCCAATGAAGGATTATACAATGTCCCTAATTTTTCTAGGTAAGGCAATCTCTGTGAGCTCTCTTGTATTCAGTACATACAAAGTTATATTTAAAAGAGAGAATTTTAGCCAATGCAATTCGCTCAGTCTTAAATTTGCTCTTAGACAAGAAGGGCAAAAATTAAACGGGGATGAATATTTCCTTGTTTACAGTATATATTTATTTTTGCAAAATTATTAATATGTTTTTCTCTAATTCAGTTATAAGTAGCTAACAGTGATGTCTAAAAGTTCTCCAGGATGTATAGTTAACTTGGTTGGTTACTTGATCAAATCCTGTGAAGCCTGAAGGTCTATAAGGCCCAGTTATACTTGTTTACATGCAAATTCTCTAGCTATTGAATTTTCTCCTTCATAAAATTGATATGAATAACAGTTTTGGTTTACATTCTCCCAACTGACAACACTTTCTGAATCTTACAGGTAGGGATAGCTGGTGCCCCTGTCGTTAACTGGTTGCTGTACGACACTGGATATACGGAGCGCTACCTTAACCTGCCGTCTGAAAACGAGGCTGGCTACAGGAATGGGTCGGTGCTGAGTCACGTCGACCAATTCCCCGACGAGTAAGTAAAAGATGTTTAATACAATGTATTATAGGGAAAATACATCTCGATGAAAATTCAATTTCATTAATTGCCTTAACAATAAAATCATTAAAAATTGATAATTAACACATATTAATGATACTACCTTGTTCTTCAATCAAATTAAAGTGGCTTTAAAAATCTAATGAATATCTTTAAAATGTCCTCTGTTTGGTGATAGAACAGAGCTGTATAATGGCATAGCCTCTTTAACAGAGTTGTGTTTGTTTTACAGAGAGAACAGAATCCTGATAATACATGGACTGATTGACGAAAACGTCCACTTCCACCATACCAGTGCTCTGATAACAGCTCTAGTGAAAGCCTGTAAACCATACAGATTACAGGTAAATAATGTAAACCTTATTACAAGTAAATAGTGTAAATCATACAGATAACAGGTAAATAATGTAAACCTTCTTACAAGTAAATAGTGCAAACCATGCAGGTAAATAGTTTAAACCATACAGATTACAGGTGAATAATGTGAACCTTATCAAAGGTAAATAGTTTAAACCATACAGGTAAATAGTTTAAACCATACAGATTACAGGTAAAACACTGTAAACCTATTACAGGTAAATAGTGTAAACTACACAGGTAAACATAAATAGTGAAAACAACACAGATAAATAGTGTAAACCTGATTACAGGTAAATGGAGAAACCTTATTGCAGTTAAATAGTGTAAAACAGACAGGTAAATAGTCGAAACTGTGCAGGTAAATAGTGTAAACCATACAGATTACAGGTAAGATAGTGTTATTCATACAGATTAAAGGTAAAATAGTATAAATTCTTCTTATTTCAGGTTTATTGTGTAAGCCATACAGATTCTAGGTTAATTAGTGTAAAGCGTAAAGATTACAGTTCAAATACTGTAAAATATACAAATCACAGGTAGAACACTGTAAACAATACAGGTGACACATACATAGCGTAGGCCATACAGACTACAGGTAAAAAGGTGTATGCCAACAGAGTACTGATAGAGTAGGGTACGCTTGTTACAGATTACAGGTATCTAGTGTAGATCAAACAAATAACAGGTAAAATGGTCTAACACACAAAATAAAATGATGACATTGTAAGTAATTCAAGTAATAGGTAAAATATTTTTGACTCTACAGATTAGAGGTAATATTTTGAACTTTGTAAAATGTTCACCTTGCATACTTATAAGGTAGTTTTATTTTACCCTCCTACATGAACCTATGCTAACCTGATCAATGGTAAACAGTCATATTTGTAACTTTCGAAATCTACCTAAGTACCTTTGAATATCCATTTGATAGAGTGTATCATAGTCATTGTTAACCTAATGGATTGCTGGTAATATTAAGGTAGTCTGTTTTGGTATAACATTTGTAGATCTATCCCGATGGTTATGATAATCAAGTGTGTCTGTGAATAAAGGTTTACTCTTCTTCATTGTTATATATTTATAGTAGATTTACCCCCCCATCACTGTTATATGTCTGTCATTGTAGATTTACCCCTCTTCACTGTTATATGTCTGTCGTTGTAGATTTACCCCAATGAGCGGCACGGGATACGGAACCACGAGGCCAGTGAACATTACAAGACTATGATCCTCAGCTTTCTCCAGAACCATTTATGACCACGCCCTGGAAACGGAGGTTCCATTATCCCTTTAGAACCATTTATGACCACCCCCTGAAAACGGAGGTTCTTTTATTCCTACCATAAGCATTTGTTATGGAGGTTGCCTGTATCTCTGCATAACCACTTATGACCTGTGCTGTGAAAAGGACCCAGCCCATTGTAATGGAGGTTCCTTTATATCTACAGAACCATTCATCATTATCACCAGCCCCTAAAGCTGAGGTTCCCCCTTTTCTTTTTATACATTTTATCTTCGTTTATCATGAGCCATCCATAGTTAGGGGATTTTTGCTGTGAACCAAAGTCACACGTTAGAGGTTTTTCCTCTCACCTACTTCAAGAAAAGACTTTAACGAATATGAAATAATTTTCCATAACATGATCGTGAGCAAGATTTCAATTCTTTGGAAGAATAATTCTCGGATAAGATACCCGGTATGAAGTAATAGGATCTGAAAATTGTGCGTGTGTTATGACAAAAGATTTGGGTTATATAAACCACATAGCAATCTGTGATTTTTTATCAGCTAGTTTTACCGAAAAAAAGAAAAACTGTCATCAATAATTTTGTATTTACCATGATTTATTGAAAATGAAACTTATGCTGAAAATTTTTTAGCAATTTATCGTTGATGTATAATCAATTCATTGTAATTTACAGAAACCGTAGTATCAATTTGTTAAAAAATTGCGAGGTTTCGTATTTGTGTGTTAGCTGGCGTGATTTTCTGAAAGCTTGAGTTACCGGAAGTGAACTGTGAGCAAGTCGGGATATCGAACCCGACATCAGTATACCAGTGCGACTGTTTTTGATGATGATTTGATCTTCCAACTCCTTAACATATTCAGGGAGATCTGTGGGTTTTCAACACCTGCTAATTGTTAATATGATAAATATTCAAGAAATATTTTTATTTGCTTTATACAGGCGGTTTGCTTCTATTTTCTATGATATTATAAACTTTATCAATTATAGAACCCATAACATTTCTTTACCATACAGTATCTTTATTTGATAAACTTATTGCTGTCTAAAAAAGATGTTACACGTTCAATTTACATGTCTCTCTCCGCTTTATGACGAACTAGTTTGTACCATTTAATTACCATACAGTATCTTAATATGATAAAATTATTGCTGTCTAAAAAGATGTTACACGTTCAAGCTACATGTCTCTATCTCTCTTTTCATTTTATTACGAATTTGTAGAGCCGATGATAACGTTTAAATGAAGCTTATTTATTAAACATAATTGGCTTGCTTAACTTCGTTTAATATAAAGACAATTTTATGTTAGAATACATTGTGTCCTCTCTCCACTGCTTTGTTGTTTTACTGTTCATATCGTTCTCAAGCACATTAATTTTACTTCCTGAGTGTGTGAGATTTTAACCACGAACGGTGGAAAATCAAGAATGTATTTAGAAAATCAGGGAAATCTTGTTGACATTCCACTTTCCTGTGAATCAGACACTCCCATCATCTTTCCACTAGTTGACCACTTGTCTATGTATAGTACCGACCGGAAACTTAGCTGTTGTCACTAAAGTTCTCGTCTGTTCATCTTTGGATGTATGGCGTAATGAGCACTTTGCATTAACGTTGTATTTAGCTGCGTTGAATGAGAACTGAATGTAGAAATTTTAACGCACTTAAGAGGGCTCTATGACCTCGGCTATGTGTAGGTTATATTAACCTCATTTAGACAAAGATCTCTGTATAAAAGTATAGGAAAATGCTCAAACTTTACAGCTGAAGTAATTGGATTTTTTCTTGACCAAATAATAGTTAACGACCAAAAATATTATGTTTAAAGTTTTATAAGATCTGATTAGTTTGTCGACCACCCAGCTTGCTTAAATCGCTTTATTATTTAAGGTTTTTTTTCTGTTTTAATAAAATCAAAAACAATAAAAAATCACAGCCATGTTGATTTTTAATCACTTGCCTGTGTTTAAATGAAAAATGACAATAACAAACTGTTAACCATCTCAAAAATCCATAAAACGTAATATAAATTCAAAGCAGAGCAACACGTACCTCTAAAAAGATAGAGGTAGGATCAGGTGCCTAGGAGGCGTGAGCATCCTCTGCTGACCGGTCACACCCGCCGTGTGCTCTTTATCGTATATTTGGGAAAAATGTAAAAGTCCGTTGACAAGGTGATTAATTATGGTCTAACAATGAAATGACGTTTGATTTGACCATGTTTAACCAATTAAGTCCTTTCAAATATTAAGGGATTTACCATGAAAAATGCAAAGTGTGAAAAGCTTTCAAACGTAAGACAATATTGAAAAGTAACAATATCACAATGATCTAAGTCAAACATACCAGTTTCTTCTGTAAATGTATGAACAAGACAAAAATTACTGATTATTTGTATCATAATTATGTAGATAACATAATTCTTTTAAATTTCAATAAAACTATATCCCCTACATGTTTCAAATGGATGACTTGAGTGTTAAGGTGGATCTCTACACCAAATAAGTGTAGGAGATTTTTGTTGCATGCATTTGTTACCAATACTAGGCACAGTATTCAACAATAATATACCTCAAAATACAATACACTATTTTCTAGAGAATTTTTAAAATATCAGTCTGGTTCCAGATAACCCCTTATTTATCAAATTTTTAAACATTTCTGTTTTAAAATTCTTATGAAAGTGAAATGTTTTTAAGTTTAGAAATGAAAAACAAAAAAATCATGAATGAAGTTTGTATGATTTTTATTGGAATCCACATAAATATGAAACTAAAATATAAAAAAATTCTGTTAAGGCAAACTGCTGGACAAAATCCCACAAAAACCTGAAAATATAAACAATATTTGTTGGTGAATGGGATAAAGAAAAGAAATTGAATGAAATTGAAAAATTAAAGGAAATACTTAATTATTGCAAAAATCTTGGTATGAAAGATCCTGGTTAAGAGTTGTCTTTCTTTATTTTACATGGTCTCAAATATCTTGGGATCAATTTTTTAATTAACAAAAATCACGAAGAAAAATTTAAAAAGGAACAAGTCTATGCTAAATATGTAGATATAAGATAAGTAGTGCTTATGATAATGTTTGAAGCTGAAAAATTATATTATTGATGAATGCATTATATATATTTAACTCTTCAGAACAAAATATTAGTAGTTAATTATATTATAAATTGCCTTTTACTTTTTTATATACAATAGCAATTATAAACAACAACCATATGCATATTAATACATACATTAGATGTCCATAGTGATACACATGCATGTGTGGAAATGAAAAACATGCTCCTTTTCTGAATCCTGTCTTTCCCTCATTTTGCTTGCAAATCCGGGCTTCCACTGCTATTGCTACCTACCTGTATCTATTTAAATCAAAATACATTAGTTTAATGTCAAAGTTTCAGTGAAATTCTTTTACTGCAAATTTTTTTTTTTTTATTTGGGAAGTTAGGATCAATTCAAGAGATCGTACTACGGTACTTTCGTTTTATATTCATCATACATATATAGTTTAAATGAAAATTTGACATCTGCTTACCTATTTCGATAATCCGCCACATATGTATGATCGTCTGTTGCAGATGACATGACAAAAATGTATTGCCAATAGCAGCAGAGCAGGGAAACGGTATATTATTTAGAGTCCACGTTTTCCGTACATGTAAAACAGCTGATAATCAATGTTAGTTAAAAGCTTTAAACAGGAAGAAAATTGACATATTTTGTAAGCGTTTTGGTGATTTCAGTCCTATCTCGTCTCCTTAGTTAGAAGAGTTCAATTAAACGGTGTATAGCTATTTTGTACCACGACATAATGTTATCAATCCGGAACACAATGGCGTTTCGAACGGAAGTCAGACATGTTTGTGACGATGTAGCCTTCCACCTTAAATACGAACACAGAGGGTTTTAAAAATTTCCAATTAGATGGAAATTCAGAGCTTTAACCCTCAGATCAAATAGAAATAGATTTAGATTTCCAAACATGTCTTTGAACTTCAGTGCATCTTCGTGACAGTATTTCTTTTTGAAACTTTCTACTAAAAATAAAAGAACATTTTTAAATGTGACTCGTCTTTATCATTTTACTTCCCTCTTTATCCTTTGCTTCCCTCTTTTTAACATGTTCTGACAGATTTGCTAGCATAGTTTTTTTTTTTTTTTAAATCAGATGATGATCATGCGTGTTTCTAATAAACTTAATTACTAGTACTAAAAAGTCTATATACAACAGTAAAAATAATTTTGCGAAATGTGATATCTTAAAAAACCCAAATTTGTAGCTATTTTTTTTAGGGAGATTCAAAAAGTTTTAATATGGTTACCACTATCAAACCCTCTTAATTTAAGGCCACTATCCACTCCACTCATACAACAAGTTATCTCCTTGGAAGAATATGTGACAAATACAAGATTTGATAACAGGATCAGCTGTGAGTTACCTTAAACAAAAAATATGAAATTGAAATTTATTTATAATTACTGAAAACCGGATTAGCCTTGCGTTAATCAGAACAAATATGTGAAAAGGAAATTTAGTTAAAGTTATAACCGTAAAACTAATATGGCGCGAGTCCTTTGGGTTTCTGTTTGATTTTACACTACATAGGCGTCGAAATTGGGGTTGGGCCTTTTTTTGGCTTGTCAAGGTTTTTGGTAAGTCGAGCCCCCCCCCCCCCCCCCCCTCCACACACACTTTCAATTTGCTTCCGATGCCACTGTTTCATACAAAGAAAACAACTTTGAATTGAATTCGATGTTAAATTAAATTATTACTACTGGGTAGAAATTTGTATAAACTAAGTAAATTAATGACTTAAATCTACGGTAGATAAATAAAACGGCATTTGAACACTGTACAAGAATCAGTCATTACTTTTTGCTTTAAGAGGGCTCTATATCCCGGCCATAAGTAGACTGTATGTATCTCTTATTTTTTTTAACTCAATGATATATGAAAGTATTGAAATTTTAAAGCCTAAATATGCGGTTTAATTTTCTTTACCAAAAAAAAAAACCAAACAACCCCCCCCCCCAAAAAAAAAAGAAAGAAAAAGAAAAAAAAGATTTGTTGACAGCCATCCTCCCTAATAAGGAAGTCAAATTCATGTAAACCCAAACCATCGTGACTCAAGGTTTTCATCTGAACAAGGAAGCCCTATATTACAGATCACTTAACATGATATAATCGTGCGAACCTCGATATCTACTCACCACGTACGGGCCTTGAAAGATTTCAAATTTTAAGTGAATTTCCGGAGAATGTGTAAACTGTGTAAAGAGCTCCATAAACACATACTCTCTTTCTTTCTTTTTTCTCTCTGTCTTTCTTTCTTTCTTTAATTCTCTATCTCTCGCTTGCTCTCTGTTTCACCTCCTGGCACCTTTTTCTTTGAGAATGAAAACGGGGTTTAGGGGTGGGAGTCGTGCACGGTTGATATTTGTCATGTTATTTATCATGCCATGTAAAATCAGGTTATTTCCTCTCTCTCTCTCTCTCTCTCTCTCTCTCTCTCTCTCTCTCTCTCTCTCTCTTAAAAGTTCAAATTAAAAAAAATATATATAAAAGTTTAAGGCAGATATGATGGGTATTTTGTTGACAAAAACATATTAAACAAAGTGGTTTTTTTTTTAGAACGATACAGTTTTGGAAATTGTTTAAGGTCAGACGTCACCCAATTTCTTGATGAATTCTCATACATATTCGCACATGACATAGATGCAGGCACGTAGCATCGTTTTTGAAAGTGGGGGGGGGGGGGGCAGGCTCATTCAAAAAATCTTGACAAGCAAAAAAAAAAAAAAAAAGAAGAAAAAAACACCAAAATAAAGACTTTAAAAAAATCTTCAAAATCCTAATCCGGGGGGGGGGGGGGGGCAACTCCATGATAATTCATTTTTTTATATGTAAATTTAAAAAAATTAGTTGCTGCGAGAAAAAGTGGGGGGGGGGGGTAGCTGTTGCTACGTGCCTGAGATGTAACCTATATATAGACTAAATGAGATAAAAAGGCCGACAAAATGAGGGTTAAATTACAATCACAAACCACGAGCTATTGCTTTCACCATACAGAAAAGATGAAAAATAGAGGATGGAATAATATTAGTTTGGATGAGAAACCACTAGCTTTGGCCCTCACTATGGAGTAAAGATGGCAAAATAGTGGCTAGAAAATAGAGGTTAAAATGATGCTAGTTTAAATGAGAAACCACAAGCAAGCTATTGCCCTCACAATAGAATAAAGATTGAAAATAGAGGACGGAATAATATTGGTTTGAATGAGAAACCACAAGCTAGCTATTGCCTTCACCATAGAGACAGATGGAAAATTGAGGCTGAAATGATGCTCGTTTAAATTACAAACCACTAGCTTTTGTCTTCACCATAGAATAAAGATTGAAAATAGAGGGTAAAATAATGCTAGTTTAAATGAGAAACCACTACGTAGCTATTGCTCTCACCATAGAGTAAAGGCGGAAAATTGAGGCTGAAATGATGCTCGTATAAATAAAAAACCACTGGCAAACCCATTGACAAGCCATCGTCGCTATAGAATAAAGATGACAGAAAAGAGACTGAGATAAATATGCCGGTTTAAATGATAAAGCCCTGCTTGTACTCTTACAATAATATTAAGATCACAAGAAAGCCATTACAATTTGATTTTATTGGGAGAAACATGACAAAATGACAGATACTAGCTGTTACACGATAGTGTTGAGATGATAAAGAAGAGAAGCTTTGATTTCCTGTAAGTCAAGCACTATGTATATATTGTACAAACTGATGACGAGGAAGTATTAAAGCCTTCAACACACTTATCGACCGGAGCTAAGTGGAGCTCTCAGCACACTGTTGACAACGTATGTTATAAAGGAGAAATTTAAGTCAGAATGGAAAATCTATTTCTAATTTGTTTTGTTAAAACCAAACTACATGTATATATTACTTAGGAATGAATGTTGGTCAAGTTTTTTTTTGCAATTCTTAAATGAACTTTTTTTAATGTTAATTGACGAGTGTGAATAATCTGATTATATTAATTCTCTCCCCCCCCCCCCAAGGTGCAATGAAAAACAATTATGGATCATTTAATTTGCTTATTAATTTAACATCGCCAGCATTTAACTACAAAAAACCCAAGTACCTTTGTACGTCAGCATGTTATATTAAAATAACCATGTGTCTCCCATTTCCCCACATAGTGACTACCTGTCAATATTCGAATCAAATACCTGACGTATTAATTGACAAACATAAAATAAAAATAAAATTTATTTGATGACTCATTGAAAACATTACTAAATCTAAATACTCTTCATTTCAAAGTACAAAAATTCAAAATAGATCAAACATTTACAAAAATAAAATATATGCATAAACTGGAAAAAATGGAAAACAAAAATAATTCTAAATAGCGCTCTCTCTCTCTCTCTCTCTCTCAAAATTGTAATGTTTTCAGAGATTTCAGAGGAATATCTGATCTCTCTGCCACCCGTTAAATTCAAAATTGACAACATGACATTATATACCGACTATCCACAGGAGTGATTTTTCAACAAATATGGTTGATTTTTCAAAGTCTGACTGTGAGCAATCTTTATTAAGGTGGTATTGGGACACTTTCATGTTGTGACGTATTGTTTATCGAAATAAACAATAAAATGAAATGTAATTATATAAGTAGTTTCTTTTCCATTATTGTCACCTAACAGAGTAGCACAGTGGGATAGAGGTTTTTTCTACGAATCTGTAAGTCATGAGTTCGAATTCCGCTCGGGGTTTTACAATTTTTTCCTCTTCAAATATTTTTAAAAGCTATTTTTTGGTTAAAAATTGTGAAATTATAAAAGTCTCAACCGACGAAAGTATTTCAGTCATAATTTACTTCAATCTACGTTAATATCGACAGATACCCTATACCACCTTAACCGTTGTCGTAATAAGTTTTTGAAAACAAATTCCTCAATTTAAATCGTTTATGAACTGATGCTTTCGTAAAAACTACGAATTTTTTCACACTCTTGAATACATTTTCAAACAATCAACACAAATTAAAAATAGAAGAAATACAATAACAGAAGTAAAAAAAATATGAAATTAAAAATATTTTAACTGGAAAAAAGATCTTTGCACCATCAGTTTTATTTTTGCTCATCGTCGCCCGTTTCCTGTATAGGTGGCGCTTTCTTCGTGAAATCCACGAACGTGTACTCTGTACGGTCGTCGTCCCCGTGGATCAGGGGATTCTGGTCAGGGGTCTGACTTCCGGTGTAGTTTGAGAAATCAACGTCGATGTAAATCAAACCATCTTGATTCTTTAAAAAATGAAGAGAAATGATTTTTTTGGGTTATATTTTTATGTCTCCTTCCTGAATAATGTTTTATTGGGAGTTGATTTTAATCAACTCTCCTATGCACTTACTCAGACAAACCGAAAGTGAAACAGTGTCTGGACCTCAGCACAAATCATTGCTGCTGACAAGTGTTAGTTCTTGAAAATAATTGATGAATTCGATGTAATGTATGCTAAAGCATTGTTTTTCAAGGAAACTTATCTATAAATACCTTGAAAATAATCAGATTTTAAATGGTCGGGACAATTTATTTTTTGTAGTCGTATGTATTCCTACGCCAGAGTTCAATATAGTCTCGTTCAACTCGACGCTCGGCTGTCTCCGTAAATCCTTGTCGAAGATTTACGGTGTCAGCCGAGCGTTTGGTTGAACGAGACTAGAGTTCAATATTGCTTGGATCCATACAATTTTCGAGAAATATTTCTATCACTGATACATAGTTTTATTGAATTAATGTTATCTTTAAATATTATTTAACATGATTCATATGGGGGTTTTTCGACATTCTTGTCGAAAAAGTCCAAAAATCCATATTTTAAAAATGTGCGTAATTCAAATTAGAAACTACATGTACTTGTCATGCAAAATAACATATCATTGATTTCAAAATGAATAATATAAAACATCCCGTCAGTTCTTAAGTACTTTGATTGAGAGTGTATTTGATAAATCTACGGTGGTGATAATAAGAAAATATTGACTATTTAAAAAATCGAGAGAAATTATTGTCTGATTATATTTTTATGTCTCCTTCATGAAAAATGTTTTACTGAGAGTGCATTTGATAAATCTGCGGTGGTGTAAATCAAAACATCTTGATTGTTACAAAAATAGAGACGATTGGTTCGTTTTCTCTATTCAGAAGTCTCCTTCATAAATAATGAGCATGTTTTTTAAAGAATATATTATAGGGAACAATGAATAGCAGATCATATGTGTTATTTAAGTTACTATATTTGTTTAAAGCTATACACGCTATAATTTGCGTCAATTTTGAATAAAGGGGAAAATGTATGTGTTTGATTACTAATAAAAGTTACCTTTATTCTGCCAATTATAATGCTCAATTCGATCACGTAACAAATATATCAAATATTAAACAATAAAAAAATATTTATTTTCCTGCCAGGAAAGTAATGCCTTCTCGTGAATATCAATATATCACGTGATATCGACAGCTAAATTTAGCTTATCATACCAAAACTGGTGAAGGGTCAACATCTTCATAATTGTGATAGTTTCACAAAGGAAAGGGTATTTCCAGTAAAGCATAAATTTGTTCGATATACGAGTACAAAGAAAAGAAAAAAAATACAAGCCTGTGAGTAGATATGAATACTTCCTTTAAAAAAATGGCGTAGACCTGTGTTTTTCCCCTATGTGCTATTTATAGATCCTATAAGTGTTAATGCAGAAGTAAGGGTATCGTGAATGACAAACGTATTTTACTCATTATACATGTATGTGTTTCAAATTAACACCTGTTAAGCATATTAAAAATCAAATTGGATATTTAATTAGGCAAACAATAACGACCACCTAGTTCTCCGCGGACATGCGCAATGAGGTCGGTTTGCTCTTCCTTCATCAATATTCATGTAAAGGTATATTTTCCTGGCAGGAAAATAAACAATTAAAAATCTATATCTTTGTAACGAGATGGAATTCACCATTGTAATTTACAGATTAAGGATAACTTTTATAAGTAGACAAACACATGCGTTTTCACTGTCATTCAAAATTGACGTAAATTATAGCGTGTATAGCTTTAAACTGTACCATAGAACAACTATAATATATATACTATTCAATCGCTGACTAGAAAGGCACTATACATAATATTTAATCCGTGGCATTTTAATAAAACTACAAAATATTGAGTGCACGTCCATACGACGTTGATATAGCATACCTGATTTTGTATTCATGTAGTGCACAATGACGCAATTTACAAATCAATTCAATGTGAATTGAATGATGCAACCCATGTTTGTGCATATATCTACATAAATACATAAAGTACCATCCAGTTGTACGAAACTTTGAATGGATTGTGGAATGAATATCCCAATTTCTTACTGGATGTGCTAAGTATACGCTTTGCTATCATTACTTTTCAAATAGCCCCCCTTTTATAACTATATATTTGCATTTCCATTGTTCTTTCCCACTGTAAGCCCATACGGAGGAGCTGCAATTATTTCTGTATAATCGCAATTGCTCTGTCAGTATACTATGACGTCATAAAGGTGTAACGTTATATATACTTTTCCATGACGTTATAGATTTAAACCACTATACGATACATCATGTGTTTTTCTCCAACTCGATTAAAATTGACGTATTCACATGTAATAATAAAACATGTTTTTGATAACATTTTAAAGGAATTACTGTTATAACATATCATTGATTCTGTTAACAAATCTATGTGAATTAAAAAGATACATTACAGTCTGAATGTTTACATTTGAAGTAATAGCTAAATGTCAAGGTCTAGGCTAATACAGGGTATTTGCGAGTGGTAAAATGCAAATATAAGTAATAAACAACGATTATTTAGTGAACATGGCGTTATGAATAGCAACTGCTCTGCTGGCATATTTTCCATGATGCGCTAGCGCGCATCATGGAATATGCCAACAGAGCAATTGCTATTCATAACGCCATGTTCACTAAATAACGTTGTTTATTTCTTAAATAACTACAAGTGTTTGAATACATCTAGTTTGAATCTATAAGTTCCAGTTCCAGTTATATGACTCCTCTTCTACCGTGAATTCCACCGTTGACTATAAGTACATGTATCAATTTTTCATTGTCTTTGTTAAGTAAATATTTCCTGACCTGCTGTCAAGATTTAAGGTAATTATCCATACCTACATAAATACACTAAAGTATCATCCAATTCTACGAAACTTTGGATGGATTTTGTGAAATGCCCTAAAATATCATACTGTATTTACCCAGTATACGCTTCGTTATGGTTACTGTTCTAAATAGGTCCCCTTTTGATATTACGTATATAACTACATGTACATGTACCAGTGCTTGAGTAAACCTAGTAATACATTGAAGCTACAGGTTTAAGTACAAATTTCAGCTATCATACCCTTCTTCTACCATCATTGACTATAAATATTAATTTATCATTTTCTGTTATGTGGAAATTTTGTTTTTATGCACAATGGCACAATATAAGTACTAGTATTCATATAAGTATCACCCAATTCTTCAAAACATTGGATGGATTTTGTGAAACGCCTTAAAATATCATACTGTTTATGCTATCATTACTGTTCTAATTAGGTCTCCTTTTGATATTACGTAAATAACTACAAGTGTTTGAATACATCTAGTTTTACAGGTTTAAGTACAAGTTTGAGCTATCAGACTCATCTTCTTTTATGTAACACATATAACTACCAGACTGAGTGTTTGAGTACATCTCGTACAAAATTAAAGCTACAGGTTTAAGTACAAGTTTCAGCTATCAAAATCATCTTCTATCACTTAACACATCATTGACTGTAAGTATTAACTTTTCATTTTCTTTGTTAAGTGGACATTTCCTGACCCACTCTCAAGATTTACCGACATAAATGTCTCGACAGAGCTCGGAGAAAAAACACCTCGAATGTATTACCTAGCGTCCATGACAACCAACATTTAATAAAACTTGATATAAATTGAACATATTTTACGATCTGACTGTTGAGATGTAAGTAAGATTTTAGAGTCAATAGTATAATCTAAAATAAACTACAGAATAGACGTACGAGACTGTCTAGCCGATACTTATTTTAATGGAAAGCGATTCCATTTTGTCTAAATTCTAACACCCGGTAATGTTGATACACTCGAGGTTTTTTTTCTGAGCCTGTCGGAAAGGTCCAAGAAGTTGCGATTGCTCCTTTATTCCGTTGCTATCTAGTCTTTTGCTATCTCCTACTCCTAAAGATATCCACAAAATAATTAGATAACTTGACCACATGATAATTCGATCGCACTTACGACTTTCCTAGACTCGACGTTCCCGTATTCGCCTTCTGCCCCAGTATCCTTTTGTTCCTGTGCTTTACTTCCCCTTTTGACCTTTGACCTTTTGCCTTTCTGACCTCTGATTGGTTTGATTGCAGGTTTAGTTTCTTCCGAGTTTGCATACAGATTCTCGTGTTCTTCTGGAAATGCAAGGAACCACATTATTTGATTAAACCTATACTAGCATTAGGTTTCATATTTCTATATTAAGTATCTAGTATTCTGACTGTGCCTATTATTAATATGACTTTTTTTACCTTATAGCTAGTTATATATTAGTTGCTGTTGCTAGTAATTTTGAGAGAGAGAGAGAGAGAGAGAGAGAGAGAGAGAGAGAGAGAGAGAGAGAGAGAGAGAGAGAAATGAACATTAAAATGATATACAGTTCTTGCAAAAGAGGATGACAAAATTTGCTGTTTTTTACCATTTGTATTAGCGTCGGGTTGTTTTCCTTTTTTCTTTAGTAAACTCTTGTCTACAGATGCATACATGTCACCACAAGGCGCCGGGCTGTTGTCTGTGTTAGAGATTGTTTTGTCATGTTATGAGTCATGATGCTTTGTTAGAGAGTTAGATAAAAGAGCAGAAGAGAGCGAGAATATTACCTTTTTTATCTACTATGACGTCATTCATCACTACGTCAGCATTGTTTTTGTTTCTTTTCTGGTCACTTTTGTCAACAGAAGCGTACAATACTACATCAGGTTGTCTACTGTCGTCCACTTTAAAATGTAAAACAAAAAAACATTTTATACATCTGTTTAACAAGTGTATTTTGACGATGATACTGATGATAATGATCGTAATGATGATGATGGTGATGATGATGATGATGATGAGTATGTTTAATCATCCTTATTCCCGTATTATTTTGTTATCATTTCGTTATTTTCATAATAATTATTAATTTAATTATTTTGACTAAATTTGAGCATTTTTATAAACATGAAGCAGGCAATTGTATATATCCTTCTTTTTTTATTTTTTTTCACGAATTTAATTACAACATTGCAGTTAATCGTGCATGACTCCTACGTTTGACGCTTTCTCGCTTTTTCTCGATCTTCTTTCTCTTCAAGAAGTACAGAGCTAGGATAACAGCCACCAGAACAATGATCACAAAGCCAGCCAGCAAGGCGCCAATGGTCCCACCCTGGTTCGCCAAATTTGACTGGCTGGGTATTGCTGAAATAAGACATACTGTAAATCAACTTTTATTTGCGTGCGAGAAATTTTCGCGAAGTTTGCGAGAGCCTAGTCGTCGCGAATATTTATCGCCGCGAACCAGTCTTTATGGTATGGTTGTTTTAACAAAATACGGGGCTGGATAAGAACTAGTTTATTGGAAGTAAATCGGGAAATAAAGTCGCTGCGAATAAATGTTGGTTTACAGTATTCAAGTCACGACACACTTTGACTTGAATAACAGACACTAAAACCGTTTCGATACGGTTTCCTAGAGACAAACAATTTTCCGGACATTCTAACAAATCTATTTATGTTTTTGTTTTGATTAAAATTCCCTTTAAACGAAAGTCTCTGTAGGGCCAATGCATTCATTTAACATCTTTTATTTGTTGATGTTGATTTTTTCAATGAATTATCAATGAATTATACAACTATAAATTATCAAACTAAATTCAATATAATATAGGAAACATGTTGTAGTGAATGCACCTATTCTTCACAGAGAATCAATCTAAATGTGTTCAGGGCTGCTTGAAAGTGACTGCTTAGAATAACTGATTGTGTTTCAGCGACCAGCCTCCTTATAAGAAAGAATTTAATGTGAAACATAATTTAAAGCATTATAATAAGACAATTATATGAGGCGATTTTTGGGAGTTGATTTTTATCAACTTTCTTATGCAGTTACTCTGACAAACCGAAAGTGAAACAATGTTTAGACCAAAGTACAAATCGTGGCTGCTGACAAGAATTAGTTCTTGAGAATAATTGATAAATTCGAAATAATGTATGCTAAAGCATTGTTTTTTAAGGAAACATTTATAAATACCTTAAAAATAGTCAGATTTTAAATGGTACGAACAATTTAGATATTTTTTGTAGTTGTATGTATTCTTACGCCAGAGTTCAATAAAGTCTCGTTCAACTCGAAGCTCGGCTATCTCCGTAAATCTCCGACAAGCAGAGAGTCTCTTTTGCTTGTCGGGGATTAACGGCGACAGCCGAGCGTTGGTTGAACGAGACGAGAGCTCAATATTGCTTGGATTCATAAATTTTTCAGAAATATTTCTATCACTGACACATAGTGTGGTTGAATTTATTGCGTGGACCCTGAAGTCCACGCAGAAAATATATAAGCGAGGTTAAACCGGATGCTATGGGGAAAATTCAGCCTGCGCATGAGTTAGTCTGGTTCCTGTGCGTAATGGGTAGCTGAGGGAACCAGGTTAGCACACGTTTATCTGAATCGGGATTCCGTGCCATATGCACACATAAGTTCAAAGGCGCTGTAATTGTAAAGTTGTCAGTAAACAGTACAGAAACAAAGTATTCCTTTAAAAAAATGATTGGCATGTGACATGAATTATCAGTATTATGAAATAAGTTAATGTTATGCCGAAACTACAACATGCATCATTTAGCATAAGTTGCAATGTTTTGTTGTTTTCCGAATACACATGTAGCTTAACTTTACTTTTATAGTAGGCGGGGCTAGAGAACTTCCCGATTAAATTTTTTAAGCATTTAAGTATGATTGACTGTATAAAAGTTTAAATCTCAAGAAAAATGCATCAAAATATGAAATTGTTAATTTACACAAAGCTGTCACTGCATAGTTAACAAAGTAGTGCGAATCGTCATGTGTGCGCAAATAGTAGAATTCACCGAATGCCTGATACTATACATGCAAATTTCATTCATAGATATATCATAATTATTTGAGATGTATGAACCCTTTAAATTCTGAGTTAAAAAGTCAGGGCTATACATACATGTATACGTAATACAACGTACAAATTTAGTGGTTAAAAGCAGAGGGCTAGAGTCGGTGGAATCTCTGATAATCTTAAGGCTCTCACGTTTTCGCAAATACAAATTAGAAACTACATGTACTTGTCATGCAAAATAACATATCATTGATTTTAAAATAAATAAACATCGATAAAATCAACTCCCGTCAGTTCTTCGGTACTTTGATTAAATTTTGAAATTATACCAAATTTAACATCAAGGTCATGTCATTTATTACCCTTGACAATATTTACATAAACAACATTTTCGCAGACAATATATAACAACTGAGCAAAAGAGAAAATCAATTATCGAAACTTATTTTGTAAGGTTTTATTAGTTGTAGCTTACCTTTCACTGTAACTCTTGTATCAGCAGAAAGTAAAGAACAGTTTATCCTGTTACAGCTCTGTATTCGAAACAAATATTCTTGACCCGGGGACAAAAACTCCGGGTCGAAATAGACAAGTCTTCCTTCTCCTGGATCTGATACGTTTCCAATTACTTTCCAATTGGGACCTTCCATTGCAGACAGTATGAAAAATTGCTCAGGTCCGCCATTGAAGCCGGACACCCAGGTCAAATTGACGGAGCCGATGGCGTAGGAATATCCAGTGAAGTTAGAGGGGGTTTGTGGTACGTCTTCATATCAAGAAATCAACAAAAACAGATTTTAAAATAATGGAGTAAAATAATGAACGTCATAATTTAAGTTCATTTAAAGAAAAAAAAGTAGGTATATATTTAAATTTCATTTGATGTCATTATATATGAAACTATACTATATACATAAAAAGTAAAAAAGACCCCCCACCCCCAAAAATAACACCCCCCCCCCCCAAAAAAAAGAAGGAAAAAAAGCATGCGCGATCATATTTAATTTATAATTAAAAGTAACCTTCAGCGTTGATTGTGATTCTAGTGACTGTTTTTCCTTTGTATGACAGTGTGTAGTTTCCAAAATAAGTATGATCATTCACGGGGATGACGCTTTCGATCACGTGTTTGTATGAAACATCTCCTTTAGAAATAATTGTCCTCGCAGACACTTGCACAGGACCGCCCCACTTGAAGTCAGATGGTTGTGGAGGAGGGTTAGCAATGATTGGAACAGCAACATTTACTGTGGTATCCATTCCACTCTTTGACCCATATGTGGATTTGAAACTACCGGCTTTATCAAATCTGGTGTTACCTGCAGATTGCAATTAATACAGATACTGTCATATACCTTCCATATTATCAATTTTGCTGTGAGCATTATTAGTTTTTAATGATTTTTATATGAAAATGAAATTACATGACATGAAATCTGTAATCTAATATATTTTAACTCCTTGCAATTGTCTTAAATGATTTTTTTTCTTCAAAATAAACGAACATGACTAGTCCTATCTTAAAGAAAATAGTATTTTAGACAAGCTTTAATATCCAATGTTCATTTAACAACCAACTATCTTTCTTTTTGTATATTAGCCAGTTAAGACTTGATAACAAGTGGACCTGATTCTTACATAGAACGTTGATGTTTATCACTTTTTCTGTGTTGTTGAATCCTGTAGAATTCCCGCTACATCTATAAGTGTCTGTGTCGGTACACTGAGCAGTGTCTATGGTGTAGTTCAGCCATGTCCCCTGCATCTTACGGAGTTCAGTGTCTGAATGGCTTCTACTTAGGAGTATTGTTGGGGCCGGGTTTCCACCCACCCGACACGATATTCTCAATGGTGCGTTTTCATTCAACTCGATATTACTTTTTGTTTGGCCATTAATATACAAGAGAGTGTCATCTAAATCTAAAAAGAAAACGATTAAATACTTTATGTCAGCCAAGTTGTTTGTATATTGTTTTATCATACTTTTGTTAAATCTTTCCTTTTTGAAAATCAATAGGTAGCATAGTGTTCTCCATAGCTGAAGTGTGTATACTTCTGTTAGCACTATCAACACCATCATAAAATACGCTATTAACCCCTCGCATCGTTATTACTCATATTTTTGTTTTATGTTGATTTTTTGTTATAAATAGTAAAGGGTTCCACGTCAATGACGATTAAGAGAAACAGGTATGGATTCTTTACAATTTGATTTTCTCTTATCAGTAAAATGTTTCAAGCAAAATATTTATAAACAATAAATAATACCCGGAGTATAGCATGTGCCTAAAACCTTTCGGAATGCTATCACTCAAAGGTTCAGGAGTTTTTGTTTCCTGAAATTTTTTATCCGACTGTTTCTCACACTGAAGCGCTATATATCATTGACACTAGCAATTAAAAGCAGAAAGTACGAACTCTTTACAATTTAAAATTATTTAGATCTATAAAATCTTTAAAACTTAATTAAAAAAAAATGTTTGATTATTACCATCTTAAAACAAGACAGAAGAATATATATGCCATAACAAAAAATTACCACATGTGATGATTTTCTTAATACAGTAACAGTTTACATGCATTGTATAAATAAAAGGCTGTATGATAAAACGTTCGTCTGTGGGTGGGCAGCTATTTTTCTAAACTTGACATAAGTTCCTGTTTCGGGATTGATTAAAGATTTATACTCTACATATTCATCTTATTTGTAAACATAATTGCATTTTTGTTATAAACTGTCTACATTCTTAATGATCTCTAAATCTATTTCGCAAGTCTTTATCTTTATCATAGATAAGCTTTAGTATATATACATTTTTTTGTATAGGTCATTATTCAGTTTAATGCAAATGTACTACAATCATTAATCAAGACAGTTTAATATATACGTTTAATATATTTTTCACTTTAATCCATATGCACATTGTTTTCATTTTATTTGATTTCCAACCGATCATTCAAATCTTTAATAAATCGATATTATCCTGTTCTAGGATCACCTCCGTTCTCCCCAAAACTGTATACAAATCCACGAGGTACCCGGTATACATTGTAATGGACACAAACAATGCATTCGAGAATGATAACAACAAAATTGTTAATAGGTTCATGTCCCGATAAAATACTTACATTGGACATCAAGTTGAATTCCTTGTTTAAAATTCTTATCTCCCCGTTCTGCTTTGCATCGAAATAACAACATATCCCTCTGCACTTGTTGCAATAACGTCCCCATCTCTGAACGAGCATCGCTGAATCCATCGGATGTTTTTACTCTCCACGTTATATTACACGGTGGATTGCAATCCGCTGTACAAACAAAGGGACCAATAGTCTCCCCTTCCCTTACTGTTAATTTGTCATTGATGTTCAATATAGGCACTGGATTGAATTTTATTATGTCCGGTCCGTCTAAAAAGATATATTTGAAAGGAAAAACATTAATATTAACTGATGATTTTAATGTTAATATTTTTTCCTTTTTATATGAATATTGATTTACAAATATGTTATTAATTGATCTATCTATACTTTCTTTCTGATATATTTACATTTTTGCATAACGATCGGTGTATCACTTTTTGATCAACGGGTATAAAATTTTATAAACTAGATTTCAATTCCAAGCAGGTGTCACACAATATCATATTTTGTATTATAAGTGTCTTGGACATTCATTTCATTGTGACGTAGTAACGAATGCTATTCAAAAAACTGCAATGGGGATGACAGAATATGTCGGAACTGGAAATCGAAGCTATTTGACGACAACTTCGGCCAGACCGTGATCTGCCTTAAATTGACATAATGTGCATATGAACACGTAAATAAAAAAATAATGTGTTTAATATTAATTTAGAATAGGTTTTGCTAGATGGCATGCTGCTGTTTCTTTCAGCATGAGATTGGAAATTTGACTGTAGCAGTTTTTGTTATTAATTGACCTGTTGATTTTTTATTGTTCCAACTCATTGCAAATGAGTCTCATCATTAACTTAATTTTAATAAAAATTGAATGTTAAATTAAACGACTCCTTTATCTGGTACTTAATATGAATTACAGCAGTTTAAAAAGGCCAAATCCGTTGAAATATGTATCAAAGTATCACAAAGAGTTTAAGTTACACCATTCTTTAGCTGTTCCTTAATATAAATTATGATAAAAGACAAAGTTAACTGTTCGTTGTCGCAAACGTTAATCGTCGTATAATTGAAAAAAAAAATGAAGATGAATTTTGAGCGCATATTATAATCAAGTTTCGGTATGTAATTTATAAATTGTTCTAGGTACGTATTTCATTGTTTGAAAAAATAATTATTCTTTTTTTTCTTATGAGATTGTTCAGTAAAACAAAACAAAAAAAAACCAACAACCCCCCCCCCCCCTCCCCCCCAAAAAAACAACAACCAAAAAAACTGAAAAAAACCCCGACGAAGCTACTTTTTTTTTCTCAGAGTTGATTCAATTAAGTTACATCAGTCATACTTACACAGGGGGTTGATCTGTACTGGGACACTCCTGTCAGACTCCATGTTGTCTTCTGTCGCGGTACACGAGTACCTGTTGTACTTGAGATCTTTAGTTACTGTAAATTCTAGAGTATCTCTGATTTTTCCACCCTTCTTTGTGTCGTTGACAAACCATTTGTAGGACAAGGTGAAGAGCTTGGAGTAGTAGTCAGGGGCTGAAGTTAATTTACTGGAACACGTCAGTATTATGTAGCTATTGACCTCAACGTTAAGGTCTCCTGTTACCTTCGGCTTGGAGGGTTTGTCTTAAATAAAAATGAAACATGAGCTAAAACATATAACATGAGCTAAAACATTTGTAACGCATACCATTTTGGGTTTGGAAAATATTGTATGTACATGATGAACCTCTTGGAAAGTGTCTGGTTTTATTTTACACAGTTTTTCTACATAAGACCTCTTAAACCGATTTTTATGTTTCTTCTGCAACTCATTACAACTGTTTTAACTAAAACGATGTATTATAACACAATTCAGAATGTGCAAATTGACATAGACATATACATTTTTAGCAAACAGGAGTTAAGCAAAATAAATGGGATAATTCATAAAAAGATTCATATAATAGAATAAATAAATCCCAATAAACAGTACTTATTTTGTGTTTTTATGTTATATTATATATTTTGAGTTTTTTGCCACATGCTTTTCTATTATTCCTTACAAACTGGACTTTAAAAAAATATTAATAGAATAAGAATGATTTATTTGACTGAAATTGTAAAATGGTGAGAAACATGTCAAAAATTGTCATGCTCTTTCCAATTTGAATATATCAAGCATATATATTAATGTAAATAAAAAGCTTCAAGAATTAAATTCTAAATAATGTTGAAATAGATACATTATCTTGAACGTTAAACTTTAAGCAAAAATTGAAAATATTGGTATGAATACAAAATTAATTACTATTATACTACGAAAATACATTTTCTCCTTAAGCAAAAATATACTGCATCTGTAGACTAATTAATGCATAACAAAGAAACAACTTACTGGAAACAATCAGTACAACACCTCCACCTGTCCACGCGGCTTCAGCAGACGTTCCGCCATTGTAATATCCAGCGTCATCCAGTGTTATGTCCCTTATCTCAAACATAATGTTAGTGGAAGCAAACGGTCTGGTGAGGTATGTGTACTTTGTCGACTGATTATTTCCTCCATAACTTACACCACTGCTTCTAACTCCAATTATAGTTCTGTTTTCTCTGTATGTGTGGTAAACTAAATATTGTCCAGCGGCAGCAAAGAACGGCGCTGTCCATGATAGATTCACTGTGTCTCCTAACTTGGTTTTAATTTTGGACACTACAATATATAAGGTTATGAAAAATGCATTTAAAATTTAAACAATGTGACTCATTAATATTAAAAGGCATACTGTAACATTATGACAGATTAATAATGACTCAATTGTCATTATCTGCATAACATTTCATTTACATTAATAGAATTAATATTATAAGTTACTATAAATTCTAACATGTCTGGACTTGTAAAAAAATATCAAAGTATACAAAGCATTTATATATTCTATGTTTGACTATCTGTTTTGAAAGTCACGTAATTTATCTTCATACATAGAATAACATAAAAAATCATGGTTAACCTATTATATTAACAAAATGAATGTCACATCCTTTCTGGTGAAATTGTAGGTTTTAGTGATTCCAAAAAATCATTCCAATTCTTATTTTTTATATATACTGGTACTTTGTCTGGAATAAAATTGGCAAAGCTTTAAAAACACATTACTAATCTTAATAGTTGCATTTGCAATTTTTTTAAAAATGCCTTTTTGATCCCGATATATCAAATGAAAAGGAATAAACATAATATAGCTAAATAACAAGACATTTTTGAAGTATTAGTCTGTTGTATTTTTATGTTTCCATATTTCAGGTTGCCCACAACAAACTGAAATATTTCTCCAAATCAACTTAAATCTAATTATGAGATATAACACGATACATTATAATTATATAAGTCAATTAGGCAAGAAATGCAATTTAAACTTAAAATGATGATTACAAATTTGTAAAGGTAAACAACAGACCCCGGCAGGGGATGTTAACTCCTCCAAGGCACCTGATCCCATCTCTATATTGTTAGAGTTTAAACAGTTTGGATCAATATACACAAATAAGAAATATATTCAAAAAACAAGGTACTTGAAAATATTTGTGTGATAAATAGAGTACCGATATATGACATTGCTTTGCTAACTCTCAACCAAATATACTGTCATTAAATGTCATCGAATTATACTTCAAGACTATATATAATAAATGCAGAAGAAGAAATAGTACCATTGTATGTCAGTTTGTTGTCAACGTTTGATCCAATTGTTCTAACGTTGATAGTGATTTTTTTGTACAGCAATACATCCCTCACAGTGTACTGTGTATCAGACACACGGGTCCAGGTGGTATCACGTGTTGTGTCTCTGGTAATGAGGACGTCATAGGTGGAATAGTTTGACGGCGTCCATGTAAAAATCACATTTCCCGACATAAATTTGGTTGATAATGTTAAATTTTGACCTACAAACACGAAAACACTGCAATGATTTGTAAATAAACTTCACTTTTTAACGAATAACGACGATTAAATCTCTTTTACTGATACAGAAATTTATAAAATCGTTTTGACTGATTTTTTTTTTTTTACATTTTTAGTTTTAATTTCTTTGTTCTGTCTTGTCAAAACTATTTACCATTTGTTGTACATAGGGAAAAGTGGCTCGCATGATTTTCATTCGATTTCCTTTTCGCATGAAAATCGGGCCATAATCATGTGAAAATCAGACGAAAAGTTTCTTGTGCGAATATCATGCGAACATATTCGCATGAATAATGTACAATTTTCATGCGAATTTTTTTTTCATGTTTTTCATGCGACTAGATATTTTTGTCAAATTCATATAAAATTTAATCAAAAACATTCATTCAAATGTTGACATACTAGCGTCTTTTTGTTAAAAAATTGACATTAAGGCAATAAAACAATTTCTGCATGTATTGGACCTAATACATGCCTACATAAAAAAATTAAAGTAAAGCCTACATTTTATCAGAATATACATGTTTTTAATACTATTAAAGTCTTTGTTCGTATAAAAATGTAAAACTTTGCCTTTCAAAAGTCATTCACACCCACTGAGAGTTATATCTCTCTTCTTTAATAGAAGGTCGGTAAATATTAAGATTTTATTACATGCATAATACATGCTAATTGCATTGGTTATTAGGATACATACTTTAAGTCCTATGTTTTTAAGATAAAATTTAAAAGTTTGCATGTACCAAACCTGTTGAACGCAGTAAGTGAATTACATATAGGTAAATTTCCAGCTAGATTTACACATTTATTTAATTTATTTCTATGCTAGACAATGCAAATTTACTTAAAATTCTTAACATTGTAATACAAGTTTTCCATGATTCCAAGTGATATTGCACAGATGGCAGTATATATCAGAAGGATTCAGGCCTTTCTGGTCTTGAGTTTCAGTGTGTTATTGGACTGGTGTTGGAGTAATCACTCCGATTTCTGTATCATTATCTTTCTCTTTCTTCTACTTTAGCATGTCTCTTTATTCCTCTTCAATTTTAACTATCTTTGTCAACATTGAGTATATGCAAGACAAAATATAATTCATAATGCAACTTTTATAAAAAAAAAACCCAAAACAAAACAAAGGTATTGAGTACATGAATAGCGGTGTAAAGAACAAGATTTATACACATCTGCTAAGAATAAAAAAAAGAACTATCCTATTGTATCTCTGTATTGAAATAACTCACAGTATGTTTATTGATCATAAGCAAATGAGATCAAGAGGTAAGACCAACTTTTTTTTTATCAAAGATTTGTTAATCCATGTTTAATTTTATATATTTACATTCTACTGTGTTTTTCCACCAAATTCCGTGATGTCTAAATGCCTCTAAATGCAACAAGTAGTCAAAGGTCAAATTGACGAGTTTTATTATGACGTCACAAACGTTGAACGCTGTAAACTGCAACGTCACAAGCGAAAATCAAAGTTCACGCTTGTGGCTGTTACTGTGGCTCTTCCATTAATATTAACTTACCCTTAGGATAACATAGAAATTTTAAGGTATGAATCACATTTGCAGACAAGGCAAGAAGTTAAAGAAATGTAAATATAAGCATTAAATCATGATTTTTTGACGTATACACTCTCATAACTGCAGCGGTGTGTGCATACAAATTTTCATAACGCGCTAACGCGCGTTACTCAGTTTGTATGCACACACCGCTGCAGTTATGAGAGTGTATACTTCAAACAATCATGATTCAATGCTATAATACATGTAATTACAAACTTTAGAAATATTCAAAACACAAAGCACATTTCACCTAATAAATACTTACATAGTATCATCATAAGGACAGTTTATTGTGCATGATTTCCCAAGTGATATATGTTATTGTTTAGGTCATACAAAACATATACTGGAGCAACAATCATCAATTCTTCTGCCTGTGCAATATTGTTTGAATTTTTTTTATAAACAATCCTACAGGTAGGAAAAAAACCCAAATATTTTATGAACAATTTTAAACTGCATTTGTATACGCCAAAAATGGATTCACCGCGTCAGAGATATTCATTGATAATATGGACAAAAATTATACATGAAGGCCAACATGTTATTAGTAATAAAATCAAGGTGCAGATCTCGGAGAGGGAGGGGTCAAGGGGGTCCAGGCCCCCCTCCCCCGCTTAAAAAAATTAACTTTCTTTAAATCTAAATTATAATCTTTTAAAAGTATGGCTCAACCCCCCAACCTTGATACTCAATCAACCGTCGTCGGACCCCCCCCCCTCCCCCACCCCGATTTTTTTCTGGATTCGCGCATGAATTCAGGTTGCAACCGCGTGTTTTAATTATCTGCAGATTTATTTCTTAATCTTAAAGTTTACTGTAGCATTGAATGACTTATTTTTGACGTCGTCGTGTCAATAACTGCCGTCAGGTGAGCAGACAAATTGAATAACGCGCGTTAGCGCGTTATGATAATTTGCCTGCTCACCTGACGGCAGTTATTGACACGACGACGTCAAAAATAAATCATTTAATGCTTATTTTTACATTCCCTTACTGAAGAAATCAATTGTTTACTAAATAAATCGATATAAAGTGCAGATCACGGAGGGAGTGAATAAGTAACAGCAAGAACAGCTGTTTTGTAAAACCGGTTTAAACTGGTTTTCACATAGACTGTTGAGATAAGATTGACGAGCATGAAAATATAATCCATGATAAATAACTCTTGAAATGTTGCTTTTAACAATAAAGTCAACTTTTATGTTGAATAATTATAAAACATGGTGTTTTGACAACATTCATGAAATACATTTTTTAACTGATAACATAGAAATCACTGTTTGAGAACTACTTATGTAAATTACTCGTAAATTCATACGCAGTGAATAGGTGTTGCATTTAGAGGCATTTAAACATCACGGAATTTAATGGAAAAACACAGTAGAATGTAAATATACTGTGTTCATTCATTCTTGAATTAGAAATACACGATCATAGATTTTGTATAAATGCGGAAGAAAATTGACAAATCGTCTATCAACCCGAATTTTCTACGTATAGTTACATGTAAAGACCTGTATCTTAGTTTAATTTTTCATTGTTTATACACGTATCTGGCAACGTCAATTATTATATAACATGTAAACACAGAATATGCATACACCTGAAACATCATATATCTAAAGTACCTGCATGTTAATGATCCGTTCATCTCCTACCCGGGATCAAGAACTTTCCAATCGCTGAATAAATAATTGTACACATCTTGATGATGTTGATGTTACATGTAAGTGTCTGCAGGCTTGCATCAGTGATCAGCCAGTGCAGGTTAAATATGTACATACGTTTGCAGCTAGAGAACATTCAGTCTGCCTGCAAATGAGTTTTTTTGATGATGTTGATGTTAAGTGTCTACAGGCTTGCATCACTGATCAGTCAGTGCAGGTTAAATATGTACATACGTTTGCAGCTAGAGAAAATTCAGTCTGCATGCATATGAGTTATCGCGGGAGATAGTTCGAACAAGACCTCGGAAAGGAGTATAAATGTTTGCAAGGGCTTACAAAACGATTCAGATCAACCTGTAGCGCTTTATATTTATTAATAATTATTATTTAAAACATATTTAAATTACTAAATCTGATCTGATTTATTGCTTTTTGTAAAATCAAACACCATCCAGACTGAAAACTGTTTATTACATTTGCTTGTTTTGTTTTTTAAGATAAAATTCTAAAGAAGAGAAGAAAAGATCCTTCCATATTCCTCCAGAGTGTCTTTCCGCATTTAATAGCAGTTTCATAATTAAGTAAGCACAATAACTTAGTTTTGTCAAGAATTTGTGTAGGAGATGATAATTATTAAACAAGAAAGCCATTATTAATTATAAATATCATAATAGCTGTATTACTTATATTAATTACTCATATTCAGCTATTTATAACATCAAACAGGAATGAAATCATTTAGTAATACATCAAAATTACTTCCAGAGAACCGTAAGTTTGCACATGCAGATTGACACTTTGGATAAGATTTTAACAGTGTGACAACCAACAACATTCAGCAAATCTCACACTCATGGATACAGTGGTTAGCTATACTTCTATGATTTAAGAACTGTATGATGATTTGGATCAAGGTTTAACGTTATATAAATAGTGCCTGTTTGGGAGGGTAACAGTTGAAATTGACACCCCGAAAAAACCATTGTCAACCCCCCAAACAGGCACTTTTTATTTTGTTATACTGAATGTCTTAATTTTTAAGAAAAATTTACTGCTTTTATATAGGAATAACGTGAATTCTACAGCGAAACGTACGCGCATAATTTTCGCGCATGTAACAATTTGTAATGTTACCCGTTGCTAAGTGCGTTGCTAACGCTGAGGGTAATTGAACAGATAATGAACTGCGTCTTAACCAATCAGATTTCAGTATTTAACATGAAAGTATAACAATAAAGCTTATCTAAGTGATTCAGACAACCGGCTGGAGCTTTAATTCAAGTGTTGATCACTATTGTCTGTCTTAATTCTGTCCCTGGACAGTCCCTGTCCCTCTATAAACTTTCTTCCTCTCCAGAACAACTAAGCAAATTTTAACCAAACTTGACACAAAACATTGTTGGGTGAAAGGGAATTCCAGATTGTTAATTTAAAAATGAAAAGTCACACTTATATTACGCAGGTAGGTTAAGGCAACTCCGATTAATAACAGTCAAAATTATGATCATTTTAAAAACTGTTTATTTTTATGAAAACTATGCGGAATATTAATACCAAGTGAATGTGTTCACCAAGATTTTATTTTTCTACTTCGGAATCGACTCGATTTTTGAAGCTGTCGTACCATGGTATCACGTGACAGTTAAAATAGATCACTTTTTTACCTTAACAAAAAATCAAAAAGTGTAACACTACCCCGAAGTTCATTTGTATGTTTGCTACAATAATTCGATCGGCAATTAGTTCATATTTATTGGTATTACTGCTAGAATCCTATTGTTAATCGCATAAAATAAATATTGTTAATATTTATCGGAAACCCTCTCAACTTCTATAATTTCATTGACAATACTACGTATTCGTTATTTAAAACATCGAAGCACAGGATTCTAGCAGCACTTTTCAAGTAGTTTATGTCATATGCCGTTGATATTTACCAAAGTCATATTTCATATTGTTATACTTTCATGTTAAATACTGAAATCTGATTGGTTAAGACGCAATTAATAATATTTACTATTACCCTCAGCGTTAGCAACGTACTTGGCAACGGGTAACATTAAAAAATGTTACATGCGCGAAAATTATGCGCGTACGTTTCGCTGTAGAATTCACGTTATTCCTATATAAAAGCAGTAAAATTTTCTTAAAATTTTTAAAAAAGACATTCAGTATAACAAAATAAATAGTGCCTGTTTGGGAGGGTAACAGTTGAAATTGACACCCCTCGAAAACCATTGTCAACCTCCGCTTCGCGTCGGTTGACAATGGTTTTCTCGGGGTGTCAATTTCAACTGTTACCCTCCCAAACAGGCACTATTTATATAATATCATGGGGTAGTGTTACACTTTTGCCCTTTTTTGTACACACTGACAGAGGAAAGGCTGGTCAAGCCATATAAATATCGATCTGCTTACCTTATAAAACTCTGATTAAGCTGATTAAACAAAATATCCATGCCTGTATTATCCTGATTATATCCTAACTGACACTCATCTAAATCTAAGGTATCTGTACTAAATAAGTCTTATTTCGGCATTGTTTACACTGCATTCCGATGATTTGTCTCCTGACATGATCTTTTCTATTAAACATGCTTGTGACGTCATCAATGATACTTATACGTAATAAAGAGAAATCGAAGATATATTCAGTTAGAAGAGTTTCTAGTGATATTTTATGCCTGTACTTTTTATAGTTTAAACCAGAGATAAAGTTAAATTCGACAAGTTTCTGAGTAAAATATGACTTCATGCTGCTTATTGCGACGTCATATCGATCAGAGGAATTCAATCGCTGAGAGTTGCCTTATCATACCCGCGTAGTGAAATTAAAACGATAAAAAAAATTTGTGCTTATCTTTTTAAAATCTTAAAAACTCCTTGGTCGGAACAGCTGAAACATGTATGGAAGCATTTTGAGGTGGCGTAGATTCAAATTTGTTCATATGCATGTAATGGTCCCTAGGGTTGGGCCACAATAGAAGTTGTATTTGACATTTAGAAATGTTTTTCTACAAAATTGAAACAACACAAGAGGCTTGATGATTATGTGAGGAAATATTTGAAAATCCTTTTAAACAAGATGTAAAGTACTCTTCAAAGTTGTCCAAATGTTTTGTATTTGGCAGAATAAGGTCGATTTGATAAGTTATGGCTATTGATGCTCAGGTGAGCAATTCGGCTTATATATTAAATAAACTCACAAACTGAAAGCTTAAAATAACAGTAAGGACAGTGATCAAAGTGATAAAGTGAGAATGGTAGTATTCGGATATGACATACAGAAATTTACTGTATCTAATCAAATCTGATTTAACGAGCATTGATCATGTTACTAACTGCATATCATATATCAATGACTTTTGTTTATATCTGCCAATATTAATAATGCACATTCAAAATAGATACTGGTATGCCATTCAGAAATAGGAAAATTTTACGTACACTACATTATGTATATTTTCTTGTTGATTGATGAAGCAACAAGCCTTTTCGAGAAATGGAAGAGGAAAAATTTTAAGTTTTGTTTTCATCTAAATTAAAAAGATTATCCTAAGAAGATTACTGTCATTGTTTTCTGTTGATATTAATTCTGTATGAAGCATATCGATAAGGACTTTAGTTTTCTTATCAATATATAACAACTTATATTCTCAAATTTAGATAAAAAATAAAGCTGCAAACTATTTTGTATAAAAATAACATGATATTTGCATGCTATTTGCATAAAACAATAATGACACATAAGATATACCATTTCACATGAATATCGTGCGAAATTTCAATTGTATGATATTCGCATGAAAACCTTGTCAAAATCGCATGAAGTTTGCGCATAAAATTCATGCGTTTTACTTTTCGTTACTTTTTCTTGCGAAGAATTCGCATGAAACAGTGACGAATTTCATATGAGTTTTATGCGAGCCACGTTTGCCTGTGTACGTTGATACCATATCGTAATGTGCGTGATGATGCACACTTCTATTTATCTTACTTGATGTATCTATATGTAAAGGATATAAATGTATTTCACTTACCTTGTACGAGACAGATAAGTCCACAGCTACTGATATACAATGCAAACAAAAACACCATGCTCAAGCTAATACGTGTATCACACTCCAAAACAGAAACAAATGTAAGAAAACTTTGCAAAGGACTTCGGTATACGTGTGTAGATAAGTTGTGCACTAAAACTAATATAACTTCCTCCTATCCAGTAACTGACCGCCTGTTTATGAGAGGGCTTCAATGAAAACATTCTGTTTTGTGTCACACTTGTAGAGTTAACAACATGCTTCCTGTGAATGACGACAATAGAACACTACACATCCCCACTGTGTAATAGAACACTACACATCCCCACTGTGTAATCGATGTGAGCAACATGTTTTCCATCAATGTCTCTCCACAGATGCTATTCTCTGTCCCTCTTTTTTTCTGTTAATTTTCAGATTAATTCTAGTGTGGCAATTAAACAGAACATTTTGCATAGAACTGAGCACTTTTATCCTTCCATATATCTAATGATGAATGTTTGCCCTGTTAAACCTTTAACCCTAGTTAATAGTGATATTATTAAATGCTGGTGTGATGCATCAAACACAGAGATATAATAGAGTTGGGCCATACTAGCTTTATTCACATCGTTGGACTATGCAGATCCTAAAATACATGAAGAAATCAAAATAAATAACAATAAAAAAATAACAATAAACAATATTATCATATAGCATAATAAAAATGCGGTTTTTTTACATATTAGAGATAAAGATACACTTCCAAATAATTTTACATTTTTAAATGGAATAATTATTTAACTTGTTCAAAGCATCGAAATCTATGCAGAATACTTCTTGTTAATGGTTTACATTACAAACATATATAAATCTGAATACATGTTTTGACAAAATATTTATCAGATGTGAACCATAATCTCACCAGTCATGTAATTGGTCTTATTCTCATCACTTATTTAAACATAATCTCATTAGTCATCTTATTTTCCCTACCTGTTAAAAGTTGCTTAACATCACGTACACGTTTTTAAATTGTACATCACACACAATATGGAATATACTGTTACCAAAGTCAGGGACATAGCCCCAACCAAATGAAACATGCACGATTTATCTTTCTTGTATAATAGAATATTAATCCATACATGGATATGGGACCGACTTGCTTTGGTTGTTAACATTTATCTGGTGTCATTGCCGTTTTCATATATCATCATTTAGTATCTAACTACATCCCTTCACAAAAATACCTATTTTGAACAAAATCATTCGAACTTTTGTGTTTATAATATTAGATTTATGACAATGTATTTATTACATTTTTAATTGTCAAATGAAATGTTGACCAAAAGTATTAGTACAGTTTTATTAAAGGAAGAAAAATAACACGGGCCCAAATTAATATACAGTATTTATCTCTCTTCTAAAATGGAATATTGCAAGAAGATATTGATATCACTAATTGTTAGAAATAAACGTGCTTTTCAGTCAGGACCCTTCCCAGGATTGACGCATTATAAAAACCCAAGTGTATAAATATAACATTACATTATTTTAAAAAATATTATTATTGTCATTGTTTAAATGCAAAGGACTCTGTGCGGTATGGTCAAATATATATGCCCCCGATTTCAACCAATTTTTAAATAGTATCGTATAAAAATCAGATCTTCATAAATTATTGTACAGAGGATGCCTATCACTTTAATCTTAATTGTAATCTTCATTGCTTACTCGCTGTTTATCTATGATGTCACCTGAATAGCTTTATTCCAGCAAACTTGCAAACAAATGAAAATATTCTAATTTTTGCTTTATATTTTGCATTCGGAAGTATAGAGCGCAGGTCTGCTCAAGTACTATTTTAACATATGTTTTTCTTCATATAGTTATACACATTATACTAAAAAAATGTACTTGAGCAAGCCTGCACTCGATGTTTCCCAGTCGATAAACCATCGGAAAACACCCATATTTTGCTTTAAAACATCAATTTATCAAAATAGGGTAATCTTCATGACGTCATTTCTACATTATGACGTCACTGTGGTAATAACCTTTAACACGATTATTTTCAATGTGATTTTAACTATGTTTCACCTTTTTTAAAAGCTTTGTATAAAACTTTAATGTTGGGGGCAAAAAATGCATAATACCGCACATAGTCCTTTAGTTTAGCATGTACAGCATTTTTGAATTATCCAAACGTTAATTTTCCTGTAAACGGCCTTATTAAGGGCCTGTGTTCCGCCAAAAAGGTTCTTAAATTCGAAACCTTGGTTGCTATTTCTATACAAATTATAAATCTTAGAAAGAGAGAAAACTATGGTCGTATTATTTCTTTTATTTTCATTTATTATACATTTTGTCAAACATGATTTTAATAAGTTGAAAACCAGACAATACGCCGTCCATCTATCTATCTAATACAATACTTTTTTCTAATTAATTAAAAAATGGTCTCAACATACCGGTATGTCCTTAATACTGGTTAATATACGTTATTAATACATATTCCGCTAAGTTAATTTCTATTTTAGATTTTTACCTTCGTAAAACATACACTCACTTTGTTCAGGCCCCATGATAATGTTGCAAACTTAGACTTAAGTCAAAAATTGTTTACTGTCTTAATGTCTCTTGATTGAAAACAATGACAAAATTGAAATGCTATAAAAAGTGTCTTGATATAATGTTGTTCAAAAACAAATTCCCATTGTCATTTTATTATAAAGTACTCTTTTATGACTGATCGAAATTTTTTCTTAGGCATAATCCTGAGGCCTGCATTTTGTTTTTAAAAATCTCAATCAACCCTTAATCATGCAGTTGTACCGTAAAAAATAATGGGATATTGCGAAACGATACATCTTCCCATTTCACTTAGTTTTGTGGGTATCTGTTTTAGTAATGTTGTAAAACAAGACAGCAAGAGGAAGACAATATAATCAGCAGAACATAAATGAAGTCGTTGCATTCTTTTTTCAAAGAGATTTAGGTAACATCTTTTATACTTGTCACGGTTGATCTGTACTGTATTACTCCTTTCACACTCCAGATCTCCAGATCGTCTGTTGATGTACACGAATATCTGTTGTTATTGTGACTTCTTGTAACCACTAGACATAGGGTCTCTCTGGTTTCTCAATCCATCTCTGTTTTGTTGACAGACCTGATGTAAGGCTAAGCTTGGCGTTGTAGCCAGGGGTCGATGTTGTTTGATTTGAACACGTCAGTTCTATGTATCTACTCACGTTGAGATTCACTGTCTCAGGGTATCACTGGTGTTATTTTATATCTTATGTTATACATCTCTGGGTTTCTATTCATCTTAGTGTTGTTGACATATCATGTGTAGGACGAGGTGACGAGTTTGGAGTAGTAGTCAGGAGTCGAGTTTGAGCGACTGGAACACGTCAGTGTTATAAATATTTTTATATCAACGTTAAGAATTCCTATGCTATCTTACACAGATGGTTGAACTGAACTTAATAACTCATTTCAGACTTGACGTCTACTACCGTCGCTGTACACGATATCCTGTTGTACTTAAGATCTCTAGTTACATATAAAATCAGTGTACCACTGGTAATGAACATTTCGGTGTCGTTGACAAACCAGGTGTAGGACAAGTTGACGAGCTTGGAGTAGTAGTCAGGGGCTGAGGTTGATTGACGTCAGTTATACGTATCTATTCACGCTGAAATGTTTTGTAACAATCAGCTTCGAGGGTTTGTCTACAAAAAAGAAAAGTCTACCCCTCTCTAACCATGAAAACAAAGAGAAAAGACACCTCCAAACAAAATGAAAAATAAACATTTGTTTAAATTACTTAAAACGAATACTTTTGAAAAAAAATTCTGTAAGTATTTTTTTAAACTTTATTTGTCTATAATTAAAGGAGTTTAAAATTGTAAATTTAGCAAGATATAAATTGTAGGAAATGTAATCTATAAGTATCGTTGTATACGTGCTAGTAATTTTGGCTAAACGCAACCCTAATATAGCTTGTTACCGCTCAAAGAAACTTTGTAGGTTGATGTTAGACTGGCTTATAATAAAGCTTTCAAGAAATGCTTTTATTTATTTTTTAGGCTCCAAAAAATTCATATTTTCATTTTAAATTATAAATCTGATTTTATAACCACAGTAAGCCATGTTCTGTAAGCCATTATTCAACATTTAGAAATTAACATTTCAGAGATCTTATCATTTCTTTACACGATTTTATCTGTCATTTCAAATTTCTGTAATGGAAAAAAGGAGATAAGTACAATAAAAATAATAACTAGAGCAAAGCTCGTTGCAAAGCAACGAGTGGGTCTTCCGTTAATGTCGGAAGTAAAGCTGGACGTTCCTGTAAGATGCACATCTCTTAAACCAATAACAAGAGTAACTAAAATAAAAAGATGAAAAAAAATCGAATTATTCCTGGTACGACTTAACAAAATCCGAATGATTTTAAGTACGACTTAACAAAAACCTTTCTGATTTCAAGAACGACTTAACAAAAAAAATCCGAATGTGTCCAAGTACGACTTAACAATTATTTTTGGTACGAGTTAATATTACTTTGAACATTACGCTATTTTTTAAACCAAGGACGCGGAATCAAAATTTCCGGAAAAATCAATTTTTAAACCCCGATATCTCTTTAATGCATCGTCCGATTTTAAAACGGCGTTCAGTGTTAGATTCAGCTAATTAAGCTCTACAAAACACATATTCAATTTTCATTTGATCAGAAAATTCATTTTTTCGAAAAATTTGTTTTACTTCCGGTTTCGACCGGAAGTGACAGATTTTCATTTCCAGCCTTATTACAGAGGTAAATCGACCAAATCATCACCATTGAAATTTTCAAGCCTCTTTCTTAAAGCGTTTTTGAGAAAAGTCCGGGACAAAATGACTTTTTGAAATTTTTAAAAATGACGTCACGTCAAAACGGAGGTGACGTTCTTTATAAAACTTTAACATTTTTGAGGGACGCTAACTTGCAAACATCTCTGAAAATTTCATCAAAATCGGTTAAAAACTTTTTGAGTTATGAAGCAAAAAAGGAGTCAGAAGAAAAGAAAAAGAATAATAATAACTAGAGCAAAGCTCGTTGCAAAGCAACGAGTGGGTCTTCCGTTAATGTCGGAAGTAAAGCTGAAAGTTCCTGTAAGAAGCAGAGCTCTTAAACCAATAACAAGAGTACCTTGAATAAAAAGTTGAAAAAATCGAATTATTCCTGGTACGACTTGACAAAATCCGAATGATTTTAAGTACGACTTAACAAAAACCTTTCCGATTTCAAGAACGACTAAACAAAAAAAAATCCGAATGTGTAACAGTACGACTTAACAATTAATTTTTAGGTACAAGTTAATTTAACCAAGAACTTGATACTAATTTCTTAACCAAAAAAGCGGAATCAAAATTTCCGGAAAAATCATTTTTTGAACTCGTATATCTCTGAAATGCATCGTCCGATTTCAAAACGGATTTCGGTGTTAGATTCAGCTTAATAAGCTCTACAAAACACATATTCATTTTTGTTTTGATCTGAAAATTCATTTTTTCGAAAAATTTGATTCTCTTCCGGTTTCGACCGGAAGTGACAGATTTTCATTTCGAGCCTTATTACAGAGGTAAATCGATTAAATCATAATCATTGAAAATTTCAAGCCTCTATCTTAAAGCATTTTTGAGAAACGCCGCGGACAAAATGACTTTTTGAAAATTTTAAAAATGACGTAACGTAAAAACGGAAGTGACGTTTTCTAACAAACTTCACAAACTTTTAGGTATTATAGTTGCAGACAACCTCTGAAAATTTCATCAAAATTGGTTGTAAACTTTTTGAGTTATAAAGCCGAAAAGAAGTCAGAAAAAAAAATAAAAAGAACTAGAGCAAAGCTCGTTGCAAAGCAACGAGTGGGTCTTCCGTTAATGTCAGAAGTAAAGCTGGAAGTTCCTGTAAGAAGCAGAGCTCTTAAACCAATAACAAGAGTAATAAAAAGAAAAAGATGAAAAAAATCGAATTATTCCTGGTACGAATTAACAAAATCCGAATGATTTTAAGTACGAATTAACAAAAACCTTTTTGATTTTAAGAACGACTTAACAAAAAAAATCCGAATGTGTTTAAGTACGACTTAACAATTATTTTTGGTACGAGTTAACTTTACGATAAACATTATGCTATTTTTTAAACCAAGGACGCGGAATCAAAATTTCCGGAAAAATCAATTTTTAAACCCCGATATCTCTGTAATGCATCGTCCGATTTTAAAACGGCTTTCAGTGTTAGATTCAGCTTAATAAGCTCTACAAAATACATATTCATTTTTGATTTGATCAGAAAATTCATTTTTTCGAAAAATTTGTTTCACTTCCGGTTTCAACCGGAAGTGACAGATTTTCATTTCGAGCCTTATTACAGAGGTAAATCGACCAAATCATAACCATTGAAAATTTGAAGCCTCTATCTTAAAGCATTTTTGAGAAAAGTCCGGGACAAAATGACTTTTTGAAATTTTTAAAAATGACGTCACGTCAAAACGGAGGTGACGTTCTCTTAAAAACTTTTACATTTTTGAGGGACGCCAACTTGCAAAAATCTCTGAAAATTTCATCAAAATCGGTTTAAAACCTTCTGAGTTATGAAGCAAAAAAGGAGTCAGAAGAAAAGAAAAAGAATAATAATAATAATAAAAAGAAACAATAGAATAACAAGAGGGTCTTCCGTTGAAAACGGAAGACCCTAATAATAATAACTAGAGCAAAGCTCGTTGCAAAGCAACGAGTGGGTCTTCCGTTAATGTCGGAAGTAAAGCTGGAAGTTCCTGTAAGAAGCAGAGCTCTAAAACCAATAACAAGAGTAACAAAAATAAAAAGATGAAAAAATCGAATTATTCCTGGTACGAGTTAACAAAATCCGAATGATTTTAAGTACGACTTAACAAAAACCTTTTTGATTTTAAGAACGACTTAACAAAAAAAATCCGAATGTCTCTAAGTACGACTTAACAATTATTTTTCGTACGAGTTAACTTTACTATAAACATTACGCTATTTTTTAAACCAAGGACGCGGAATCAAAATTTCCGGAAAAATCAATTTTTAACCCCCGATATCTCTGTAATGCATCGCCCGATTTTAAAACGGCTTTCAGTGTTAGATTCAGCTTATAAAGCTCTACAAAACACATATTTGTTTTTGATTTGATCAGAAAATTCATTTTTTTGAAAAATTTGTTTCACTTCCAGTTTCGACCGGAAGTGACAGATTTTCATTTCCAGCCTTATTACAGAGGTAAATCGACCAAGTCATAACCATTGAAAATTTCAAGCCTCTATCTCAAACCGTTTTTGAAAAACGCCGCGGACAAAATGACTTTTTGAAAATTTTTAAAATGACGTTACGTCAAAACAGAATTGACGTTGTCAAGAAAACTTTAACATCTTTGAGGGATAATAGTTTCACATTATCTCTGAAAGTTTCATTAAAATAGGTTGGAAACTTTATGAGTTATAAAGCCGAGAAGGAGTCAGAAAAAAAAAGAAAAAGTATAATAACTAGAGCAAAGCTCGTTGCAAAGCAACGAGTGGGTCTTCCGTTAATGTCGGAAGTAAAGCTGGAAGTTCCTGTAAGAAGCAGAGCTCTAAAACCAATAACAAGAGTAACTAAAATAAAAAGATGAAAAAATCGAATTATTCCTGGTACGACTTAACAAAATCCGAATGATTTTGAGTACGAATTAACAAAACCTTTCCGATTTCAAGAACGACTTAATTAAAAAAAATCCGAATGTGTTCAAGTACGACTTAACAATTATTTTTGGTACGAATTAATTTTACTTTGAACATTACACTATTTTTTAAACCAAGGACGCGGAATCAAAATTTCCGGAAAAATCAATTTTTAAACCCCGATATCTCTGTAATGCGTCGTTCGATTTTCAAACGGATTACAGATTTGAATTCACCATGGCAAGTTCTATAAGACTGTAGTATTGTCTTATTTTGTTCAAAAAAATGAAAATTTCCAAAAATTGGAACTGCTTCCGGTTTTGAGCAAAATTGATGAAGAAATTTTTAAACCCCCCAGTACATTATAGAATTGATACATCTATCATCAGTAAAAATTTCAAAGCGATATCTTTAAAGTTAACGGAGATTTCTTCCGGACAAAATCACTTTTTTTAAATTTAAAAATGGCCGCCAAATTTGAACGGAAGTGACGTAAATGCTGAAACTTTACCATCTTTGAGGCACGGTAACTTTACAAAAGTTCTGAAAATTTCATTGAAATCGGATGAAAATTTTTGAGATATAAAGCCGAGAAGGAGTCAGAAAAAAAATAAAAAATAAAATAACTAGAGCAAAGCTCGTTGCAAAGCAACGAGTGGGTCTTCCGTTAATGTCGGAAGTAAAGCTGGAAGTTCCTGTTAGAAGCAGAGCTCTTAAACCAACAACAAGAGTAACGCAAATAAAAAGATGAAAAAATCGAATTATTCCTGGTACGACTTAACAAAATACGATTGATTTTAAGAACGACTTAACAAAAACATTTCCGATTTCAAGAACGACTTAACAAAAACAAATCCGAATGTGTTCAAGTACGACTTAACAATTATTTTTGGTACGAGTTAATTTTACTTTGAACATTACGCTATTTTTTAAACCAAGGACGCGGAATCAAAATTTCCGGAAAAATCAATTTTTAAACCCCGATATCTCTGTAATGCATCGTCCGATTTTAAAACGGCTTTCAGTGTTAGATTCAGCTTAATAAGCTCTATAAAACACATATACATTTTTGATTGGATCAGAAAATTCATTTTTTCGAAAAATTTGTTTTACTTCCGTTTTTGACCGGAAGTGACAGATTTTCATTTCCTGCCTTATTACAGATGTAAATCGACCAATTCATAACCATTGAAAATTTCAAGCCTCTATCTTAAAGCGTTTTTGAGAAAAGTCCGGGACAAAATGACTTTTTGAAATTTTTAAAAATGACGTCACGTCAAAACGGAGGTGACGTTCTCTTTAAAACTTTTACATTTTTGAGGGACGCAAACTTGCAAAATTCTCTGAAAATTTCATTAGAATCGGTTAAAAACCTTTTTAGTTATGAGGCAAAAAAGGAGTCAGAAGAAAAGAAAAAGAATAATAATAATAATAAAAAGAAACCGAAGAATAACAAGAGGGTCTTCCGTTGGAAACGGAAGACCCTAATAATAAAAAGAAACCGAAGAAAAACAAGAGGGTCTTCCGTTGGAAACGGAAGACCCTAATAATAAAAAGAAACCGAAGAATAACAAGAGGGTCTTCCGTTGGAAACGGAAGACCCTAATAATAAAAAGAAACAATAGAATAACAAGAGGGTCTTCCGTTGGAAACGGAAGACCCTAATAATGACCATTAACATACCTTTGGTACACATATTTCTTTACTACTACTCCATGTCTTGGGCAAGCTAATGATAACAGGTAGCAAAGCAAAATTTCATTCCAATAAGTTTTATTTACCAGACTTTTATTATATTACTAAATAAAAATAACTTCCATTAAAATGAATAAGATAATTGGAACAAATTAACAGTATAATTGTATTTTTTTGTATTTAGATATGTTCAACATATTTTTACTTATATGATTGTAATTCTTTTTTTTCAAAGAAATAGAGCTGCAATGAATTAAAAATGGAAATATTCCAATGAACTGTTTGACATAATGAAGATGTGACTAATGATTGTGTTGCCCTATTGACAACAACAGATTATCCACCTTATATTTTTAGTATACATGTAATACTCCTCTCCACTGGATAAAATTTGGAACGAAAAAACGGATAGTTATGCATATCAAGCATACTGCTTTTATAGTTTTCTTATTCCGTTCAAATACATGTACTATCTAAAATTTATATCATTCTCATAAATGTAAACTCGATAAACGTCTTTACTGAATAAGAAATCACGTCATACTTTAATCATATTTCAATTGTTGCTTTTTTGTAAAATTGAAAAATTGAAATATTTCATATTTTTACCTTATATAAAATGCGACATTTTAATGGTCCAATTTCTGTCAATGATTAAATAATATTATAATCATAATATAAACCCTATAAACTATATGACTGGTATGAACCGTTTTAACACTCGCCGATAAAACACGGCATACATGAATCATATTACAACGGTTGCCTTTGTTTTTGGGTAAAATTGAAGAGGAGTTATATGTCATATTCTGGGCAGAATTGCAATTTTTAGTATTTAAGTGATCCTTAAGTGAATATTAAATACTTAAACCTTATTACGCAAATTTAGACCTTTGCAATTTAAATTCTTAAAGATGATCTAGCTATTATGACAATTGTAAGTGAAGTTTTATTACTTTGTTGCTTCTTAGGGGAAACATTTCAAGTTCGACCCACTATTAACCCCCCCTCTCCCCCCCCCCCTTTGAAAAGAATTAAATACCGTATTGTTCATCTTTGCAACTGCTTCTTATTTCAAAAGATCATTAAACTATTGAGAGAATTGAAAGAAGAGTTTTAGAAACCATATTCATTTTTAAAAAATAAACGTCATTTTATCCACTATTGGACTTCAAATGAGCATATAATTCCTGAATTCTTCTTAAATCTTAATGATTAACCATTCATATTTAAAAATATGATTCAGCTATTGTACAAATTATAAACATTGTATTATCGAATTTTAGAAGCCATGTTTTTTTTAAATAGCAATAAAAATATAATAATAAAAAAGGGTTAAAATTACATTTTTAAGACCTTATGACACATCAGTTGGCTACTTCCAGTCATAACCCCCAAAAAAATGCATAACATGTTAAGGTCAATGGTACTATGATTTTGTCAAAAACTTTTGTTGGCATCTAATTGACCCCTGAAGTAAAAATTAAATTTCTGAAATTATAACTTTTATCTACAGGACATGCTCAATCTTATTCCAAGTGATGGTTTGGATACTGTGTTATTGGAACCAAGTATATGTAAAAAAAAATGGCAAAACAAAAAACCAAAAAACAATAAGAAAAACAGAAAGAAACTCTCATTTTATGACCATATATTGGCCACTTTGATATGGTGAACTATTTTGTTTCATTTGTACACTATTACCCATACTTTTGCATTCCAATGACAATTATTTATATTTTTGATTCTTTTTCTTCTGTTGCCACTAACCAAATTGAGGTCATACTTATAAACAATTAAAATCTTATTTGCACACTCAACTTATTAGCAAGCATGCAATCAGCAAAAAATGAATAAAACTAAACACATTTATTTACATATATAAAAACAATTTAAGTTTTCTATCATTTATTTACATATATAAAAACAATTGAAGTTTTCTATCCTGAACTGTGTTCTTACTAATTTTGATACAACCTTAAGGCGATAAGTTATACATTACGCTAATCATTTTAGTAATTAATGAATTTTAGGTCAAATTTCACAAATATCAACCCAATTTTTGTCGAGAAATATATCTTAACATGGACTTCTTCAAACTGTTCTTTTTATGACGTCATCATTACCAGAGGCACAACACACGAAGCCTGGACCCGTGTGTCTGATACACAATACACTGTGAGGGATGTATTGCTGTATGACTCCATCACTATCAACGTGAGAACACCTTGATTGACTGTTAACAACATACTGAAGTATAATGGTACTCTTTTTTCTGTCTATTACATATAGTTTTGTAGTATGATGTAGTATAATAAATTTAATGTCAGTATACTTGGTTGAGAGTTAGCAAAGCAATGTAATATATAGGTACTCTATTTATCAAACAAATATTTTCAAGCACCTTGTTCTTTAAAAAAAATATTTTTTATTTGTGCATATTGATTCAAACTGTTTAAACTCTAACAATATAGAGATGGGATCAGGTGCCTAGCGGGAGTTAACATCCCCTGGCGGGGTCTATTGTTTAACTGTTCAAATCGTTTGATCATTATTTCAAGTTTAAATTTCATTTTGTTTTGCCTAATTGACTTGTATAATTATAATGTATCGTGTTATATCTCATAATTAGATTAATGCTGGAATTGGGGAAATATTTCAATATGTAGTGAGCTACCTGAATAAATGGAAACATATAAATACAACGACTTAATACTTCAAAATGTCTTGTTATTTAGCTTTATTAGGTTCATTACTTTTCATTTGATATATCAGGATCAAAAAGGCATTTGTAAAAAATGCAAATGCAACCATTAAGATCGGTCATGTGTTTTTAAATCTTTGCCAATTTTACTTCAGACAAAGTACTAGTATATAAAAAATACGAATTGGAATGAATTTTTTAAATCAGAAAAACCTACAATTTTACCAAAAAGTATGTAAAATTTATTTTGTTAATATAATTGGCTAACCACACGTTTTTATGTTATTTTATGTATAAAGACTAAATCACCTGACTTTCAAAACAGATAGTCAAACATAGAATATATAACTGCTTATAAAGGGATCTGGACACGATTTTAGATGAAAATTAATTTTTGATTTCTATGTATACAATTGTTTACTTTTGTATTTTGAATGATTCACCAAAATATGAATGTTAGATGTCATGTTACAAGTGAGATACAGACGAAAGAAGTCGTTGTTATGTAAACAAAGCTTGAGTCTTATATTTGTTTACAAATATTGTAAAGTAAAGAAATTGCCATTTCTTTATCAAAATAACTTGTGTAAACAAGACAGACTGATTCAGTGGGTTCATAAATAATTTCATCACAACAAACAGCAACAGTAGATTGAAACTTATACCAAAACAAAAAAATATGTAAACATAAATAGGACTCGAGCTTTGTTTACAAAACAAAGAATTCTACCCTCTGTAACTCGCTTTTTACACGATATTTGACTCTCAAATTTTATCAGAGCATTGAAAACATTCATATAAACAATTCTAGTCGTAAAAATTGAAAAAAATTTGGAAAATTTTGAGCTCAAATCGTGTCTAAGTCCCTTTAATATACTTCGGATTTTTTTTTTTACAAATCCAGACACATTAAAATTTAGATTAACGTATAATATTAATTCTAAGAAGGTAAATGAAATGTTATCATGTATGCCTTTTAATATTAATGAGACACATTGTGAAAATTTTAAAAATATAGTATTTTTTCATAAACCTATGACCAAGGTAGGAGACACAGTGAATCTATCGTGGGCAGCGCCGTTCTTTCCTGTCGCTGGACAATATTTTGTTTACCACACATATAGAGAAAACAGAACCATTTTCAGTATAAGAAGCAATTGAGTCAGATATGGAGGAAATAATCAATCGACAAAGTACACATACCTTACCACACCGTTTTATTTCACTAACATCATGTTTGAGATAAGGGACATAACTCTGGATGACGCTGGATATTATAATGGCGGAACGACGAGTGAAGCTGCTTAGGGTGGGGTGGAGGTGTTGTACTGATTGTACACAAGTGAGTTGTCTCTTTGTTATGCATTAATGCAATTCTCTGAAGAAGAAAATTAGCTTCGGTGAAAAGGAGTAAAGGTAGGTATGCGGTAGAAGATCTAGAGTTAGTTATACGTTAAAGCCAGTCAAGTCAATAATGAAAACATAGATGTACATATGTCATTAATTAATACGAGTTCATAGAGAAAGGAGGTTTACTGTCGAAAAAGAGTTAGTGGTTAAAATGAAGTCAATTCTTACGGTATAAATATAAGTATCCTTAGCAATAACACAGATCTTCAAAATAAACAGTGCGTCTCTGACAAAGAAAAAGATGACAGATATATATTTGATTTCGAAGTATGTGCTTGATGTGACAATAGATTGTGAATTTTAAGGAATTGGAAACAGTAAAATTAGTTCATATTAAGTTAAAAAGGCTCTTGATTTTTTTTCAGTAAAATTTTAATATATGCATATGCATGTTAACTGAAAAAACACAATCTATATTTTATCCCCCCAAAAAAAAATCATATATTTTTAAACTGCTGATCTTACGAAAACAAATTATATCAAGTTGGGATGAGTATTTTACCCGAATAGTTGTTAGTTTACTTATTGTCTTTAATAAGTCAGTAAGCGTGGTTGATAGTTGTGAATATTTTGTTCTACACTATATTGTTTTCCTTTGGGAGAAGAACTCTATATCAAGATGTAATATAGACTCTAATTAAAAAGGTAAACTTTAATGAAAAAATGTTCTAAAACAAATGAACGTTCTTTCTAAATGAGTAATTTATTGATGATCCAATTTCCTGAAATAATATAAGCATACCCAATAGTTCCACAGACAGTAGGCCTCACACGAAATACATGTGAAAAATATCATACAAACTTCACCTCACACGATATTCACACGAAACGTCAAGTAAACTTCACGTGAAGCTATTTTTAAATGATAATGCATGCAGGTGATTTATTAATACTTGCGTTTGTATTTTGTGGAATATGTTACACAAGAATTGAAATAATAAAGTAAATAAAAAAAAAAGGATTAACATTTTTCAAAACAACGCACTAATGTTACTGTAATTTTATTCTATTTCTTTATAATTCATAGATATGTGCATTCTTTTTATCAATGACAATCCAATGCAAAAAAATATTTTTCTAATTCTTCTTCTAAGATTTATCTCAAGGAAAAAAGTCATAGAATAGTTTTTTTTTTCGTATAGTTTTTACAATTTCTTATTACAGTGTATACTGAAAATGGTTAGTTTGAAACTAATGTTCAATTCATTTAATTTTCAAAGAAATCTATTTTACAAACTAGCTTGTTAAGCTATAATTCAAATAAATGTATTGGCACGCATGTCGCTCTATTGTACCAAGGTCCACCCATTATTTTCATTTTTATTAAAAATCAACAAATGTCTACAAACAAAGATGATTTACCGTTTTTTTAACGATAATGCTTTTATCCTCATAATAAAAATGTGTCAAGACTATGGACACTTTTTAAAAGACGTCCTTTTTTTTTTTTACATGTGTTCGAAAAGCTATCAAAATTTTGTGTAGATTTTAAGCAATTCATAATTTAAGAATGGGCACCGGTAAGTAGTTACAGCATATTATCCTTTTAGCAAGACATTTCTATTGATCAACCAAAACTTTAGCGTCGTTTGTAGAATTATAAGCAAGAAACATAGCTTGGTTTGAGTCAAGTATATGTGTCCAAATGAGTCAAAATGATACATTCGGCAAATGCTTCCACGTGCGCACACATTCCGCTTGCATAAGTAGTTCTTATACAAACTTGAAGCTTTGGTTCAGTATTCATATAACGGTTTACTCAGTTTTATTTCAATTCATTTACCTTTTAAGAGATGCAAACATACATAAAATACAGTTCGACTTGCTAATTCAAAAATGCACATTTTGTCCAACGCGTAAGAATTTCGATCGAAAGATTCATTCAGTAATGCAGTTGACCTCAATGAACTGGCCCCGAGGTTATAAAACTTTCTTGAGTACGATCTCGTACTCCAAACCGTACTTGTACTCAAGGTATCGAGGTTATAAAACTTTTTTATACTCATACTCGTACTCCAGATGAGTACAAAACGGCGATTGTCTGAGTAAGCTATGGAGCTTTCTCAAAGTCGTAATTAAGACATTTAATCTAAATAAAATACAGTGCAAACATTTAATATTGTTCATATTGTAACGTTGCTGTAATATATGCTATAATTTAATCATATTTACATGTATATAAATTAAAAAGGAAAGGTTTTACCTTTTTATTAATGACATATCTAGATATAATGGAAGTGAAGTTAAGAGTAAGGGCGAACCGCAACCAAGATTATCAAAATAACGTTTAGATAGTTTGCCTATTAATTAATGTACATATACATGTAAATCTACGTACAAAATACTATCGTTGAATAGCTCGACTTTTTAAGAATTCTGTTTTTAGTCAAATACGACCCATACACCCCATCATTTAAAACAAAGAAATCAATGAACATGTATCGTTATTTATCAATTTCAATCAGATGTACGTGCTGGTTAATCAATTTCAATCAGATGTACGTGCTGGTTAATCAATTTCAATCAAATCAGATGCACGTGCTGGTTAATCAATTTCAATCAGATGTACGTGCTGGTTAATCAATTTCAATCAGATGTACGTGCTGGTTAATCAATTTCAATCAGATGTACGTGCTGGTTAATCAATTTCAATCAGATGTACGTGCTGGTTAATCAATTTCAATCAGATGTACGTGCTGGTTAATCAATTTCAATCAGATGTACGTGCTGGTTAATCAATTTCAATCAGATGTACGTGCTGGTTAATCAATTTCAATCAGATGTACGTGCTGGTTAATCAATTTCAATCAGATGTACGTGCTGGGTTCCTTTTTTGATTATAGTGAAAATGTAAGTTAGTTCTAAACATTACAAAGGATAAGGGAAGCATAAGAGGCTAACACTTTCTATTACTTAGTGATTTACTTATTAATCAGTGATCATTTATGTTGCATGCCACAAAACTTGGAAAGGGAAACATTTTATAGAATAAGCGGTAATCTGTGGCGAAGTAAAGGAGGTCGCACCCCCCCCCCCCCATTCCCCCACAGCCTTAAAAAAAATTGTCCAAATAAAGTTAAATCATACTCCTTCTGGCAAAGAAAATGTAATACTTGCGAGTTTTAATTTTTTTTTTAACTTGGGGGAATTCTCTACATTAGACTGATTTCAATGGTGCAATATCAAGAATATACGAAAGCCGAGAAGGATCATTCGAGATTCGAGATTAGAAATACGAGATTCGAAATACGAGATTCGAGATTCGAAATTCGAGATTCAATATCTAAATTAACCAATCAAATCATGGATCTGAAACCTGTATCCTAGCAACATCAAACTGTTCTAAATAAAGATCATTCGTACATGCTCTTTCCTACAAATAAATGTCTTAATAGCTCTTATATAGTGGTTATAAAATGGTTAAATTAACATTGATGAATTAACCCCACACAGTATAAACCATTAAATTAGAAATAACACTGTTGGCTTTGCGAATCAAAGTTGTTTTGATTGCCCTGTATGTATTTCCCCCCGAACAATTTTAACCCAAAGTGTATTCGCCCCAACTGTGTAAAAATCGGCTCGCGAAGAAAGATCTGTTTAATCTAAATGTTTTAGCTATGAAACGAAACTCAATGAAATAATTGACATGTCAAAATATAGGTTATGATAAAGTTTTAAACCATAGAAGATATAATGATTTACAACCTCAAAGACAAAAATCCAGATAAGAATAGTGTATTGTAGGGTATGGCAATGCCATTGTCGATATGAGAGAGAGAGAGAGAGAGAGAGAGAGAGAGAGAGAGAGAGAGAGAGAGACAGACAGACAGACAGACAGACAGACACAGAGAGAGTTTTGTAGTGTCAAATTCAGTTTGATTAAGAATTTGAAATTGATTTGATTTGTTACAAGCATATATAGACAATCATTAAGCCTCTAAAACGAGAAAAGAGAGGAGGTAGCTAGGGTAGGGCAGACCAACTAGCAAGCTTTAATTTTAACGATGTTAGCGCACCTGTGATTTACATCGACTCTCTCTCTCTCTCTCTCTCTCTCTCTCTCTCTCTCTCTCTCTCTCTCACATCACCTAGCATTTCCTTTTCCGTGAGGGGGTTTGGGGTATTTGTGATGTCTTACATTAGATAGCGAAAATGATAAAAAAACATGAAATTTTCTTTAAATTGTGTGCGGATGTTGTACGCCAAATATCTGTTTTTTGAGTATATACATTTCAAGAGGGGGGGGGGGGGCTATGTAGTCCTAATTAATTTGTCAATTATTCTGTCCCCACTTTGTTTTCTCTTCGTTTTCCAGGTTTTGTTTTATTTGGCTCGGCAAATTAATATAAAACTTTCTGTGTAACTCCATAACGATGCACTGTAGATAAATTATGAGTAGTCTTACTTTTGATAAACAGGTACATATCCGTACTTGATTTTTAATTTGACTCTTATAATCGGATATAATATTCCAATAATTATAGGGTAGGAAAGAGTAGACGGGACTTTTTTGCGCATATCCTACTGTACCATTCATTCAACACAGGTATTAGCACTCATCGAGTTCGACTTGCTTTCTTTTTCTTTCATCCACTTGATTTAAAGCTATTAATTTTTGAAAATATTTTGAATTTATGGCCTGATTATATATAAATTAGAGCTGCGCTGTAGCATATAATTACCCAAATGGACCAAAATATAACCAAATGAATCTAAATATTTGGACAAAATTAGTTTTAAACGTACGACTCTTTTTCAATTCTAATTGGGTATGTCCTTTAGAAAAATCTTGAACCACACACATTTTAGCAAATAAAACGGCAATTGTTTCATTTTTTAAGGGGAGGGAGGTGGTGCCGGTAAAGGACACGTATTGCTTGTGGCAGTTGTGCTATACTCTCATTTGTTATAATAGGTAATACTACATATTGATATAAAATGAAAGTTTCCAATTACACTGTACATAGCTTCTATCACGCATTTTGACCCGTGCGATTGTTTAAAACAATTTTCAAAGCATTTAATGTAATTCAACCGATCATTTTTGAAATTTAATTTTCTGGATCCCCGCCTGATACGTCCGCCCACTTGTATATTAGAATTACATGTACGTTGACCATATGTACACATTAACTTAATCGGCTATGTTATGGGACGATAACATTTTTTATCAATGTTTTTGCAGGATATGTAACAAATAACAGCCTATTTGTGGGTTTTTGCACTGATTATTTGAGATAATTTGCCGCCATCTTTTATGCATTCCACACACCACTCACAGTTTCTTTATTTGGTGTTCTGTGTGTATGGCGACAAATTGGTAAATTTGCACCACTCACCCCTTGTAGCTTCATCCTGATTACATTTTATCTGGCTAAGTGTAATGTAGTAGTATATTAAATACACACATCTTTGTTTGCAGTGCTTATTTACATCTTTAGAGATTTACTTACAAAAAAAGTAAAATTTGCGTGACTTATATGTAATTATTGTCAATTTTGGTGCGGTGGGGGTAGGGGGTAGGAAACTACAGAGAAACTTAACTTGGCTGTGAAACATATGCTTTTATTCTTTCTTGTTGATATATCAATGAATGAATTATAACAAAATATATGTACAACAATTAATTTTGAAATATTCATGCACAATCAAATAAAAGGTTTTACTGTTCTCTGCACAAGAAATCGGCAATGTAAACAAATTGGCACCCTATCATCGCTACCTTTAATTGTAGAGAGTAGGTATCCTTCTATATTGAAAACAATTCCAAAAGTAAGACTCATAATAAGTTGTTTACTGAGGAAAAGGAAAAAAAATTGTGTTTATTAATAATTCCGTATGCTGTGATAATATCTCAATGATTTGTTTATAATCATAGTACTAGTGTATCACTGTATGCATACATAAAAACGATAAGTAATGCTTATATTAATTAGTGAAACAGGACAGATTATTTATATTTAGATTATTTAGATACATGTACTAATCTTCATGCGGGGATCTAGAAAGGAGGGGGTCAGGGGATCTGGACCCCCTCCTCGGGAAAATTGGAGCTTATTAAATTTACATAGTAAATTTTTTTAAAATTGGCCTAGGACCCCCTACAGAAAAAATTAGCTTCGCTTATGAAGTTCTCTACCATAACCGCATTTTTACACAAAAGGGGTGAATAGACCCGGGTTTTAAACTATTACTGGTGGTGAAATACCTTAGGGTTCAAACGCATCAGGTGGATCACTTAGATCCGCGAAGCACACTGCATTATTACTAGTCTACTTAGATATTCTGTGTAAAAGAAAATACAAATAATTATTTAGTAAGGTAGGGAGAAGTGAACAAAGCATTTATGTGTATATAAGAGCATGTGCGTATGATTTTTATTTAGAACAGTTTGATGTCGCTAGGATACATATTTTCAGATCCTTGATTTGATTGGTTAATTTAGATATTGAATCTCGAATTTCGAATCTCGAATCTCGTATTTCGAATCTCGAATGATCCTTCTCGGCTTTCGTAAGAATACGCGTGTGTTCAATGATGTAACTAAAAACCCCCAGAAAAAAATTTTGGTTATGCTGTCCTTGTGTTCAAATATGACCAGTCACCCATGTACCCACCTTTAAGTAATTGGTTATACTAACTAGTGTTTTAACGACTTTTCCATTGTTATTATAATATAAGCTGGTATATATATTTATCTTTTATTAAAACTTCATTAATTTACATTGTCCCATTGAACTTGATTTTTAAACTGATTAATTTACAGTCATTCGAAAGAAAAAAAATAAAAGGATATGTTTCTTGGATTTCTACAAGACGGAGGGATTTGATGACTATAGGTCTTTAATCTACAAACCTTTAAAAATTGTAAATAATTTTATTACTTTAAGTATACCTGTAATCACGAGAAGAAATATCTCAAACGTCTATTTGAATATCAAAGAAATTTTACCATGGAACATCACCTACCTTGCGATCTTTATTATTTATTTTAAATTAAAACATCGAGAGCATAGACATGTATAAGTATACGTAAGGTGAACTGCATTGTTTGGCTTAACATTTGATTATAAACGCTCGAATATAAGGATGTTGGGTCCCGGTGACCCCATAGTCTTGAGTATTATATTAGTATCTTTCTACAAATGAATATTTAAAAACAAAATTTGGTGTTATGACATAAAAATTTATTCTTAAATACACAGTTATGGAAAAACATTAAGTATGATCGATGTATATATTCTGCTTGAGAATTCGGGTAATTTACATTTAATGAAAAGCTTCTATATAGCTTAGCTGTGGGAATATTCATCTCTTAAATTGTTTTATTTCATTAGCAAGTAATTATTTAGATAAATCATATAGTTATTCCTTTTTTATCTACAGTAACCAAATATTTTCGTCAAATGCATCAACGTTAACGCATGTATTTCGAATTTTAAAGATGAATAGGAAAAGGCTTGCTCAAAAATATCAAATGACGTTACTCAAGATTAATCAAAGTACTGAGAGTACTGAAAGACGGGGTCTTGAAAGTTTGAATTATTTTGTAATTGTCCTGTATTTCCTCGAATATGCTTCCAAAATTTATGAGTTTGAATTAGTTGTTACAATCTATGTTCATTTGGCTTTTTGCAATTGTCTAATACTTTTTCTAAATTTTACTCAATCCCGGCCTTTATAATTGTAGAAAATTGACACAACGGTATATTATGTAAGATAAGACCCCAAGGAAAATTTTTAAAAATTACTACTAACCCGGAAAATCAAACAACTATATCAAAGTAGATAATTTTAATCATTAAATTTATTCAATTTTGTGATCCAAGGGAAAATCAACAAGTCGGGCGGTATCCGTAATAAAAGTTTTATGAAAACCCCAAAAACTCTTAAACTGCTGAATTAACAAACAAAGTGAACATTTGTATACCGATAACAAACACAGGCACCTGACGTTAAAAATATATTTTTTTTACAATAAGATTCAAAGAACTTTGACAATAAAAAAGATTTGTCACGGTCGCCATTTTGATTTTTAAGACCGACTTATCTGACACGATTGTCTTCATTTGCGATTCATGCAAAATTAATAGGTAAAAATAAATCCGTTCGCTACTTACTTTTTTGTGTAAACTCGTGCATCATCTAAACGAATTACGATCCAACCGTTCCTTTCATGAAAAATCACACTCCTAAAATCAGAGACATAAACTAGAGCAGAGCTCGTGGCAAAGCCACGAGTAGGTCTGCCGTTGTTTCTGCGGATTGAAAGTATATATGTGATATGGTGTCAAACGATTATAATGACTAAACTTTCAGTTCTGCTTTTGTTATAAAAACTTGTTGTGATTGAAAGCCTATATAAAACATGTTTTGAAAAAGAAACCAAGAAAATGTTTTAGGAAATCAATTGTCGAACACAGTTTGTGTAGTTGTTTCAAACATTCTTTAAAAAATGTTTAATGGCGAGTTAAATTTGCAAAGGGTAGCAAGCATTGTTATATACAGTATGTACTCATGATTCATGTCAGGAATTGTATTTTTTTTAAACCGAACCCGCCTACAAAACACGTAACCTTTTCTCTAAGATAACTTCTTTATTTAAATCTTTTTAAATTTGTGAAGACTATGTGCAAGTTTAGAATTGTTACGTGCTAACAAAATTTAGTAATTAGTCAATATTGATGGTATCTCTGAACTTTTCTATAGGGAAATGTGTGTCGTCTGATATTATTTAATGATATGAGTAGACTTGGACATTCAAAATAATATATAATCAGCTAAAAATAAAAGATCAGCGGGAGAATTTATGCAAAAACGAGCATCTAAATTTTACACCAGATGTTGCTGTTTCATAGAGACACCGCTATGTAACGTGAATTAAATAACCTTATTTACAGAAATGAACATTACTTCTCTCGACGATGTATAGTATGCAAAATCCTTATTTTTATGTCAGTTGGTGGACTAACTAAATAGAAAAACACTTCAATTGCGCTTGCGTAAATTGGAATTCTGGAAAGGAATTAGACAGTCCGTGATAGAGAAATTCGTAGAAGTTATGAAACTGGTGTTTCTAGATCAAACTGCGCATTGGTGTATTAAAAGACTATCATGGGTATCGTCTGTAGCCACGGTCCGGAATCTGTATGTGCAGTCATACATTGCAAGTACATCGATACACCTTTACCTCTCACCTACAGCCATACAAATGAGGGTGCAACCTTCATATACACATGCATAGTATTTTAGTTCTGGAAACTATTTTATCTTGTATTTTAATACATTGGGTATTCATTGTTCACCTAATATTAGTTTTCCACTGACTGTAGGTAACATTGTCAGTAAATTAAGTTGCAATACAACCTCATAATACACAACTACAATTAAGAGGGTTTTTTTTTTAATCAATTTTCATACAATTTGCAATAAATCCCCAATAACGGACTTAAGTGTAACTTTGAGAAGCGCATATATTTTTGGGGAGGCAGATATGTCGTTATATTATAGTCTGTAAGTCAAGTGAACTATCATGGTCTTTCAAAGAAATAAGAAATCTGTCGACACTTGCAGTACTTTGATGATTTCTATGGCGATCGACTGCATTGCATAATGTAGTCGTATTTCCCAAGAGCAAATAATTTTCTTTGACTTCCAACTTTCAATTATAATATATTATGAATTATTCTGTTCATAACTATAGAAGTTTAGCGTGTTCAACAGGTTAATTTATTAGCCACATTCTCAGGTTACGATTTCACATCTTTAACGTGAAGATGATTGACTTCGAATAATAGTCTTATTGTTTATAAAAGCACCTTTCCAACTGTTACTCAATCAATCACATATGTTCTGAGTTGTGTGCGCTAAAGCGTCACAAGATATTCGGTCGCACGTGGCGATTGGAGTAACACAGACTGACCGAATAAACAAATGGGTGGGAAAGTGAAACACGTTGAGAAAATGTTACACATAAGAAGAAGTCACCCAAAATTATTTTCGACAGATCTGGATATCTTTTCGCCAATTTAAAACAAGTATTCCTTTTAAAGGAATGATCGGCAATAAAGATATATAGATAGCTAGAAGCAATCAACATTATCAGTTTGATGTAAAATAATTTAAAAAGTACTGTATTTTTACAAAATATAGATTATTTTGAATCTGTACACCATAATTTCATCATTATAAATCGTCAACAAATTTAATTTTGAAATAAATTTGGGGAAAGCCGTTCGTTAACTCCTAGTCTAGTTTTATATTTTTAACGTAATTATTAAATGATAATGTATCTTCTTCTTCTTCTTGGGAATACTGATTAGGGCTCTTCACGTAACACGTATACAAAAAAAGAGTTGAATTAAAATAATTTAATGCGACTGAAAAATCATTACTTGCTATTGAGGTCGCATTATAACGTAACCTTGTTTATAAATCAAGCCGTGTTCCTAGCTACTATTATGCAACATCAGTAGATCGAGGTCAGTTCATGGAGCGAGGTCAGTTCATCGAAGTCACCTGCATTACTGAATGAATCTTTCGATCGAAATTCTTAAGCGTGAGACAAAATGTGCATTCTTGAATTAACAGGTCGAACTGTATTTTATGTATGTTTGCATCTTTTAAAGCTGCTTGGTCCGATTTATTTGTTATTTCAGTATCAATTTTTTTTCCATACAAACCATTTATCGTAGAACGTTATGGACTTTCTCCTATTTACACCAGCAGAATCAATCTCCTTTCAAAGTTAGAAATATTCAAAGTAAATAAAAATAATTTCTCTTTGGGCAAACGAAAAAACAATGTTTAGAAAAAGAAACCATTTGGTTTCGTCCCCCGAATGATTGGGGTCATTCAACACGCATGCTCTGCATCGATTGTTAAGAAAACAAACTTCAGAAATATTAGCGAACAAAACGTACACATGTTTATTTGTAATTTGTCTGATCATTTGACCTTTATTCAAAGCGATGACAAAGTCGTAATACAACCATACGCGCCTCGTCGTCAGGGGTGAAATTTAACATGAGGCGAAATAACGCGGTACCCTTTTATGTCGTTTGTTTTGTTAGCAATAATGTGTACGTATTTTTCTTCATTGAAATTTGGCTTAATTGAATGGGAAAACTACTGCAATGTCTATTATTATACATATACTAAGCATAACCATCGTTTAAAAGCGTGCATAAAACAACCATACGCGCCTCGTCGTCAGGGGTGAAATTTAACATGAGGCGAAATAACGCGGTACCCTTTTATGTCGTTTGTTTTGTTAGCAATAATGTGTACGTATTTTTCTTCATTGAAATTTGGCTTAATTGAATGGGAAAACTACTGCAATGTCTATTATTATACATATACTAAGCATAACCATCGTTTAAAAGCGTGCATAAAATTTGATAAAAAATCGGACCAAGCAGCTTTAAGGTAAATGAATTGAAATACAACTGAGTAAAATGTTATATAAATACTAAAGCAAACTTCAAGTTTTTATAAGAACTACTTATGCAAGCGGAATGTATGCGCACGTGGAAGCATTTACCGGATGCCTTATATGGACACAATAGTGATCGGCCGAAGCCGATCACAAAAAAAAAAAAATCCAGCCCGAGCACTTGTCAGCGGGGCGGGAGGAGGGGGACGCAGCAATGAGTTCGCTTCCACACTGAAACGAACAACCATGTAAAAGAAAAACTACAGAGTGATTGATATGTGACCGATATAATCTTATCTTAAGTTGTTTGAAACTCATGTGAATATTCTTTAAAATAATTAAATGCCTCAATTCAGGACAATTCAGGACATTCTTTTATCGTGCCAGCACTTACCGCAAACATGTAACATAGAACTTAAACCTTTATCATCTTAAACCCATATAATAGTTGAAAACATAATGAAATGTAGTTCTGTCCGTGCAAAATATGAAACATGAACGCGTGATAAGGTACATGTAGAAGAACACGAGCTGACCGCGTTCACTTGCCCACTCGCGCTGGATCTCCTCGGCCATATGCGAGGGATGATCATCATTTAATATTTGGGGGGGGGGGGTTAAAAAAATTTAGATATAAAAACCAACCTGTAATTAAGGTCTGACGATGTTTCCGATTTGGAGTAATATCGTTCATTAATATTCATTTACACTCAAATGTTTAATTAAATAAATACAAGATGAACAAACTTGTATAACATAAAATTACAACAGTACTTGTATTTATGGCTATATAAACACAAACACGTTCATATTCATTTAAGTGTGCGTTGCGGTGTGCGAATCTTATGAATTAGATAACCGCTTACCGCTCGGTAGTGCAGCCGTGGCTGATCTCCTCAGCCGTGGACAAAGGATAGAGTACGTAAAGGTACAACGCTCAAACACACACAACACAGAAACCAGGAAGATTTGAAAAGTGTGCAGTATAATGACCATATTCAATCAAATAGAAATTCATTAATTAAAACTTAAAACCCACAATTCATCTATGTCTGATATTGCTTCAAGATATTAGATTTTTTTTTTCTCCCAAGAATTAAGGCAATTATACTAGTATGTTGCAATTAAATTCGAATACCAATATAATTTCCTGAGTGTATACTATATAAGAGTGTGAAAATAAACGGATCTTCTCAGTATTTTTGTGATTTTCCCAAGTATATATTTCTATTTTTGAATTAAACTCTTCCCTGTTTTTCCTAATACAGGAACTGCTCACTAAATATCTTAAGAGATATCCACTTGGGGGCAGTGACTTTCCAGTTTTGTATTGGCGTCGTTTCTGACCTTTTCCTGACATGTAAAATATCAAAATCGTTAAAAAGCCAGGAAAACTTAAGATATATATATATATATATATATATATATATATATATATATATATATATATATATATATATATATATATATATATATAACTAAATTCTATGTTGAAATACTCTCTTCATATCCGTGTAAATTCTTACTTCTTTCTTTTATATTCATATCGTTCCTTACAACATAATTATACTTTACATCGCATGCATGAATCACTATCTGAGTCCCATGAGAGAGAGAGAGAGAGAGAGATAGAGAGTCATTTGACATTAACACAATTTTTTGATAATTTTACCAATTACACTGGATTTATCGCCTATGTTGCTAAAAAATTCATAAGTTATAGATGCAGACACATCTCCATGCTTGCAGATGAAGAAGGTAATATGTACATGTAAATAATGTGTTACATTTTGTTGATAAATAATTAATCTGAATACATGTACAGTTTGCCCACATGCCAGGACAATTTACATGAATTACCGTTCTCTGTCTTTCTCCAGAGACGTAAAATTTCATCGATCGGCTTTTGGAGCATACTCCAAATAGTACTCAGCGGAGAACGTACTCCAAAACTTTTATAACCTCGGTTTTTAGAGCCGTACTCAGTGGAGCACATACTCGGAATACGGAGTACGAGTTGGAGTAAGTATGGAAAAAGTTTTAGAACCTCGGGGCCTGATCTCAATCATAAGATTAGTACAGATTAGCTTTGTATAGATTAGCTTTGTACAGATGAGCTTTGTACAGATTAGCTTTGTACAGATTAGCTTTGAACATATTAGATTTGTACAGATTAGATTTGTACAGATTAGTACAGATTAGCTTTGTATAGTTTAGCTATGTATAGATCAGCTTTGTATAGAATGGCTTTGTACAGATTAGATTTGTACAGATATGTGGATAAGTTTTAAATACGACATGACGTGAGTTTCTTGTCAACAAATGTCCAAGCTTGTACTTAAGTATTAAAACTCAAATTTGATTTTAAGTCTTATTTTTGTGCGTATATATCATGGCATCGAACATACATTAATATTGTGTTGAATGATCTGCATACCGGGATTTTTTCTGATCATTATTTATTGTTCCCCAATTCAAACACCGTTACCAATTTACAAAGTATTGCTTTTTGTTTTTTGTTTTGCGTTGTTAACAGATGCGATCCTTGTTCTTAGTCAGAAGATAAGGATTAAGTTATTCATATCTTGAGTTGAAACTTTATTTATTTTAAAATCACGGTTATAATTTTTTTTGCATATCAATTAGTTTTTCGTTGATATTTTACATTCTAACAATTATGTATTCTTAGCAAAATCCAGTAATATGAAAATAAACGTTATATAGAAATCTAATTTTTATGTTTTATATTGTGTACGTGACGAGATTCATATACATAGTTAAGAAAAACAGATGAATTACGTGTGGTGATAACGAAAAGTGTTCAAGGTGCAAAAGGAAATAACAAACCAGGTGCAGAGCAAATAAGGACCTTTAAAAAATGAAGTAGGATCAAGTGCCAAAGAAGAATAAGCATCCTCTGCCGACCGGTCACACCTGCCATGCGTCCAGTATCATGTCGTATCGGAAAAAAATGTCATTGTCGGGGAAACTGTCGTCAAAAAAATCATGGTCGGGGAAAACGGGTAAAAAATCTGTAAACATTATGGTATTCAATCAAAAGCAGAGCAAACATGGACCTTTAAAAAACCTCAAATACAATACATTGCGCACAAGTTTGAGTAGATACACGTGAATTATTATCATGAAACAGACATGGTTACAAGTGTATGTGGATGGTTAGATTCAGAAAATTGTTGAATTTCACATGCTTTGAAATTAAAAAAAAAGGTATTAATGTTTGTTATTCGTAGTACATATGCCCTCCATAACATATGGAGGTCTATTCTTTAATAATATGCGTCAATAAGTTTTGGTTTAATTAAAAAAAATGATTTGCAAGAATTTTGGACTGGAATATTAAATGTAACCATTAATTTTTTTACTTAGCCGTAAAAAGGAAAATTTTGATTGAAATGTCGGTTCGATGCACTAGATCAAAACGAATTTATATGATATCCTTATGACTTAAAAGATAAATATTATTATTTATTACATAATCAAAGGGATTTTGGGGTTTTTTTAATTACAAATTCAATATTTTTGTCTATTTTGTATACGTATGTAGTTCTGCTTAGCTATTGAAACTGTTCTATTGAACTGCCGGTCAAAAGACTGCGATCTTTTTAGCAGCCGGTCAATAGACTTCGATTTATTGGACCGCCGGTCAACAGACTACGATTCATTGGACTTGCAACGTATTCCAGAACGCGGGTATGTTAAGGCATCCCGGTTGATTGCTATGGTGGCATGGATCTGCCAACACTTGTCATACAATTATTATAATGAGTGATAATAATACATTTTGATTTTATAATGCGTTTATCCTGTGGATGACTCTAACCGAAAAACTAGATTATTTTTACAATTTAGTGAAATTAATATTGCAATATTCTAGTTTAGAAAAAAAAATATTAATATTGTATGTTAATTCTGGCCCGAGTCATTTTTCTTGTTCTGATAAAAATATAGTTACTCTTCTTGGCACATTAAAAAAAACCCGAATCTAATTTTAATGTATATAATATCATAAAAAATAGTGAGTATTTTTTAAAACTAAAGTTTGAATAATTTTGTTCAAGATATGTATTTTTGCGTAGAGTATGTCTTTAGATACTAAATGGTATATAAAGGTGGCATTAACATCAGCTAAATGTTAACAACAAATCACGTCGGTTCTATATAATGTATGATTTAATATTCTATTGTACAAGAAAGAAAAATCGTGCATGTTTAATTTGGTTAGAGCGATTCCTCTGACGTCGGTAACAGTGTATTCCTTACTTTGTGCAATGTGTAATTTTATTATGTATACGTGAGGTCTAGCATTTTTTAAGCAGGTAACACTTATTAATAAGAGTAGGACACATGACATGACTAATGAGTTAATTGTTTGTCAAAACACATCATTGACTTAATATGCAATCACATGTTATGTTTGTAATATAAATCATTAATAGAAGTATTTTTCACAGATGCAGATACCTGTGCATTAGCATACTTATTATAATATTTAAAAAGTAAAGTAATTTGGAAATGCATCTTAATCTTTTAGTATCATGATTAAAAAATCGCATTTTCCAAAATTATGTTGTAATAGTACGTTGTAATTGTTATCTATTTTGTTTTCTTCGTGTGTTTAGGAACTGCATAATCATAGGATGTGAACAAAGCTTTAATTCATTACGTCTTGGTGTTCTATATATCACACCAGCATTAAATAATTGCAATGTTTACTAGGGTAAGAGGTTTAAAAGGGCAAACATTTAATATTAGATATATGACAGATTAAAAGTGCTCAGTTCTATGCACAATTTCTTTTATTTGCTACATTAAAATTAATCTGAAAATAAATAAACAAGAAAAAAAAATGGAAAAGAAAAAAGTATATTTGGATAGACATTGATGGAAAAAGTGTTGCTTGCATCGATTACACACTGGGAATGTGCAGTGTTCTCTCCTTGTGATTCACAGGAACCAGGTCCTTAACTCTTCAAGTGTGACACAAAACGGTTGTATTTCTATCGAAACTTTCTCATTAATAGGCGTTCAGTTATGAGATAAAAGGAAGTGATATTTATTTCAGTGTACTATTTAACCAAGGTTCTATGCAATAGCCTTGTTACAGTTTATTCGGTTTTTTTTGTTTAGTATGCCTTTTAGTTTGAGCATGGCTTTTTTATTAGCTTTGCATATCATTAACTGTGGACTTATTTCTCTTGTACAAGGTAAGTGAACGATATGGATATTCTTTATATATTGACACATCAAGGAAAGTTTATGCCAATTACTTGTGTCTTTCTTTTTATTACGACCATGATGACAAGGTATTCATATAAATCAAACAGTAAATAGTTTTCAACACAGTTGTGAACACTAGAAATGTGGGATAAAAAATATCTAAAACGATTTGTAAAATCTCTCTGCCAAGAAGGAATAATTTACACATGTGATGTTTTTGCAATCAATATTAACTATGTCTGTGTTCGGAATCTGTTTAAATAATTGCGAAGACCTCCCAATTTGTAGGAACTTGTGTCCTAACCATTTGTATGTGTATGGTATAAATACACAATAGAATATGGTCATACCAAATAAAAAAATAAGGTTATATACAAGAGTTGCAGTATTTTTCTATTTTAAGGTCAATTAATTCAAATATCAACCATGTTTATGTCGGGAAAAGTGATTTTTAAATGGAGGCCGTCAAACTATTCCTTCTACGACGTCCTCATTACCACAGACACAACAAAGAGAGGCTGGTTCCGTCCGACTGATATACAATACACTGTTAGGAATGTGTTACGGTATGACAAAATCACTATCAACGTAAGAACACCTCGATCAGCTACTAACAACATACTGACGTACAATGGTATACTATTTCTTTCTTTCGAATTTATTATTTTAAGTTTTGAGGTATATAATTCGATTACATTTATTGTCAGTATATTTGGTTGAGAGTTAGACTGATATACAACGGTATTTTCTAACATAAATATTTAATGATTTCATGTAAATTTTATGAAAGTGGATCATTTGTTTACAAAGTATTTTAAAAAATAAATAAACAATTACAAGATAAGTTTTTTTGCTTTCAAATGTCCTTGAAGAGGTTGTTTACATTTTAATTTTCATATTTTAACAGAACGTTGAGTACCAACTCATTAAATGTCATAATTATGAAAACCTATATTTTTTTTATGAACAACAAAATAGTTTAAAAAGTATTTCTTAAAAAAAATTTCATTTGTCTGAATATGTCTATTACACACGATTTTCAAACTGAAAACAATTAATGCTATGCAATTTGTATCTATAAGCACTAATAAGCTTTAAAAAATTGTAAAGTGCACCTCGAGAACACCTGGATCAGCTATTAACAACATAAAGACGTACAATGGTATACTATTTCTTTCTTTTAAATTTATTATATAAAGTCTTGAAATATAATTCGATGGCATTTAATGTCAGTATATTTGGTTGACAATAAGCAAGACAGTGAATTATATCGGTACTCTTTTTTATCACACAACTATTTTCAAGAATACAAAACATGTTTATAAATCATTGACTTCTAAGTACCTTGTTTTTTTTTTAGAAATATTTCTTCTTTGTGCATATTATCTTCAAATGTTATAGAATTAAAAATGACAATAAGGAACCGCTAACCATTTCAGAAACGCATAAAGCAAAATTTAAATTTAAAGCAGAACAACATGGAACTCTAAAAAGTGATGAAGTTGGATCAGGTCCCTCGGAGGAGTAAACGTTCCCTGTCATCCGGTCGCAAAAGCCGTGTGCTCATTGTCAAGGACATACATAACAGAGTGTTAATATTTATCGAGCTTTCAAATTAAAATAAATGTTCTTGACAAACTAGGGCAGAGAAAATACATTTTAAGATATTAAAAAATAAAACTTATCTTGATGTAGGTTGCTAAATAAAATAAAGACTTGTACTTTCTAATACACAAATCTACAGTGTGTATTGATAAATCGAATATCAAATGATTCGGTTTGATAACATCCTCACTCAGTGGTTAAAATATCCGGCGTTAACCACTGAATCCACAAGTAACAGTGGATCTAGTGTCATAATCCACCGGGGTCTATTGTTCACATTTAAAGTTTTTAATTACATGTATAATTTTTACTTTAAATTGCATATTTTTTTTCGCCAACTTGACTTGTTCAATATTTGTTCATCATGCTTTCTCTTAAAATTGATTCAATGCTAATTTGAGGAAATATTTAAATGTATAGTGAGCCACCTTAATTTATGTAAACTTATAAATAAACAGACTTAATACGTCTAGATTTGTACATAATTTAATTCTGGTTGTAAGGCGCTTTCTGATTGGCTAAATATATATTTTATATCGTATAAAGAATGTTGCCTACGTCATAGTAAGACTAACGTCAAAAACGTATCAATACGCCTGACTTTAGGTTTGAATTTTGTACAATTTTACGTCATTTTAAAGGTCAAATGACCGTTTCTATCTACAATGAAAAGTAAAAAAATTAAATTATAGGGAATGAATTCAATATTGATTAGTTTTATACGATATAAAATGGTTTGAAACAGTTAACGCTTTTTTATAAACCGCGAAGCGGTTTATAAAGCATAAACTGTCCCAAATTATTTTATATCATATAAAACTAAAAAATATTGAATTCATTCCTTAATTCAAAACCGTATTTTTTATCTAAAGTAGGTCAATTACTTTTTATTTGCGATATCAGAATATGAAGGAATTTAAATATCGGATAATGTAAACATTCAATTCAGTATGATGGCCATGTAATTTTTAAAGTTATGAGAATTTTACGCAAGGCAATGCAGCAGCAGATAAAAAATAAGAATTGAAATGAGACTTTTTAATCATTTAAAGCTTCGATATCATCAGAAAGTGTGTGAATTATTAGGATAATTTAGTAGGTTGATCACAACTTTGTATGTTGTTGTATGTATTTATATATATCACGTGACCTTCTAACTTAATACATAAAGCTGATCAATATATTTTGTATTTTTTCAATAAAAGATTAATGTATGGTATTTTAAATGTCCTATAATATTACTGAAGTCAGAAGAATAGCTCCATCCAAATTAAAGATACACGATTTATCTTTCTTTAACAATAAAATATTAAATCATACATGCAAATGCGACCGATTTGATCAGATTAACATCTACCTGGTGTTTTAGCCGAATTCATATATCATGTTGTATCTTAATAAATACTCTTCTAAAAAATTACCAATTTTGAACGAAATTATTAAAATAAATGTTTTAAACATATTTATTATTATCTATGATAGTGTATTTTTAAGATCCGTTTTTAAGTGTCAAATAAAATTGTGTTTGTTTTTATTTTTGAATAGTGTATTAATGATATTCAGTTTATCAAATGTTAGTCATTAACAGTAGATTAGGCTTGACATAAAACCAGGATTCTAAATGCAATAACTGAACAAAGTCGCATTTTATACGTTAATTCAACAAACACGTTGTTAGAGTACTGATTAATGTGAAAATAATTTTAATGCATATATTTCCCGACACAAAACATTTATTGCTCACTAATTTATGATATAGGGCGTGTATCATAATATTTTGTTAATAAAAAGCTTCAAGAGGTAAAAAAAAAAAAAAAATGACAATATGTCCAATTTAAAAAAAAAATTAATTCTGGTTGCAACGCGATATTGGATTGGATGGAATAATTTAGTTTAATTTGTACAACCTGGTTTGCACGTCACAAGACACGTCAAAACGTAACAACGTCAAAAACGTGATTATCCGCTTGACGTTATGTTTGTGCTCTATTAATGCCAAACCAGATACCCAGGATCCGTGTAATATTGTGTTAATTATACTTTAAGGTGTTTAGATACAGTTTCAATTGTAATATGATTTATGTTATATACTAATTTTGAATATGTATTAATTTGTAGATATTTTGTATTACTTAAAAAAGAACGAATACAATTCGAATAAAGACGATATAGGGATTTCAGAATAATTTTATCATGAAAATGAAAAAAAAAGTTGACGCAATAATGTTTCAGCAATTGCTTCAATTTCATTTATAGGACAACTTCGCGGGGATGTTAAGGAAGCATATGGAATCTGAGTTGCATGTAATTCCGTGAAATCACAAATCTTAATTATTATGTACATATTCAAATATCTAAGCAAAGAAACGTAGATCAAAAACAAATAAAAATACTGAAGACAATTTTTTTCCAGAAATAAGTTTGTGTTACGTAGATTTACACATCGATGACGTCATTACTAAAAGTTGAATGTCGTGTGAATTTGATCGGAAAGCATTGTAAACATATTCAAAATATAACTAATCTAAGAACTTTAATAAAGTATTGTGGTGTGATTTATTGAGAATTGAACATAAGAATACTGGGGAAGATGTTAGTTTTATCAATTATTCGCTAAAAGGTATGTAAATTTGCTTTTATTTCTCAGCCAGGCTTTCCTCTGTCGTTGTTTACGACGTAAAAACCCGACCAGAACAACACTACCCCGTATATATTGAACTTGAAATTTTATACGTATCGTTAGTTTGATCAATGCTTATATTGAAAAGTGCTGCTAGAATCCCATGTTGTGTGTTGATATGATGCAATTTACCGTTTTCCGTGCAAACTATATAAAAGTTGGGAAGGTTTTACTAGAACCGGATAAATAACTTTTTAATAAGGACAGACATAGGATTCTAGCAGCGGTTTTGATTAAACTGAGATGTTTTGCTTTCACTTGGTATGCTTATTTTATTTTGGAAACCGCGGGGTAGTGTTGTTCTATCTCATTTTATGTTAAGGAATATACGTAAGCTATTTATAGTTGTCACGTGATAATGTACCAATGTGGCAGTAATGTACTACCCGATTTTATTGCACTGACATCTATTTTAAAGGATAATACTAAGTTTTTGATCTTATTCAAAATAATTATTTTATTTCACGATTTTGAATATAACAGTCAAAATAAGACGCTAAATTGCCCACATGCTTCCTTAACACCCCCGCGTTGTTAATTTTTATTTTAGTTCAAATATTATAGGTATTTTATAAACGTTCTTATTGTAGTCATGAAAATCAAAACCAGAATAGGAGACAGAGTGAATGTATCATGGACGACGGCGTTCATTCCACGCTCTGGACGATACATTGTTTACCACACATATAGAGAAAATAGAACTATATTCAGTATAGGAGGCAGTGGAGTGAGTTATGGAGGAAATAATCAGTCGACAAAGTACACATACCTCACCAGACCGTTTACTTCCACTAACATCATGTTTGAGATAAGGAACATAACTCTGGACGACGCTGGATATTACAATGGTGGGACTAATAATGAAGCTGCTTGGTCAGGTGGAGGTGTTATACTGATTGTACACAGTGAGTTGTCTCTTTGTTATGCATTAATGCAACTGTTAGAAAAAATAGCTTTGGTGTTCAGAGGTAAAGTAAGCTATTTGTAGAAAATCTGGTGTGTAAGCAACATTTAACAGCCAGTCAAGTGAATAATGCAAAAATAAATGTACAAATGTGACAATTCCAAGCCTTATTGTAAGGAGAAAGATTTACGTGTTAGAAGAAATAATGGTCAAAACCAAGTCAAATATAATTCAAAACATATGATAATTTCATTCATTACCAAATACCTTCAAATAAACAGTAAGTTTAATGTGGCAAAGAAAAAAAAATAGACATATGTTTTATTCAGACGTGTGTGCGTTATGTGACATCAATTATAAATTTGACAAAATTAAAAACAGTAAAATAAGGTCACATTAAGTTAAAGAATCTATTGATTCTTTTAAATTTAATAATAATAATAATATGCATATTCATGTTAACTAGACAAAAATATATTTTAGAAATAGAATTAAAACGATATTATTAATGTTAATATTAGAGGCATAAAGTGATATTCCACAAAAACAAAAACAAAAATAAAAATCATATTACCTGTATAATTATAAGCTTATTTGTAGTGTTTAACATTGTATTGAGGAGGGTTGGATGTTCGTGATTATGTTTAAACCTAATTGGTCTTCTTTAGAAGAAGAGATCTTTATAAAGATAAAGAGAATACTCTAATTTATTTCTTTTTAATTTTATTGACTTTTTCAATAGAAAATGAACCTTATCTTATTTGATGGGAAATTTGATGACCACTCTGCCTCTTTGAATAACACAATTATGAATTTAAAAGTCGTTATTTGACCCAAAAGGTGCATTTAGATATGTGTGCAGGTTCATTTATAATTACTTTAGTCTTTAGTCTTTAAAATACGTTAAAATATTAAAATAAAGTGAAAAAAAATAGATGGAGATATATACAAAAAAAAAAAAAAATCATATAACCAATGATATAGTGTTTTTTTTTTTTTTTTTTTTTTTTTTTTTTTTCTCCATAGATATGTTCATTCTTTTGAATAGAGAATATCAGATTAAGATAATTATTATGTTATTCTTATTCTACGATTAAAATATCACAATTTTTTCTTGGTATTATTTTTACATTAAATGATCTAATTAATATCTTTCATATTCTTCGTCCTTATTCATGGCAAGCTTTCAAATCAGAGCATTAAGAGAAAATCATCCACGTTGAGGTCAATAGCTAGAGACTGTTATGCTTAACGTATATTTCTGAATTTTCATACCAATTTTAGACAAACCTTCGAAGCTTAGAATCACGGGAGACCTTAACGTTGAGGTCAATGATACCATAACACTGACGTGTTCCAGTCAATCAACCTTAGCCCCTGACTACTACTCCAAGCTCGTCACCTTGTCTTACACCTGGTTTGTCAACGAGACTAAAATAGATAGAGAAATCAGAGAGAACTTGATATTTTATGTAACTAGAAATCATAAGTACAACCAATACTCGTGTACAGCAACAGAAGAAGACATGGAGTCTGATAGGAGCGATACACTACATATCAACCCACTGTGTATGTATGTCTGAGATTTTTAAAGAAGTTGTTTCAGTCAACTATGGGTTTTTACATACGTATGTGCTTTATAGTAAAGACCAGTTAAAGAAGTCATTTAAATAAACATTACACATTCATGACAATATTAACATTCATAATTAGATACATGTATATCAGTTGCTCGATCGGTAATATAAACTGCAGTGCAATTTTCAATTTGAGGCAATATAAACTGCAGCATTGTATCTAACAAGTGGTTTGTCAGTTAAACCTCACTGTTTTTTGGATGAAATTTTTACAATCTGTAAGCTGTCATGTAATAAATAATACAGCTCAAACCTCTCTTGAATTCGAATTAAGTTGATATAATATGCATAAAGTTTACAATTTTTACATCAAGTGCAGTTTTTGTAGCATTGAAAAATTAGAGTGATGAATAAAATTTTTGCAAATCAATATTCTTAGAAAAAAGGGAAATACAAACTTTCCCATTATTTCTAAACAATATACGTGTATCCGAAAAAAAACATCTTTACAGACGGACCTGACAGAATAAAAATCACTCCAGAACCTGTATTGAACATCAATGGCAAACTAACGGTGAGGGAAGGGGAGACTATTAGTCCCTTTGTTTGCACATCGGATTGCAATCCACCTTGTAATATAACGTGGAGAGTAAAAACATCCGATGATTTCAGCGATGCTCGTTCAGAGATGGGGACGTTATTGCAACAGGCAGTACAGAGGGATATGCAGTTATTCCGATGCATAGCAAATTGGAAAGATAAGATGTTTCAACAAAGTATTCAACTTGATATTCAATGCAAGTATTTTTTTCAACATTTTTTGGCAGATTTGTTCTTATCATTCTCCAACGCCCTATACATTGCTGGTGTTCCTTAGAATACATATCTGGTTCCTCATGGATTTGTTGTGAGGGTACAGGGTGATCCCAAAACATAATAAGTAATATCGATTTATGAAAGAAATACTGTGATTATTTTTTTTGTTTCAGTTTTGAACAAATTGTTTGGAGAAAAAAAAATTACCGCCGTGTGCTTATGTAAAAAAGTTAATGCATATCTTGTTTTAGTTATGGAAAAGTTCATTTTGTTACATCTTTTTATTTATCTTATCTTTTGCAGTAAAATTAAAGCATTTGCAAAAAAATATATATATCAGGAATGTTGAATGTAATGTAATGAAAAAACCCACAAAAGTAGATGAAGGGATAAAAATGCAATTTGAATACGATATTTCTATAGTTTTTTTTTTTTAAATAAAATTCCTTTTTCAGATTAAAATCAAAATAATACTATTTATTTTATATCTTCACTACGAAATCAAAATAGGAACATAAAAAACTAGTTTTATCTCGTAATGACGAGAAAAGATCTCGTTAAAAAGACGAATAATAATAATAAAACATATCTCGTTATTACAAGTTAATTATCTCGTAATTACGAAAAAGATCTCGAAATAACGAAAAAATATCTCGTTATTACGAAATAATTTTCTCGTTATTACGAGAAAGGATCTCGTTATAACGAGAAAAAATCTCGTTATGACGAGAAACAATCTTGTAATTACGAGTTAATTTTCTCGTAATTACGAAAAAATATCTCGTAATTGAGAAAAGATCTCGTTTTACGAGATATTTTTCTTGAGTTTAACTCGAAATAACGAGATTATAAACTCGTTATAACGAGATCTTTTCTCGTAATTACGAAATCTTTTCTCGTAAGAACGAGGTAATTAACACGTACATACGAGATCTTTTCTCGTAATTACGAGATATTTTCTCGTAATAACGAGATGAATTACTCGAAAAACGAGATAATTAGCTCGTAATAACGAGATCCTTTCTCGTAATTACTAGATCTTTTTCGTAATAACGAGATGTTAACTCGTAATAACGAGATCTTTTCTCGTAATTACGAGATTAAAATATTTTTAAGTGGCCCTATTCGTCTTTCATACTTTACTATTCACATAATCAATAATATTTTTCTTGTTTACAGATCTAGACAATTCTACTATATATATCAATGACGTATCGAGTTCTAATGTTGAAGTCAGTGAAAACGCGACATTGAGAATCTCGTGTTACGTGGATGGAAACCCAACCCCAACAATACGTCTCAGTAGGGTTCAGGCAGACACTGAACTCGATGAGAGACAGGGGGCGTGGCTGAACTACACCATAGACACTGCTCAGTGTACCGACACAGACACGTACAGATGTACAGGAACATCAAAAGGATTCAACAACAGGGAAAAAGTATTTACCATCAATGTTCCTTGTAAGAATCTTACGACATCGCTTTTTAAAATTTAAACTAGTTTCTTATTCATGTTTATGTACAAAATGCTTGAAAGAAACTAAATGAAATGTTAAGCGTGTTTTAAAATAGCAAACATCAATATACATATATATATATATATATATATATATATATATATATATATATATATATATATATATTTGTAATAAAGGAATTCTTAATATCGTCACAAAAATAACATGATTTTTTTTAAACTATAAACATTTATAAGCATTACATACTTAAAGAAAGGGTCTCTTAACACGGGAAGTTCAAATGATAGGTATAATTTTCAATTTACAGGTAACATCAGCTTTGATAGCGGAGGTAATTTCAAATCTACATATGGGTCAAAGAGTGGACTTGACACCACAGTAAATGTAGCTGTTCCAATCATTGCTAATCCCCATCCACAGGCATCTGACTTCACATGGGTCGGCCCTCTACATGAACCAGTGTCTGCTAGGACAACTATTTGCATAGGAGATGTGGCATACAGACACACAATAAGAAGCTCTTTACCTGTCAAAGATCAGAATTTGTTTGGAAGCTACACACTGTCATACAAAGGGGAAATAATCACTAAAATAACAATAAACTTGGAAGGTAGCATCAAATTACACAAATTTTGATATAATCTATATAAAACACATTTAGGTATGGTTGTTGGTTATCGTCATCTTCAACATAGTTAATGATATGTATAACATTACGACGCCAGTTAAAGGATCTAGGCTCCCTAAATTTTGGTCCCTTCAAAAAACTAGTGATCTTAGGTCTTCGTAGTTTTTCCATTTTTTTTACGTTACGCATGTTAGACTGTTCCTCTGACTTGTGAGTTACGTCTTTCTAAATTCGGTGCATTATCATAAAATTAGCAAAAAAGCACGTTAAAATATAACAGTTCATTCAGCATAATGATACATGCAATTTTAGTTTTAATTTTATTTCATTGCCTGACCAAAAAACGCATTACATCAAAAATAGCTGTTAATGCAATAGTTTGTAAAATAAGAAAAAAAGGGAGAAATAATTAAAAAAAATAATTTGATAAAAAAAACACAAAACAAATAAATACAATCAGTTTCATTAAAACACTGCTGTGTTGTTAATCCTTTGTCCCAGTAGTCTAAACTTGTAACTGTGACTGTCCAAATATATGCGAGCTTTTGTTACCAGTAGTTTCAATACAGTATACTTCACTATAGGACTGTGTCAGGTAAATCCACAATGAAATTCAACGGCAGTGTTTTAAGTAAAGATATTGTTTTATTGCGTGATAACTCAAAGGTTTTCCAGATTAATTGTTCATCGTTCATTTACCATAAATTCATTGTTCATCTTCTGCCCCCAGTTGGCGCCCCGTTTGCATCCTGCAAGCGCTTATTTTTTACCCTTAACAACCGCTCACCCAATTCTGTATATATACAGGGACTGTATATTAATCAAATATCTAAAATACAAAAAAAAAATCTGCCAGGACGTATATTAAACTTAATTTCTATTAACATAAAATTCAATATTCATTTGTATATTTTCGATATTAACTGGGCACTCTATTTTTTTAAACAGTGGTTTCTGTTCTCCAGTTTCAAACAGAGTACTTTCAAACTGTTTTATTGTTGAACTAATTGTCTTAACATGAATTAAGTCATTTGACTTTTATTTTCGATACAAGATTATATATTTCGAAAATCGTGGCTTTTTTTCCCCAAAAATATATCTGAAAACAACAGGTACATCTAATATGTAAAGAAAATAATTTCATTTGAAATAATGAAAATCATCAAAAGACATGAATGGTATCAAAAAATTTTTAAGCGAAGATCACAATAATCATTCAAATGAGTTTTGCATTTTTAGATGATGAGACATCGAGACCATATATCGTTGCAATCTCTCTGTTTTCATTTTTCCTGGGTTTGACCTGGCTAATCGTGGCATTGGTTGTAATATATAAAAGACGATATCACTCTGTTCATCAGAACTGTAATCATGGCGATGAAAGCATCCGACCTGAAGAAGCTTTGAATATGACACAACAATACGATGATGTACACGATATGGTTGCAGAACAACTTGAAGCGCATAATATGAGCCGAGATTACGATGATGTACAGGGTACGGTTGCAGAAGGGAACTACACGAACGCAAATGGAGACAACACAGTAGTAGAGGACAGTTACACAGAACTAGGTCGACGTGACCCAGAAACTCCGTATGAAGAAATTAAAGCATAAATAGTGATACTTATAAAGGTTAAAGAAATCTAAAGAACGTTACATGTAAAAGACGCTCACCTGATAAAAAAACCATTTTTTCAATTTGTTTAATAGAGTAATATACAAAATGTCTTGATAATTGATATGATCAGTCCTGTATATAATGCTTTTTTTCTCAAAAATATCAAATGCCAAACCCTGGGTCCCCTTTTTCAACTGGATTATTCCTAAGTCATATTTTATAACTCTTCTCTAGATAATTGCATGCATTAGTTTTACTCATTTCTTTATTATTACGTGTACTACACTCTTCTCTTTTTGTTTTTATTTTTAAGCTTTGTTGGAAAAAAAAAAGTTTTATCCTTACAATGATGTAGTCTACTAATGTTTTTTTTATATAAAGCTTTTTTACCACAAAGCAAACATTATGTAATCTTTATAATAATGAAATCAAAATAAGAGACTATGACATCAATTCACAACAATTAGCCAGTAGTGTGTTAGTTTAAATAAGTTTGTATAGATTAGCTTACAAAGTTAAATCAGTGCATGATATATGATTTTCTCGTCCACCGGCTTCAAAGCTTTTCCTGTCAATATAAATTTCAAAATTTTTTCCAGCCTCAAAAATTATGTGTATGAATAGGTGCATATAACATATTTTCATATTGATAGATTTACAAACCATGTATTCCGATCATATGATAAAGTTTCCTAAATTAAAGCACCGCAAGCAAGTCATTGTGTTTTACAGATGTAGACGCTACAAGGCTTAGTCAGTAAATGAAGATTTAGTTATTTACATCTAGATATCAGTTGTTTTTTTTTGTACAATCACTTTTATCATTGCATGTTTAGATAGTTTTTAGAACAAGTTTTACAATAAAACGTGAATGTATTACGAGACATATATAGTAATGCAGAAGTAAACGTCATATAAATATCACAATTTTATGTTTTATTTTGCTTACATGATAAACTGTTCGTAGATAATTAAAACAATTACTATAGAGGAAAATTTCTTTAAGCATGCGCAGTGATATGATGCAGGCCTGAATGTTTATGATTTTTTATATATAGAAGAGGTACGCATCTGTTTTTTTTAAGATAACAGTTGAAATTTTCTTGAATTGCCATTTATTTACTTTTTGTCCTTCTTGCTGATTAATTATATTTCTTTGGTGTATCTACCATTGCATCCAAACTCTTCAGTTACAAACAAACTCTACAAGACCTTAATATTGAACATATGACAGATAATCCCTCAACGTGTTATGTTATTCTTCACCCTACAACCATAGTCCTGCCGGACACGTCATTACTTGTGATGTTTAAGTTATACAACAATACCCTAAAATCTAGGGTTTTTGATATCATCGTCAGTTGTTTCTTCAATAAAAATGGAACTCGTAAAAATGCTTACCATGACATTGAAAATTGAAGTAAAATATTTTGTAAAAAAACCATTCTGATTGCTCACACAAATACTCTGAAGTTGACATTTAAAAGGTGCTTGAGTTTTTGATAGACAGCATCAATGTAGGTCTTCCAACAGTCTGTTGGAGTTCTGATTGGTATCACTCGTGCCCCATAGTTAGCAGGCATCATTTTGTATTCTTATGGAGCTAAATGAAATCAAAAGCTTGTACGTGAAAACAATACATCAATTGCTGTGACCTTCGACTCAACATTCAAGTATACCAACGACGTTTTATTTCTTTAAAATTGTTATTTCCATACCAACGTAGACTCGATTTATCTCTACGGTTTTTGTTTTCGCGATTACGACAAAAAGCACACAGGGGGGGGGGGGGGGGTGTGACCGGTCACCAGAGGGTACTCATTCGTCCTACAAATCGGATCCTGCCTCTATCTTTTTTAAAGGTCCGTGTTTTTCTACTTTGAGTTTGTATTTCGTTTATGGATTTTTTTTAGATGGGTGAAGGACGTAGAACATGCATATGTATAGGTTCAACTCGTCAGTTTAGGTTTTGTCATATAACAAATTTATATAATGGCTGTCAAGGCCTTTTTATCACAAAAGCTTACGTTAAGATTTGCTGCTATTTAAAAGCATTATCAATAAACAAACCATTAATCAAGTTAATCAATAAACAAACCATTAATCAAGTGGGGGAATAGAACCTCTCTCTTTTTCTCTCTCTCTATCTCTGTATGTCTCTCTATCTCTCTCCTCTCTTTGTTTTTCTCGTTTCGTAAATTGTATCCGTTTTGGTGAGTGATAAACCACGTAATGCTGAATGCGTTAAATGATCGTGTGCACCGAACTTCCCTAGGAAGGAAGTTTTCAGCTCCAGAAGTTTCACAAAACAATCACTAATAGCATAAAAAAGAGTGTTATCTTTTTAATGTTTCAACAGATAACGAAAAAGGATTTGGCGGTTTTGTATAACGTTTCAAGAGAAAAAGATGCCGCTATTCCAAGTTCTGTTAATTATGAAATGCGGACTACTTTGTCTTGTTCAAAGTGAGTAGTTTTTACATGTATTACTATAGACCCTGAGTCGCACTACTACACCAGCTGTATGTTTTCTTGCATGCTTCTCAAACCTGTTATAGTTTGTACGATACGATACGTTTCTTGCACGGTAATGTACGCTTCTACTACGATACGATGCGTGTCTTGTTCAATACGATGCGTTTTATATACGCTTACCATACGGTTTGTATGGTTCCTGTACGATACGAATTTAATTTCTAACAATCGCTGATCTTTATTTTCTTAAAACATCTAGAAGACATGAGTTTCAAACTATTTCATTAGTATATAATAATCAAATGATTTAATCAAAAAATAAAATCAATTTAATGAATGTATCGTTATTGACAATCTAAACTATGAAATGTTTTACACAGTATCATTATGAACAAATACCCGACCAGCAACGTACCTGTTTCTATTTTACAATCGATCTCTATTTTGGCACCTGAGCCGGGAAGTTGTGTTACTGTGATACTGATTGTTTACTTACTTTTTTTCTAGAATGATTTATAAATTGATGTTCCCCTGTTGAAAGTACTTTATTTGAGAGAGAGAGAGAGAGAGAGAGAGAGAGAGAGAGAGAGAGAGAGAGAGAGAGAGAGAGAGAGAGAGAGAGAGAGAGGTGTTCTGAAGGGGTCACTTCGACATTCGCATGTTCGCCCTTAGGGCCGTAATGCGAGAGTGCAAAGTTGTAAAGGCGATAGTGGAAAGTTGCAAAGGGAAGCAGCGAAAAGGCGAATATGCGACGACGAAGCGCAAAGTTGCAAAAAGAGTGCAAAGGTGGGAAGGTGAAATCTACATTTAACCTCGCAACTTTGCAAATATCCGAAGGTCGAAGTTGCCCCATCGAAACCCGAATGTGCTTTTTCTGCAAAGTCGCTACTTAGCACCTTAAAAAACACTAAACAAAGTATTTTATTGTGTTATTTAATCGTCAGCGACTTTTTATTTACCAATTTCAATTTTTTTGTGTGCTTAAATTCGTGTATTTCTTACAAAAAAAGAAAATAAGATAACATATTCCGTATGATATTAACATACAAGTGCTGTAACACAAAATTTCATATGCTGAAAAAATATTTCAGGATTACAGAATATGTAATAATACATTACACATTATACATGCATTTGTCAGGAAAAAAATGAAAATTTTAATTTTACTTAATACCCGTAGAATTTGTGTAGTGTTATTAAGTTTTCGTTTTAATTTATTAGATACATATACAGTGTATACCTTTAAATGCTCTGTTCGTTTGATTAGTCCCTAAAAAGCAGTCTGAATCATCAATAGAGATTATGCAACATAGATGTTGCATAATCTCTGTTGGTGATTCAGACTGCTTTTTGGGGACTAATCAAACAAACTGAGCATAATTATTTGTCAGTGAGGAATACCTTCAGGGGAACCAAATATTCATCATTTTAGGCAGGCTCCGGTTGGGGTACGAGGGGTATATATAAACGTTTTGAGGATGAATGTATGTGTGATTATACTTTCTTAGGCCAGAAAACTGAGAAATTATTGTGAAAAACAGGGACAGGAAATTTGGGGTTAAACTCGTAAGCATTTTGTGTAACATTGTTCATAAGCATGCCTGCGCAGAGGCGGTTTGGAACTGAGAAGATGTAATTCTCGCTCCAAATTTCTTCGCTTGGAATCATTCCCCGATATTGTGTTCTACAAATCGGTGAGAACGATGTTTCTCTGAAAATGAGAAACACTGAGTTAGCAAGTTGCATTATTTAGGAGGATCAATAGTTAATTGCCCCTTTTGTGTGTTATTCATTTATGGAGGAATATCGTTAGAATATATTCGAGGGACATAGACTACATAGGCAGGGTTGGCGTTCACTATCCTTGTACCCTAAGCTAGGATAGCCCATTAGGAAACAATCGCAGTTACTGAAATGCAGAGATTCTGCGTTTTAAGTTTTAAAGGCCAGTCTAAGAATGCTTTACAAAAATTCAGTATATATTTGAACACTAGAAATTAATGTTTGGGTAATTTCACATATACATAAGTTGATTAAAATCAATAATATTACTTATGAAAATTTAGTTTAACTAAACCCTAATTTTTGCGTCATTCCAATTTTTGAGGATACATGAAATATTATCTCAAAACTTCGAAGTATATTTTATATTTTCGCACTTATATACATATAGGCCTGGCAAAGATTAATGCAATGTTGCCATTTATATTTTAAAAAAATGTATAAAGAGTTCTACTTTATATTTTGTTAACATATGAGTAGTAATACCCTGGTAGTTGAAAGGGCCATGTCCCCCTTGTTATTAAACATTTCGGAGTCGGAGCTATTCTGTAAAACACATGCATTTTTGGCAATCGGTTTTTGGAACGCAGTTCGTAGTTTGCCATTCGCAAATCAAAAGTGAACAGCGTTCGAGAACGCAGTTCAAAATTCAAAATTTATAATTCATGTTTGGGGCCTGAAATTTTCAGGGTCATCTACTGGTGGTATACCATTATCACCCTGAACATATGGTGAAGTGGTCATCTCTACTTTTTAAGATTCGGACTTATTTGCAATTGAAAAGAGAACTGCGACACAAATATGAATTCCAAATTTTGAATTGCGAACTGTGTTCTATAACGGATATCCCTTTTGAATTGCGAATAGCGTACTGCGAACTGCGGTGTTTGTTTTTTTTTTTGTATTTTATAGAGGGAAATATTATTACAAACGTGAATAATTCTGACTTAACATTGACACAATATCAGATCAAGATATACATGAATACCGATAAGCCGCTTATTTAATTGCATTTGAACAAATGGCCGTGTTTTGTAATTTGAAATAAAAAAAATAAGTGAAGGAGGAATGCGGGAAATATGCAACGCTTTGTGCCATGTAACCTGCCTCAGTGAAAGCACTTAATATCACACAGGATTAGCGCGTACAGTTTATGACTCACCAATCGAAATTATCACCTATATGTTGACTGTTTGCCTGGTGTAATGATGTATAGAATAGCATCATCCCAATGAACTGCATGTTGATCATATTTAGCAGGATGTTGATTAGTAATACTACATATCTTTATTATATAAATTGATTTCAGTCAGCCATTGATTTGTCCAGATAAATTACGAGAGAGAGAGAGAGAGAGAGAGAGAGAGAGAGAGAGAGAGAGAGATAGTTTGCCTCGATTCTGAATTTAAAGTTAAACAATTTAAAATTTCTCTCTTTTGTTCTCTCTCTCTCTCTCTCTTTCTCTCTCTCTCTCTCTCTCTCTCTCTCTCTCTCTCTCTCTCTCTCTCTCTCTCTCTCTCTCTCTCTCTCTCTCTCTCAACTTCTTCATGGACAGAACACACTAGTACTACATTTCCATGTATGTTGTGTATGTTCACACCACTGCCGCGGATTTCTATTTACTGACAATTAATAGCATCATCGTTGATATCTTCCTCTTCGCAGTCAATTGAAAAATTGAAATTATATTTTAGAAATTATTGAAATTGAATATGAGAATGAATCATTAGTTTGAATTTAATTTAAGGGTTCTATAAGTATCTCATTTATTAATTTTAGTTTATCTGTAAGATTTGTACAAACTCCAAATTCTAAAATTTAGGCAAACCTTCGAAGCCGAAGATAACAGGAGACCTTAACGTTGAGGTCAATAGATACATAGCACTGACGTGTTCCAGTCAATCCACCTCAGCCCCTGACTACTACTCCAAGCTCCTCACCTTGTCGTACACCTGGTTTGTCAACAAAACAAAGTTGGATGGAGAAACCAGAAAGACTATGAGATTATATGTAACTAGAGATCTTAAATACAACAGGTACTCGTGTACGGCAACAGCAGAAGACATGGAGTCTGAAAGAAGTGACTCAATACAGATTAACCCTCTGTGTACGTATGACTGATGTAACTAAACTTCTTTGTAAGTATTTTGTCGTTTTGTTTCTTTTTGCTTCTTAGCAATCTCATCAGGAAACAAATTATAGAGTTCACTATGTTTGTTCGTCGACCCAATAAATACAAAACGGAACCAACATAATTGTTAAACTATGTTGTTGCATCGTAATCATGAATATCTTCTCAAAATCTATCAACATTATATTTTAATTACAGACGACTACCGTTATACCGCATAGAACAATCGAATTTAGCGTTGTTCATTGTACGGTGTTCGCTGGTATGATAAGGCAACTCTCAGCGATCAAATTCCTCTGATCGATATGACGTCACAATAAGCAGCATGATGTCATATTTTACTCAGAAACATGTCGATTTTAACTTTATCTCTGGATTAAAATATAAAAACTACAGGCATAAAATATCACTCTTCTAACTGAATGTATCTTCGATTTCTCTCTATTACGTATAATTATCATTGATGACGTCACACGCATGTTTAAAGGGGAGGTCGTGTCGGGAGACAAATCATCGGCATGCAGTGTAAACAATGCCGAAATAAGACTTATTTTATACAGATACCTAAGATTTAGATGAGTGTCAGTTAGGATATAATCAGGATAATACAGGGATGGATATTTTGTTAAATCAGTGAGTGTTATAAGGTAAGCAGATCGACATTTATATGGCTTGACCAGCCTTTCCTCTGTCAGGGTGTACATAATAAGCCAAAAGTGTAACACTACCCCGGGTATTAGGAAAGATGATTTTGGTAAATATCAACGGTATATGACCTTAACTACTTGAAAAGTGCTGCTAGAATCATGTGCTTTGTTGTTTTAAATGAAAAATACGTAGTATTTACAATGCAAATATAGAAGTTGAGAGGGTTTCCGATAAATATTTATAATATTTATTTTATTCGATTAACAATAGATTCAAGTTGTAATACTAATAAACATGAACTAATTGCCGATCGAATTATTGGAGCAAACATACAAATGAACTTCGGGGTAGTGTTACACTTTTTGATTTTTTGTTAAGGTAAAAAAGTGATCTATTTTTACCTGTCACGTGATACCATGGCATGGCAGCTTCAAAGATCGAGTCGATTCCGAAGTAAAAGAATAATATCTTGGTGAACACATTCCCTTAAAATTTATATTCCACACTGTTTTCTTAAAAAAAACCCAGTTTTTAAATTGATCATAATTTTGACGGTCATTAAACTCATCAAACTTAACCTACCCGCGTTTTATACTAACAACCAGATAAAGAAGTCGTTTGATTAAATATTAAACATTCATGGTAATTTAATCATTTGTTAGATTTAATTGCAATGATTAAATACATCAATATATGAGTTGTTAAAGTAAAATTGTATTCACTGACGGTAACTAGAATAACATTAAGTCCTTTTTAGTGGGTCATTCCCAATGTGGGATTTTGAACAGCATTTGCAAAAACTAATGTTCAATACCTCAGAAAATATTCGATCAACTGGAAGCTGCAATACAACGAATAATACTGCCTTCAGACTGATTTGAATTTAAATCTACATTATTTAATATTGAGTACCGTTGTTTAGAATGTGATACATTATTCGTTTGCAATTATACATACCATTTACAATTGTTATATCAAATGTACTTTTTGTAATATCGTAAAAATGGACTGATAAATGACATATTAGCATATAAGTATTCTTATGAAAAGAGAACAAAAATACCAACATACCCATTATATAAAAAAGTTTATGCTTCTCTATTCTATTAATAGCTATAGGAAAATTGGTTCTTGAAGAATCGGACAGTTTAGACATAGCTATAAATAATTTGTCTGCAGTGGGGTATTTATATATATCTTTATAGACGGACCAGACAGAATTATCATCACCCCAGAACCTGGCAAACTAACGGTAAGGGAAGGGGAGACTATTGGTCCCTTTGTTTGTACAGCGGATTGCAATCCAACCTGTAGTATAACATGGAGAGTAAAAAACTTTGATGTATTCAGTGATGCTCGTTCAGAGATGGAGACGTTATTGCAACAAGCAGTGCAGAGGGGTATGCAGTTATTCCGATGCAAAGCAGATTGGAGAGAAATAACATTCAAAGAAAACATTCAACTTGATGTCCAATGCAAGTATTTTATTGTAACATTAAAGTTTTCGCAGATAAGTTGTTATTCTCCAGTGCACCTTAATTGCCTTTTGTACATTTACAAAATTCAGCGGGTACCTTCTGGACATGTGCAGAGTAGTGTGGAAATAGAGTGATCCCGAAACATATTAAATAATTCTGATTTATCAAACGAACATTGCAATATTTCCGTTTAAGATTTCATTAATGAGTTGGGACACAAATTGCATGAAAAACATCTGGATTAAGGTGAGCAGATATCAAACTTGTTTATTTATCTGTTTTGATAAAATACTGTAGTATGTATCCATTTAACTGTTTAATGACGTCTTTAAAAATGGTACGTATACGAAAGTTGATACATGATGAAGACTTACGTACTAGATTTTGGGATCATGAAGGATATATTTGGATTTTGACGAAAGTTTTCTTCGGTATGATAAAATACCTATTTACAATCTAAGAGGGCAATAGCAAGTATATTATCCCCCTCAACAGGAATTATTTTCCTCGGCTTCACCTCGTGAAATAGTTGATGTTTTGGGTGACAATAAATTTGCTATGCAACTTTTGCCGGCTTTAAAAAATGCATGTATACTGAAGCTAATATATGATATAGTTATAGACGTAAGTAACTGTTTTGGGATCATAAAGAATATATTTGGTGTTGATGAAAATGAATAGTATACACATATCAATTGGATATGGACAGAATAGTTTTATTCAAACGAGATCTTACAAAATCTTACAATCCTACTGTTTTATTATATTAAGTAAGTTAATTTGTATATATATTTAGTTTATATGTAGATGTAAATGGTCATTTTTTTTTTATTATTCAATGAAACATTTTATTGATCACAAAATATTTTGATTTCTCTCTCTTTTTGATTTGTTTAAAATACGCGGGTTTTTATGCTATTTCCTGCTTACCGCGTAAGTAGTATCAATGTTTCTCCACGCGTTATTGACCACTTTTACGGTAATTGTAAAATAAAAAAAATCGTTCTATTTCATCTTCAGTTGGTATGGGACACTTGTCGATAATTAAAATGGATATTTCCCCGCGTTTCGATTGCAACATCGAGGAAATGTTGTATTGACTATTTTTATTTAAGCTTTATGCATTTCACTGGTCAGAAATTGATCAATAGAAAATGTTCTCAATAGTAGAATAAAACTGGTTAATCACCTCTAGCCGCCGTTTCAAGCGAGTTACAGGAAAAAGGACGCCGATGACATTCAAAGGCAAATAAACAAGACGAATAAAGAAGCCAACAGCGAAATATTGAGCCAAGTCTCGAGATTTTGGACAGTCATTTGTCTGCAGTGGAGTAAAAAATTTACGAAAACCAGAAAGTGATTTGGAGAGGCAAGAAGCTAAAAAAGAAGAAGTCTTTGCAGATGAGCATCATTTTAAAAAACGCGGGAAAAAAGAGCGGTACAAACATAACGCAAAAGTGATGGCAAAAATTAAGGAGACGAATGAAGAAATGGAAGAGGGCTGCACCCAGGAAGCGAGACAGAAAATATCTGAAGGGTATGAATTTATAAAACCGAGTCAAAACCCTATAGAATTAGCATATTCCTCCGCCGCAGGTTGAAGAGCAGTGTACGAATATGTAAAAAATAAATCCGAATGCTTTAGACTCGGAAAACTAAAAGATAGTTTCCAAAGCACAAACAAGAGCCGCGAGAAAAAAATAAGAAAAATGATAAATGAACGCATAAAGAGACGGAGATATACAAGCAAAATTAAGGCCCAGAAAGTGGTCAGTCGAGCGAAACGGAGATAAGGCAGGTAACTCGCCAGGAGATATACTGAGAAGTAATCTGGGTCAAGCGTTCAATTAAGGTATATCACTCCTCATGTTTTGATTTCATTGCGCAGATGTTCATTATATTTTAAATGAATATGATTTTATTAATTTAAACCTCAAAAAAAGATCATCATTTCATAATTACACAACATTCGAAAAGAAAATCCATTTGAATTCAAGAAACGAACAAGTTTTGGGGGAAACTATTTTCTCGTGCGGAAGGTTTTTTAGTCGAAAATGACAGAAACAAGGAATTTATGAATTTTCAATATACTTTACTTTTTATTATACTTTATTCATTATTCTCATTTTTAACATTTGATAGGTTTGTGACATGTTCTATAGGTTCTCTATGACTTGTACTAAACTAAATTTTGAGAGAATGATAGACGTTTAGCATAAAATCATGCAAATATAAAGAAATGTCCGAATTTTTTAAAGCCAAATGTTGCAATAATTTTACCTTTGAAGCCATGTATCTAAAATTTGATATCACTGACCCCCATGTTTTTTTTATGTCAAAATGATACTGCATACATATGTAGACAAACTGGATTAATCTTCTAAAATTCTTGATATTCAAAATGTTTTTATTCTAAATCAAATTGTAACTATTATAAAAATTGTTTATTTTAAGTGCAAAAAGGTCATACAAACATTTATGCAGCTTCATGCAATTTTTTTTTTGTAATCCCTCAATTCAGTGTTACCATTGTACACAATTAAAAACAACATTTTAAGAAAAGAGTTTGCTTAATCAATACTTCTGTCAATAAATCCTAATCAGGCTGAAATCGCATTTTAGGTGCAAAAAGGTCAAATTGAATTGACCATAACTCAGAGGGATGGACACTGACCTCCCATTATCTTTGTATTATTTAAGTGTGTTTTGTCTACAGATTTCAATAGAATACTTCTCAAGAAATTCTTGATACAAGAACATTGAGGAGTGGGATACCTTAAATCGAGCAGGTATGTATTTCAAGTATTTGATTTGGCTATAATTTGCCGTTAGTTACTACTCCAAGTTCTGTTCAGAGATAGAACAGTCATAAGAAAGGGTTGCGTGCAGGACCCTGAATTTGTCAATCCATTAACAATACCAGGTAACAAATAAAAAACAAAGGTTGGTTTAGATGCAAGACATGTTAATCCACATTTGTTTTAGCATAAACAAAAGTATGATGACAGATAACATCGCAATAGTTGTTTCAAATGGGGGATACTTTGTTTTCAATTGATTTGAAAAGTGCTTCTCATCTTCTTTTTTATGGAAAGACAAAAAATATTTTTACTCTAACGTTCTACCTTTGGTCTTAGTACTGCTAGATACATTTTTACAAAAGTTTTGTGTGAAGTAGTCAAATTTTGGAGATCAAAAGGTCACAAAGTTGTCATGCATTTAGATGATGGCATAGGAGGTTCTCAAACGTTTGTGTATGCTGAAATTCATAGTTAAAAAATACAGATAAATTCAAATGATTTGAGATATATTTTGGTTGATGATAAATGCCATTGGAAACCTTCTTAGGGGATAGTTTGATTAGGGTTAGTATGGAACAAAGAAATCAACAAAATATCGGTGTCAAAGGCTAGAATTCAGAAACTTAAGGTAAATATTCAAAACATTTTAAAAGGCTACACCTCGGGTTTCAGGTGGTCAGAAGTTCTTTCTATTGCATCTGTAGTTGGACAGATTATTTCAACACAGGCTGTGATTGGTGACACGGTTAGGTTAAGAATCAGATACTTGTATTATTGCATACCTGTAATATCCTGTTGGAACTTTTATATTTTGCTGAGTCAGGAGGCTGTGGATTAGCTTCAGTTCTAGGTAAATAATTTAGATATCATGAATAAAAAGGAACTCATTGAAATCAGACAACTGATGCAGAGAATAGACAAATTGCATTGGTCTGTGATGCTTCAGATGCGGGTTCTGGAGGTCATTTGACTTCTGTTTAAAGGATGAACAGCAACAAATTGAATGGTGTGGTATTTGGAATGAGCGAGGAAACTGTTAGGAGAATATTGAATAACTCTGTAAAGGTTGGAAGTAAGAAAAAGACTTTGCAAGACATTGCCATGTCAGTTCATAGTCTTTGTGACAAGAAACACAGATTCATTTGAATTGCATATGGCTGCCTAAAGCGCAAAATACAACTGAGACACTCTTAGCAGAATGAGCGATTATGACGACTGGTCAATTAAACAGGTAGTATGTGAATACTTTTATAAAGAATGGGGCAAGCATACATGTGACATATTTGCTTCTAGTTAGAGCAATAAGTATGAAGTGTTCAATTCAAAATACTACTGTGCGGAGACCAGTGGAATTGATGCATTTAAGCATGTATTGTCAAATAGAGGTAACTGGGTTGTACCACCACCTATGTTGATACCAAAAGTAGTAAGACAAATTAAAACAGGAAAAATGTAAATGTACTTTAGTAATACCGAAATGGAAATCTGCCCCGTTTTGGCCTATGTTGGTCAACAAGGAAGGTAGTTTTAAATGGTATGTAACAAGTATGATTAAATTTTAAAAAAGGAGACGTTGTGTGCAGAGGAAGGGTAATTATTGAATATTTGGGAAAATAGGACTTTTGGTTAAACTGCTTTTCCTAAAAATTGAATTTTGATGTTATAGGATTAGGATTAGACGAGAGAGTACAGAGTGTAGCACTGGACAGTGGAGTTAAACTTGCCAGTTATTTGGACGACCTATGCCTCTATATGAGAGTTCTTGTCTTATCAAAGAAGGTGACAACACCAATAAAACATGTACAAAAGATGGGATGGGAAAATTTTATAAAGTCACAAGGACACAGTGCTCTGCCGGCAAGTCCGATAAATGTTGCATTTTATTTAACACATCTTTTAGAAAATGGTGAAAATCATCATTCTGTAAATTCGGCTGTGTATGGAATTAAATGGGCGCACGAAAATGTTGGTTTACCAGACCCGACCAAAAATTCTTTTGTTTTATTTATACAGGAAGCATCGAGGAGAAAAGCGTCAAAAACTGTTAACAGAAAGGAACCAAAAACAAATGATGTACATTCATTTCATGCATATCTTTTACAATTGTATGCTATGCTATGGTATGCGATTTTAATGAAATGCTATGAGATTTGTATTCTATGCTATGAGATTTGTATGCTATGCTATGATAAATTGAAATGAAGGGCTTAATGATATGGTATGTTATGCTATGATATGCTATGAGATTTGAACAAAAACGCCTCCATAGTTTTTTGTGTTTTAATGATATGTCAGTTAAAAACGATCACTTGGTTATTTAATAAGGGAAAGCAAGACAGACCAATACTATCAAGGAAACGAAATTTTGATATCAAAAGGGAACACAGTGGCTTGTCCGGTAAATATGTTCCAAAGGTATCTAAGTCTTCTTGAGAACGTGGGGGAGAAACATTTTTTTCATTTTCAGACGAATTTTTTAGGTCAAAGGGCATTTGTAAATTTATATAAAAAAAAGTTAGTTATTCTGCTGCAAGATATAATATATTACTTTTATTCAAATATTTTTTCTTTCAATCAGATGTCAACTTCTCTATGCCTATTTTGGAAGCTAGTCAAGTTTTGCCAAACGGTGTACATGTACCGACAGTTGCTTCACTCGGTCCAGTATTAGTCAATTCAAAACAACCGAGCAATGTCAAACTTTTCATAACTATGCCATTGACATTATCCTAGCGCACATCGCTTGCGCAAGGCCATTGGGGAGTAGATATTGTCTTCGATGTTTACTAAGATGATAGTCATAAGGGTGAAACTAGAAGAAAGCGAGGCATAAGATCTAGAAGGAGGATAGCTAAAAACACTAGACCGCCAAACTCTTGGAACACTTTTCTTCGGTGTAATGAGAACAAAACAAGACCATCTGGATTTATGCAGACGAAAACGTATCTCCAAAACTATTAGGATAAAATCTACTATAGTTGTAACAAAGGAAAAAAAATGCAAATCAATGCAAATGCAAAAAATGCAGCCTTGGGTAGTAATAATTCAATCATCGTTGCGGCAGTAAGTCCGGATATAGATTGTTGTTGTTATTGGTTTGGTTGTTTTTTAATGATTTAAAAGTTGATGAGTTATGGGTGACATTTGGAAAGGGCAGGAATTTGCGATGAATACCAATTCATGATAATGTTTGATTTCTGGGCCCAAGATCAAAAGGACTGTCATTCTGTCATGCATTCACGGATTTGGGATACAGAGTGCGCATTAGTTGGGACAGGTAAAATTACAGCATGGCACGCTGAAATGTGTTTGAGAGCGTTACAGAGGTATTCAGATTCTTAAGTTTTCCTTGTGACGGTGTGACAGAACATATAATCAATTTGTACACATCATGTACGTTCGGTCCAGCACTGCCAATAGAGTAAATGACACGCACCTTGACCTCTTTGCTCGTAAGCAGCGTCCATACAATGACATCCCTCGATCCCTCAAGAGCTGCTCTTGTATAGCATATTAAAAGATCTGTATTGCAAGCTAAAACCATTGGGTCAATCACTATGCAGGTGACAAACCTCACCATCCCCTTCCAGATGGTGTTGGGTCAAAGTCCGAATTACTTTGCACTGCTCTTTGCAGCTGCTCAGACGATCAGATCATGTACATTCGAAATGAACTGCAGCATGTTTTTAAACGCATGCACAGAGTGTTCATATATGACATGAAAATCAAAGTATTTCATACAACAAATTCTTCTTCATAATTTTACAGAAAAAAAAATATTACACAGACATTTTTAAAATATCATGAAAACTTTATGAAAAAAGACACCTTTTTAAAATATGAGGCGGCCATCTTGAAAATGATGAAAACTTGAATGGCCAACGATATTTATTAATCAAGTAATGTTTACGGAACCTTCATGCAAAATGTGGTGCTTGTCTCCATAAGTGAAATATCTTGCTGAAATTTTGACCTAAGCCGCTACACTAGAAATATTACTTATCCACACGATTATGTATTGAATGATTATTTTTCTCGCATTATATAACCTTAAAAATGATGTTCGACAACTTTCTGTTATGACGTTTAAGGATTACTTTCGGTTTATCCTTCCACGTGCTTCAAATAGTGCAAGTCGAAATGAGAGCATACGACAGGTTTTTAATTAAGAATTTGATAAATTGTAATTAATTAAGCAACATAATTACTTAATGGATAATTTCAATGCCCCATTTTTGCACTTCCCTAGAGCAGACACCGTTTGTTTACATTTTAAAACGACGTAGTAATACACAGTGTAAGACGGACAAAATTTACACTGCTGTCTCGCACCGGACAAACCGATCCCACACCGGTGATAATGCGAAACTCACTATATAGGTATGTTAACTTACCTTCTACATCGTGGAGAGTTGCTGTAACCTTTCTTTAAAACTTTAGATGGCAAATTGACTGATTCTCACAATTCCAATAATGTTTGGTCAGTTACATTCGGCAGAGATACTAAAGATCGCGTCAAACTAGACGATGTCATGATTCGTTGATATGTACACCGGGTCTCGGTTTCGATTTTAATGGCGAACGCGTGAATAGAGAATATTGCGCTACGCTGCTACAGGAAACTTTTAGGAAAGACATTTTTTTAATAAAATTATGCCTGGTTTTATTGTTTGTTTCTTTCTAAATACATCATAATATGAATGTGTATCATACCAACTTAATTGCCAACGTCATTGATATGGGACTCTTTATTGTTATAGCATGTCAACAAATAAAATAAGAGGTAACAAAACATTTAAATTATATCATTGCGTGGGGTAAATAGCAAATTATATTCTTTGAAGAAATAAAATGTTAACATGAAAAGGCTTTAGAAAACGTGAAAAAAATATAATACCATCTGAGGTTCGAGGAGGAAAATAAAAACACAACTAAAATAAAACAATAATATAAACACATTAACACAATATTTCACTGTTTTCTTTTCAGATTTAGATGAACCCATCTTATATATCAATGACAAAATGAAAAGTTATATCGAGTTGACAGAATACGCGCCATTGAGAATATCGTGCCAAGTGGATGGAAACCCCCCCCCCCCACCACAATACGTCTCAGTAGGGGTCAGGCAGACACTGAACTCGATGAGAGACAGGGGACATGGCTGAACTATACCATAGACACGGCTCAATGTACCCACACAGACACGTATAGATGTAGAGGGAGATCTATAGGATTCAACATCACAGAAAAAGTGATAAACATCAACGTTCTATGTAAGAATCATTTCCACTTGTTATCAACGTCTAAACTAGCTAGTTTACAAATAGAAAGATAGTTGGTTGAGAAATGAAAATTGGATTAATCAACACGGATAAAATATTCAACATCAACATTCTTTGTAAGAACCATACGAACTCATTTTTTTTTAATTTTTACCTAGTTTCTTATTCATGTATATGTGCGAAATGGTTAAAAGAGACTAAATGGGTAGATAAGTGTGTCTAAAAAAGGCAAACTGTTTTTTAAAATGTCTATTCATGGATGTAGTAATATGTAAACTGAAAAGAAAAAAATCAACACTTAAGGTCTAGATCTAGTAAATGACTCCAGAGTGTCTTTTTTGGTGCTAGAACCGTTATGACGTCATAATTGATTTAAAGAGTCTTATTCCCGTATTTTACGCCTTAAGAGAAATTATGTAGAAAGTTTAACAATTTCTTGATTTTTCATTGTGTTCACCCAAATATCTAGCCCCGGTACACTCTGTTAAAGAAAGCTATTGTTATTAAGCAAAATTGAGAGCATTTATATCTTAAATTTAGTAATTCTGAAGGCACCTTTCTTTACTAGATCTTGACCCTAAGACAAAAAGTTATGATATATACTAATTGAATTGTTAAAATGTGAGTTATCTTCACAAAAATTCTTAAAAACTGGCATTTATATTTATTACAGACTTAATACTTAAAGAAGGAATCTCTTTACAAGGGGAGTTCAAATTATAGGTATAAATTTCAATTTGCAGGTTACACCAGTTTTGATTGCGGAGGTAATTTCAAATCCATATTTGGTTCCAAGAGTGGAATAGACACCAAAGTAAATGTGGCTGTTCCAATTATTGCTAACCCGCCTCCACGGGCATCTGACTTCAAGTGGGACGGTCCTGTACCAGTGTCTGTTAGGACAACTATTTCTAGAGGAGAGTTGACTTACAAACACCTAATTAGAAGTTCTATCCCAGTCAAAGATCGGAATTATTTTGGAAACTACACACTGTCGTACAATGGGCAAATAATCACTAAAATAACAATCAACCCGGAAGGTAGCATTTACTTACAAATTTTAAAATAGTCTATATGAAATACATTTCGGAATGGTTGTTAGTGTTAATTAATAATGATACATCAAAATAAATCTGTCTCAGTTAAATTAACAATGGAATTCAATGGCAGTATTTTAAGTACAATATATGCCTCAACACTTCTGTATGAAAAAAATAAGACAGGCTTTGGCCCCCATGGGCCTCGAAACTGTTGGATATCGGTTTTTTTTTTTATACATAACTGCTTTTGGCATACATCCATTACATATGCCTTTTTGATAGAGTTGGGGAATAACTCAAGAACCAATCGCTCATCATTCGTTAACCATGCGTTCATCTTTCATCTTCTGTTTCCGTTTGCATCCACCTAGCGCTCATTGTTTATCGTTCAAAGCCGCTCACCCAATTCAGTTCAGTGTTCGCTTACCGTTCACACACAGTGCGATCTACTTTCGCACACCTTTCGTTCAGAGTTCGTTCACCGCTCATGTTGGAAAGTAGAACATTTCAGGGACTGTATATTAATCTTTTTTTTTTAAATATCTGAAATACTTAAAAGTATATTCCAGAAGATATATTAACTAAATTGATTCATAGATATAATCACGATATTAACTGTGTATTATTTTTTCCCAATATTCATTAGAGATATATTATTTTAAGTATCCACATTTAGGGAATTTTTTTTCGTATTTTTGCATACAGGTTATTCAATTATCCGAATTCAAACAAAATATGTCAAAGCAATCTGTTACTTAACAATCTGTTTAAACGTGAATGATGTCCCTTGACTTTTACTTTCCTAAAAAGAAATATGTTTGAATCGTGTTTTATTTTTCTTCTTTTTTTTCAGAAATTTCCAATTTGAAAACAACAGGTGCGTTTTAAATATGAAGAGAAAAATACCATTTGAAATAATAAAATCAACAAGACTTCAATAATTTCATCTATATTTGTAAAGGGTATATCACAATATAATTCAATATATGCTTTGCATTTTCAGAGGAGACATCGATATTATATATTGCTGCAATCTCTCTCCTTTCTGTTCTGTTGGGATTTACATGGCTAATTGTGGCTTCGTGTGTCATAAGTAAGAGACGGTATCGCAATATTAACCAGAACAATAAACATGGCGGAAAAAGCACACAACTTGAATCGCAAAATATGACACATCATGATGATGAACACGGTACGGTTGTAGCCCAACTTGACAATATGACACAGCATTACGATTATGTGAAGGGTACAGCTGAAGAAGAGAAGTACACGAACGCTATTAGAAAACACTCAGTTTTAGATGGGGGTTACACAGAACTAGGTCTACGTGACCAAGAAACTTTTTATGAGGAGTTAAAGGAATGAAAATTGACTCTGTTAATGAGAAATAAAATCTAGAAGACGTTACATACAAAAAAGAGGTGTAAGGCCCACAAAACTCACCTGAAAAGGAAAATCTTTAATACAATTCGCTTTATGGAGTAATTAAAAAAATATCTGGATACTTTGATATAATCAGTCCTGTATCAAATTATTTTTTTCTCCAAACATTTAATGTTAAATATGCCCCACCCCTTTTTTACAGGATTTTTCACTAGTAAAATTTGATTACTCTTCTCAAAATAATTGCATGCCTTATTTCTTACTTTTATTATTATAATTATTATTAAGGTCTTCCGTTTCCAACGGAAGACCTTATTGTTTTCGTACTGTTTCTTATTATTATTAAGGTCTTCCGTTTCCAACGGAAGACCTTATTGTTTTCGTACTGTTTCTTATTATTATTTTTTTCCACAAATTTTGTGCACGCGATTTCTCAGAAACTATTCAGCCGATTTGGACCATTTTTTCACAGATGATTGCCAGAGGTCATAATTCTAGACGTTTTTTGAAATTTTGAAATCGTCACTTCCGGTACCGAGTTACGGCGGATTTTCTATCTTTTTACGACCTATTTTGTGCAGAGCTGATCTCAGAAACTATTAAAGATATGAATACGAAATTTTCAGGATAGGTAGTCTATAGTTTGAAGTTGTGCACTATTATATTGTTTTACGCCAGTGGCGCCATTTCATGGAGCTCGCCTAGGCACAAAAATTGGGTACGAATTTTCATTCAAAATTGTCATACGTTTTGATCTGTATCTTTTTATCAGTTGACATTTTGTTAAATAATATATAACAAAAGTGGTAGATAATCAAAAGTTCTTTCCAATAAAATCAAGAAAAAGGGGCTGGCCCCTTTAATTAGGGACCAAGAGACTCGTAAAGTCTATTACGAATAACTTAAAAACGATAAATATTTTGTTATGCATTATAGAATCAAAGTTGTTGAACACTACATTATCGGTTTGAAAAAAAATCATCGTCAGGCCCATGTTTGACGTAATTAGAGATTTTTATCCAATATTTTAATTATTTTTTTTTTTTTGGTGGGGCGGGGGGGGGTGTTAAATATGAAATTGTATCAATATTTCATGGTATCATTTAAAATAACAAAAAAAAATCGGACGGAAGACCTACTCGTTACTCGTAACGAGGTCGTATCTAGTTATTAAGGTCTTCCGTTTCCAACGGAAGACCTTATTGTTTTCGTACTGTTTCTTATTAAGGTCTTCCGTTTCCAGCGGAAGACCTTATTGTTTTCGTACTGTTTCTTATTATTATTATTATTTTTTTTTTCCAAATTTTGTGCACGAGATTTCTCGAAATCTATTCGACCGATCTCAACCATTTTTTCACAGATTGTTGGGCGTGATCTAAACTTCATACATTTTTCTTAATTTTTTCGTAGTCACTTCCGGTTCCGAATTGTCGGCCATTTTGTAATTTTTGACGACCCATTTTGTGCAGCTATAAACTCGGAAACCATAAGAGATATGAATATGAAATTTTCAGGATAGGTAGACTATAGTTTGAAGTTGTGCAGCATGTAGTTGTTTAATGCCTGTTGCGCCATTTCTTGGAGCTCGCCTGGGCACGAAAATTGGGCACGAATTTTCATTCAAAATTTTCACACGTTTTGATTTATATCTTTTTATCAGTTGATATTTTGTTTAGACATATATAACAAAAGTGGTAGAGAATCAAAAGTTCTTTCCAACAAAATCAATAAAAAGGGGCTGGCCCCTTTATTAAGGGGCCAAGGCACTCTTAAACTCTATTACAAATAACTTAAAAACGATAAAGATTTTGAAATGCAATATAGAAGCAAAGTTGTTGATCGTACCCACAGGATGAAGCTCTGCCATTCAGTCAACTGAATGTTAACTGAATGGTCTGGAAAGGTGACTGAATGGCACAGCTATGCCATTCAGTCACATTTCAGTTACCTTTCAGCCACTTTTCAATTGACTGAATGGCAGAGATTCATCCTGTGACCAATATCTATTAGAAAAAATTATTGCCACGCCCATTTATTACGTAATTAGGGATTTTTAGGGGCCAAAGTACTTAAACTTTGACGCAATATAACTAGAGAAGTAGACATTTTTTGTTAGACATGATAGAAGAGAAAATGTTTGAATTTATGATTTAAATCGATTCCACTTATCAAAACACGAATCCCTGTCCCCATTTAGGATCTAGAGGGCTGGCCCCTAAAATATTCATACATTTGTATCTCAAAAATGATCAACAATTTTAGATGGGTGTAAGAACAAAAATTGTTAGTATTCTTAAGACCTTTTCAAAAAAATCAAGAAAAAGGGGCTGGCCCCCTTTTTTGGGGGGGGGGGGGGGGCAAGAAACTAGTAAAGTCTATTACAAATTACATAAAAACGATAAAGATTTCGTAATGCATTATAAAAGCAAAGTTGTTAATTGTAGCAAAATCTATCTGGAAAACTCATTGCAACATCCATTTATTACGTAATTAGGGATTTGTATACATTATCTGAAAGTGTGTGTGTGTGTGGGGGGGGGGGTAATTCTAAAATTATATCGATTATTCATGGTATGATTAAAAACAGAAATCGCAAGGAAGACCTACTCGTTACTCGTAACGAGATCGTATCTAGTTATTAAGGTCTTCCGTTTCCAACGGAAGACCTTATAGTTTTCGTACTGTTTCTTATTATTATTATTATTATTTTTTTTTCCAAATTTTGTGCACGCGATTTCTCGAAAACTATTCAGCCGATTTCAGTCATTTTTTCAGAGATGATGAGTCATGATCTGAATTTTATATGTTTTTGAAATATTTGTTGTCGTCACTTCCGGTACCGATTTATCGGCCATTTTGTAGTTTTTTACGACCTATTTTGTGCAGAGCTGATCTCAGAAACTATCAGAGATATGACTATGAAATTTTCAGGATAGGTAGTCTATAGTCTGAAGTTGTGCACTATTATTTTGTTTTACGCCAGTGGCGCCATTTCTTGGAGCTCGCCTGGGCACGAAAATTGGGTACGAATTTTTATTCAAAATTTTTATACGTTTTGATCTGTATCTTTTTATCAGTTGATATTTTGTTAAGACATATATAACAAAAGTGGTAGAAAATCAAAAGTTCTTTTCAACGAAATCAAAAAAAAGGGGCTGGCCCCTTAAATTAGGGGCCAAGACACTCGTAAACTCTATTAAAAATAACTTAAAAATGATAAAGATTTTGTAATGCATTATAGAAGCAAAGTTGTTGATCGTTACAATATCTATCAGAAAAAATCATTGCCACGCCCATTTATGACGTAATTAGGGTTTTTTAGGGGCCAGAGTACTTAAACATTGTCACGATATATCTAGAGAAGGAGACGTATTTTCTTAAGTATTGTAGAAGAGAAAATGTCTGTCTTAATAATAATAATCAATTCCACTAATCAAAACACCAATGTCTGTCCCCATTAAGGATCTATAGGGCTGGCCCCTTAAATATTCAATCATTTGTATCTCAAAAATGAAAAACAATTTTAGATAGGTGTTAGAACAAAAAATGTTATTATTCGTGAGACCTTGCGAATGAACTCAAGAAAAAGGGGCTGGCCCCTTAAATTAGGGGCCAAGAAACTCGTAAACTCTATCACAGATAACGAAAAAACGATAAAGATTTTGTAATGCATTATAGAAGCAAAGTTGTTGATCGTTACAATATCTATCAGAAAAAACCATTGCCACGTCCATTTATTACGTAATTAGGGATTTTTAGGGGCCAAAGTGCTAAAGCTTTGACGCAATATATCTAGAGAAGAAGACATATTTTGTTAAGCATTGTAGAAGAGAAAATATCTGTATTGATGATTCTAATCGATTCCATTAATCAAAACACCAATGTTTGTCCCCATTAAGGATCTAGAGGGCTGGCCCCTAAAATATTCTATCATTTGTAATTATAAAATGAACAACAATTCTAGATAAGTGTAAGAACAAAAAATGTTATAATTCGTGAGACCTTTCGAATAAACTCAAGAAAAAGGGGCTGGCCCCTTTATTTAGGGGCCAAGACTGTCGTAAACTCTATTACAGATAACTTAAAAACGATACAGATTTTGTAATGCATTGTAGGAACAAAGTTATTGATCGTAACAATATCAGTTTGTAGAACTCATTTCCAAACCCATTGATGACGTAATTAGGGATTTTAGGGAACAAAAATCTTACATCTTTAATGTTCTGTATGAGAAAAAGCAAAACTTTTTGTTAAGCATTTTAAAGGATAATGACAATCGTTTACATTTTCTGAAAGGGAGTGGTTGAGGGGAATTCTGAAATTTCATTGATATTTTAATGCTATCGTTTAAAAATTGAACGGAAGACCTACTCGTTACTCGTAACGAGATCGTATCTAGTTATTATTATTTTTTTCCACAAATTTTGTGCACGAGATTTCTCGAAAACTATTCGACCGATTTCGACCATTTTTTCAGAGAAGATGAGACTTGATGTAAACTTCATACGTTTTTGAGATTTTTCCTGTCGGCACTTCCGGTACCGATTTATCGGCCATTTTGTCCATTTTCACGACCTATTTTGTGCAGAGCTGATCTCAGAAACTATCAGAGATATGACTATGAAATTTTCAGGATAGGTAGACTGTAGTTTGAAGTTGTGCACTATTATATTTTTTTACGCCAGTGGCGCCATTTCTTGGAGCTCGCCTGGGCTCGAAAATTGAGTACGAATTTTCATTCAAAATTTTCATACGTTTTCATCTGTATCTTTTTATCGGTCAATATTTTGTTAAGACATATATTACAAAAGTAGTAGATAATTAAACGTTCTTTCCAACAAAATAAAAAAAAAGGGGCTGACCCCTTAAATTAGGGGCCAAGACACTCGTAAACTCTATTACAAATAACTTAAAAACCATCAAAATTTTGTAATACAATATAGAAGCAAAGTTGTTGATTGTAGCAATATTTATCAGGTAAAATCATTTTCACACCCATTTATGACGTAATTAGGGATTTTAAGGGGCTAAAGTACTTTAACTTTGATGCAATATATCTAAAGAAGGAGACATATTTTGTTAGGCAATGTAGAAAAGAAAATGTTTGCATTGATGATTCTAATCGATTCCACTTATCAAAACTCTAAAGTCTGTCCCCATTAAGGATCTAGAGGGCTGGCCCCTAAAATATTCAATCATTTGTATCTAAAAAATGAACAACAATTTTAGATGGGTGTAAGAACAAAAAATGTTAGTATTCGTGAGACATTTCGATTGAGAAAAAGGGGCTGGCCCCTTAAATGAGGGGCCAAGACACTCGTAAACTATATTACAGATAACTTGAAAACAATCAAGATTTCAAATATCTTTGGTACCTAGCCTTTTTACAAAATTGATACCAGCGAGATTTTAGTCACTGTAAGTGAATTGAGACACAAACTTTTATAAATGATAGACAATCGATTGAAGATATATTAAACGGGTTTTCTTTCGTCAACCGTCACCTCCGGTACTCACCAGAAGAGTTCAAACAATTCATTTTTTTCACAAGTTTAACTGATTATCTTTGGTGTTTCATCTCCCATGATTAACAGTAGTGTACAATAAACAAATGTATAAAAAAAACCCTAGCTTTTATTTTCATAAACCTCTTTTGTTCGTCCGTTTTCGGTCTCGAGACAAAAAACCTAGATTCACCAAGATCGCAGATTTGGCAGAGAATATCGATATTTCATCGTATCATATGAAAACAAAATCGGACGGAAGACCTACTCGTTACTCGTAACGAGATCTAGTTATTATTAAGGTCTTCCGTTTCCAACGGAAGACCTTATTGTTTTCGTACTGTTTCTTATTATTATTATTATTATTTATTATTATTATTATTTTTTTCCAAATTTTGTGCACGAGATTTCTCGGAATCTATTCGACCGATCTCAACCATTTTTTCATAGATGTTAGGGCGTGATCTAAACTTGATACATTTTTCTTAATTTTTTCGTAGTCACTTCCGGTACCGAATTGTCGACCATTTTGTAATTTTTGACGACCCATTTTGTGCAGCTATAAACTCGAAAACCATAAGAGATATGAATATGAAATTTTCAGGATAGGTAGACGATAGTTTGAAGTTGTGCAGCATGTAGTTGTTTAATGCCTGTTGCGCCATTTCTTGGAGCTCGCCTGGGCACGAAAATTGGGTACGAATTTTAATTAAAAATTTTCACACGTTTTGATTTACATCTTTTTATCAGTTGATATTTTGTTAAGACATATATAACAAAAGTGGTAGAGAATCAAAAGTTCTTTCCAACAAAATCAAGAAAAAGGGGCTGGCCCCTTTATTTAGGGGCCAAAGCACTCTTAAACTCTATTACAAATAACTTAAAAACGATAAAGATTTTGTAATGCATTATAGAAGCAAAGTTGTTGATCGTACCAATATCTATTAGAAAAAATCATTGCCACGCCCATTCATTACGTAAATAGGGATTTTTAGGGGCCAGAGTACTTAAACTTTGACGCAATATAACTAAAGAAGTAGACATATTTTGTTAGACATCATAGAAGAGAAAATGTTTGAATTAATGATTTAAATCGATTCCACTTATCAAAACACGAATTTCTGTCCCCATTAAGGATCTAGGGGGCTGGCCCCTAAAATATTCAAACATTTGTATCTAAAAAATGATCAACAATTTTAAACGGGTGTAAGAACAAAAAATGTTAGTATTCTTAAGACCTTTTCAAAGAAAACAAGAAAAAGGGGCTGGCCCCTTAAATTAAGGGCCAAGGCACTCTTAACCTCTATTACAAATAACTTAAAAATGATAAAGATTTTGTAATGCATTATAGAAGCAAAGTTGTTGATCGTACCAATATCTATTAGAAAAAATCATTGCCACGCCCATTTATTACGTAATTAGGGATTTTTAGGGGCCAAAGTACTTAAACTTTGACGCAATATAACTAGAGAAGTAGACATATTATGTTAGATATCATAGAAGAGAAAATGTTTGAATTTATGATTTAAATCGATTCCTATTATCAAAACACGCATTTCTGTCCCCATTAAGGATCTAGAGGGCTGGCCCCTAAAATATTCATACATTTGTATCTCAAAAATGATCAACAATTTTAGATGGGTGTAAGAACAAAAAGTGTTAGTATTCTTAAGACCTTTTCAAAGAAATCAAGAAAAAGGGGCTGGCTACCTTTTTTTTGGGGGGGGGGGGGGCAAGAAACTCGTAAAGTCTATTACAAATTACATAAAAAACGATTAAGATTTCGTAATGCATTATAAAAGCAAAGTTGTTAATTGTAGCAATATCCATCTGGAAAACTCATTGCAACACCCATTTATTACGTAATTAGGAATTTGTAGACATTATCTGAAAATGTGTGTGTGTGTGTGTGTGTGTGTGTTGGGGGGGGGGGGGGGTAATTCTAAAATTATATCGATTATTCATGGTATGATTAAAAACAGAAATCGCAAGGAAGACCTACTCGTTACTCGTAACGAGATCGTATCTAGTTTATTATTATTATTATTTTTTTCCAAATTTTGTGCACGCGATTTCTCGGAATCTATTCGACCGATCTCAACCATTTTTTCACAGATGTTAGGGCGTGATCTAAACTTAATACATTTTTCTTAATTTTTTCGCAGTCACTTCCGGTACCGAATTGTCGGCCATTTTGTAATTTTTGACGACCCATTTTGTGCAGCTATAAACTCGGAAACCATAAGAGATATGAATATCAAATTTTCAGGATAGGTAGACGAGAGTTTGGAGTTGTGCAGCATGTAGTTGTTTAATGCCTGTTGCGCCATTTCTTGGAGCTCGCCTGGGCACGAAAATTGGGTACGAATTTTCATTCAAAATTTTCACACGTTTTGATTTATATCTTTTTATCAGTTGATATTTTGTCAAGACATATATAACAAAAGAGGTAAAGAATCAAAAGTTCTTTCCAACAAAATCAAAAATAAGGGGCTGGCCCCCTTCATTTAAGGGCCAAAACACTCGTAAACTCTATTACAAATAACTTAAAAACGATAAAGATTTTGTAATGTATTATAGAAGCAAAGTTGTTGACCGTACCAATATCTATTAGAAAAAATTATTACCACGCCCATTTATTACGTAATTAGGGAGTTTTAGGGGCCAAAATACTTAAACTTTGACGCAATTTAACTAGAGAAGTAGAAATATTTTGTTAGACATCAAAGAAGAAAAAATGTTTGAATTAATAATTTAAATTGATTCCACTTATCAAAACACGCATTTCTGTCCCCATTAAGGATCTAGAGGGCTGGCCCCTAAAATATTCAAACATTTGTATCTCAAAAATGATCAACAATTTTAAATTCGTGTAAGAACAAAAAGTGTTAGTATTCTTAAGACCTTTTCAAAGAAATCAAGAAAAAGGGGCTGGCCCCTTTAATCAGGGGCCAAGACACTCTTAAACTCTATTACAAATAACTTGAAAACGATAAAGATTTTGTAATGCTTTATAGAAGCAAAGTTGTTGATCGTACCAATATCTATTAGAAAAAAATATTGCCACACCCATTTATTACGTAATTAGGGATTTTTAAGGGCGAAAAATCTTTAACTTTGACGCAATATAACTAGAGAAGTAGAAATATTTTGTTAGACATCATAGAATAGAAAATTTTTGAATTAATAATTTAAATCGATTCCACTTATCAAAACACGTATTTCTGTCCATATTAAGGATCTAGAGGGCTGGCCCCTAAAATATTCAAACATTTGTATCTCAAAAATGATCAACAATTTTAAGTAGGTGTAAGCACAAAGATTGTTAGTATTCTTAAGACCTTTTCAAAGAAATCAAGAAAAAGGGACTGGCCCCTTAAATTAAGGGCCAGGGCACTCTTAAACTCTATTTACAAATACCTTAAAACGATAAAGATTTTGTAATGCATTATAGAAGCAAAGTTGTTGATCGTACCAATATCTATAAGAAAAAAAATAGCCACGCCCATTTATTACGTAATTAGGGATTTTTAAGGGCCAAAGAACTTAAACTTTGACGCAATATAACTAGAGAAGTAGAAATATTTTGTAAGACATCATAGAAGAGAAAATGTTTGAATTAATTATTTAAATCGATTCTACATATCAAAACACGAATGTCTGTCCCCATTAAGGATCTATAGGGCTGGCCCCTAAAATATTCAATCATTTGTGTCCCAAAATGATCAACAATTTTAGATGGGTGTAAGAACAATAAATGTTAGTATTCTTAAGACCTTTTCAAAGAAATCAAGAAAAAGGGGCTGACCCCTAAATAAGGGGCCAAGACACTCGTAAACTCTATTACAAATTACTTAAAAACAATAAAGATTTTGTAATGCATTAGGGTGATTTAACCATGCATCGGACACATACCTTGGATCGGACAACTTTGTTTATAAATATACAAATAAATGTGCATGCGCTCATGTGTTGTTTCGTATATTCCTGAATTAGAACAAATGAACTTTATCATTATTAAGAATTTGACAGTCACATTGCCAAGAAATAGCAATATAGACATCGTAAAATGACATCAAATACGCCATTATTGAAAATTTAGTTACGAAGATTTTACACTAAAGCATGATTTGAATGTTGTGCGTTTGATTGTAAATTAGTGAAAATGCACTCTCTTCGTAAAATAATTAGAAAGAAGTAAGTTTTGAAACAAAATTTGATTAAAATAAGTCCAAGAAATTTGAACAATTAATGTCAAGGTCATTATTGCACCATATCTTCATTTCACCATGGATCGGACACAAATTAACCATGCATCGGACAGTTTTCACTGCATGATTTCTTCTAATAATATGGAGATTATGTGCCCATTCCTTGTGATATACTTTAAATGTGAAGTAAAAGAAAAATTTAAAAAATAATTGATACAAATATTTTCCTCAAACCACTTAAAAATCGAGTTTTACGGACACACCATTTTTAGTCCAAAGTTCCTGTAGGAGCTGGCACGATAAAGAACCCCTTATGATAAATATTTCTTTAAACAGAAGCACTAGTCTTAATTTCTATATGTATATTTGAGGATTTACATTAAAAGAAATATGAATAGCAATTGAATAAATTAATATTTCCGAACCTTTGTATTTTTGCATTAAAACCAGAAAATGTTGTTATTTTTAATCTCTACTGCACTGCTATAGCTGTCCGATGCTTGGTAAATATTGTCCGATCCATGGTGAAATAGTTCAACACTTCATTAATTTGCTTTATTTTCTACATTTTTAACAATTTCACAATTTTTTCTCCAATAATTAAGCAAGGGGAAAACCTGTACCTTTTAAAACAAGTTTTATTTATATTTGGACGATATTTAATGCGTGAACAAAGGGAAAAATCCAAAGGTGTCCGATGCATGGTGAAATCACCCTATAGAAGCAAAGTTGTTGATCGTAACAATATAAGTTTGTAAAACTCATAGCCACACCCATTGATGACGCAATTAGGAATTTTTAGGGGATTAAAACATTAAATCTTTAATGTGCTGTATGTGAAATGTGAGTGGAAATTCTGAAATTTCATTGATATTTTAATGGTATCGTTTGAAAAATTGAACGGAAGACCTCCTCGTTACTCGTAACGAGATCGTGTCTAGTTATTATTATTATTATTATTATTTTTTTCCACGAATTTTGTGCACGCGATTTCTCGAAAACTATTCGGCCGATTTCGACCATTTTTTCTCAGATGATTGCCAGTGGTCATAATTCTAGAAGTTTTTTGAAATTTTGAAATCGTCACTTCCGGTTCCGATTTACGGCCGATTTTGTAAGTTTTTACGACTAATTTTGTGCAGACATAAACTCAGAGACTATCAGAGATAGGAATATGAAATTTTCAGGATAGGTAGACAATAGGTTGAAGTTGTGCACAATGTAGTATTTTGGCGCCAGTGGCGCCATTTCTATGAGCTCGCCTAGGCTCGAAAATTGGGTACGAATTTCGAATCAAATTTTTCATACGTTTTGATCTGTATCTTTTTATGAGTTGATATTTTGTTAAAACATTTATAACAAAAGTGGTAGATAATTAAAAGTTCTTTTCAACAAAATCAAGAAATAGGGGCTGGCCCCTTAAATTCGGGGCCAAGACATTCATAAACTCTATTACAAATACCTTAAAAACGATAAAGATTTTTTAATGCATTATAGAAGCAAAGTTGTTGATCGTACCAATATCTATTAGAAAAAATCATTGCCACGCCCACTTATTACGTAATTAGGGATTTTTAGGGGCCAAAGTACTTAAACTTTGACGAAAAATAACTAGAGAAGTAGAAATATTTTGTTAGACATCATAGAAGAGAAAATGTTTGAATAAATGATTTAAATTGATTCCACTTATCAAAACACGAATTTCTGTCCCCATTAAGGATCTAGAGGGCTGGCCCCTAAAATATTCAATCATTTGTATCTCAAAAGTGATCAACAATTTTACATGGGTGTAAGAACAAAAAAATATTTGTATTTTTAAGACCTTTTCAAACAAATCAAGAAAAAGGGGCTGGCCCCTTTTTTTAGGGGCCAAGGCACTCGTTAAGTCTATTACAAGTAACTTAAAAACGATAAAGATTTTGTAATGCATTATAGAAGCAAAGTTGTTGATCGTACCAATATCTATTTGAAAAAATCATTGCCACGCCCATCTATTACGTAATTAGGGATTTTTAGGGGCCAAATTACTTTAACTTTGACGAAAAATAACTAGAGAAGTATACATATTTTGATAGACATCAGAGAAGAGAAAATGTTTGAAAAAATGATTTAAATTGATTCCACTTATCAAAACACGAATTTCTGTCCCCATTAAGGATCTAGAGGGCTGGCCCCTAAAATATTCAATCATTTGTATCTCAAAAGTGATCAACAATTTTCGATGGATGTAAGAACAAAAAATGTTAGTATTCATGAGACCTTTCGTATAAAATCAAGAAAAAAGGGGCTGGGCCCTTAAATTAGGGGCCAATAGACTCCTAAACTCTATTACTCATACCTTAAAAATGATCAAGATTTTGTAATGCATTATAGAAGCAAAGTTGTTGATAGCAGCAATATCTGTTTGTAAAACTCATTTCCAACTCCTTTGATGACGTAATTAGAGATTTTAGGGGAGTAAAATCTTAAATCTTTAATGTGCTGTATGTTAAAAAGCAAAACTCTTTGTTAAGCATTTTAAAGGATATTGACAATCGTATACATTATCTGAAAGGAGGTGGTTGAGGGAGAATTCTGAAATTTCATTGATATTTTAATCGAATCGTTTAAAAAATTGAACGGAAGACCTACTCGTTACTCGTAACGAGATCGTATCTAGTTATTATTATTATTATATTCATATTTATTCCTATTTTCAAATTTTGCTTTGAAAGAACGCAGTAATCATTGACAACAATCCATACAATGTAATCTACCTAATTGTTTAAGATAAAAGATAAACAGTGTTCTACCGCAAACTAAAACCTTAACAATGTAAATATAATGAATTCAAAATAAGTGATTTCGACATCATTAATTCACAAACATGAAACAGCAGTTTGTTACTTTTGACAAGTGTGTATAGATTAGCTGAGAAGTTAGATTACCGCATGATTTATGATTTTCTCGTCGATACACTTTAAAGCTAGTCTTGTCACTAGTCAAAATTCAAACATTATTTGAAGCCTCATGTTTGTGTGTATGTATCAGTGCATGTAACATAATTCCATATTGTTTTGAATGATTTGTAAACTATGTATTCCGATCGTATCATAATGTGTCCCAAATTAAAACACTGCAAACAATCATTGTGTTTTACATATGTAGATTCTGTACAATGCTAGTCATGTAAATGAAGATTTTGATATTCATATCCTGATTCCAAAGTTTTGTTTTTGGCTTTTATTTGGCATTCAGTTTTATCATTACAAGTTTAATTGTTTTATTAAACACATTTTACAATAAAACATAAATGTACCATAAGACATATATTGCAATGCAAAAGTAAACGTTATAAAAATGTATCAAAACATGATGTTCTGTTTCGCATACATGACAAAATGTATGTAGATGATTGGGATAAACAGATTTATAAATTGCGAATATATTTGAAGAGAACCACCTAAACTTTTGTTTAAGAAAGAGACAATTTTACCAATGTTTGTAGAAACAGGCTTTGACGGTTACCTGGGTCCCAAATTGGCTTATCAAAGAGTATCATCTACGTACAAAATTTCATTATGAAGTCTAAACTCTAATCGGAGACTCCTTTGACAGTCACCCTGCTTTAATGTTTGATGTTTGGGAAATATTCCTTCACAAAAAGGGGGTAGGTCAAGGGTAGAAAGAATCTCGGATTATAAAACGTTAGTTCCAGGGGCCAATATTTTTGGAAATAGAAGAATTGCATTCCTTTAATGCTCCATCTTTTAATATATTGACAGTTTTATTTACAATGCACATAAAATGCATACATTTTTTTTATTGTTAACACAATCAGAATATCAAAGTATATTTCTTAAAATAAAATATATACTCAATGCAATATTGCCAAATGACAATTTACAATAAATATATCAAAATGAAGGAATAATTCTCAATCTAGGACACCACCAATTATATTAATTAAAAATACATGTTCGATATATGATCATATTAACCCTCCCCCCCCCTCCGGTCTCCCCCGCCCCAAACAGACACAAAACTTAAACCTTGGCCCCATGGCTTTAGCAGTAAATTCACAATTTGACATCTGGACATTAGGAGCATAATAGCAATGCACGACTTCTTTGACAATACAGAAATATATATAAAATCAATACACTTTCACTAATCGACTATATCGGCCACACTATTGGGCCTCAACCCCTGACCCAGTGACCATGGATTTTGCAATTTTTTTAAAGTAAAATATTGTTCAAAATTTATAGTGTTTTTTTTTTTTTTTTTGCTATATGGACATTCTGTCAATGGGACTAAACCCCTGATTCATGAGTCATGAATTTCATCATTTAGGTAGAGAGACCAGTGGACACCATAACCATGGAAAGATTTTTTTCACACACATGTAATGGAATAGAGGAGAATATTGTTTTGAAAGAATTATTAAATTTTCAATATATGGCCATATTGGTCCGATCCTCAGGCCTGAACCCCCTGATGCATGGTGTTATAACATTTAAGAAAATTGTAGAGGACCTCGAGGACACCGTAACCATGCATTTAGTTTTTCTTAGATATATATGGGAGTAAAGGAGAAGAATTCTAAGATTGTATATGTTTTTACTGTATGGTCCTGCTGGCCCGACCATAGAGCCTAACCCACTGACCCAGGGGTAATTAATTTGATATACTTAAGGGGGCATCATGGACATAATAACTATGCATTTAGTTTTCCACGAATATATATGGACGTAGAGAAGAAGAGTTTCAAGATTTCATATGTTTTTACGATATGGCAATATTTGCCCCACTTTCGGACCTGGACCCCTGACCCAGAGGTCATGAATTTCACAAGTTTTGGTAGGATGCATCGGGGTCATCATAATCATGCATTTAGTTTACCACATATGTGTGGGAAACGAGAAAATTAAGGTTTTATCTGATTAATTATATTTATTTGCTTTATGTATAGACTATTGCTGAGTATACGAGGGTTGTTCGGAAATTACTCAGACAACACAGATATTTCCATTTCTAAGTGACGAATTATGGTGAAAATTGGCATGAACATTGAAGAAACCTTAAAAAATAATTAAAGAAAGTAATCTTTAAAAAATATTTAATATTTTGTTTACAACGGTAGATAAACAAATCGGTGGTCGGGGTACCCAGCGCAAACATAAACTCGGAGAATAAGAGAACTAATACATCGTCTATCTAAGTGTCCGCAAACTTACAGCTTATACTAAAAGAAATCAGATTATACATGTTCATGTTGCTATTTATTGTGACTAACTTTTGATCAAGTTTCACTAGTGTTTGAGTTGAAATACGGATATGGTACAGATATATTTACCAAGCAATAGGAATTTGAAAACGACGGCATATAGAAATTGGACGTCAAGGCGGCGCAGCGAATATACATCAAATTGATGAAATTTTCGGAAAAAGACCTTTTAATGCCAACCAATTGCTTTAACAAAAACTATACGATGGCAAGGGATAAAGAAGTTCAGTTTATCGTCTTTTTTCACTAATTGTTTAGCTAGAATTCAGACAAAATGACTAAATATCAAGTAATTTTTACACACTAACTGATGTCAACAGTTCTAAAATATATACACAGAATCATTGTAGGAGACATTTCACAGTAATTTTACCTTTGGTTAGAAATGACCCGATTTTTTCCCACAGAATTCAAGAATGGAGGGAATATGCGAATGTTGACATCTTGAAATGTAAACAAAAGATGAGAAATGAAGAATTAATTCTAATTTCCCTTTGTTTGTTAGGTGTTTAAAACATAGGATCATTACTTATCAAGTCGATAAAACAACGACTGCATTATTTCAAACATACCAATAAGTAAAAAATTAAAAATCGCTAGATGATTTGTGTTTTTACTTACTAAATGATCTTCTTTAAAATCGAAGGGAGCAGATCTTCTAAAAGGGAAATATCTGTTGCATCACCAATACTTTATGATTTCCTTTATGTATTGTTTTGACTCGCTCGTCATTGGTGTATATTTTTCTATGACGTCTGACAATTCCTACGTATTCATTACGTAGATTTATTTGTTACTTTATTCATTTATGAAATTTAACTTATTCTTTGCATTGCTTCAATATGAATTTATTTAAATACTTTATCTCTGAATCAGGTTCTTCGTTACTTCGTGTACATATTTGAATTGATGATTGCTTGAAAAAAAAATCATTACCTATTTCTCTTACACACATAACTTCTATTTATTGTAAATAGAAACTAAGGCGACCGATTGATTGTATCCAAACTGGAATCCGTGTTTTTGCGGAATTATCAAGACTGTCTCTTATTGGTTCCTTGTTTTATTGAACTTCATCATCCGGAAAAAAGAAACAACAAATTATGCAGGAGTGCTTCATATCGATGTGCTTGTATTGATTGGTCTACATGCAAGGAAAATGGTAATTTTTGTTGTTGTTAATGAAAATACATGCGCTTATTCTTAGAGTTTTCGGAAACTTGATCCGATGTTACGTACAAATTTCAAAAATACATACATATGCACATAATGATATAACATTACGTTCATATACATTATTCCAGTAATGATTGTATTGTACAAAAGAACTTATTCGTAAGCGGCATGTGGCATAGACGAACAAATAAATGGCATGTTGCAAAACGTTGTATTGTCCAAGAGAGCTTAATTGTAAACATCATGCTTTTAGTGTGGTAGGCGGACTGATGTATGACATGTTCTATGTGTTGGTTTGTCTTGGTATTCTAATAGAATATCGTAATGCAATTTATATACAATAGTGAAATATGAATATTTATCTAAATTGAAAATAAACAAGAAACACATAAAACAATTTATTGACACTATGTAGGTAAACATTGCACATGCAACACTAAAATAATTACAAAAATAATGCAATAAACATAACTGGTTTTAGCTTTCTACCTGGTGCGTTAATATACGTGAAAATACGTTAGCCTCTCATTCGAGGTGATTTATATCAAGTAAAAAAAATGTGCATGGGAATTATAAAAGCTGTTTTCAATAGGTTGCTTTATAATTATCTGAAAGATAATTTGAAGCCAAGTAGTTCAGCACAGATAAACAAGAATACAATCATTTATAAATTAGAAGTTTAATTAAATCCACCTTTTATTATTGTTATATTACTGACACATTTATATAGATAATACTAATCCCGGTTTTAAGATATCTTGTGGTATTTTTTTGTATCTCAAATGCATCAAAAATGTATTAGCAAGTGCTGGAAACGATCTTCATTGAATTTAAACGATTTAATTAACCTTTGGTCAGAACACTCATTTCCAAATAAAGATTATGATATTTAATGGTTTCAGAAAAACACCCCCCCCCCCCCCCAAAAAAAAAAAAAAGAAAACAAACAAACAAACAAAAATGAATAAAAATATCACGGATGATAAGTATTATGGACTTGTTTGTAAAACATACATACAAACACAATTCACACATTAAACTCATGTATATATATTTACCTGTTGGGTAAACGTGCACATTTAGAGATATATTCTGAACGTTTTGTATTCAATGAGAATACATGTTTGTTGATGTTTATCGGGGCATTTCAAATAACTGTTTGAATTCAATAGTAATGCATGTATACTGTGAAATTCAGTGGTTGACTACGGGTCAACTCAAACTAACAGAACCAACACTCCCTGCCCTGCCCGACCCCGGTAGACTGTGCACGACCTCGGGAAGCGGCAGTATTCCAAGCTGCACATGATGCATTTGAAACTATTATTACTTGTGCTACAGATAGTTTTTTCGCGACACTTAGGAAAAGAAAGCTGGATGAATATTACAACCAGGAAGTTCGATACTGCGATATGTGAATAAAGTGATTCTGTTAAATATGAACAAGATTAAAGAGGGGCTTCCGTCAGATCGCATTAATCAAAAGACCATTGCTATATTCAATATTCCCACAGCTGGGGAAATGCAATTATCGATCTATAAACATCGACTTTGACGCCTTTACACGCTAATTGGATAATTAACACTCATTTTGACATGTCAAAACGCCCCAAGCTGATGAACAGCGTCTTCCAAAAAGTGGGACTGTAATGAGTCGTACTATTATACTACTGATTATACCCGCACTTTCTAAAGAAAGTTCGGGTATATTGTTGTTACCCCGTTCCGTCCGTCCGTCCGTCTGTCCGTCCGTCCGTCCATCCGTCCGTCCGTCCATCCGTCCGTCCGTCTGTCACGTTTTACTTTCTCAAACTGCTCCTACATCTTATAAACCAGCAAACTGAACTCTTGGAGTTTGATTTGGGGTATCATGTTGTTTTGTACAAAGGTTTCAAAAATTCTCTGTTAGTCCTGGGGGTCAAATTATTGGTAAAAAATGACGTTTTTTTTACAAAAAACCTTCTTCCTCAAACTCCTCCTACATTTTCAACAGCAGACAAATCATCTTTTGGAATATGCTTTAGGGTATCCTATAGATGCGCAATAAGGTTTCGGAATTTTCAATTTTGTCCTGGGGGTCATTTAATGGCTAAAAAATGACGTTTTTTTTTTTTTTTACAAAAAAACTGGTTTCAAAAACGTCATTTTTTTGGGCAGGAGCCAAATGATCTTCTAGAATATGATTGGGGGTGTCATATTGAGGCGTGATCAAGTTCCAGAATTTTTTTTTTTATTAAGGGGATCAGTGGGCAACAAAAAATGACGTTTTTTGGCAAAACAAATATGGTTCCCAGAACTCCTCTTACAACTTTTGGAGTAGCTACGTCATCTCTTGGGATATAATTGGGGCTGTCCTATAGATGTGCAATAAGGTTTTAAAAATTTAAATTTCATCCAGGGAGTCAAATAGTAGCAGAAAATTGACATTTATCACTAAAAAAACAAACATTGATCCAAGAGCTCCTCTTATGATTTAACGGATAGACAATCATATCTTGGGATATGATAGGGACTGTTCTATAGATGTGCAGTAAGGTTTTCAAAATTTAAATTTCATCCAGGGAGTCAAAAAGTAGCAGAAAATTGACGTTTATCACTTCAAAAAAACATAGATCCTAGAACTCCTTTTATGATTTAATGGATAGACACATCATATCTTGGGATATGATAGGAACTGTTCCATAGATGTGCATTACAGTTTTGAAAAATTAAATTTAACCCTGAGGCCCATTACCTACCGGTACATACCTTTTGATGCCCTTTAAGGATCAAGAATATATATGGTTAAGGGGTGGGGATCTCAACCGTTTTCGAGATATTCGTGCACTTCCTGTTCAAGGGGGGTCATGACCACCCCCGGGGCCCATGACCTACATACCGTTTGATGCCCCTTGACACAAGGAACAAGAATATATATGGTTTAAGGGTGGGGATCTCAACTGTTTTGAAGATATTAAGGGACTTGCTGTTTAAGGGGGTCAGGACCAACCACAGGGCCCATGACCTACATAACATGTGATGCTCCTTGACATCAGAAACATGAATATATATGGTTTCGGGGTCATGATTATAACAGTTTCTGAGATATATGGTAATTTCAAATTCCTGGGGGATGGGGATGACCCCAGGGGTCAGATCTAATAAACCCTATATATTGCCAGTAACAGCCAATATATGATTATGAAAACCCTGTATTATTATCTTTGTCCGTTTTCAAGTTACCATTTACAATAGAGTCTACGATTCTTCCTACAAGGTTCAATGTTAGACCCCCCACCCTTTTGACACCCCCCTCCCCCCTCCCCTGAAAAGTGGTTGTCTAACCCAAAATGAGAAAAATCAAACCAGGGTGCACAACTAGATATGCAGGCGTATCATATCCTAGAGTTTTGTAAAATTCTGTTCAGCCATCTCTGAGAAACAAGTTCAGAGCAGGAAAGAAGAAAAAGAAGATGAATAATAATACATGTACCGTATTAAGAACCGTACAAAAACAATAAGTCTCCAAATTTCATTCGGGAGACTTAATAATAAAGATTAAATAGAGATAGGATCATCAAACATCAATAATTTAAAGATAATTGACAATTTCTGATTTTAAGGGTGTCAGGATGACCCCTAAGGGTCATGACTTACATGCCATAATGATCTGATGCGCCTGCATGACCTAAGGAGGAATAATATCTTTGGATTAAGGTGGGGATCTCAATGGTTTTTATGATATTTAATAATTTCAGGAAGAGCACTTGGGATCATGACCTACATACCATCTTAAATGCCTTGAACAAAGAAACAATAATATAATATGTTCATGATATATGATTCAATTTAAGAACCTTATATAGATCAATCATCTGTTTTGTAATACTTCCTATGTATATATATATATATATATATATATATATATATATATATATATATATATATATTTATATATATATACATGTACATGTATTTAAAGTTTGTGTTTTGTTCTATACTGTTCATGTTTATGACTGTAGTATGGCTTAGTCTTATTCTAAATTACATTAAAAAATTGTCAAATATATGACTTGGAACCCCCACTCCCAAACAAACTCAAGTATAAACTGTTCTCCTCCCCCCCTCCCTTGTCGAATGATCTATTAAAATCAAAATATAATTTGGGTGTCTAAAACCTTTTATAAACTGGTAAAAAATGTTATTCTTAAAAAAAATTATATTACACCTTGCATAATTGACAAATGATCTATTGAGATATGATCAGAGGTCATATTTCTACCTTGGGATCAATAAGTAGTATTCATTGACAAGTTAAAATTAATAACAATAACTCCACATTCACCCCCCCCCCCAATCTAACCTGGTTATAAAGATTCAGTCTTCTTAATACATTCTTACAGGTGTACAGTAGCAAATTTTAAATCATTTCTTGATTGCTTTTTCTCTCGTGATTCACATTTACATTTTGGAAATTGCTTAATTCAATTTTTAAGATTTATAAACAAAATGTTATATGCATCACTTCCATGTGTATTCGCCTATTTGGGGCAATTGTAAAGTCTCCTAAACAAAGCAGTGACATCATTAGACTAGGATTTACCCACATGGATCAAACACTACTGTATAACATATGAATAAGATAAAATACATTATTATTTCTAGTTCTAAAATGTCAGGGTGTCTCCAAGGGGGCATAATCTACATACAATTTTATGCGCAATGACACAAAGAGCAAAAATAAATTATATGGTTTAGGGATGAGGATCTCAGATCTCAGAAGTTAACAAAATATACAGTGTATCATATCATTTCCTATTTCATAAAGGCAGGGGGGGTGGGGGGGGGGGGTTAAAGACAACACCTGGGGGTCATTAATGTACTTTACACCATTTGATGCATCATAATGACATTAGAAGATATTTTGTATTTTCCTGTTTCGTGGGGTCAGAACAGTCCCTAAGGTCATGACCTACATTGTTTTTAATGCATTATTATAATAATACATTAAGAAAGAAATACTCCTTCCTTCCTATTATAACTCATATAAAAATGATAAGTGTCTACACCTACTTACATGTAATACACAAATTTAATAAGAAATTGTTTATACAGGGTCAATATGGGGTCAACTCAATACTGCATGCAGTCTGACAAATGAAAAAAATAACTTTTGCAACTAAAATGACAGAAACTTTACAAATGCGATAGGATAGGTAACGATGATAAGCTTATTTAAATATTAAAAGATGATGATACAGTATGCTGTCAAAGGGAGATCACATTTAGAAAGTGAAAGTAGAACTTATATATGTATGCTGGCATCTCATTATATTATGCTACTGCTACTACATGTATTATGCTTACCTAAATTGGTCAACATCATAATGATAATCCAATCAAAACACAATAATGAATTCCTTTAGCTGATCTTAATTAATCCTTTTCTGCATACGAAAACCACAGACATGCATGTATGGGTGTTGCTAAAACGCGGAACGGAAAACGGACCGGAAAGCGGAACGGAATGGAAAATATCATCACGTTTATTGCTTAAAAAGGGTATAGACTGGCCAGAAACGATTTACTTTGTATCTTTTATTTATATCTAATGAATGATTATCAACACGTTGTTATCTTATTAATATTCATATGAATGTCTATCAATTATAGCATTGTATTCATTCGGCTTTAGTTGAGTACGGAAACGGACAAATCAAATGTATACGAATTGTGAAACATTAACATGATTAAACGAGCAAATTAGCTATAACTTTTTACTTATTTTTCTTATATGGTATTGCTGGCATAACAGCGTAACGTACGCAGTTAGTGAAAGCGTTTTATGCGTGTTTTGAGTATTTTTATATTTCAAATATGATGTACATGTATATACTTACATCAAAATTGAATTTTCGGTGTTCTAGACGATCTTTTATCATACAGACGATACAGTATCATTGAGATGGAAGAAAAAAAAACCGTAAGACTGACGACATTAAAAATTAAAATACAGTTAACGTTAAAATACCCGGTAATTTGTGAGACTAGTAATTTGTGAAATTAGTATTTTTAGCAATGCAATTTTGTTTACGTTTGCATTACTAAGCAGTTGTTTATTCCAGCAGCTATATACATATGATCCGAATAGAGAGCTCTAGAAGTTGCCTGGTTTGATTTTCCGATTATATATTGGGACTATAGTCTGTCGATCCCAAAATATTCATGCAGCACATTTGGACGATTTATAATGGAAAATGTTGACATCTTTTCTCCATTTGGAAGTCACTCAGAAGACCTTGCACAATTTTTCAACACTATCATCCGGGTCTGTTGAAATGCAAAACCCCGTAGACTTCTTTATTTTTAGCCGTGTATTTATACCAGCTGATAAGCTAGAGAGGACGTTTTAAAGAAAGAATAATGAAAATGTTTAATGCTTCTAAAAGAATTGCTTGAACCCTGAGGTATATATAAATATACATCAAAAAGTGAATCGAGGATATTTTGGGACAGAATATAGTGGTCAATGCATGTACTGTTAATTTTGAGGAAATAAATATTCTTGAATAAATAATCTAATATTGCTAATCTTTCAAAAAAAATTAAAAAGGTACTTAAATTATATCGTTTTAGCATGATTAACAAATCTATGAGGTAAATAACATTAGATAAGATTTTCCGTTTTCCCTTCCGTTCCGCTTTCCGTTCCAGTTTCCGTTCCGCGTTTTAGCAACACCCATGTATATATACACGTGAACCCATCTAATCGAAGAGCTGGGTAAAACTAGTACCCGCTAATGAGACATGCAGACCTGTGTTGTGTACGTAACTTCAGACAAAGATCATTCATTTGTAACATGCATGTATTTTTATGACCTATTCTTCAAATCCACTTGCACTATTTTATTAGGTAAATAACAGCTTTAAGGTGGTGCAGGACACCTGCATATTGTAATGTACATGTATACTTTCTATTGAGATAAAAAACAATAAAGTATATTAAATATTGATTAAATATTTACCCCCCCCCCCCCAAATAATGTTACCTAACATTGAAGCGCAATGGGTTTGAGCGTTTACATGTCTGTAAGAGCATTGGGGTCCAAGGTGTATTTTTGGTAATTTTACAATTGATACAAATGAATTTTCATGGGGGGGGGGGTCTAGACCCCTCACTCCCACCCCTTCTCTAAATCTGTGCACACGATGATGTTCATGTAGGCACACAGAAGCAAATCTAAAACCGGCAACCGCCACAGGGAGGGGGCATAATTTAATTTTTAATTTTGTTTGTAATAATTATGTAGACCATTATACTTTCTATGACATAAAATGTTAAGATTATTGATTAACTGAAAATTCACTGCAAACAGTTCTACCCCAAATTGCACATAAATTGCTGCTCATGTCACGATGTGTATTATCATATGGGAAGGGATCTCATCCTTCAGTTATGAAAATTATAAATTTTAATTGTATTACCGGAGCTTGCATATAGCCTTCATTTTTAATAAAACTGGTACAAAACAGTGTTATTTAGGGGCAAACACATGGTGCGGGTATTACTGTCTAATGACAGCATCTAGTTAGTAATTAAAATTAACTAAAAAATAAACTTTAACAAATTAAAATTGCTCTTATACACTCTGCGTTCTAATATTTTTTGTTGTAGAATATAAGCGTTATGATAATGAATATTTACCTTTCGTTCTTAGCATTAAAATATGAGAATGAAAATACAGCATTCGTTTCCTTCTACTTTTACTTTCTGCGTTTATATTTGAAGATTTTTTTTTTTTATCAAAAAAGTACAAATTCGGTGTCTTTATTCGATGTAAATTCGTAAAGAAGGGGTGTTCATGAAATCCACGAAAATTGAGCCACCACAAATTCTAGTGATTCTACATTAATGATGTTTATCAGGACTTTTAAATTGACTGTATGAATTTAATAGTAATGCATGTATTTGGATGTTTAACAGGACGTTCATAACAAGTCAGTCTCAATGCTATATTCATTTAAATACATTTTCATGTTTGCTTAAAAATTTATATTCATATTTCCTAATCGACAAAATCTTGTAACTAATTAATGAAAATTGACATACGATAAAAGTTTGATTTGCAGAATTTTTGTTTGTATTGATCAATTGTACTGATTTTGTTTTCTAAAAATGTAGCATTACCTGCTATTCACGATAATTTGCAACAGACTCACGCGATAAAAATGTTGTTTTTCATGATAGACCCCGTACAAAAAAATATACATAAGAAAGTTGAGAGTACTTTGTTGATTAGTGCAATGGTATGAACATGCTTCTGAATTATTTACTGTTATATTGCACACATGTTAGGTAAAATTCATTAAGAAAACAGAACTTATCACCGCAGCACTTTTAAGGCTGTCAATAATTTCCGTTCAGACAAATAGGACAGGAAAAGTGCAATAAGACATCAAAATATATTACATACCTCGAAAGTACTTATCAATTTACTTATTAGCAAAATTAATTTATACTGATCTTTTAATGGAAACGATAAAAAGCAATTACTTACAAGTTTGATATCCGTTATATCGAACACACTCAAAAAGAAGCGAGATGTCGTTCTCGCTTTCCTATAAAATATTACGTCATATTCTTCAAAATAACGCATTAAGTTAAGTCATTAAAGGCTAACGTGCAATTTTTTAGCGAAGAATAATAAATGTCATAGATTAACGAAAAATTATAAATGGATATTATTTTTTAACATCATTATTAATAGATCGCTACCTATATGGTCTTGTTTTCATTTTGTTGTAAGTATTCATCGTATAAAGAGGTAAACTCGGTTTTGTATAAAATATATTATATCTTAAAGCTAAGTACCTTAATAAAACAAGTAATTACAAGGGCATACACTTTAATGATCCTGACAAACCTTTACATGTGAATTTGAAATATGCTTTGTAACTTAAAAACTTCTGCGATCCTTGTAAAATCTTACAAATTAATTATAGTTTAATGAAATTAACCCCGTGACCTTCAAAATTATTCAACAAATGCATTCTAAATTACGGTTTATACTGACAAATAATCTTATCTTAAAAAGTATGCAACGTTTTTCAAAGTCTACGATATAACATTTCATTTTATAATTCAGTTGTGAATTTTGACATGGTTATGTTCTTGCAATATTGAATGCTTTAAATGACCTCAAACCACAAATACAGCTACTTGTACCATGCGGCTGTCATATCACGTGACCACTATGAATATAAAATATTGTACTGTTATATATATGTTATAGAAATGTATAGCATTTGAGTGACTGTTATTGATTTTAAAAAGGTCATGCCAGTTGAACTAAAGTATACGTGTTTTCATCACAAAAATTTGCCGATTTTTTTTGGCCGCCTTAACTGTACTGCGGGGGTATTAATGATTCAACCGATGTTCATATTCTTAACAAATGTTCGACTTCATCTTTGTTCGACTTCATCTTTGTAATACTTAGGGAGTAGAAAGTAGTGGTCATTAAAATAAGTGTCTCACTCACTGTAATTAGTACACTTTTCTCAAAAGCAATCTTTGTCATTAAAAAGACATAATGAATTCTCTAGAAGTGTTTCTTTTATACTCTTTAATTCATTAGAAAATTAAATATCGATTAATATAGGTCAATAAACATTCTGAATAACTATTTAAAGGAAGATTGAGTCGCTAACTATCGCTCGATTGTTTCTGAGACCCACATTAATAATACTTTCTTATGGTACAAATGTATGTATAATAATGAGGCGATCATTTCGTTGGGGCTTGATCAAATCGATCATAAAGCCCTTCGGGCTTTATTGGGTTTGATCACGCCCCGACCGAGATTATCACCTCATAATACTCAAAGCATGATTCCTTATTTCTGATTTATTGCCTACATACTGACAACAGCAAGTTTTGCGGATTGTAAATAGTTACTGTCGATGTGGACAATGAACATGCTATTTTCAAAAGAGTCGGGAAATATATCTTCATTATATGGAAAAAAAAAAATTTTTGCGAGCGTTAGCGCCTTATTTTTACTTCTTGAATTTTGTGTGTGGATTTTGTGTTCGCTGTCTTCACTCGCCTGCAAACTTTACTTGTCGTCGATGCAGATTTTGGTTTGTAATAAAATGTACTGGGGACTTTAAAAACACGCAATAAGATTAAAATCGAATACTGATTGATGATAGTTTTGATGACACTTCACTATTAATAAAAAAGCATTACGATGATAATTATTTCACGGTAAATATCTTCAATCGGATTTGAAGCTTCAAAAAATAATTCACAAGTTCTAAATTCTAATTTTCCAACTATTTTTCGCTTAAAATTGTTTGTAGTGATATAATAGCAAAATTAAAGCTACTGTGTGTTGTGTTGTTGTATTATTTAACACATTTTGTGGATGTATTATATTTGGCATATTTTTGTACAAGTGTCTGAATTGAAATTTGAATGAATCTTGTTGATAACGTGCTGACCTTATAACCAAAGCGACTTACATGCACGTGCACGATAAATCGAATAAAACTGCAAATCACAGGATGAAGTTTTGCAATACAGTTAACAGTGAGTGCTAACTGAAAAGTCTTGATAGATGATAGATGGCATAGCAAAATCTTTTAGTAATCTCTCAGTCACATTTCAGTTGACAGAATGAAACAGTTTTATCCTGTGAATATTTTATGTACAATGTTTTTCTCAATATATTTCTGTCTAACAGTGTTTGCAATTGATAATGGCCGATATGCTTTTAGTTGTAATTTTGTTATAAATTAAGTGTACATTTAATAGAATATGACAGGATGATAGATACAGGAAGAAAATGTCCATTCGTAAGTTGTAATATAATAAAAAAAAATAATAAATACGACATATAAAATTCAAAGTAAAAACTGAAAAAAAACCCGGAACATTAATTGTAAGAAAAATAGTCTAGAAATCTGTTTCTGCAAAGGTTTAAGTGAAAACTTAACTGTTATGTGACACACTTGTAGAGTTAAGAACATGCTTCCTGTGAATGACGACAATAGAACACTACACATCCCCAGTGTGTAATAGAACACTACACATCCCCACTGTGTATTCGATGTAAGCAACATGTTTTCTATCAATGTCTCTCCATATACGTTTTCTCTTTCCCTCATTTTTCTGTTCATTTATTTTTAGTCAATTCTAATATGGCAAATAAACAAAACATTTTCATAAAACAAAACACTTTCATCTTGCCTTATATCTAATAATAAACATTTGCCCTCTGTTTAACCTCTAACCATAGTTAATATTGTTATAACTAAATGTGTGATAATTAAACACATAAACGTACCTAAGTTTACTCAATACTTTTTTTTACATGAAAATGACAATAACAAACCGTCAACCATCTCAAAAATCCATAGTACGAAATACAATTTCAAAGGTTATGATTATCCAGTTCCTAAAACACATGAAAAAAACATATATGACAATAGCAAATTATTATTGTTTCATAATAAAAATAAATGCGGTTTTCTCACATACTTAGATATAAAAATACACCTCCGAATAATCTTATATTTTTAAATAGAATAATTATTACACTTATGCAAAGGCATCGGTATTTATGTAGAATACTTTTGTAAATTGTTTATATTTCAAACATAAAATCTGATTACATGTTTTGACAAAATACTTTATCAAATATAAACATAATCTCCTCAGTCTCATAATTGGTCTTACTCTCAATACTTAAACTACCTGTTAAGAGGTGCTTGACTTATTATATTGTACATCGCACACAATTAAAAATACACTGTTACCAAAGTCAAGAGGAATGCTCCATCTAAATTAAACATGCACGAATTATCTTTCTTGTACAATAGAATATTAAACCATGTATATAGGACCGACGTTCTTGGTTGTTAACAAAAAAATAAGCCTCCATATATCATATAGTTTCTAAATATATACTTTACGCACAACTTACTTTTTAGAATAAAATTAACCAAACGGTTTTTTAAAAGATATCCACTGTTATTTATGACAGTATATTTATTACGCCCGTATATTTGTTACGCCCGTATTTTTATTACGTCCGTTTTTTGAGTGTTAAATGAAATGATGTCCAAAATATTTAGTACATTTTTATTAAAACAATTGAAATAACTCTTGCCAAAATTAACATAAATTATATATTTTTCTTCTGAACTAGAATATTAATTGATATTGACATCACTATTGTTTTAAAATCGTGCTTTTTGGTAAGAACTATTCCAAGGATGAACGCATTATGAAAGCCATTTGTATTATTATTACTTAACATTATTTATTAAAAATGTTATTATAGTTATTGTTTAAAAATGTAACCGTAACCATTGTTTTATGTTTTTCCTCGAAATGAATGTTTTAAGAGGACTTTTGTCTTGATGACAAAGTGATTACAAGTTATAGCTTTGCAATGATAAACTGTTTTGTCATCTTAAAGGGACATGGTCACGATTTGATCAAATCATATTTTTATGTATATATGATTTACAATGCTTTAGAAATGCATTTCTAATGATCAAATACAATTTGAGAGTCATTTGTAAAGTTATAAGCAAGATACAGAGCTCACAATTCTTTGCCATGTAAACAAGGCTCGTGCCCTGTTTTTGTTTACATAAGTTCAATTTACCAGTAAAAAATCTGTTCCAAGCTTATTTATCTATGTTTTAATTTATTCTAAGCATACATAAAGAGTTCCTAACGTTAAACACATTCGTTTTAGGTTTAAAACTGAAAGTTTTACTTCAACGTTCAAATGTAAAAAAAAAACGCTTTGTTTCCAAGGTCTGTAACCAGCTTGTAACTCAACAAATGTCACTCACATTTCCGTTGCTTATTAAAAATGCCTTTTTGAAGCATTGTAAATATAAAAATCGGAAAAATAATTGTTGACCTAAATCGTGACCATGCCCCTTTAATAAGTTATCTCGAATGTCCTGTTTGAAGGTCAAGCCGCACATTATCACAAATGAAAACAAAATTAATGCTTTCATTTATTTGGCTCAAAAACTTTATATTTTTATTATTACATGCCACTATTTAAAAACTATGCATTTATAAACAAATTAAGCCATATTATACAAGCCATTGTATAACATTATGAAATCAAAATTTAAGAGATCGAATCATTTTCTTTACACGATTTTTTTTTCTGTCACTTGAAACTTTTGTCATAGAAAAAAACGGTTACACATCTGTATGCTACCTCCTGTCATAATTCAAAATATAAATTATATAACAATGATCACAAAGATGAAAACATCATATTTACCACACATTGATAACACCGGAGAACTTTTATATTGACCTTTCTCCGGAAGTAAGTTCTTAGCGTAATAAGTGTGATAAAATCTGTAAAGGATTAAACACATGCATTCATAAATATATATCCTTTTAGAGGAAGAAGGAAGATATATATTTTCTCAATAGCATTCTTTGTCATTAAAAAGACATGATGAGTTCTCTAGAAGTGTTTCTTAAATAATCCCTAATTCGTTAGAAAATTAAAATATCAATTAATATCGGTCAGTAAACATTCTAAATTAATATTTAAAGAAACATTGAGTCACTAACTCTCGCTCGATTGTTTTTTGGCCGCACACTATTAAGATTTTCTTATGATTAAACCGTATGTATAATAATAGTGCATTTGCAGTTGGGGTCTGGGTCACCCACAAACTAAAGATGAAACCATTACAATTTTTTCAATGTGGCTGACCTTTAAAAGTTGTTCAAATTCACTTTTGAATTGCGCCTTATGCGAATTGTTAACTGCATTCTAAAAATCGGAATTGCCATTGTTCTGTTTATAGCTTGCTTCTTTTGATTCAAATATTACATATTATGATATTAATATATATTGGCTACATATTGACAAAAGCAAGTTTTGCAGATTGTTAATAGTTACTGTCGATGTGGACAATGAACATGCTATCTTCAAAAGAGTCAGAACATATATCTTTATTATATTGAAGAAAACGGTATTTTTTTGCGCGATAGCGCCTTATTTTTACATCTTCAATGTTGTGCGTGGATTTAATGTACGCTGTCTTCACTAGCCTGCAAACTTTACTTGTCGTCGATGCAGATTATGGTAAATAGGTTCGAAATATCGGACTTTAAAATGTACTGGGGACTTTTTTAACACTCAATAAGATTAAAATCGAATACTGATTGATGATAGTTTTGATGACAATTCACAATTAATAAATAACATCATGATGCAAACTATTTCACGGTTAATTTCTTTAATTTGGGTTTGAGATTTCAAAAAATATTTCACAAGTTCTAAATTTGTCCACTATGTTCGATTATAATTGTTTGTAGTGATATAATAGCAAAAGTAACTGTGTGTCGTGTTGTTGTATTATTTAACACATTTTGTGGGTGTATTATATTTGGCATATTTTTGTACAACTGGCTGACGTTAAAGTTGAATGAATCTTGTCGATGTAGTGCTGACCTTATAACCAAAGCAACTTACGTGCACGATAAATCGAAAAAAAAAAACTGCAAATCACAGGATGAAGTTTTGCACTCCAGTTAACAGTGAGTGCTAACTGAAGAGTCTTGCTAGATGACAGAATGGCAAAGCAAAATCTTTCAATAATCTTTCAGTCACATTTCAGTTGACAGAATGACATGGCTCTATCCTGTGAATGTTATGTACATTGTTTTTGTCACTTCATTTCTGTCTAACATTGCCTTGACATTGTTTGCAATTCATAATGGACGATGTGCTTTTAGTTATGATTTAGTTATGAATTAAGTATACATTTAATAAAATAGGACAGGATGATAGATACAGGATGAAAATGCCCATTTGTAAGTTTTAATATAATAAAAAACATAAATACGACATGTAAAATTCAAAGAAAAACTAAAAAAAAAGCGGTACATTAATTGTAAGAAAAATAGTCTAGAAATCTGTTTCTGCAAAGGTTTCAGTGAAAACTTAACTGTTATGTGACACACTTGTAGAGTTAAGAACATGCTTCCTGTGAATGACGACAATAGAACACTACACATCCCCAGTGTGTAATAGAACACTACACATCCCCACTGTGTAATCGATATGAGCAACACGTTTTCTATCAATGTCTCTCCATCTATGTTTTCTCTTTCCCTCATTTTTTTGTTTATTTATTTTCAGTCAATTCTAATGTGGCAATTAAACAAAACATTTTCATAGAACAAAACACTTTCATCTTGCCTTATATCTAATAATAAATATTTGCCCTCTGTTTAACCTCTAACCATAGTTAATATTGTTATAACTAAATGTGTGATAATTAAACACATAAACGTACCTAAGTTTACTCAATACTTTCTTTACATGAAAATGACAATAACAAACCGTCAACCATCTCAAAAATCCATAGTACGAAATACAATTTCAAAGGTTATGATTATCCAGTAACCTAAAACACATGAAAAAAACATATATGACAATAGCAAATTATTATTGTTTCATAATAAAAATAAATGCGGTTTTCTCACATACTTAGATATAAAAATACACCTCCAAATAATCTTATATTTTTAAACAGAATAATTATTACACTTATGCAAAGGCATCGGTATTTATGTAGAATACTTTTGTAAATTGTTTATATTTCAAACATAAAATCTGATTACATGTTTTGACAAAATACTTTATCAAATATAAACATAATCTCCTCAGTCTCATAATTGGTCTTACTCTCAATACTTAAACTACCTGTTAAGAGGTGCTTGGCTTATTATATTGTACATCGCACACAATTAAAAATACACTGTTACCAAAGTCAAGAGGAAAGCTCCATCTAAATTAAACATGCACGATTTATCTTTCTTGTACAATAGAATATTAAACCATGTATATAGGACCGACGTTCTTGGTTGTTAACAAAAAATTAAGCCTCCATATATCATATAGTTTCTAAATATATACTTTACGCACAACTTACGTTTTAGAATAAAATTATCCAAACGGTTTTTTAAAAGATATCCACTGTTATTTCTGACAGTATATTTATTACGCCCGTATATTTGTTACGCCCGTATTTTTATTACGTCCGTTTTTTGAGTGTTAAATGAAATGATGTCCAAAATATTTAGTACATTTTTATTAAAACAATTGAAATAACTCTTGCCAAAATTAACATAAATTATATATTTTTCTTCTGAACTAGAATATTAATTGATATTGACATCACTATTGTTTTAAAATCGTGCTTTTTGGTAAGAACTATTCCAAGGATGAACGCATTATGAAAGCCATTTGTATTATTATTACTTAACATTATTTATTAAAAATGTTATTATAGTTATTGTTTAAAAATGTAACCGTAACCATTGTTTTATGTTTTTCCTCGAAATAAATGTTTTAAGAGGACTTTTGTCTTGATGACAAAGTGATTACAAGTTATAGCTTTGCAATGATAAACTGTTTTGTCATCTTAAAGGGGCATGGTCATGATTTGATCAAATCATATTTTTATGTATATATTATTTACAATGCTTTAGAAATGCATTTCTAATGATCAAATACAATTTGAGAGTCATTTGTAAAGTTATAAGCAAGACACAGAGCTCACAATTCTTTGCCATGTAAACAAGGCTCGTGCCCTGTTTTTGTTTACATAAGTTCAATTTACCAGTAAAAAATCTGTTCCAAGCTTATTTATCTATGTTTTAATTTATTCTAAGCATGCATAAAGAGTTCCTAACGTTAAACACATTCGTTTTAGGTTTAAAACTGAAAGTTTTACTTCAACGTTCAAATGTAAAAAAAAACGCTTTGTTTCCAAGGTCTGTAACCAGCTTGTAACTCAACAAATGTCACTCACATTTCCGTTGCTTATTAAAAATGCCTTTTTGAAGCATTGTAAATATAACTAGAGACGAGCTCGTTGCAAGCAACGATTAGGTCTTCCGTCGTAGCTGCGTCATACTTGTGACGTAATACAAAAATTGATACCTGACCATGGTGCAATATTAGATGTGTAAACACTGTGTAAAAGAAACAAAGTACATGTATATAAGCAAATACAGATCTTTCAAAGTTGTCTGAAGTTTGATTCGCCGCATGTTGTTTTTTTGCATGTGCATTTTATTTTGAGAAACTTATCTAATCATCATAATTGACTCAATATACACAGAATATGGACGACGATTATAATCACACAGTGGGTATGCCCGGTATGAACGTAAAAAGACCAAACATTTTACTCGCATTTTTAATCGAAAGCAAGGGCCAATGAATCTTTTAGAATGTATGCGGAGATCCTCGAAATTTTACAGGGGGTTCTGAAGAATAATTTTGTTTTTTGAGGGGGGGGGGGGAGGGGCACGCGCGGATAAGAAAAATTTTCCTGGGGTGGGGGTTGAGTGTCTGGCGGTTATTTGAGTTTGCCTGGGGATGTCCGAGGCATATTTTTGTAATTTTATATTGTACATGTAATGGAAAGAAATTTTGCGGGGGTTAGGGTTGGATCTGGAACCCTCACCCTACTCTTCTAGATTCGCGCATGGGGAAGACCGATGCCGGTAATTTAACGGTAATTTTAACCCTTTTTATTTAATTAATCATTTTCAAAATTATCGGAATTCCAATATTACCTTTAAACGCAGTTAAAACTTAAAATACGAACCATTTAGTCTCGGTGAGTATTCGGCCAACATGCGTCCGCGTACGAAAGAAATGGCAACATTCAAGAAATTTGGATGGACGATCTGGGTCCTAGGTCGTCCATCCGATTCTTTTTCAGACTAAGAGCTACAGAACTGCACTTAGAGAATGTCAAACTGATTATGTCAATTTATTTTGTCTCAAAGAATCAGTTTTTTTTAAACAATAAAGATTTACCTTAAAAACAAAAGGAATCGGGCACAATTTTCAATGTTAGCATTTTACAATTTAAAGGTCTAATAAAATTTTGAATGAAGTTTCAAGATACTACTCTTCGTTGTTTTATACGAAATATTGCATGGAAAAAAGATTTACATCGCATATATATTGTAGAACTAATTATTTCTCTTTTTTATTTACATCAAAATAAATCCAAGAAAAAATCTAAATATTTTTTTTCCTTTATATGTGTTAATGAAAACGTTGGTCAGCAAGGGCCGGTTCTATGTCGTGCAAGCACCTACTTAATAGATTGTTACACGGATCTACCACGATGACAAATATCGAAAAGGCAATATTGTGGGTGAAGGATGAAAGTGTAGTTTGTTTTTTAAGGTTTATTTTTGATAATTATATTTATCTGGATCAATTTCCGTTATGAAGTCAAGCATATATTTTCATATTATTATTGACTTAAAACATGTTGGAAAAAAGAAATATTGTATCAAGCAGTTAGTTATTATGCGCAGATCATGCATTCCTCTATGGTTTTCACAATTGCATGTATCAGTTATTACACGTTTTTGCTTACGGAGAAATAAATTTCCAAAGAGATGATATAGTTATCAGTTAAGTTCCAGATTGTCTTCTGCACATGCAAGCACGTGTGTAATCCTGATTTAAAAATAGGTATAATGGGGGGGGGGGGGGGTCATCGCAACAAAATTGTGTATTAGCGTACTAGAGTGTACATTATTAATTAATGATTGATGTTGAATTGTTATTAACAAACAAAATCATAAATTTATAATAACATAAACTAAAATGCCAGGGAGTTCTGCTGGACGCGATTTCATTTGTCTTCAATTAATAGGGTGTAAGGATGCCCGCCTACTTAATACATATGCTCACGCGTCAACCGATTAAAAATGACTGTATTTTGGATTTATAAATCGTTCTAAAACATTCGATCTGATATTTCGTTGTTAACAATTCAAAACTTTGAACGATTAAATTTGTTTTTATACCTACCCCGACCCTCACGGAAAAATCCATTCAGATCAATGGAAATTTCATTTACAAGACTCCGCGCCAGAATCAGAATGTCTCATTCATTAATTTTTTCGTAGTTAAAGTGGACGAGTCCAAAATAGGAATAGAATAGGAATACCATGTGAACATATGCCGTGAATGCAGTTTACTTTGCGTCTATTTTTTTTATTTTGAGAGTCCTTTTTATCATGTTTATCATGGCTTGAAAATGACGGAAGGCCCTTGAATGTTGTTATCTTTATGCAGGCACGTAGCATCCTTTTTGAAAGTGGGGGGGGGGGGGGCAGACTCATCCAAAAAATCTTGACAAGCAAAAAAAAAAAAAAAAAAAAAAAAAAAAAGACTTTCCCAAAATCTTCAAAATCCTAATCCGGAAAAATTAGTTGCTGTGAGAAAAAGTGTGGTGGGGGGAGGGGGGGGGGGGCACCCACAAGCTTGAATTAATAATTGCCTGACGATGCATCTTTAATGTGTCAACATTTATATTCATAATTGATGAAAACGTTATATGGGATGTAATAAGCAACAATGAGCAAGATTGTTCAATTAAAAGGGCTTTTCACATTGCACGTGTGTAATCCTGATTTAAAAATAGATTGCCATATTTGAAAGGTCAAAAAAAAAAGAGGGAGGTGTCATTGCAACAAGATGATACACATTGTCTAAGTAGTACAATGTAAGTAATAGTTGGTGTTGGATTATCATCATTAACAAAGAATCATCAGTTTGGATTAATTAAAACAAATACAAATTCATATAATTGGAATATTTACTGGAGGGGCTACGTACAAGTAATTCGCCGAAGTGGGGTACGTGTGACCCGATTTTCGATCAATTTGGCGATTTCATTCATCTGGAAAAGGGTTTCACTCGCGTGTACAAATGTAACTGTACATCAAACAATTGCTAGTCAATTAAGTGTGTATGTTAATTGGATAAATTTCTTCTAAAACATTCAATCCAAAGTATAATATATGTAGTTATTAGTTGACACCCTCCCAATGGATCTATGCCGATGGATCTATCTGAGATCTCAGCTGTTGCGTGAATGGTAAAGAAAGACTTCGCGCCATAATACGTCTCATTCATAATTTTGGCTCGCCGATTAGTGGGCGAGTCCGAGTAAGGCAAGAGCACATGATGTGTAGATGGTCTTACCCACTCTATTTTCTTAACTGGTCATATAATAAATAGAGATATCATGGATCTTTCACTTTTGTCGGAGCATGTAATAAATGGAACCAAAAAATAAAGTAATTCTAATTGAATTAAATTGAAGTTAAAATGTAAATACCCCCTCCCACCTACGGATTAGGATTTTCAAAATTCCCCATTTTTTAAATTCCTTGTCACGATTTTTTTTTTGATAAAGCTGCCCACCTACCCCCTACCCCCCCCCCCCCCTCCCCCCCCCCCCACACACACACTTTCAAATAACGATGCTACATGTACGTGTTTGAATATCCTTTCCTATATGGTTAGAAATAACCAAATGTCTTTGATTTTGCATCTAATATATAACAAATTCAATTTTCAATTTGGCTGTTTGAGATTATTCGATACATGTACATTCCTAAAATGATTTAAAATAATGAAATGATTTAATTTCCAGTGATATACAGGTACATGCACTCGATCGAAGAAAAAGATTGAAATTGCTTCTAAACTCTGCACGTTCATTTTAATAATTTATGATCCGCAGCGATAATTAAATTTAATTTCTTATAAGATAGCCTAATTGATACATGCATGCTTCCATTGAATAAATTTGGGTAGTCAGGCAAGCTTTTTGGAAAGCTATTGCTTGTATAATATTAAGGTCAGACGCGACCTTCATGTATCTTCCATTTTTTCCTATCTCCACAATGTGAATTAAGATTTCCACTTTGTTATTTCATAATTAAATTTTTAGGTAATATGATTTTTTTGGTTTGGATATAAAGTGTTCAAATTAATATATAGAGTATGACTTAACTTATAAGCATTCAAATGCATTTTGCGTGCTATTTTAAGGAAAGTTCGAAATATTCTAGCTCCAAAACGAGCCTGGTAATGTACTCTAAATTTTTTGGAATTAACAGGTTTAAATGTTAATAAATAAGGAATGAAATATCAAGGAAAATTATATAAAATTGAGGAACGTCTCGTCTGTCCTTAATTAAAATAATATAAATAGACATCATAAATCCCATATCAAACGACATATAACAACTTGAATCTGCACGTCTTTTAATGAATTTATGAACAGCGGGAAATTCTAAGGTAATGTTAGCTGCAAGTCTGTACAGCCCTTGTATGAAAAATTTCGGATGGTACTCAATTTTTCCAGACGGAGAGCTACATATATGCAGCTAAGGTAACTAATAATGCTTCCGATGAAATACTTTGTTTAGTAATGCAAGGTTTTAAGAGAGCAATACTTATTTGTTTAAAAAATAACACCCTAATACTTCGCATTTTATTCGCTGTTTGTAGAACAAGAAGAACCAGTATCAGTTCGATCCCTACCGTATGTACATTGTTCGAATTTAATAGCCCTTGTATTGCATTGCTTTGCATGTACAAAATATCTTTTAAAAATTCAACACTGAAAGTGTTTATCTATATGGCTATTAATCTATATGTACATGTACACATAGCGTTCACATGTGATTCAAAATACCCCAAACGGAAAAATTCACTTATTGAGTCTACATTTTATAGAACTTGCAAAAAATACATTGCGGGTATGAATGTTTGTTAATGTGTCAATCTATCAATATACAGTTTGTTAATTTTTTTCGATTGCTAAGGCTACATCGTTTTTGATGAACATTGAACAACATTTTTTCCATGCCATTATTTCCACGGAAGATAGCGAGTACAATTATAAAGCACAATTTATTTAATTATCTCTTTAATATTGTGTACTAGTATGTAATAAATAATTTATAAATTGCTGCCGAAGGTTGTTTGGTATTTTCGTTTGTAGATGCATTGCAAGTAAAAAACGTGAAACGCGGGGCAAGTCATAATTAATATCCCTAATAACCGTTACTTAAAAATAGCGGCTTTGGATTCAAATATTATCGTATACGAATATTAAGTTCACTTTTTAAAATCATCTCCACGATGATAATATTATATCCATCGGAAATCAGTATTTTGTTTTGCTTTAAAAGAAATGTTCTATCGGGAGCAATCCCGCGTTCGTTTAAATTGCCAGCGTACATTTGTCATGTCAGTAATACACATTGTGCTTTATATGACGGCCGTGTATACGTACTGTAGAAAAGTTGAGTTTAATTACCATGCATTCGAACCATTTTATTAACACATCTCCCAGTACTGAAACAATTCAAAATGTCTCTGTTACAGTAACACAGTGGGGCGTTAAACATGTGTACGTCCAGCTCAACAAGCATATGCACTGTCGTCAAGGCGACGGCCTGAATACAGCTAGCGACTCTTCCTGAGTCTCGTAATGCATCTAAATATAGAAAGGGGCACAGTTATGAAACAAACAACAAAAATAAGGTCAAAGACGTTCATCTTTATGAAATGAATATGTACATATGAATAAAAACATTTGGGAATTTTATGTAGAATTATTTTTGCGCGCTGCATGTATCAGTTAGTGCATTACAAAAAGCCCTTTCATAACCTCCTAAACGTGCGCACCCCCACAAAAATGGACCGAACTGACAACGATTGTTTCTGCAAATACTGGCTATAAATTACGAAAACATTAAATTGAATACCACGGAAGGATTCAAAATTAATTTCTTTACAACTTTGCTTCAATAATGCATTAGAAATTTTTATTCCTTTACAAGTTATTGACAAGAAACTTTTGACGCATCTAACTCCCTAATTATAGGGGCCAGCCCCTTTTTCTGTATACCGAATGAAAGGTCTTGGTAAGACCAAGATCTTTTAAATTACATGTTATAACAAATTTTTATCAGGTAGAAAACTAACACGGAAAATACGCGAATTTTTTTGAATTTTTTTCGTACCTTTGTTTCAACATCTATACCACCCCTTTTATTTGCATTTAAATAATAAATAAAATATATCTCGCACAAATTCAATGTATTAGCTTCCAAACCAGCCCATCTTTGAGACTCTGCCAGTCATCGTTATAGCTAATCCCCCCTGGACAAAAGAAGTCGTTAAATTTTACTAAAAGGGGAATAACTCAAAACCGGATGGGGATTTTCCTCAACTAAAATATGCAACGACAACATCACGCGGCATGTTATCAGTCCTGAAAATTTCAAAACAATCGGTGAACAAACGAGCGAGATATTAAGGATCAAAGTTGGCGTCTAGAAGAAAAAAAAAAATAATAAGAAATTTGAAAATTTTTCAGAATAATAGTAAGGTCTTCCGTTGGAAACGGAAGACCTTAAAAATCGGAAAAATAATTGTTGACCTAAATCGTGACCATGCCCCTTTAATAAGTTATCTCGATTGTCCTGTTTGAAGGTCAAGCCGCACATTATCACAAATGAAAACAAAATTAATGCTTTCATTTATTTGGCTCAAAAACTTTATATTTTTATTATTACATGCCACTATTTAAAAACTATGCATTTATAAACATAATAAGCCATATTATACAAGCCATTGTATAACATTATGAAATCAAAATTTGAGAGATGGTATCATTTTCTTTACACGATTTTTTTTCTGTCACTTGAAACTTTTGTCATAGAAAAAACGGTTACACATCTGTATGCTACCTCCTGTCATAATTCAAAATATAAATTATATAGCAATAATAACAAAGATGAAAACATTATATTTACCACACATTGATAACACTGGAGAACTTTTATATTGACCTTTCTCCGGAAGTAAGTTCTTAGCGTAATAAGTGTGATAAAATCTGTAAAGGATTAAACACATGCATTTATAAATATATATCCTTTTAGAGGAAGAAGGAAGATATATATATATATTTTTTTTTTTTACTTTTAAAGTCTCAGTATCAACCTACACAGTTATAACAGTTTTGTAGGAGATAACAGGATGGTCAAATTGCCGCCTTTGAAAGTCTTGTTTATCATCAAATGTGGACTGCTTTCTTTTGTTCACAGTGAGTGTCTTTTGCTCCTTAACAACTATACACATGTTAATTTCTAAAAATAACTATTGTTACACGGCCGTTATTATATGGGTTCAATAAGTACGCACTAAATGGTATTGGTAAAACTGTGTAACAATTAACTACTTTAGAAACATTAGACAATTGTACATAGTTAAATTAACTGCCATGTGGTGAGCAGTTTTGTTTCACATATTTACTTTTATGTTTACCTTTACATTAAAAAAAACATAGATTACTCTTTTATTTGTTCTTTCTGTTGATTATGCCACTTACAATATGCATTTTAGGTCAACATGTACAAATATCAACCAGGTTCATGTCGGGAAACGTGATATTTACATGGACGCCGTCAAACTATTCCTCATATGACGTCCTCATTACCAGAGACACAACAAGGGATAGAATCTGGACCCGTGTGACTGATACACAGTACACTGTGAGGGATGTATTACTGTATGACAACATCACTATCAACGTAAGAACACCTGGATCAACTACTGACAACAGAATGACATACAATGGTATTTTTTTTAAACATTTATATTTAATGATTTCATGTCTATGTCTTCAAAATGAATCATCTGTTAACAAAGTATTTTGTAGAATAAATAGACATAAACAAGGTCATTATGTAATCATTGCTTTCAAATTGGAGACTTTGTATTCGTTTTAATTTTGATGTTTTTACAGAGTGTTGGATACTTACTCATCAAACGTCATATCAAGTCTTACATTTTTCATGAACAACAAATAGTTTAAACTGTATCTATAAAAATAATTTATATGCATTTGTCTGAAATCAGTTGCTGACACCAGACTGACATACAATGGTAATTTCTAACATTAATATTTAATGATTTCCTGTAAATTCCATGAAAGTGGATCATTTGTTTACAAAGTATTTTAAAAAATGAATAAACATATACCAGATAAAAGTTTTTGCTTTCAAATGCCATTGAATAGGTTGTATTCATTTTAATTTTTAATGTTTTAACAGAATGTTGGGTACCAACTTATTAAACGCGTCAAAATTATGAAAACATGTATTTTTATGAACAACAAAATAGTTTAAAATGTATTTCTAAAAAAAAAAAAAAAATTCATTTGTCTGAATACATGTATATCTATTACACACGATTTTTAAACTGAAAACAAATAATGCTATGGAATTTGTATTTTATTTATATTTTAATTAATTATTTTGAATTTTCAGTTACTCTCAGCTATAAGCCTAAAATACATATCTATGAGCACTAATACTTAGTCTCAATTTACTACAGAATTCATGACAGATACTTTGAACTCATTAGAATAAGTGGTATTCGTGGATAGCCTTCGCCCAAAGAATGAATTTTTTGACGAAACCTATAATACAAGATTTAGTATTTTTCGTATTCCCAGTGAAACTGAACACCGACGCATCCACGAAATTACATCTCTGCAAATAAGCAAAAAACCCACATCCCATGTAAATAGCCCCACCGAAAAATAAATAATACATTTTTTTTTCAACGTAGTATTATACATTGAATGATTTAAAAACGAGGACCTTATTTTTGTGGAACCCAAACCCTAGCAATTAGCAACAGAAATAGCTAAAAAAATATTGTAAAGTGCACCTCGAGTAAACGTATAATGCATAGGAAAAAAAAATGTCATAGTTTGAACCGTATATTATAAACCTCACACCATTCAAAACAACCACGTGATATAACACTTGAACAATAAAACAAGATTAAAAGAGAAATCATTCACAGAATACACTTGCTTTATCTTGAAAGTATAATATATTTGAATATCGAAGATTTTCAAATAATTATGATCTTGAATATCAAATATCCCATTTTTATTGAATTATTCATTTAAAAAGTAAAAAACATGGTGTTTTATTTCTCTGCTTAAAAAAATGTTACAGTTAAGGATGACGTTTACTCAGAATGAAAAAAAAATCCACTGATGATAATGAAAAACCATCTATTGTGTGTTATAGACCTTTGCTTGTATTGTTATTTTTCACTTTCAGAAAAGTAGGTCAAAGACCTACTTTTTGAGTTAATGGCCATTGAATATTTATTGAAAATTCAAGAAAAATCCCATAAAATTTTACACTACGATTGAGATTTTCTTAATTATAAAAATATTACAAATAATAAATCACGTTAAATAATAAGATACAGTTTACGAATGGTAATGGCACTAAATAAGTACACAACATTACGATTTCAGCATCAATTTTTTAAAATAATTCAGTCCGAATTTCCTCTATCAGTTTTCAAATCCCTACCCATTTTTGATTCAATTTTACAAAAAATCAAATGATGATAATGCAAAAACATTTATGATATTGAACTACTTATATTGACCTTATTCTGTTGGCATAACATTTATATGAGGTCAATGATCAAAACTTTGAGATATGATGTCTTTTAATGTTTTTAAGCATTTTTCAATATTATTATTATTCGGGCCATAAGATTATTTTAATGATTAAGTGAGGTAAAACCAACGGAAAATATGCAAAATTACGTAGACTTAAATATAAAATCCTAACTTTTGATATTAGACTACTGTCAAAAATTTTTTAGCAGAAAACAAAATCTGTAAAATTTATTCCGAATTTCCTCTGTTTGGCTTAAAATCAATTTTTGTTTGAGCATAATTCCATAATAAAGTAAAACTATTGAATGTTTTGTCAATAATGATTCATTTCATAAATACTTATTGTGTTTAGAGCAAATTTTACTCATTATATTGAACTTTTTAACAATCTGAATTTGAGAACTCAAACCCTGAGTAAATAACACCCTTAAATATAAATGATTTGTTGCCGTTGTAATAAAATATAAACTTAGGGCAAGAAACTTGTATGAAAATGGTTATATTTAAAGTCGTTAACATGCTATGTTGTAAAAATGTCTAACCTTCGCACGCATAAAATGTAGGTAATACAATCCTTCCTGTGTAAAAACTTCCTTAACATCAACAATATTATGAACATAACTACTATTAAAGTCATAAGAAAACATTTATCCCTCTCTTTCTTCTCATCTTTGACAATATCTGTAACTAGGCTGTTTTTAAATTTTCGGCAATAATATGTTTTGTTAACGCATGGAAATCTCTAATGAATGAAAATGAATACCCCCCCCCCTCCGAAAAAAAACACAAAAAACAAACAAACAAACAAAAGAAAACAAAACAAAACAAAAACAAAACAAAACCACCACCCCACCCCCCCCCCCCCAAAAAAAAAATAAATAAATAAAAAAAACAAAATTTCCATTTAAAAAAAAAATCTTCTATATAAAAAAAAGTACTTAGGGTTTGAATTCTTATCGTGATATTTAACATTCAATAAACTAAAATATGATTGAAATAGTACTACTGAATAGTACCTTATTACCTGTCTTAATATTTGTTTAATTCATGGAAGAAGTTTGTCGTGTAATGTTACCCCAAATTATCTTTCTCGAATTGAATGCATGGTATTCATACATTCAGAACATTTTTTTTGGCATTTCTTTCAGTCTTCAAAATTAAAACCAAGGTAGGACACACAGTGAATCTATCATGGACAGCGGCGTACTTTCCATTAGCCGGACAATATAATGCCTACCACACATACAGAGAAAACAGAACTATATTCAGTGTTAGAAGCAGTGGAGTCAGCTATGGAGGATATGAATCAGTCGACAAAGTACACATACCTCACCAGACCGTTTGCTTCCACTAACATCATGTTTGAGATAAGGGACATAACTCTAGATGACGCTGGATATTATAATGGTGGAACTACTGGATGAAGCTGCATGGTCAGGTGGAGGTGTTGTACTGATTGTACACAGTGAGTTGTGTCTTTGTTATGCATTATTGCAATATTTCTTAGAATTCAGGATTTTGGGCTACGATCTGATTGGACAAAGGTCAGTCAAAACATTACGTAGAAACTTTTCTGGAGTTAACCTCTATTAAACGCCCTAATGTACTTCGCTGGATTAGTATACAAATGATAACTTTGTTCGGTAATTCAGCAGTTTGAGATTTTTTGGAGACTAACCTTTAATAACCGATACCGTTCGACTTGTGGTGTTTTGTTTGGATCACAAAGTTTGATAAATCTAATGATATAAATTATCTAACACAGTATAGTTGTTTTGATTTTCCCGGTTAGTGGTAGTTTTTAAAAAAGATTCTTGGGGTCTTATTTAGCATAAATTTTTACATTAATTTTTTACAATTATTATAACAGTCCCGGCCGGGAATAGGTAAAATTTAGACAAAGTATCAGGCAAATGAAAAGCCGAATTTTAACAAACTAGATTGAAACAACTAATTCAAACTCATAATATTTGGAAATTATTCGAGAAAACATGGACAATTACAAATTCAAACTTTCAAGACCCCGTCTTTCAGTACTCTCAGTACTTTGATCGTTATATGCATTTTTAAGAGTTGACATTTTGTTAATGTCATTTTTTTATCCATACCACAAAATAAAAAAAAAAAAATAAAATAGTGTTGGTTTTTTTTTTTTTTATTTTATATACATTTGTTGCAAATTTTGACATTGCTCCAAACTATCTCCCAAGATATATTTGTTTTCAAAATATTTGTTTATAACAATTAGATTTATGAACGTACTTAAATCTTTATTTTAGACAAACCTTCGAAGCCGAAGATAACAGGAGACCTTAACGTTGAGGTCAATAGCTACATAACACTGACGTGTTCCAGTCAATCAACCACAGCCCCTGACTACTACTCCAAGCTCCTCACCTTGTCTTACACCTGGTTTGTCAACGAAACTAAGATGGATGGAGAAACAAGAGAGACCCTAAGATTATATGTAACAAGAAATCTTAAGTACAACAGGTACACGTGTACGGCGAGAGAAGAAGACATGGAGTCTGACAGGAGTGACCCAGTACAGATCAACCCTCTGTGTATGTATGATCGATGTAATTAAGATTGGTGTAACTAAAACTGTTTGTTTGTAAGATATTAAAAGAGACATGGTTCTTTTTTGTTAATTAGCTGTTTGAACAGTAAAAAGGAGAAAAAAGAGAACATTAAATCATCTATTGTCGGTGGTTGACCTAGTAACACAATTTCTTAAACTGTAAGATTGAATCTTAACTATGTGTTCAACATCCCTCAACACTGTTTTTCACTATATGACGACCGATGTTGTACTACATACAACGAACTGCTTGGCCTTTTAAACGTTGTTACTTCAAATTAAGAAAAAGACAAAGAAATCGTTAAATTAAATATTCAAAAACATGCTTGTTTACCTGTTCAAATAAGCATGATTAAAATTTAAGGCATATCATAGTTTGAGTAAAGTCGCTAAATTACTTATTTCGAGGAATGATACATTCTGTTATCCCCATTCACCAGCATTTGTAACCACGTCACAATGAAATAAATGTCCAAGACACGTATATTACAAGGAATAATACTGCGTGAAACATCCTTGAATTGAAATCTAGTTTGTACAAACTGATACCCGTTGATCAAAAAGTGATATACCGATCGTTATGCAAATATGTATTTTCAATGTTTATAGCTATAAAAAAAATGGCTCTTGAAGAATCGGACAGTCAAGACATAGCTATAAATAATAGATTTTTAAAATAAATATTTATATGACAATGGAAAAATATTAACATTAAAATCATCTACAAAAATCAATGCTTCTCCATTTACACATATCTTTTTTAGACGGACCGGAGATATTGATTATCACTCCACAACCTAATCTGAACATCAATGACAAATTAACAGTAAGGGAAGGGGAGACCATTGGTCCCTTTGTTTGTACAGCGGATTGCAATCCACCGTGTAATATATTGTGGAGAGTAAAAACATCCTATGGATTCAGTGATGCTCGTTCAATGATGGGGACGTTATTGCAACAACCAGTACAGAGGGATATGCACTTATTCCGATGCATAGCAGATCGAGGAGATAAGACTTTAAAACAAGGATTTGAACTTGATGTCCAATGTAAGTATTTTATTGGGTTATAAACATTTTACGATGTTGTTGTTATCATTCTCAAATGTCCCTTTGCATTGTTTGTGTCCATTGCAATAGATATCGGGTACCTCGTGGATTTGTATACAGTTTTGGGGAGAAAGAGGGTGATCCTTAAACATGATATTATCAATACACTAAACAAACATTGCAATATTTTCGTTTAAGGTGAAATAAAACATCGCCACAAAATGGCTGACAAAATGACAACATTTCATTTTATTCAAAAGATTTTATCGAAAGCAACATGTAACTTACTTCATAGCCGAGTCGATAACGTGTCGGGCTTTTGATCCGTATATCCCGAGTTCGAATTCCACAGGGACCTTTGCTATTACTTATTGTATTGAGGTTTTTAGATTTTAATTTTTTATACCCGAACTGCAATTTTTTTGCTTATTTGACATTTGTACAGTTTGTTAACTATCATATCTTTCATAATAAAATAATTTAATAATTAGCCTATTTGTTAAATTGAGCAATTTTTTCCCCAGGTGTGTTATTCCATCTTAAGATTTGAATGATTGGTTAGAACACAAATAAAATGAAAACCATGTGCATATAAATTAAAGTAAAATATCAAAGGTATATACTTAACTGGCTTGATTAAAGATTTTAGTACATATGCATTCAACCGAATAATGACCTTTACAAAAAAGTTAATATACTAAACCTAATTCTTGATAAAGATAAAGACGTGCAAAATAGATTTGGAGATCATTAAGAATATATATAGTTTTTTAAAAAAAAATGCAATGATCTTCACAAATAAGATGAATATGTAGAGGATAGCACTTTAATCAAACCCAGAACAGGAACTAATTAATGTCAAGTTTAGAAAAAAGAGCTGCCCACTCTCTGATGAGCGTTTTATCATACAGCCTTTTTATATACAATGTATGTGAACTTTAACTGTATTAAAATAATCACAAAACGTGGTAATTTTTTGTTATGGCATATATATTGTTCCGACTTGTTTTCAGATGGTTATTATCATTTTTTTTAAATTAAATTTTAAAGATTTTAAAGATCTATATAGTTTTTTAATTGTAAAGAGTTCCTACTTTCTGCTTTAAATGTTTGCGTTAATGAGTTTTAGCTCTTCAGAGTGAGAAAAAGTCAGATAAAAAATTGCAGAAAGAAACATTTGAGTGATAGCGTTCCAAAAGGTGTTAGGCACATGCTATACTCCGGGGATTAGTTTGTCTGTAAGTGAACAAGCTCTAACTATGAAAACAAAAACTATATTCAGCCTCATGAACTTCAAAAACGAAAAAATTAAACAACAATATTGAAAGAAAACAACAAAAAGATGTCTTGATTGCTGAAATATATTATTATATTATATTATAAATATTTTGTTTGAAACATTTTATTGATAAGAGAACATTAAATTGTAAAGAACCCAAACCTGTTTCTCTTAATCGTCATTGACGTGGAATCCTTTACTATTTATAACAAAAAAATCCACATAAAAATACAGGAAACAAAAATATTAGTGATAACGATTCAAGGGGTTAAAAGCGTATTTTATGATGGTCTTAATAGTGTTAACATAAGTGAACACAATTTAGCTATGGAGAATATTATGCTACCTATTGAATTTCGAAAAGGAAAGATTTCAACAAAAGTACGATAAAACAAAAACTTGGCTGACATAAAGTATTCCATCGTTTTTCTTTTTAGATTTAGATGATACTCTCTTGTATATCAATGGCGAAATGATAAGTAATATCGAGTTGAATGAAAACGCGCCAATGAGAATATCGTGTCACGTGTATGGAAACCCCACCCCCACAATACGTCTCAGTAGGGGTCAGGGATACACTGAACTCGAACAGAGACAGGGAACATGGCTGAACTACACTATAGACATGGCTCAATGTACCGACACAGACACATATAGATGCAGAGGAACATCTACAGGATTCAACATCACAGAAAAAGTGATAAACATCAACGTTCTATGTAAGAATCAGGTCCAGTTGTTTTCAACGTCTAAACTAGCTAGTATACAAATAGAAAAATAGTTGGTTGAGAAAAAGAGGAATAGGATATGAAGGCTTGTCAAACATACTATTTTCTTAAAGATAGGTATAATCATGTTCGTTTATTTTGAAGAAGAAAAAAAACATTTAAGACAAGGAGTCAAAATATATTAGTTAACAAATATAACATTTTAAATTCGTGGCTATTTTAAGGCTGTGGGAAGCTAAATATATATCGAAAAATAATACTATTTTAATTATCGAAAAATACTTTAACCAAGCGAGTTTCTTTAAACTTTTATTACATAAATTAACAGTGACATCCAACACTATATTTGATGTATTTTGTGACGTCATATATTTTTCTGAAGCATGTGACGGGTGTATTCTAGTACGGTAAATAATCTATAAAAATCGCATCGGCGCAAGTGAATAATGTCATTCAATTAAAATTATTTTTATGAAAAATCCGTCGATAAGTAATGTATTTTGCAGTTTTTGCTGGGGGTTCATATAAATATTTCGTTGATTTGGTATATTTTCAAAACATTTCGCACCGCCATCGAAATTAGACACATTTTTACCTTATAGGCTCGTTTTACACAAACTCGGGTTAATCGGTAGGTCTCCCCCAGCAAGATTCACATTGGTACTTATTTTCTCTCCCGATTTCACTTAAAATATACTAAGAATGTTTTTATCTTTCACTTGCACCAAGCCGTTTTTTAATATGCATATACATATCACCATTCATTAGATTACACGTAGCAGGGGGAGTCTCGAAACCATTAGTTTATGAATAGTTATTTACCTATTACAAAGCTTTAAAACTATTGATTTTTTGTACTCCATATCGGTGATATTGAATTTAGTAGCACTAGTATTTATAACAGTGTCTATGTAAAGGAATGAAGCGGTTTTATATTATGGACAATGAATATCACTTATTACGTTACGATACATTCCCTAAGAACGATCGAAAGAAATGCAGAACGTGACGTCAAAGTTAACTATGACGTCATATCTTATGAAGTACAGACAAGTGACTTTCTACATATCGCTGTGAAATTAATCGGGCAGCCTTAACATAGCCGCGTTCATGTCACGTAGTTTCATTTGCATACTAGTATACAAATCATTAAAAACTAATAATGCTTACAACAAAATTGATAATATGGAAGCTACATGTTTATGAAATATTTGTATTAATTGCATTTTTCAGGTAACACCAGACTTGATACAACCGGTGGTTTCAAATCCACATATGGGTCTAAGAGTGGAATGGATACCACAGTAAATGTTGCTGTTCCAATCATTGCTTACCCTCCTCCACAATTATCTGACTTCAAGTGGGACGGTCCTGTGCCAGTGCCTGTGACGTCAACTATTTCTACAGGAGATGTGTCATACAAACACGTGATCGAAAGCTTCATCCCCGTGAAGGATCATACTTATTTTGGATCCTACACACTGTCATACAAAGGACAAACAGTTACTAGAATCACAATCAACGCTGAAGGTTACTTTCAATTATAAATTAAATATGATCGCGCATGCTTTTTTCATGGTTTTGTTTTTGTTTTTTTTAGGTGGGGGGGGGGTCTGTTTTACTTTTCATGTATATAGTATAGTTTCATGTATAATGGCATCAAATGAAAAAATATATACCTCCTTTTTTTCTTTTCTTTAAATTAGCTTAACTTATGACGTTCATTATTTTAATCCACTGTTTTTGTTAATTTCTTGATATAAAGACGTACCACAAACTCCCACAAACTTCACTGGATATTCCTACACCATCGGCTCCGTCGTTCTGACTTGGGTATCGGGCTTCAATGGCGGACCTGAGCAATTTTTCATACTGTATGCAATGGAAGGTTCCAATTGGAAAGTAATTGGAAACGTATCAGATCCGGGAGAAGGAAGACTTGTCTATTTCGACCCGGGATTTTTGTCCCCGGGACAACAATATTCGTTTCGAATACAGAGCTGTAACAGGATAAACTGTTCTTTACTTTCTGCTGATACAAAAGTTACAGTGAAAGGTAAACCATAAAAAATAAAACCTTAAAAAAATAAGTTTCGAAAATTGAGATTTTCTAATTTGCTCAGTTGTTAGAAATTGTCTGCGTAAACTTTGTTTATGTAAATATCGTCAAGGGTAATAAATGACAAGAAACTGAGAATCTCGTGTCAAGTGAATGGTAACCCCGCCCCCACTTTACGTCTCGTTAGGGGTCAGGCATACACTAAATGAACCCACACAGACACGTATAGATGTAGCGGGACATCTACAGAATTCAACAACACAAACAAAGAGTGGACTAGATTAAACAGTAGATGTTGCTGTTCCGATCATTGCTCACCCTCCTTCTTGCTGTGGGACGGTCATGTCCCAGTATCTGTTAGGACAACTGTCCCCAAAGGAGACGTGTCCAACAAACACGTGCTTGAAAGCGCCATCCCCGTTATGGACCATAGTTATTTTTGAAACTTCACACTGTCATACAATGGACAAACAATCACTAGAATCACAATTATATTTGAAGGATACATTTGTTTACATATTAAGATATGATGGATGGAGTTTACAATTAAGGACATTTTTATAAATAAATTGAAAAGGATACGTTTTTTAACTCTCGTTATTTTAAACTGAATAAAAACATAGCTGTTTTAAGTTTAACAATACGTTATCTATTTAATGTCCTGTTTGTTAAAACTAAAACGGGATAGTCTTATGCCAACGGCTACGCAAACTTGACCTGGATATCAGGGTTTAATGGAGGATCTCCACAATTCTTTATATTATTCATAAATAACGAATCTACTCGGGAAGTAATTGGAAAAGTATCAGATCCAGGAGAGGGAAGCGTTGTCTATTTCGACTTGGGATTTATGACCCGGGGTCAGGAATTTCGATTTCGTTTAAAAACCTGTAACAAACTCAACTGTTCTCCAACTTCTCTAAAGTATAAATTAATAGTACATCTTGTTTTAATTATTTGTGTGTACATACATTGGAATGATATTGATAAGACTTCTTTGAAATATACGTGTTATTTCTTTTTTAAACGAACAAGTAACCCTTAAAATAAAAAAAAATGATGAAGTGGAACGGATTATTTTTTTTTTAGCTTAACCGAAACAAAGTGGAACAATCAATTATTATTGCTTATTACTTTTTCAGTCTCAAACAATTGCTTATAGACCAATGTCATGCTGAACTTGCCCAGAGAATGTTGTTATTTAAAATAATTATTTTCCCTCTAGTTTATTATATGTGAAAATCAAAATATTGGTTTCTTTTGTCAGGTAACCTTTTGGAAAACCCAAGCATGGAATCATCAGGTGCGTTTAAGTATAGCATAGAAAAAAACAAAACAAAAACACGAAGAAAAATAATTTCTTAAAACTTTATATTTACAATCTAGTCGCTGTATTTTGTATTTTCAGGAGAAGTGGCATCAAGATCATGTATTATTGCAATCTCCCTTGTTTCTATTCTCCTGGGCTTGACATGGTTTATGGTGGCAATGTTTGTTGTATATGACAGACGATATCGAAATATTCATCAGAAAAGTAAACACGGCGAAGAAAGCACCCAACTTCAAACTCAAAACATGACACAACATTACGATGACTTACAGGGTACAGATGTTGACAAACTCGAAGCGCAAATTATGACACAACATTACGATGATGTACAGGGTACGGTTGAAGAAGGAAACTATACAAACCTAAAGGGAGACAACACAGCTGCAGAGGGAGATTACACCGAACTAGGTCAACGTGACCCAGAAACTCCTTACGAGGAGTTAAAGGAATGAATAGCGACAATCCTATAATAAAGGCAATTTAGAGAGGGTTTAATACGTAACATACTTGACATAATATACAAAATGTCTTAGTTATGTAGCTGAAGCAATCCTGTTTAAAATGATCATTTTTTTTATCTCCAAAAATTATAACGTTTAACATTAGGTCCGCTATTAAACAGGGTTATGTCCTAGTCCTTGCTGATATTGAACATTACTGTTCTTAAGATGGTTGACAATTGGTAATATATTTAAAAAATGTTCATCAAACTTTCAAGCCTGTGTGGGGTCCAAAAGTTGTTTCTAATAAAGCCCAAGTCTGCCTCCATAGATCATGATTTGAGAACAAAGTGAAATATACCGTTTCTTATAATTCTTCCACACAAGTTACACCTTCTCTGGTCAATTAGTATTTGATAATAAGATCATTAAACAAATAAGTTTTATGCATATCCCGTTTTAGAAATTTGACACCAGTTGTGAACTCCACCCTATCACCGGGGTTCATGATTAGAATAATTACCATTTACGTTAACTGAGAATGCTACAATACATATAACAGTTTCTGTATGATTTTTTTAAAAAACGAATTTTAAAGATTTTTCTCCATTTATTCCTATATACAAAATCAATCCCTATGGTGGCCTAATTTACTTTGGGGATCAACGTATCTACAAAAAACGTATCTACCTAATAAGTATGATTTGTTTTGTTTTGTTTTGTTTTTTAATTATAAATATTTTTTCTATAAATCCATGTGTAAATGTTCGATCCCCTCTCCAAATGTGCCCCAAAACGTTTGACTGGCATAAATTTACATGAATATGCCCGCACAGACGTTTCAGCCTTTTTAGTAAAATATTTTACTTTGCTTTTATGGATTCGTGTTCATTATTTGTTTTATTATTTTTTATTATTAAATTGTTTCTAATAAAGCCCAAGTCTCTCCCCATATACAAAAAACCCCAATAAAGTAGCTACCTTATAGGCATGCTTTTACTCGAGGTACAGCTTTCTGGTCGATTGTGTTTTGAAAAAAAAAAGATAATTAATATTTTACCCACAAATCCCTGTTTTAATAATCGACCCCCGCTCCAAATGTGGCCCGAAGTGTTTAGCTGACAACAATTTACATGAAGATGCCTGCGCAGACGTTTCAGCTTTTTTAGCCAAATATTTTGTTGAAGTTTAAAAAACAAAAACAAACAAACAACAACAAATTTTCGAAAATTCTTAATTATTCTACCTTAGAAAAAAAAAACATAGCTCTTTTTTTCAAAGAAATCTGAACTTTCTTTACGCAATAATGAATTGTGCCAAATTTGGCTGAAATAAGCCCGGAGGTTCTGAAGAAGATTTTAAAAAATCGAAAAATCGTACATACGGGAGTGGGTGGAAAAATGACATGCAGACAAACGGATACGGGACAACAAGTGATAAAAAAGGTTTAGCTTTCATTTTCGGTGAGCTAAAAAAGTCGTAAAACATATAATGGCTTCATATACAACAAATGCACAATAATATATTTTAGTTTGAGCCAGCGCTTTCTATAGACCCATCAATCATTGTCTTCGTGTTCATTTTTGATTTTGCTTTTATGACTTCTAATTCATTATTTTTTTTATTATTGTTAAACAATTTTTAATTGCATGCCATATTTCTAATTTTGTTTACGACTATTACCATATCCTATTTTTTGTAGTTCCAAACTTTGTCTTGAAAAAGTGTTGAAGAAAATACAAACAATCGTGTAATCTACCTATTTTTAAGAATAAACTATCAAGTAGTTTCATAATGCAAACTAAAGCCAAACCTATGTACTCCTTATGTAATTTAATTCAAAATAGGAGATGTTTCTCTAAGTTAGTCGAAAAAATGATGAGCCAACTGTTTGTTAGTTGTAACAAGTTTGAACAGATTACTTGTCTATATTTGATGACTCCGTGAATAATGATTTTCTAGTCGAGAAACTTTCAAGCTTAACCAGTAACTATTTTAACTTATACCTAATGTTAAGACTCATATGTGTGTATATACATCAATGCATATGGTATATATCCGTTTTGTTTTAAATGATCTGCATATTTTGTTTTACGATCATGTTGGTTTACAGATTTGGGCTCTGTGCCTATTCAGTAAATGAAAATTTAGTTATTCATGTTTTAACTTTTTTTTTATAATAACTTTTATTATTGCATGATTAATCGTTTTTTTTAAAAGACATTTTAAAATTACATGCGAATGTATTAAAATACAAATGTGGCAATACAAAAATAAACATCATAGAGCTATCAAAAGTTATTGTTTTGTTTTTGTTATTAACAAGATTCATGTAGTTGGTTACAATAACCAATTTATAAAGTACGCGTGTATTTAAATTTAAACACGTGAATTATTATTTAAGAAAATGCGAATTTTTTACAAATATGTGCAAATGTTAGGAACAACAAAATTGACATATAATCACACGTTTAGTTAGTTTGTCGCTTCTGGTCATTATGCCAGGAATCACTAATATAGAAATATTAACGTTGTTACAAAGTCATTATAACAAACAAGCTAATGAGACATTGGAAAGTTAAATGAGCAACTTATCAAGTCGAATAGACTATTTAGTAAAAACAAAAAAAAAGATAACGAGGGTTCATACACATCATAGATAAATTAAATATCACTTGTTAGTGTGTATTGTTCGTTACCTAAAACTTCGGAGAGAATAGGTTTACTAAAAGGGAAAATACATTCGAACATGCACAGTGATATGATATAGGTATGCATGTTCATGATATTTGTTGATATTTCTTAAACAAACAAAACGTATATGAAAAACCCATTGGCAAGGCTGTAAACATTTTTAGTGTGTCTTTAAAAGAGAACAGTAAAAGTATTGGTAATAAACTGATATAATACTACTTGTTCCTTGTCTGATTTATTATATTTTCTCGCCAATGATATATATATATATATATATATATATATATATATATATATATATATATATATATATATATATATATATATATATATATATATATATATATATATATATATATATATATATATAATGAAGTCTGAAAATCCTTCTTATTCATGAGGTAAATTATGCTTTTTACTTGATTTATTTATTTAAAAAAAAACTTGTTTGCAGTGCTTGAATATGAATTTATTCAATAATTGTAACTCTTTAAATAAGTTTCTTTAAAATTGTAATAAAGTCAATCTATCTATTTTATCATACGTAACTTGGTATACTGCTCGAATTAATGATTTCTTAAGAAACAAATAAAATACACTTGTTAATTATAATGCATGTCCCTTATCCACTCCTTGTCAATAGAGACCACGATGAATTGTATCACAATTAAAATCCTTGTTTTAACGGAATTATTAAGAATGTCACTGACCAGTTCCTTGTTTTATTGTAATTCATCATCCGATAATAGAGAAAGAGATTCACATCCATGCGTTGATATTTATTAGTCTCATTCAAGGACAACACGAACGGATTTTTTGTTAAATAATTCAACAAATAATAACGTACATGCCATGCTTTACAAGTGGATATACATTGGGAATGCTCAAATTCTGCAATAGTACTACACATTCACATGTCTTGACATTGATTAGTCTCATTCAAAGATAAGACGGTAAGTGTTTTTATGAAACAGTTCAACAAATAATAACGTACACTCCAAGTTTAACAAGTAGCTGTACACTGGGAATGCACGGGCTTATCTTTAGTGTGTAACAAAAAAAGTTTCGGAAAGCTAATCCTATGTTATGTGAGGAAAAAACTGAATGCATGGTTATGATGTTCATGAAGCCTTCTACTGAAATTTTGAAATTCATGGCCTTTGGTTCAGGGGTTCAGGCTATAGGGTGGGGTCAATGTTGCCAAATAGTAAAAATGTATTTAATCTTAGAAAATCTTCTTCTCTACTCCCATTTATTATTTGTTAATAAATGCATGATTATGATGTCCATGAGGCCCTCTACCAAAATTGTGAAATTCATGACCCCTTAGTCAAGGGTCCAGGCTCTAGGGTGGGGCTAATATGGCCAAATAGTTAAAATGTATTAAATCTTAGAAAATCTTCTTCTCTACTCCCATATATATTTGTTAAAAACTAAATGCCTAATTATAATGTCCATGAAGCCCTCTACCAAAATTGTGAAATTCTTGACCCCTTTATTAGGGTTTCAGGCTCTAGGGTAGGGCCAATATGGCCATATTGTAAAAATGTTTAAATCTTAAAAAAATCTTCTTCTCTACTCCCACACATGTGAGCAAAAAAACTGAATAAATGATGTCCACTAACTCCTCTACCTAAATTGTGAAATCCATGACCTTTGGGTCAGGGGTTGAGGACATTAGGTGAAAGGGGTGGGGGCAATATGGCAATATAGTGTTAATGCATATAATGTTTAAAATTTTCTTATCTATTCTCACACATCTGTATTAAAAACTGACTTATAATTATGTTTACCAAGAAGTCCTCTACTGAATTTTGAATTTTCATTTCCCCTGGAGTATGGGTTTTGACTCTAGGGCAGGGCCAAAATGGATGTATAGGTTTTAATGCATATAATGATAAAAAAACTATCTTCTTTACTCCCAAACACCTGAAAGGAAAACTGAATTCATGATTTTGTAAACCAGATCTTTAATTGTGTTGCCAAAATTATAGGTTTCATATTTCTTGTTGAAAGATTTCAGCCAGGGAGGTGGTCGTCATTACAAATTCATAATTTTTCTACTCCAGAATGAAACCTAACTAATAAAATGCATATATGAGACTCATCGACAAGTTTGTGTATGGGTTATATGCTACTCAGGTGACACTTAAGGCCAATTGACCTTTTGTTATAGAATATCGTCAATTAAATAAAAAAATTGTAATAGTAAACTTTTATACTTTTCTAAATTATAAGAAAATACAAGAAATAATGTGAAGTATTTGTTTACATGTTAACATATGGAACATTTTATTGACAGCATACAGATAACAACATCGCACGCGTAACATAAAAACAAATCGATTATGCAGGGAACATTGCTAGTTTATGATGTCTACCTGACAATTGTATTATACGTAAGGAAATATACGTTAGCCTGTTATGGGGAAATTAGGAATTTATATTGAGTAAAAAATGTATTTGGGAGATATGGAAAAAGTGTTTTTAAACAGTTAAATGTTTGATTACACGATTGATAAGTTTATACCGAGTTGTTCTGCACTGTTATTAACATTTACTAACATTCTATTTCAAAGGCCACTTGCATGGTTTAAAACGTTTTTAAAGCTATGGTTTTAAAAAGTTCACTTGCACTGTTTATAAACTTTATATCACTGACATGTTCAAAACCAACCTCATTTTCGTTTAATAAACGTATTGGTAAGTGAAAGAGACGATCTCCATTAAGTTTGCATTTCCAAACACTCACTTCCAAAAATAAATTTTTAAATTGAATGATTTCATGAAAAAAAATTGAATATATATTAAAAAACAATTCACATATGTTATACCTTTATACATGCATTGATATGTAAATGTTTATATCTTGAAATATACACTGGACTACATGTATATATATTCAATAGTAATATATTGATACGGATGTTTATCAAGACGTTTTAGATAAGTCAATCTCAATAGTAGGCAAAATCATCTATATCAAAATGGGATTGCTATATAATGTAGACTGCATGCTCAAATTTTCTAATCGACAAAATGTTGTTACTAATTTAAGACAACAGACGTTAGGCAAAATCTTTATTTGGTATTTAACTTTTCTTTTCTTTTTTATGGTTTTTTTTCATAGTTAGAAATGTCTGCAATTCACGTGTTTTACATCACGATAGAAAAGACAGACCCAAGATTTAAAAAAAAAGTATAACAATACGAGATGTTTATTAGTGCGAAGTGATGAATGTACTTCTGAATTAATTACTTCTGTAATGCACACATTTATGGTATAAGTTTTAAAAAAAGCACTTAGCAGAGTACTTGTGTTTTAACCGATGTTCATATCCTTAACAAGAGTAATACTTCAGTTGTGTAATGCTTAAGAAGTAGAAATAGGTCATCCAAGTACAACCAGTACATTGTTGTCAGTAGCATTCTTTGTCATTTAAAAAAAACTACTTCGTCACTCAAGAAATAAAACATGAGTAATGCTCAACGGGTTGTATTGTTCTAATTTCCATTTCATCAAAATCAAATTTTAAAAAAATCAAATATCGTTAAATATCAGTCATAGAACATTCTTAATTGATATTTAAAAGAAAAGACTGGGTCGTTTTCTTGTCCACTCCGAGCCCCATATGATCAAAATCCACATACAATGAAAATGTATAAAAATAGTTGTGCATTATAGGTCGGGTCTGAGTCACCGAAAAACTTAAGATAAAACTATGCATTATTGTCCAAAGAGTCAGAAAATGTATATTCATTTAAAATAAATAATTTTTTTTTCCTGAATTTTTGTGCAATTGTGTGTACGCTGTCATAACTCGCCTGCGAGTTTTCGTTGTCGGCTATGCAGCTTTTGGCTAACAATTTCGAAATACTAAACCTTGAAATGAACGTCACAATTGCCATAACATTGTATGAGATTTAAATCGATTACTGATAGTTACCGGCTTCGATTACAGCTCACCATTGATAAATTACTTTGTAACTCTTACATGGTAAAAATTATAGTTGTTGACTGGGGTCGAGGGCAACGGTTGATCTGTCGGAACAGCTCGCAAACTGTTGCCACAGGTTGACAGATCAACTTTTGCCCGAGACAGTCAAAACTGTTTTGTTATACCCCTTCTAATCAATAACACGTTTTTGAAGGAGTTTTTTCTGATAGAGTTATATAGTAACTGTTTTACAGGGGTATAAAATGTCCAAAAGGACTACATTTAATCAATGCTTAAAGTTTTGAAAATATAAATAACAATGTTCAATATATTAAGAATTTAACTGTTTTAAAACACAATGTTAAAGCAGAGGAAATTTTAACAAATTTTTCTATTATTGTGTATTATTGATTTATTTATTTTTTTTAAATTGTGTGTAGTGATATAGTTGCACAAGTTACGTTTCTGGTTGTCTTGTTATCGTATCATCTAACATATTTTGATTGTATATCGGGCATACTATCAGCTTATTGGCTGCCGCGAAACATGAAATCAATGTATTTTGCAGATCGCTGACGTGTTTAACAAAAGCAATATACGTGCCTGAAAAAATGAACAAAACTAAAAATCACAGGGTGAAGCTTTGCCATGCAGTTTACTAAGCGCTAACTGAAAAGTCTAGAAAGCTGAATGAATGGCATATAATAATATACCTTTTAGTAACCTTACAGTCAAATGTTATACCTTTTAGTAACCTCACAGTCAAATGGCATTTAACTGATTGACACACCTTCATCATATGAATATTTGTTGTCCCTTGTTTTTATCATTTCTGTCTAACATTGTCTTGGCATTGCTTGCAATTGATAATGAACGTTTTTTGTTATATTACAAAATGTACACAACTATATGTAGGATAGAACAGGATGATTGATACATTATGCAAATGTCTATTTATTTTTATTATTTCAGAAAAAAAATGTAGATGCAATGGATATAATTTACGATGTTAACTAAATTCATCAGGCTTAAAAATTGTCAGAAATGTAGCCCAGGAAATTACCTGAATACCACATGAATAGATATTAAAGAAATTAAACTGTGTAGGACAAAAGCCTGCCAGTTGATTCCCAGTCGGTACAAAGCTATGCCGTAAAAAAACACATTAATTCAGGACTTCTCAGCCATTGGCAAAGTAATGTGATATATGTCCATTTTTATGGTGGCTATTAAGTCTGCTGTCATTAACTTCTGTTTTATCTCTTTAAAACCTAATTCATATCATTGATGTTTAAACACCAACAACAGAAACATTTCTTTCTTGATTTGTTAAAATTTTGTATTTGTGTGTGTGAAAATAAGACTCACATGTGAAAGTACTCTACCACTCTGGATCTTGAAAAAAAAACCTAGAATTTACACTTACCGAAGATGCTTCCATATGTGTAACAGTTTTTCTAGGCAATAATGTAAAAAAGAAATTTAAAGGTCAGTGTCTCTTCACACCAATGTAATAAATTAGAGCCTTATAGTGCCGCCATTTTACCAAGGAAATCATGATTTGATAACTCTTGTAGCTACTTTACGTGAGGATGCTTTCATACAGGTAACATATTTCTGGTCAATTGATTTTTGAAAAGAACATTTTTTTTCCCTTTAAATTCTGCATCCTCAGTAAATGGTGTCCCAATGTTTTAGTTACATGAATCTACCTGACAATGCCTTTTCAGATGTTTTAGCCTTTCTGGCAAATTATTTAAGTTAACAAAACAACAAATCAACAAATTATATAAAATTATGAAATATCGAATTATCCGAAGATAAAGTCAACGTAAGAACAAACAGTAGGATGGACAGAGAGACAGACAGATAGAATGGAGAGATGGACACTGGACAAACAGTAATAGAAAACCTCTCTAGCGTATCGAGATTCAGTAAGCTAAAACAGGGGTAAAATTGATATACAATGTAACATGTATACGTTCTATGTCCACATTTACCAAAATATTCAAAACACGTTTTATAGATACATCAATTTTTTGCCTTGTGTTTATTCATGATCTTGTGTTTATTGTTTCCTATTCATAATTTGTTTTATATTTTATTTTTATATTTTTTTTCACGGCACTACATATTTTACCCACTTTTTAATCATGGTATCTTTTACAATCGTTCTGATTTTATTTGCTTTGAAAAAGCGTGTTAATAATTGAAATAAATCTGATGTAATCTATCTAAATTGTTCAAAGAAATAAATCCAGTTTTTTTACTGCACACATGAACTAAAACTATATATTTACACTTTCTACCATGATAATAAAACGAATCAATTTTGATGCCTAAAACCAAATAATATCTTAAAGATGAGTGACACAAAATGGACGTATCTTAAAGCATAACCGAAAAACGGTACTGGCTGCGCCGCGTAGTTATACATAGCATGTGCTACATGACAAAATAAGGCTTTGAGTTATGTTGTTTTAAATGTAAATATTGGAAATAATATAATAATATAATGAGGTGACAATTTCCGTCGGAGCATAGTTAAATCTATCATAAAGCCCTTCGTAATAAATATACGTTGAACGTTAAACTATTAATCATTTCACTCCTACTGCGTAGTGAAGACACATGAACGAAAATTTAGTTTTTGTTTCCGTAAAAAACAATAATGATAAAAAAGTTTAATAAGGTGTCACATTTTAAAGTTTTGTTCTCTAATGTATTACCGTTAAACATCTAAGTTTTTTTTTACCCACGTTTCAACACAACTTAAAATATTGCTACTATACATGCATCTCTTAGAAATGGTTCTTTAAATTTGTCAAAAAGTCTACGTTTATCAAAGTTTACCCTTACTAAATGCTGAAACTAAATAATACTGAAAAAAAAAATAATCTCTTTCTGTTTTTGATACAACTGTTATAAAACTGTTCATGTTTTAACGGAATTCTTAAGAATACCACTTGTCGGTTCCTTGTATTATTGGTATTCAATATCCGGTAAAAGAAAAAAAAACAATAGATTCTTCGGTAGCACTATATACACTGTACATGTATTGATGTTAGATACTAGTCAGTCAACCTTGAGGGATAAAACAGTAAGTTATGATTTTTTATAATACTGTTCATAACAACACAAGCCATGCTATACAACTGGCTGTACAAAAATAAGTTTGCTTGTTTATTTTTTATTTTTGTTTTTAGAAAGCTGACATAAATTTACGTAAAGCGTTTAACTAGTTGATATAGCATAACGTTTATATGTATATGGCATAGAGTGTATGTGAATTACAGAAGACGTATTGATTACATAGCAGAGCAGTGTTATTTCTTGTAAAATGACGTCTGTTTTCTACGCTGTAGGCGATCGATTATATGGCATATTGTAAAATTTGGATTGTCTTTCTTTTATTTTGCTAAGTACATTATCATCAAAAGAAAAAAATGTAAACATGTACTATTGATCTAAATCATCAGAATTTATAAAGGCAATTCGTATTAAACTTTTTTTTTTACCTGTAAACATAAAAAATAGCATATTCACAACAATGCACTTGTAAAACATAAACATTTATCAAAAATGATATTTGTGTCAAGAAAAACATCACGTTTCTGCCTGATTTGAATTTACGCTAATGGGATATGGTAGATTATATAGAAGAAATTGTAATTTCATATTCAGTACAACAACATATCAACGATAAATAGAACATTGTTTTTAAACACATAGGACACATTTAATATTGACAGTAGACTCATTTCATAGCAGGTTGTTTGGCACTAATATACGACATAAGAATGAAAGTTTACATTAAGATGCTAATTGTATCATGTTTTAATGCACAACCACGATGAAAACTAGCTACTGTAACAGCTAATCGTTGTAATCCCGAATAAATAAAGGTTATTGTTAAAGTATCTATAAATTGAGAAGTTTAACAATATTTACCTTAAATAATCTATACAACACTTACGTTAAAACAAATCCTTAATATTTAGAATATTTAATGAAACTGAATTATATATTATACACATTTATGAATAAATAGAACCATTTTATATTCAACTATTTTAGAATGGTATTTTGAATTTAAACCATGTCGGATATTAAGTATTTTATAAGTACAATCCTCCTCTCTCTTTCTCTCTCTTACCGATCACTTAAATCAAAATAACTATATTCAAAAAAAAAATCCCGAAAACATCTGGAATTTTGGGATTTTACAATCTTGCGCTTAGATTGTACATTCACGCTAACGGGATCATTAGTTTATGTTTCTACAATATCAAATTTAATTGTAAATTTTATTTTAATTAAATGTGCTTTATATTCCGTTCATATCTATTAAGGATTTCTTATGAGAGAAAGCATAAAATAACAAATATACATTTCAACTCAGTGCATGTACTTACTTTTGTTATCGTGATGACAAAAAGTATTTGATTACATTATATTTCTTAGGAGAGTGAAGATGGAATGTGTTTTATCGTAAAAATGAAAAATGTCCTACAGACCCAGTATTTCGAAAGAATGAGTTTTGTGTATTGTCTTTGTAGGAAAGAATATACATGTACGTTGGTGAAAAGGTGTTGATTTTTTCCATTATATGGATTAACATTTTTAGATGAAAGATATTTACAGTCTGAAAAAGGTTTATTATGATGAATTTGACTTTTATTTTTAAGTCAACTTCATTAATTTTCTCCAAAATCGTTCCGGAGCGATTATGCAATGTTTTGCTATATTACGTGCATATGGAAGGCTTTCTAAATGTAGTGAGGCCCTTTACCGAGACACAGTTAGATAATTCAAAATGAGGAAAGTGTAGTGAAATTAATAGCATTATTGTGGGCTTATATCTTTGTTATGTAAATTATAATAATACGGTGCGTCGATATATCTATTTTGTAAATGTCCGATATGCAATGTTAACCCGTGCACGCACTGGTCGAAGTCTAGTGATAAAAAGCTGTGCAAAACAAGGAAACAGATCTAATGTGAGATTTTACCTCCAGTGTTAAGGAGCTATATCCTGACAAATAACTAAAGCTCTCAGTGCCACTGTTAGAAATATGTGATAACAAGCTGTGCAAAACAAGGAAAGAGATGTAATATGAGATTGTACCTCCAGTGTGAAGGAACTATATCCTGACCAATGACTAAAGCTCATATGGCCACTGTTAGAAACATCGTCTTCTATAGACTAACTAACTACTCAGTACATCTCTCTTTACATCCAGTGTTAAGGAGCTATATCTTGACCAACCACTAAAGCTCTTGGATCCACTGTTAGAAACAGAGAGTTATATTATACACTCAACTAACTACCCTCTCTCTCTCTCTCTCTGTGTCTGTCTCTCTGTATCTGTCTTTCTGTCTCTCTGTCTTGCTCTCTCTCTCTCTCTCTCTCTCTCTTTCTCTCTCTCTCTCTCTGTTCAAGGCCCCGGTGTTGCCATTTGCTGCATGTTGTGTTCTTTGACAAGACACATTATGTACATTTGTCTTAAAATAGTTCACAAAGATAAAATTGGGTTCCAGCTGAGGCTTGGACTGGTGTCCTATCCAGTGGGAGTGTATGATTTTGATCCACATTGGTTGGAAAAACAATAAATTTTTTATCAATAATGAAAATACTTCCAAACTTGCACATCTCTTAACTATGTAATCCGGATAGGACCTGTAGTTCACAACCGAATCATCCCACCATCGATATTTGAGACGATATTGCGATAGTGCGATGACAATGATGCGATTGCGCGTTGACGATGATGCGATGGCGCGACAATGCGTTGCGATGGTGCTATTGCATGATAAAGTGTTACGATACGATAGCGATAACGCGATGGTGCAATTGCGATGACACGATGGTGACATAGCGATGACGCGATTTTCTTTCGCGTCACCGTTAGTTCGTTATCGCGTCATCGTCACCGTGCCATTGCACCATCGCGCTATCGACTGTATTGCGTATGTGCCATTGAAAAGAGAAAACGCACCAGGTAGTAAATATATGAACGGATTTCATATGAGATATTGACCTTACTAGCCTTGTCCTCCTTGCTAACAATAAAAATATTTAAATTTTAGGTGAAAAAAAAGCAAACAATGCAAAAAGTTTAATACAGAATCGTGAAATGCAGCGTGATCTTATTACATTATATGTGATATATCTTTGTCAACAGGCTGTACAAAAAAAGGAAACAGATCTCATGTGAGATTGTACCTCCAGTGTGAAGGAGCTATATCCTGACCACTGACTAAAGCTCTTAGGTCCGCTGTTAGAAACAGAGAGTTATCGTCTTATATAGACTCAACTAACTACTGAGTATCTCTCTCTTTCTTTCTCTCTCTCTATCTCTATTAGTAACTTATTATTGAAACTTAAGGCAAAACTCTCTCTCTCTACATTCAGACTGATTTATTGGTTTTAGTGTGCACTATATGTTCAGATATATACAAAATTAAAAACCATGTGCCGCTTGATCTTTGTTTCTATTGTGTTGTTAATTATCAAGAATTATATGATTCATAGGTTTACTTGATCATGAATATAGTGTACATATATTTGTAGACAATTTAAAAAAATGTAAAAATATAATTCTCTCTATGTTGTATTTTATGTCTGTTTTTTAAACATAAAGGACAAGTTATGTTCCTGGCTCTAAAGGAATACATGCCCTGAGGGCTTTCACGCCTTATATCTAAAATAATCCCCGCCCCCACCTGAGGTTTACCACCCGGTGAATCTCATATCTGTAGTTGTTCTCATGAATATTTAAGTATCAATAAATTATCAACTGAATCAAGTACTTTCTAAAATTACGATAGCAGCCTGTCTTCTGATTTGGCGCTGTTGAGTGCCGATATAATAAATCTGATTTCAATAGTTGAATTAAGAAAATAATATTTAAAAAAAACAGTCAAAACCGTGCAGGGGCATGCACAGTTGTATTCAGTGGCTTACTATGGATGACAGGGGCGTACAGGGGGTGACAGGAGGTGACAGGGACGTACAGTGGCAAACAGGGAGTGTGTACAGAGGCGCACAGGGGATGACAGGGTATACAATGGCTCTGAACAGTGACACACAGGGAATGTACAGGGGATGGCAGTAAAAACACAGGTGGTAGCAGTGGAAGGCAGTGGATTTTCATACGAACAGGGATTTTGGAGCCAGTGGTGTAAATAAGAAAAAAGTTGAAAGTACACATTTTTGCCGATTAAAGCAAAAGCCTCACTATTTTTTGCATAGCCTTTGTAAAACGTCTATCCAAAATTTGTAATAATGCTTTTCAAAACAGCTTCATAAAGCAAAAACGGAATTATACATTTTTTTGAAAAGGCGATGCAATGCGAACAAAAGGAGTAGAATGCCTTTCTGAAACGCTTATAACGCTTTTTCAGAAAGTTGTATCACACTTAACAGACAACATTTTGACACCTTTCTTAAAAGATTTACAATGCCTTTCCAAACGGCAACACATCACCTTTCCTGAAAGCATCATAACGTCCTATATGTACTTAAAGTATTCAATGTAAACTGAAAATGGCGTAATATTTCTTTGTTTTTCTACAGAAGCGTATATGGGCCTACTCGGTTATGTTATAACTTATACAAAAATGTACTTTTAAATGTCTTACCAAGAATACATCAGAATGTAATTTTTAATTCATTCTGTATTGCATTCATACATATAGAAATAAAGTTCAGCATATAAAATTACATTAAATGATTTCCATTTGCTTGGATCTTAAAGATTAATCTTAGTGTGTTAAAAGAATTGGATAAGCAAAGTAGAATCTGAATCATCTGACACTCATTTTAGGCAGCAAACAAATATACAGGAGTGCATGCAACATTTTTGAAATAGTAGTGTTTTATACATAATTGTACCATCAATGGTTGAAATGCAATAAGAATTACGTTATTAAAGACCGACGGTGGACTTATTTTGCGCAGTGTTTTTCTTTTGTATCATTTGTTGACGCAAAGTTTTATCCTTAATAATATATTTTTGAAATTGAAATATGTACTATCAAAAATGTTATTACCTATCTAAATAATATAAACGTAAAACAAGAAAGATTGTAAACCTTCTTTTTTACAATGTACATGTCATCAAATGAATCGGTTTATTAATCGACAAAAGGTTGTCTGTGACCTAATTAAGGAAAATTGACGTGAGTTTTTGAATTGTTTTTTTTTTAAATTGCACTCCTGATATGATTTCAGTATATTTAGGAATGTTTGCATCGTACGAATATTTGCAGACACACCTTAATGCAAAGTTTGTTAACTTAACACAAAAAACATAAAGACAAGACGACAGTACATTGCTGATAAGTGCGTTAGCATGAATGCACTTCTATTTTTTTCGCTTCTACATTACACACTTCTAATATAAATCTAAAGACAACAAGAACTTGCTAGAATACTTGTTTTAACTGGTATTTATGTTCCTACCAAGTGTACTACAACAACGTTGAATGTTTAAAAACATTCACTAGGACTGGTTAATGTATGTAAATAGCAGTCACTTTAAGAAGAAATATAAAGGAAAAATGCTGGGTTTTAATGTTATAACTGTATTTGTTATTCCTATTGTATTAAATTATTATCAGTATCGTTTATTATCGTTTAACATCAGCAAATGAACAATCATAATTTAGGTGGTACGGGAAACATGTCTATATTAAAGTCTGTAAAAGAACTTCATATTCTATAACCGTTATAGAATGCTCAACTCCGTGACCAATTTGTTTGTTTGTTTTGGGGTTGTTGTTTTTTTTATTATTATTATTTTTTTTTGTTTTGGTAAAACATATTTCTGTCATTTTACTTTCATAAATAAAACCGTCTAAAGGATAAGGTTTTTAGCAAAACACATCTTATAAACAATAGTTTTGACTGCAGTCTATTTTAGCATGCAATATTTGTAATATTTGTAATAAATATGTATAAAAATGCATGTTAAACAGTAATTAAACAACGTCAATGCAATATGTTTTGGTAGATTGTTAATTGTAGACTGTTAAAACTAACATCCTTATCAATTGGTTCTTTTAGTTACTTTCCTGTTTTTAAAGAATATGAATATTTTCTATTTTACTTATGCTGAAAATGAATAAAGCAGAACAGCTGTTGACAAGGACACTGAGAATATAGCTAGAAATCAGATATAATTGGTTCATCAACACATCTATATGAGTTGCAATTAACAATTTTTTCAGAACTTCCTGGTTTTCGCTCTACACCACACCATGCGTGTATGATATTCGTCAACAAGGAAGCCTACACCCTTTTGAACATAGATTGTGCATTATACCATGCTTTTCATTTATCTTTTCATTTATTTTGGACAATTGTGTATTATTCAAGGTAAGATAACATTATTTTAATTACATAGATACAATGTGTAACTTAGTAAGCGGTTGATGAATGGTGAACGGTGAGCGCACTCAGAACGGGAACGACTCGGAGACGCGAACGCAATGTGGAAGGTGAACGCAAGATATATGATGTTTTTGTTATATACCGAGAGCTTTCCCTCAAAAAAGTATTTATTTAATTTTTAAGAAATGTTATTGGTATTTGCTCTATTGTTGGAAATGAGCAAAACGCGTTATTTTATTTTTTTTAAATGTATCAGATGTTGTTAAGTTTAATTATGAAATAACCTTCACGCGTAGACGCAATTTATCGATTATTGTTAATTAAGAACAATTAGTGGAAACATGATATCATAAAAGTACATAATTACCATCATAATAAGAACATTTGCGTGAAATTTAACTGTTTCCATAAAATCACACACCTTTTGTTTTACTGGTCAGGTACACGACGTATACCACTTTTTTCCTCTTCGATGTATTTTTTTTTGCGATATCATTTTTTTCATATATAACATACCAATGCTAAACTAGATAACTATCAATATCCATCAGATTGTTATTCACGTCCAATATTGATCCAAATTTAACCTCTGCGTTAAGTCAACTATTTTCTAACTTAAATGCCTGGACATGTGACTGAAAATTTAATTTGTAACATCCAATAATTAACCTTTTATCTTTCAGTCACCCCTCAGTTGAGGGAATCGAAATTTCATACTTATCTGGATGGTATTACAAGTAAACAATCATAATATATTTTAGGTATTTACAAAAAAATACTCTTAAGCATTCTTATGAAGAAAAATATAAGCAAACGTTAAACGTTTTACTTACCTTTGTACACACTACTCTAAATCGGATCTCAAAAACATAAGTTTATGGGCTAAAGGATAGCGTATTAAATCCAAGACCTTTAATGACATTATAATCATTCACAAAGACTGCTTTTAAGTGTGTTTATGCATATTAAATATTTCTTTAAAAAAAAGAAAACAATTTTTATTGCAGAAACGGTAGGGAGGTTTTATGATAAAAAGAAAAGGAACGAATTATAACAGTAATTCATAATATCTTTTACTAACTGCGGATTATTACGGCGGCGTGAAAGGGCCAGATGAAAAAAAACACAAATTAATCTTATTTGTTCGGACGAATAAGCTATTGGTTCGGACGAATAAGTTATTTGTTCGGATAAATTATGATTTGTTCGGACGAATTAGGACTCGTTCGGACAAAAAAGTTATTTGTTCGAACGAATTAGCTATTTGTTCGGACGAATTAGGATTTGTTTGGACGAATTAGGATTTGTTCGGACGAATTAGGATTTATTCGGACGAATAAGATATTTGTTCGGACAAATAAGTTATTTGTTCGGACGAATAAGGATTTGTTCTGACGAATTAGGATTTATTCGGACGAATAAGATACTTGTTCGGACAAATAAGTTATTTGTTCGGACGAATTAGTATTTGTTCGGACGAATAAGTTATTAATAGTGGTACATGTATGAGAGAAAGAGAGAGAAAGAGAGAGAGAGAGAGAGAGAGAGAGAGAGAGAGAGAGAGAGAGAGATGCCATAATCATGGATACATAAATGTGAAAAGTCTAATCAGTTTACATGATCATGCGCGGATCCAGAAAAAAATACCGGGTTGGGGATGGGGGGGGGGGGTCTGAGAGATCATTTTGTTTGCGGGATGGGGGTCCAAGGTCCCCGACCACCCCGGCTCTAAATCCGCGTATAGATGTATGCCAACTCTAGGCAGCGCAGGTTTTTTCTTTGGTAACTATAAGGGTTTTTTTTGCGCAATGCCAGAAGAAATGTTTCCGATAGTCATAGTTATATGATTCCGCAGGTGGATTTCGATTGTCGATGTTTATATTGAAAATGTAGTCATTCTCATGTTTACTTGGGACACTGGACATACGAAATTATCTTTCGCATTAACTTTATACATATACATGTTTACGATCAAAGTTAACTGATATGCTTTGTGGAATTGTAATAATCGCACAATTACTTAAGTGACTTATAAAACAAACTAATACTTACACTGTATACTTTATAATATAAAGTCAGCAAAATAACCCAACATCCTAACTATAATATAAAAACAATAATAAAAATTGAATCTAATGATAAAAATACTTATCGTGCGTCAAATAGACCTCTGATGACGTATTTATATGTAAAAATTATCACATAGCTTTGAAAAGATTGCATTTGTTTGGAATCTTAGGAGCGCAAAAAAAAAAACGTTATCAATAATAATACAATTGATCATAACTGATTAAATCAAGTTCTGGGGAAAATTAAAATAATTGGACGATTTAAGGTGAAATAAAAGCTTAAAAAACAATTGACAATTTTAAACAATATTTTCAAAAGGTTGTATCTCATTTGTCTTAACTATTATTGAAAAATATTGTTTTTGAATCATACTATCGGAAACATCGGACGCCTTTTTTCATCGGTCGAATGCAACATCCAGATTATTTATAGATAGAAACTGCATATGATGACGACTAACTTTGATTTTGTATCGACGATGTCTGATTTTAAAATGAAATATATTCAAAGTTGACTAAAGAGACAACCATTAGGGTTAACATTAGTTTTAGACCACCGGAAAACCATAACACCATGATAATATAACTCCAATCCTTTGAATAGATAGAGTTTGAAAATTGAGCTTGACAGCAAAATATGTCAGATATTCCATACATGTCAGATAATATAACACCTATGTCTATTTTACTAGCAATTTATCATTTGAAGGAAAGGGGTGGCTTGACACCCCCCCCCCTTTCATCTACATTATTACCAGAGCAGATAGCCTAAATTACTCCTCATATAAACTGATAACTTATTCGTGCAAACAAATAGCTAATTCGTCCGAACAAATCCTAATTCGTCCAAACAAATACGTAATTCGTCCGAACAAATCCTAATTTGTCCGAACAAATAACTTATTCGTCGGAACAAAAACCTTATTCGTCCGAACAAATCCTAATTTGCCCGAACTAATAACTAATTCGTCCGAACAATTCCTTATTCGTCCTAGCAAATAGCTAATTCATCCGGACAAATCCTAATTCGTCCAAACAAATAACTGATTCGTCCGAACAAATAACTTATTCATCCGAACAAATAACTTATTCATCCGAACAAATAACTTATTCGTCCGAACAAATAACTTATTCGTCCGAACAAATAACCTATTCGTCCGAACAAATAACTTATTCGTCCGAACAAATAACTTATTCGTCCAAACAAATAACCTATTCATCCAAACAAATAACCTATTCGTCCGAACAAATAACTTATTCGTTCGAACAAATAACTTATTCGTCCAAACAAAAAACTTATTCGTCCAAACAAATACGTAATTCGTCCGAACAAATCCTAATTCGTCAGAACAAATAACTTATTCGTCTGAATAAATAATTTATTCATCCGAACAAATCTGAATTCGTCCGATCAAATAACTTATTCGTCTGAACAAATCCTAATTCGTCCGGATGAACAATTTATTTGTCCGAACAAATCCTAATTTGCCCGAAAAAATAGCTAATTTGTCCGAACAATTCCTAATTCGTCCTAACAAATAGCTAATTCATCCGAAAAAATCCTAATTCGTCCGAACAAATAAATGATTCGCCCGAACAAATAAATTATTCGTGCGAAAAAATAATTTATTCGTCCGAACAAATAACTTATTCGTCTGAACAAATAACCTATTCGTCAGAACAAATAACTTATTCGCCCGAACAAATAACTTTTTCGTCCAAACAAATAACTTATTGGTCCAAACAAATAACCTATTCATCCGAACAAATAACTTATTCGTCCGAACACATAACTTATTCGTCCAAACAAATAAGTTATTCGTCCAAACAAATACGTAATTCGTCCGAACAAATCCTACCTCGTCAGAACAATTAGCTTATTCGTCCGAACAAATAACTTATTCATCTGAACAAATCTTAATTCGTCCGATCAAATAACTTATTCGTCCGAACAAATCCTAATTCGTCCGGAAAAATAATTTATTCGTCCGAACAAATCCTAATTTGCCCGAACAAATAGCTTATTCGTCCAAACAATTCCTAATTTGTCCTAACAAATAGTTTATTCATCCAAACAAATCCTAATTCGTCCGAACAAACAACTAATTCGCGGGAACAGATAACTTTTTCGTCTGAACAAATAACTTATTTGTCCTAACAAATAACTTATTCGTCCGAACAAGTAACCTATTCATCTGAACAAATAACTTATTCGTCCGAACAAATAACTTATTCGTCCGAACAAATAACTTATTCGTCCGATCAAATAACTTATTCGTCCGAACAAATCCTAATTCGTCAGAACAAATAGCTTATTCGTCCGAACAAATAACTTATTCATCCGAACAAATCTTAATTCATCCGATCAAATAACTTATTCGTCCGAACAAATCCTAATTCGTCAGAACAATTAGCTTATTCGTCCGAACAAATAACTTAATCATCTGAACAAATCTTAATTCGCCCGATCAAATAACTTATTCGTCCGAACAAATCCTAATTCGTCCAGACAAATAATTTATTCGTCCGAACAAATCCTAATTTGCCCGAACAAATAGCTTATTCGTCCAAACAATTCCTAATTTGTCCTAACAACTAGCTAATTCATCCAAACAAATCCTAATTCGTCCGAACAAATAACTAATTCGCCCAAACAAATACCTTTTTTGTCCGAACAAATAACTTATTCGTCCTAACAAATAACTTATTTGTCCGAACAAATAACCTATTCATCTGAGCAAATAACTTATTCGTCCGAACAAATTACTTATTCGTCCGATCAAATAACTTATTCATCCGAACAAATCCTAATTCATCAGAACAAATAACTTATTCGTCCGAACGAACAACTTATTCATCCAAACAAATCTTAATTCATCCGATCAAATAACTTATTCGTCCGAACAAATCCTAATTCGTCCGGACAAATAATTTATTCGTCCGAACAAATCCTAATTTGCCCGAACAAATAGCTAATTCATCCGAACAATTCCTAATTCGTCCTTACAAATAGGTAATTTGTTCGGATGAATTAGCTATTTGTAAGGACGAATTAGGAATTGTTCGGACGAATTAGCTATTTGTTCGGGCAAATTAGGATTTGTTCGGACGAATAAATTATTTGTCCTTACAAATAGCTAAATCATCCGAACAAATTACCTATTTGTGCGAACAAATAACTGATTCATCCGAACAAATAACTTATTCGTCCGAACAAATTACTTATTCGTCCAAACAAATACGTGATTCGTCAGAACAAATCCTAATTCGTCAGAACAAATAACTTATTCGTCAGAACAAATAACTTATTCATCCGTACAAATCTTAATTCGTCCGATCAAATAATTTATTTGTCCGAACAAATCCTAATTTGCTCGAACAAATAGCTCATTCGTCCGAACAATTTCTAATTCGTCCTAACAAATAGCTAATTCATCCGAAAAAATCCTTATTCGTCCGAACAAATAACTGATTCATCCGAACAAATAACTTATTCGTCCGAACAAATAACTTATTCGTCCGAACAAATAACCTATTCGTCCGAACGAATAACTTATTTCTCCGAACAAATAACTTATTCGTCCAAACAAATAAATTATTCGTCCAAACAAATAACTTATTCGTCCAAACAAATACGTAATTCGTCCGAACAAATCCTAATTCGTCAGAACAAATAACTTATTTGTCCGAACAAATAACTTATTCATCAGAACAAATCTTAATTCATCCGATCAAATAGCTTATTCGTCCGAACAAATCCTAATTCGTCCGGACAAATAATTTATTCATCCGACCAAATCCTAATTCGTCCGAACAAATGACTTATTCGTCCAAACAGATCCTAATTCGTCCGAAGAAATCGAAATTCGTCCAAACAAATAACTTATTCGTCCGAACAAATAACTTATTCGTCCAAACAGATCCTAATTCGTCCGAAGAAATCATAATTCGTCCAAACAAATAACTTATTCGTCCGAACAAATCCTAATTCGTCCGAACAAATGACTTATTCGTCCGAACAAATAAGAATTTTTTTTTATCTGGCCCTTCCACGCCGCCATAGATTATTCTATTTTTTTAAAAGAAAATAGCAATTACAAACATACACCAGGAAGTAGCTTACCAGGAACTGAGATCATCTAGATAGAAATTAAGGTAGTTTTACTATTATATTTAAATTTAGTAAAATAAATGTCATCTTTTTTTTTTAAAGAATTAGTAGAAAACAGCGTAATAAAAATGTTCAGACATTCTCTTAAACAAAGAATTTTGTTTAAACAAAAATAGAACCCCATCCCCACCCCCCCCAAAAAAAACAAACAAACAAACAAACAAACAAAGAAACAAACAAACAAACAAAAAAACCAGCATATTGAATTAAAAAAAACAATAAGATTGAATCTAATTCATAAAGCAAAAAAAAAAAAAAACACTTTACAAATCTTTAAAAGCATAATACCTACTTTCAACAGAATCTAACTATTATCTTTTTTTTTTAATAACAACGATAAAACATTTTGTTGACGTCATCCTTTGATACCTACACCCGTAATATAAATTACATGTAGCTGTCCAATAAGATTATACTTCATTTGTGTACAAACAACTGCAGAGAAAAATTTGAGTATATGGTATTTCAAACTTTTCTCTGCAGTTGTTTGTACACAAATGAAGAATGTTCGTGGGTTTTGAACAATTCTTACCTTTGCACATGCCTTTTCATGACGGAATGTGAACTAAAAGGACCAATGTTAACAAAGGTGTTTCTTGTTTGTTTTTTTGTTTTTGTTTGTTTGTTTGTTGTTGTTTTTTTTTAATCTAAACATTTTTCATCGTCGCCACAAGCGTTCCATCGTGCTAAATGTTGTCAATTTACATATAATAATAATACATTATTTTCAAATTGCTTACCTATTAATCAGTGCAAGGTTAATGAAATACAGCTTGAGTAATAAAACAATGTTCATGAGCAATACAAAAATATGTACTAAGTAAATTATAAGCCTACACTGCTATCCTTGTCAGACATCGTACTTTCCTTGGAGCTGACACGCCTCGGACTGTACAATATTTGTCAGAATGGATATGTGACGTCACTCGATTGTATTGATTTTAAAGGACACTAACTCCCTTAATTTAGATCCGTTTGCGTTGTTTACAATGCATGTACAGAAGTTGATGTGATAATAACAAGCAAAACTCCTGAATGTAATATAATTTTGTCATAATATTTATATTTTTCATTGTTAAAAAATTGTCAATCAAAAAATGACCTATATTTAATGAATAAAGAACCATTCTTTGAACATAATAATGTGACAATTTTGATCTGGACGTGGTCAAATCCAAGAGAACACGAAGGGATTTATGAAAGATTTGGTCATTATATTCAAAGAATGATTCCTTATTACTTATATTTACATTATTTCAAATTCTCGACACTTTAAAACAACATTTTAAAGCCAGTAATTTCACATGTAGCACATGCTTTGTATTACTACGCGGCGTAGCCAATTCCTTTTTTCGGTTATGCTATTAGACATGCACATTTAGTGTCACTCATCATTTGAAACATCTGTTGTTGTATTGTATTCGCTGGAAATATCTGAACATAAGTCTAATGAGTTTTTACACGTAGAAATGAATAATTTATACTAAAAGAACTAGTTTGCAGCTTGAAACATTCGCTTCGACAAAGTTCTCGCGAGGATTGCTTAAACTTACTGCGCGCAAATAAAACTTGGTTTATTATAGATAGATTTAGTTATTTTAAATACGAAACTGCAAAAGTATTTTCATGGAATATATTTTTTATGCTTTTCTTAACAGTCTATGTGATAACCAGTTTAAGCATGTTTTATAAAACAGGTGTTCTTGTTGTTTCTAATTTACTTCTTTCGTGATCTGCAATTTTTACCGATTTATTTAATAAAATAGTTGTTTTCATCAATAAGGGAATGTAAATATAATCATTCAGTGATTTATTTTTGACGTCGTTGTGTCAATATTTGCTGTCAATTGAGCAGACCAGTTTTCATCACGCGCTATCGCACGTTATTCAATTTATTGATACGACGACGTCAAAAATAAGTCATTAAAATCTATATATTTTTTTCTTTTATACTAAGCTTAAATTGATCATAACATGATTCAACATAGAGATAAAATAATCTGTATCTTATATAAAAAAAAAAAAAAAACTTTTTTGAAATGAAGTAAATAAGTTTGATGTTACAGGTAAATCAGTGCAGTCTAAATTCATAAATGGAGATGTGTGTTTTACCTGGAAATTTTCAACGTCTTCGTCATCCCCTTACGTCGATATACTGTACCATAAAAACGAATGGATCAGGGTTACAGAAACAACTTACTCTGTACGAGATGTCCTGTTATATGACTCTATCTACATCCATGCAAAAGACAGTACTGGCAAAAATGTCGACCAGTGGGAATACAAAAGTAAACTAATAAGAATATTTTTTTTATAATTAATGCATTAATGTGAAATGAAACAAATGTATATTTCTTTATTATAATTTGAATTTTGAATATGTTTAAAACCTCTTTTATCAGTCAAAATTGATTATTATTTATCTCACCAACATTTACATAATAGTTTTTGTTCTGCAGTTTTGAAATTTGAAACCATACCAGGGAACGCTACAAAACTCAAATGGAAAGAGTCGTGTTTTCCTCAGGCTAATGGATTAAACGTATATCATATGTATAAACAGGATGAAATAATCATGAATGTACGCAGTAATAATGTTTCCTATCAACAAACTAAACAATTTACAAAGTATACGTACCTTTCGAATCCTCTTATTTCCGACAATGTTGAGTTTGAGATAAGGAACATAACTCTAAACGATGCAGGATACTACAATAGTGGAAGTACTTTAGCCGATGCACAGTCAAGTGATGGTGTTGTATTGATTGTATACGGTATGTATTGATATTTTATCAAATTAAGTTCAAAAACTGACAAAAAAATTGAGAAAATGTTAAAAAAGAATTATATGCTATGGGCTTATTATAGTGAAAGTTGTTTGAAAAAAACAACAACATTTACACGTTTAGGAGCGTCAAAATCCTGTATAATGCCGAACATGGAAACACATGAAACTGCTGATTTGAGGGATCCACGTCTGTTAGATATCGTGGAATAATTTAATTTTGGTTGTAACGTTTCATTTTATTGGCTGATACAGATGGAGGGACATGTATTATATTGTATAACATACCTTGGTATGGGGACACACCCACTTGACAACATATATCCGGAACTACTTTTTTTTTTACATTTAAACCTTACATGTACACTTGCAAGCATATGTATATAATAGTAAATAAATATAATAAGAACACCTTTATCTTCTTTCATTTGCATACTATAAATTTATTTTTAAAAATATGCTCCAATCTTTCCAAATTGAAAAAAATGAAAAATGATTTTAAAATGTCTCACAAATGAAACTGAAACAACTTCAAGACAGATAAAATTAAATTTCTACGAAAAGGAGCACAAAACTTGAGAGAGAGTTGAATCTTTTTGAAGGAATAAAAAGGATGAGTAAACAAATATCAATAAATTTTATACCATAGTAAAAATAAGCGCCTTATTTACCAAAACACCAAATTTTATCCCTGAATGGGAATTGCACCCAAACCTCTCTTTTCAGAGCACTTTACTCTTAAGCTACATCTAGGTTTATGGTGGTATTCTGGTGTGGTTTTAATATTCTGATGCCTCTTTTCGTAAAATCATTTGGTGATCAGATTTCCATCTAATTGAGCTAGCCCCCCCCCCCCACCCTCCCCATTACTATAGACTGTTAACAGTTTAAATAATTTATGTCGGGATATAAATCATAAACTGTAAATATGAATCCTCTGTTAACAGTTACAATCTAGGTGGCTCAGAGAAAACAAATGAGCGGAACTCTTAGTGTGCATGTACTTACTGTAAAGCGGCAAAATACAAACAATCCATTTTCAGCATGCTCGGTCATTTCACACACTGCTCTCAATATCCAAGTCGATCTCCGAACATGAACTTGAACGCGTGCTTCATCAACGGCCCCAGGAAGCCTGTCCCTGCAATATTCGTACTTTCACACTTTATGTCTAATTTAATTTTTAACAACTGTACCTTTAACGTTGAGAAGTAAACTGTGAAAACGCGATCCAATTTCAAATATGGCCGCCACCACTCGCTTCGTTCTAATCTAGGTCACCTGTTACTAAGGATGTTGTACTAATGCGCGGGTAGCAAAATGTCATTTACGGTTAAAACAAAAGTATGAAAATGGTACGGAGAGTTAGTTTTGTTTTAAGTATTAAATTATAAGGAATTAATTTAATTTTGACGTATGCTATCTAATTAAAAATTGGTATTATTGGTAATATTATCCTCTTTTCATCATGTGGTTTAAAAAAAAATGGATATGGATTTGCTATATTAAATCAGTCATAATCTCGGTGCTTCCTTGTTTTTTTTTTTATATTTTTAATATATTTGCGTAACATTAACTGTTCCCCTTATTATTTTTACAAGACAAGCAAAATTCAACGAAAGCAAGGTCCCTTATTGTTAACAATGGCATTTGATTTGAATGAATGACGTTTGAGATCTTATCCGTGCGGATATAGAAGTGTAATCCAAGACTATCCGTTAACAGCCCTTATCGCCCTAAACTGCATAATTTATTGCTCAATTTTAATTTTATACCTTCAGTTTAATTTTTTCGTGACTACGGAAAGCATTCATATTTTGTATCATTCAGTTGAGTAATCCAAAAGTTTCTATAATTTACGTTCCGCCATTGAATAAATGAATTGAATGGATGAATAAAAATGATATGTGATGCAGCAGTTAAACGGCAGTTAAACAATGTTTATGTTGAATGTTGAACAACTGCTCAATTAGCAATATGATGGACAAATTGAATTATTATACTTTCATGTTAAATACTGATATCTGATTGGTTTAGACGCAGTTGGTAATCCGTTCTATTACCCTCAGCGTTAGCAACGCACTTGGCAACGGGTGACACAACAAATTGTTACATGCGCGAATATTATGCGCGTACGGTTCGCCATAGAATTCACTGCATTTTTATATAAAAGTAGTAAAATTTTCTCTTAAATTAAGACATTCAGTATAATAAGATAAATAATGCCTGTTTGGGAGGGTAACTGTTGAAATTGACACCCCGAGACAACCATTGTCAACCTTCGCGTCGGTTGACAATGGTTGTTTCGGGGTGTCAATTTCAACAGTTACGCTCCCAAACAGGCACTATTTTTATATTAGCATACGCATGTTGGACTGCTATTGAACAGTTATATAGGATTATTATATGGCTGCAATATGACTGACAAGTTTGTTTATTCGATAAATGATGAAAGTTATTTATAAAAAGAATAATAAAGAAATGTGTGTGTGTGGGGGGGGGGGGTGCTATGTACAGTTTAACAGTTTCAAAAGTTTCAATACGTAGTGAATGAAACTACAATGATATTAAATCAACAAAAAATGACAGATGAACAGTATTTGTGGCAAAAAATGTGCTACATGATTCATTTATTCATTTCTTTCATTTTGTTTTTCAAGATAAACCTGAGAAACCAAAAATACAGGGGGAATTAAACATACGAGTTGGTGATGTTGCAACATTGAAGTGTTCCAGTAGATCAACATCAGCCCCAGATTATTATCAAAAAATTGCTAGGCTTTCCTACTCATGGTTTCACAACGAGAAACAGATGGTCGAAAAAACTACAGACACCATTGAAATAAATGTCACAAAGGATCACAAGTTCAACAACTACTCGTGCATAGCAAAAGAAATACTGAAGTCTGATCGAAGTGATCAAGTACAGATAAATCCTCTGTGTAAAACACCTTTTTTTAAACTATCATTTGAGTAAACAAAATTGATTTTCGATAACTTTTGCTTTCTTGTATTTGGCAATCATATGTCAATTGAGGGAATCATAACATATTTGCAAAATATTATAGAAATGTGTATGATTTTTTTTCTTTAAAAGATGGACCAAAGGAAATAACTATCACTTCTAACAATCGTGTCTTAAAAACAATTACTGTAAAAGAACGGGACTCAATAGGTCCTTTTCGATGCCAGGCGGATTGCAACCCTCCCTGCAACATATCATGGACATATGATAATTCATATAAGCCCGTTAAGGTTATCTCTCCTATGATAGAAATACAGGCAAACAGAAGCATAAGCCGACTGCAGTGTATTGTAAAAGGAGAAACTGAACAGATCGCAAAAAATATTTCACTTGACATACAATGTAAGTATCAACTTAATTTTATCTGTCTATCAGACATTGATTTTTTTTTAAGAAATTAGCAAGAGAAGTGCTGACATTTAAAAATAATAATAAGTAATAAATGATTTTTTTTCTTTGTCGCTTAATTATATCATCACATAAAATGGGAACAATTTTAGTTTACCATGAAATAATTGTTGGTTATTTTTATCAAAAATAAAAACAAAACTATGTGTTCCAATGATAATTTTTTTTGTAAAATAAACACTCTAAATTGTGTCCGTGTCTAAATAAGAAAATATGTTTTAGATTTCTTTAAAACTTTAATAAAATTAATTCTGAAAATTTTTAACACATATAATCATTCTAATGAAAAGTGTACTTGAGACTAATTGTGTAAATTATTGTGTAGATTTTGATAAGCCAGTTTTTATCATCAATGATACTCACCTCATTAGTGAAGTTTTGGAAGTGCTCGAAAACACAGTAGTGCGAATTCAATGTTTTGTTGACGGAAACCCAATTCCGTCAATTCATTTGCGTAATGGAGCTAGATACTTAAGCACGAATAAACAAAATTCAAAATGGGCAAACTACACGTTGGTTTCTGCACAGTGCAATGACACGGATTCCTATTATTGCACAGGAAAGTCCACCATATTTAATGTCAGTGAACACACATTGAAAATAGACGTCATGTGTAAGTATTGCTAACATCCATTTAAACATACAGGATGTCAATCCCGGTTTGACAAAACAATATGAAATATATTCTTTTGTGTAAGATCCAAGTACTATTTGGGTATTAATTAATATTTATACTTTGATAATTGAGCTGGGATTTTTCCCCAAAAACTTTTCTGAACGGAGTAAAAGCTAAAAACAACGTTTCACCATTAAATCATAATCAATTCTGTAAGTTTGAACAACAAATAAAAACCCAGGATTTTGTTATATGTAGTTAATTTGAAATTAATTGTTGGTTGTTTGATTATTTACATTAAATCGGAACATATTGATCTCGTGCACTCTAGATAAAAAAAAAACTGCCTTAATTAACCACCATTTTTTTTCAAATATTAGTTCCCTATTTATCAAAGGTCAATACCAAATTGTTATTATTATTATTATTATTATTATTATTATATTCAATTATTTATAAATTTATTTTTGAGTATGATTAAATGTTGCAAGTTAAACGCATTTTAATAAGGAAGCAAGACGTTTTAAAAAATCAACAAATTCAAATTGAAATAAAATAGCCAAGAGAAATTTTGGACACCGCAATACGTAATTTTGTTTAAAAATCAAATTATATTTACTCGCAATTTGCAGCAGAAATTATAAATATATTGTGAATTGTATTTATATTCGAGACAAACGGTAAATAAATAACTATAAAAATGTCAAAGTACCCACATTCATTTTCATTTACATTGAAGGCAAACTGCGAATTGATTTTTCATCTCCTTCATTCAAAAACATGTATGCCTCTGCGAGTGGAAAGACTGTCAAGGTACCAATAGCTGTTCCAGTGATTGCAAATCCCCCACCGCAGGCTTTTGAAATAAAGTGGGTGGGACAGACGGAAAACTCGGTCAATTCCATAATTTCCCAAAGAGGAGTTGCATACAGACATTGGATCAATACATCTTTACCAGTATATGACCATACCTATTTTGGAAACTATACGATGAAATACAAAAATAATACCCTCCTTACAATACGCATCAATGCACAAGGTAAACGATATTAATAGAATTGATATCATTCAAGTGATATAGTTATCAATTTCGTTTTCTATGATAAAAAGAAATGACTTGTTGTTGATATTGCCGGTTTTATCCAAAGACAGACCAGCCACGCCTCTAAATTTCACCGGGTATTCATACAATGGTGGTTACATCAACTTGACATGGGTGCCAGGGTTTAATGGAGGTTCGGAACAGTTTTTCATTATATCAAAACGGAACGACAATGGATGGGAAGTGGTTGCAAACATTACAGATACGGGAAAAGGCAGAGTGATATATGTCGAAACCGGACCGTTTAGTTCAGGTCAAGATATTTGGTATCGCTTAAAAAGCTGTAATAAAATCAATTGTTCCATACAGACGGCTGAAGTTAAAGTACAAGTTAAAGGTATCTAGTTCTTTGTATGTTTTTACTATAAACAACACATCTGTATATTGGAATTAAACATGTGTTCGCTACGTTTTCTTTTTCACTGGTGCATTATTTTCTGTGACGGTTAACTGATTATCATTGATTATTTTCAGCTTTATCGAATGGATTATTGCAGGGCTCAAACAAAGTGACTGTTTTAGCAATTGGGGCCTCGGTCACTTTATTCATCTTGGGTGTGATTTTTGTGGTCGTTCTCGTGAAGCATTATCGACTAAAAAATAAAAGGAATCACCATAACGTTGAAAGTAAGTATTACTTATAATTAATTCAATTTTATTACTAAAATAGTATTAAAACTGCAGAGTTTTAACGAAAAACAACAAAAAAGCACATTGTGTTAAGTAGTTGTTGGAGTACATGCTCATTCAATTGAACAACTATTGGTTGTTTTCACATTGTGTAATTTTTACATTCATTCAGGCAACAACAAAATGTACCAAATTAACAAATTAAAACCCTTTTTTAATTAGCTGTTTGATATTATTTTTTAATTGGAAACCTGCTGATGAAGATATTTTTTTCTCTCAGTTTTATCTGTATAGTGACATATGGGAAATAACTAGAGACTTCTTAGAAAAGATAAACAGATTTGTTACTATTGGGTATAATCAGACTAAAAGTGATATAACTTGAACAATATTGAATAAAATTAGGTTATGAAGGTTTTTTTCTGTATTAATTGTGAATATATAAACACTGATTAAAAATTCCGAATTAATAAATATTTCTTAGCAGAAAAAGACATTGTGCAAGGGGCTGAAATGTATGCAGTTGTTGATAAAAGTGAACTAACGAAAACCAGGTCGAAGGACGGAGCAGAGACAAGTGGTGGAAGTCGAGATAAAAACGGTATCAACTTCATAGTATCCAACTCCGTCTTTCTTTCTTTTAAGGTTGACCCTAACATTGAGTTACTTCTTTGTTTCCGTTCCCAGAGTGTCATATACAATCTGGTGTAGAAATGTACGCAGCAGTTGACAAACGTATTCCAAAAGAAAAGGCTACGAAAGCTGCAGTTTTGGACAGAGATAATACGAACCAAAAAGGTATATTCTTAACACAAATATACAATAAGGTAAGATTATTTTCTTTGGTTCTAATATTTCTAATTATTGATGTGTTTATATATATATATATATATATATATATATATATATATATATATATATATATATATTTATATATATATATATATATATATATATATATATATATATATATATATATATATGAAATATTTGTACGATTTCTCAATTTCACTAAAGAATACGATATACATCATGGTGCAGAAATGTATGCAGTTGTTGACAAGAGTCTCTTGAAGAAAGGTACATGTTATCTAATAATCATTAAATTAATTATCATAATTCGAAATAAAAATCATGATATATTTTCATTTTCTAATAAGCGTTTTGTTAAACGTTTTGCGTATGTGCGTGCTTGCGTGTTTTTTTTTTCGGCGAGGGAAGGGGGCGTGTGGGGTATTTTTGTCTGGTGATCAAATTTATGAGACGGCAAAATGGTTATTTTTTTTTTTTTACAAAGGAGAAGAATCAAAACTAAGGGCTAATATGGTCACAGCGAAGAAAGGTAAGGAGAAGAACGGGTCATTAAAAGAGAACGACGTACTATCTGCTGGATCTCGAAGAACGGTAAGGTTTTGTTTATGTAATAGTGTTTAATATTATATACAAATTAAAAAAAAAAATCAGCAACTGTTACTGCAAAGTAATTAAACATCGCAACGATGATATTGCATGTTGCGCTGTGCTATCAACAGAACAGCGAAATACTGAATACAATTTTAAAAACATTAACGACAAACATACATAAAGGTTTTGAATTATTTATTTTTCGCTGTACGCTATACTATGTTAAGTTATTTTACCTTGCATTAATTAAGGAATTAAAGTAAATAACTGATTTAAACAGTTTTCTATGACAAAAATGTACATATTACTTGTGGGATAAATTTTTTGTGAAGTTGCTGAGTATAAATGGTTTCTTAAATTAACTTAAATTGGATACAATTAAAACACATAAGGTTATTACAAATATGAAATAGTTTGGGCAGTAAAGAAGATCAAAGTTGAAGTGATGTTGATGAATTGTTGATTGTGTATTTAAATAAAACTAACGTTCAACAGCAGTGCAAAAATAAAAATAAAAAGTGCTTTTTGAAGCATCTCTTCATTCCAAAATAGTTTTGTTGCCTAATAACTGAAATCGGAGATTGTGTTTAATTAATTGTAACGTTGTAATCACCTTTTGATCGATTATTTAACCATGCCGTCCTTGACATTTAGCTCTGTCGGAAAAAGAGCATTCAAGTAAACAACTGATGTAAACATATGGTACTTTTGAATAAACCTAAGATGTTTTGCATTATTTCGACCTAGTTTAATAACGTTTTGCTGCAAAAAAAGGAAGTTAAACATGGAAGACAAATCAAATTTGTTAAAGGAAAGTACGTCCATAAGGTGTAAGAGTGCATTCCTTTTCAACATAATGTTAAGAACTCTACTGACTATGGATGTTTGTTATATGTAAAAGAAGTGGTGTTTATTTCAATTGACGATGCATCTATGTTATGTTCTTTTCCTTGTTACAAGCCTTGTTTTTTTTCATATAAATAAGAATTACCAACATACTTTTTAAGCAAATCTTTCTCTGTAAAGTTCTAAATATAAAATAGTTGGTGGTGTGTGTTTCTCTATTATGTGTGACTTAATGAATAATCGGTTTTTTTTATTCGAATAAAAAGTTTTAATATTTGAATTGAATTTGTTAATACTTTCTTTAAACTATACCAACTAATAAGACATTAGGAAGAACAGGCATTAACATGGTAAAAAAAAAACAACATATAAATAAACATAAATACTATAAACTTACACATGATAACGTTTCCTTGGATGCGGTTTAATGAAATCATTTTGGAAATAGAGAGGTTTTAATGAACTGAAATGGAATGTCAATTTATCTATTTATATTATCATGAAAACTATAACACACCCCTAGTTGCATGTACTTTATATTAAATTGCAATATTTCTGTTTAAAAGCAAAATATACTTCACAGTATAGTATTACATTAACTATGACTTTTTAAAAGGCATGGTCACGATTTTTATCAAACAATTATTTTTGTCTTAAACCAATATTTACAATATTTTACATTTTTTTTTATTAAGCAACTAAAATGTGAATTTCATTCGTGGAGTTATAAGCGAGTTACAGAGTTTACAATTCTTTGCTATGTAAACAAAGCTTTTGTTAACATTTTGAACATTGAAGTGAACATTCCAGTTTTTGACCTAAAATGAATGTAAAACGCCAGGAACTGTTTATTTATGCTCACATCGAATACGAAGTCATATAAATCAGCTTCAAAAAGGCCTTTTACTGGTATATTGAACCTCTGTAAACAAAAACAGGGCACGAGCCTTTTTCACGTGACAGAAAATGTTGGACCCTGAATATTGCTTATAACTCTACTACTGACTCTCAAATTGTATTTGATTATTAGAAATATATCCTTTACGCATTGTAAATAATACAAAAAGAAGAATTTGAAAAAAACTGTGACCATGCCCCTTTAAAACATGTTTAGAAAATAACTGAAAGAAAAACAGTGCCTGAGTAAAAGGATAAATACGATTTCATTGTAAAAGGTTCAATAGTGCATGCACAAAAAAAGTATATTTATTTATTTAAAAATATATTTATGTTCCGATTTTGAATATAAAAACAATGTGTGGCACAATTATATATATACTTTTTTGTAGAATGACGAGGGATTGATCTACATTGACGTAGATTTTACGAACAAACCCGAAGGTTCAGACACGAATCAGATGCCCGTAATACACGGCGAGGAAGATCGAACAGAGTACACGTTCGTGGATTTCTCAAAGAAAGCGCCACCTACACCGGAAACACGTGACAAAGATGGAAAGTAGGATGGATATTAAATGTTTCTTACTCTGTGCAGTAAAAACAAATGAATCTTTCCTTTTTCAAAATTAATGTACATTTATGTTTCTGTAGTATAATAATGGTGTCACAGAAGGTGTCTAAAAATAAGCAGAAAAGTATACTTGGAGAATTTGTCTAACCTTTCTGATATTTCTAACCGTTTGATAATTGGGTAGGCGTCCTATTATTACCAATCTCAGGGCGAAAAACAATCTTTAAGCAAGTCCTTAAAGGTGGCTTAAAGGTGGCGTAAATGTGGCTTAAAAGGAGATACAATCTTTAAGCCACCTTTAAGTCACCTTTAAGCTGAGCTTATAGGTCCTTAATGTCCAAACTTCTTTAAGTCACATTTAAGCCATCTTTAAGCTACCTTTAAGCATCTTTAAGTGGCATTTACGCTCCATTTAAGTTGTCTTTAAACCATCTTTAAGTTCCCTTTAAGTCAGGTTTGATCAAACTGAACAATAAAAACATGTATTAAATGCAAAAGCTCTTTTATAGGGAGGGGAGGGGGTGATCCGAGTGATGATATAATTTCCAAGGAAGGGGAGGGGATGTTCCAGGCGGTTTTTCGTGCCATTAAACACATATCGTTTAAATACTTTCAGGGGCAATAACTACTAGAAGGAGACCTCAGATCCTTTCGGAATACATAGATTGAAGGACCCTCTAAGTGTACTGAAGACATTGGTAAAAGTTTCAAGTCTCTATCTCTTACGATTAATAAGGAGTAGCGATAACAAGCATTTTGTACAATAGGGGCAATAACTCTGTTAACATTTCAAAGAAAAAGCCAAGGGGCTATATTTTAAAATATCTTAAGATGTCCTATTTTATTCATGAAAAAGTTTTTCTCTACCACACTAGACAAAAGAGATCTAGTAACTCATTAATTAACGGATTTCCACATGACCTTGACCTTTGACCTTGATGTCATTTTGATCGGCCAAGGTAGACGCTTCTATCCCAAGTGGTCCGAAGTCTCTGTGACAAATAATAAAAAAAAGTTGGAAGTGATTTTATAGAAATTCAAATACTTTCAGAGGCAATAACTACTAGAAGGGGGCCTCAGATCCTTTCGGTATGATAGATTAAAGAACCCTCTAAGTGTACTGAAGACATTGGTAAAAAATCCAAGATTATATCTCTTATTGTTTCAAAGGAGTAGCAATAACAAGCTTTTCGTAAACCAGGGCAATAACTTTGTAAGTTCCGGTGGTTATCAGGAACAGGGTCATTTGGTATCATAACTTTAAATGGTCAATTACATGAAGGAAAAATTGTTTCAATATGTCTTATAATAAAAAAGCTGTTCATTGGAAAATAGAGAAAAAAATAAGAATAAAAAAACATAAAGAAAACAAAAGGTCTTTCACCTGAAAGGTGGAAAGACCTAATGAACCAAAACTGCATGATTTAATTTAATAATCGGTTGAAGGTATGTATTTTTTTCAATTTTAATTATTTCTAGGTCTTATTCAAGATCTGCTAGATACATGTTAAAGATGAAAATACTCTCAACTGCCTTTGTTATATCGGGCAGGATATTACTGCTTTGTTTGTCTAGACATAGTTTTGTTCGTTTGTGTATATTTTATTAGAGTCTATTGTTTGTCCAACTTAAGAAACCCTCCGGAACTAACACAGAATATACAAGATATACACAACAGTTGTGTCTTGTGCACAGGTGCATGTTTGTGTATATCTAATTAGAGTCTATTGTTTGTCCAACTTAAGAAAACCCCTGGGACTAACACAGAATATACAAGATATGCACAACAGGTGTGTCGTGTGCCCAGGTGCAAGTCAGTGTTTCTAAAGGCGTTGAATCTTAGTATGTACGTATATACGATAATTCTAGTGAATAAAAGTTTATTTACATTTGTTATTCATTTTCAAAGAATTATTTCCCAACTCTGTGTTTTAAAAATGTTACGTCTTCAAATTAAAGATACATGTATGTAAAAGTAAAATCTAGAGGCTAATTAATTCCTGTACCGGTGATCATAAATAGGGGTTAATTGTTTAAATATATGTATTAGAGTAAATATGTCACATACCCGGCCTGGTACATCATACAATTGTATGTACAAGAATATGTATACATCATTTGCAATTGCCACATGCAGTAAATACGTCACCCGTTATTGGTAATATTGTTTGTTATAGAATTTCATCTTTTTCCTTGCATTTCATTTAGCTGTGAATTAGATGAAAGTTTATCTACTCGGTATAAATTTATTTACTAAATAAGCCTAACGGTTTCCATTATGGTATAATATTTTTTTTTTCACTGAAGACTAAGTTCCGTATTTCATTCTAAATATATGCATGCATGTAATTTATAAATTAGATATGGTTGATTGTTACAATTTGAATGGAAGTCGAGTAAAAAATACACATTGAATACATTGGTTCAATATCCACTGACATATAGAATATAAAAACCTCCCTAAACATGTAAGTAGCCGTGGCACAGAGGAAGCGAGGTGATGCTGGTAAACGAAGGGTCCCGAGTTCAATCCTCGTCTGGGGCGTTTTAATTATTTATTTTTTTTTTTTTTCATTTTATTTTCTAGAACAAAAACCGTTTTTAATACATTTTCTGTCATTATCATATAGTTAATATATTTTTTTGGTGAATTAACACAATATTGAACTAAAAGATTTTTGAAAGGCTTAAAGGTGGCTTAAAGGTAGCTTAAAGGTAGCTTAAAGAAGTTTGGACATTAAGGACCTATAAGTTGTCCTTAAAGAAGCGTGTTTTGGCATCCAACTTAAATTTTAAAATTGCAGCCCATAATGCTTTTAAATGTGTGCCGTTTTATTTAAGTTGTTTTTTGAATAATACTGTTATTTGATATTGAATGGCAGAAATCTGTAATGTTTGGAACTTTAGACACCTTCTAGATTTCTATTTATTACTGTTGTTATTATTTGCTTCATATTTTTTATCATCAATATTATCTTTATTTTGCTTTAAACTAGTACTTAACAATGATTTTTTCCTAATGAGTTTGAAACATTTGTCTTTGTAAAAATTTGTTTTGGTTTTGATTTTTAATCATATCTGTAATTGAAAAGGTTTTGAAAATAATAAGATTTTTTTTAAGAAATGCAAATTAATTGTGAATATAATCATTATTACTTGTACTTTTATAGTCTGTAGTTACTGCTCATATTTATTTGAATCTTATTTGTTTATGTAAAATTTTAATATATTTTTTAACATCAAATATGACATTATAACCATACTATCTTGTTTTCTCATATTTTACAGATTCTTATTTGTTGATGTAAAAGTTTGATAAATGTTTTTAACATCAATTATGGCCTTATAACCATAATTTATTGTTATCTGGAGGATGTTTACTCGTGAATGAGAGGTACCTACAAATTCTACAAACATTAAGGCACCACGGAATCTTATGATTGCACAGTATGTTGCTGTACATTCTTATGGTTTTAGATAATACATATAATATAGGTAGAATCAAGCAGATCTAGGTCGTATAATTACTCTACTAGGCATACCATAAATATTGTAAAACCATCACTGTTTAAAACAAAGGCAAAACTGGTCAAATGTGCAGCTTTCTAAAAGTTTTTGTAAAACAATACTACAAAGTTTTAAATAATCTTTAATAGTTATCTATTGTCTGGTAGTTCAGTGTTCCGGTTTTGGATAGTCTCTACCTTCCACATTTTACCCATTGCTTCTTAATGAAAAACTGCATTATTTATATGTATTCTAATGCCAATTATTCAATAGCAAGAGAACAAAATGTAACAGTTATGTAGCAACCGTTCATATTTTTTTTTCTTCATGTGATTTTGCGTAATATTTTGCATGAGAACGCAATTCCTTTTAATTACTGTAAAAGTGGTTACTTACAAGTTGGGAAAAATTACACTAGTTACGCAGTAGGCTTAAAACCGCGTAAAATACCTCCGCGCGAATGTCATAAATTTAACGTGTTTAATCACTCATCCGTCTATTTAATACCCATTTGTACGCTGCAATAATGAGGTGTCCCAGAGCAACAATACGGCTGAAAAACAATATTACATTTATATATTTGAATCACCAAAAATGTACTTACCGGGAGATTTTCTTAAAATCTTAATAACATATATTGACAACAATGTTAAATAGTATTTTTGTTGCATTTTTGTGACGTCATATGTACTTCGGTGTCACGTGAGGAACGGATCCTAACATTGCAACTTATCCAATTAAATTGCATCGATGCAGGTGATTGATGAATTTAAAATACTTTTTTTTTTTGTAGAAAGTCATTTGTTATGTCATACACTTTGAGGTTTTTGCTTGGGCTTAGAATAGATATTTTATTTTTTGAAGAAATTTTTAAAACATTTCTTCAAATCATCAAATGCACATTTTAACTAATTATAAGCGATTCACATAAGATTAAGGTATATCCGTCAGTTTCCAAAGCATGATTTACATGGTACTTATATTCTCTACCGATTTTACATAAAATGATGTAAAATTGTATTGATAATTTACCTGCGCCAAGCTGTTTTTACATTCATTAAAATTTCTTCCTTCAGTTGTTTACATACAACAAGGAGAGTCGCCAAACCACTAATGTTTAAATAGTATTTTACTTGAAGCAAAGCTTCAAATCAGCCAATTATTTGATACTGATTTTAACAGAAATCTATTTTATACGTATATGTTATCTTTGTATCTCTATAAAGAAAATAAGGGTTTAATTACTTTTCAATATAATTCACTTTTAACGTTACGAAACGAACGATCGAATGGAATGCAGATCGTTACGTCAAACTTGATTAAGACGTCATATATATCAAACACAGACAAGTGACTTTCTACATAATGTTGTTGGAAGCCGTATTTCACCATAGAAAACGCTTAAATAACCACTTTTACAGTACCTATGTCATTATAATACTGATAAATTTTATTAATAAAGTTATATCCTGAAGATACTTTGTTTCACCGTTTATATAAACAAAGCCTTGGGTATTTCAGAGCTTTGTTGTTTTTTGATAATTTTTTGCCCCGCCATTTTCAGATCATCCGTGTCACTCAGGTGACCAACTGCAGTTAATCTTCGTGTCATATATCATAGTATTGTCCTCTATACTTTCACAGTGGGAGAGAAACAAACTGCAACGTTATTTGATACATAACGAAGTGTTCTTAGATACAGTCACGGAATCCACTACTGGATAGACTGGGGTTGAGGATTTTAATTTTGTAAGGGTTGTGACAAATATTATAAATAATAATATTATAAATAGAGTAAACGAAAAGTTTTGTATGTCACTGGCACAACATGTTAAAGAGAGAGTAAAGAGAAAAACCTCTCACGAAAGTTTATAAGTTTATATATTTAGTACTTGGTGATCCCAGGGCCCCAACCCTGGCACCAAATATATTGCTTTTAATTAAGTGATGGGACAATAAAAGGTTAAAAAAATCAAAGTACTGAAAGTACTAAAAAGCGCTAAGCGGGGAAGAAAGTGTTAAAAATATATCGATTGATATGAAAATACATGTAAAGAATCATATCGTTCGTTATTGAGAAAAATGCACTAATATGTAAAATTGAAATTTCAAATTTACAATTTAAAAAGAGATTGGTTGATTTTGGAAATCGAGATCATTTGTAATAATTTTATAATGATATTGCTAGTTAGTTTTAAACAGATTTCGCTACTGTTTAGCAGAGCTACAGAGTGCATGCTTCTTGTAAAGTGTTTTTTTTACTACATGATTTGTCCATACTGCACATAAATTTATATAGGATCATTAAAAAAATCATATTTGCAAATTAAACGAGGTTAGCTGGTATCACTTTATACAGATTATTACATATGTTTAGTGTAGCATTTCAAGTAACTCGACAAAAATTCTGCATTTTTATACAAAACATGGTGTTCATAACTGTAAGATATTACAATTAAAAACACTCAAAACCTATTGATGTTGTAGAATTATTTCAATTATTAGTAAACACTTAAAACACAACTTAATACATATACCATCTTTTTTTTCTCGAAATAAATCATCATGATATGGGTTTTGGAGCACCCGTATCTGATATAAAATAATGACATTTAAATGAAACTTATTGTTAATTTAATATTGGTAGAACAAATGCATCTGCATGCAGGATAACTTCAATTTAAATAAGTTCTCCCTACTGCAAATTTATGATATTTCAAGAGTACGTCGTCTCCAGGGTACGACCTCTCAGCATCCGCCAGTAGGTGGCGGTATATAGGAAACGCAAAAACGAAAGTGGAAGTAGGTTTAGAAATCTGGCGACAAAAAAAAAACGCTACAGCTATGCTTAGCACTTTAAAAAAGAGAGTAACAGTCAGATCATTCTCAAAGTAGGGCTTAGATTTCAAAATCGAGCAAAAAAGCATAAAGCATAAAATGCAAAATAGAGACCACCTCACAGGTACATCCAAAGGTTACTGTACTCAAGTTTTCAAAGCAGTCGTCCAGACAAAAAAGTTGTCTTTGATAATACGTTGATAGTCTTTCCTGGGCACATGGCTAGCTCTTCTACTACAGCGCATTCGTTACAGGTTTAACGGGACGTTCATAAGTCACTAAAGGAGCTTTTGACTGTTCGAATGTTGACTTTTTTTTGTTTGAGTAGCGTTAGTACAATTGTGAGTTTGAATAGCCATATTTTTAATCCTAGTGAATAATCACCTCATTATCATATCTTTCAATTTGTTGTCAAAGTTTCAAATACCCTTTCAATCTTCAAGTACCTACATGAAAGATCTAATAACATCATACGACGACAGATACATTATGTCAGCTAAACCCTTCTAAGTACTTCTTGTTAATGGCGCTTCCAACCTCTTTGTGAGTCTATGTGTAAGAAATAATTTGGTTGGTGTTGCATAAAGGACTGAACTTACATAATTAAAGTGGCACTTGTTGAAAAATGATAAGGAAGTTTTAATAAGTGAAAAAAAACTTAAATAAAGAAAAAAATAATCGTGAGATGTCAGAAAGTCAATCAATAAAAAATTCAACATAAAAGAACTGTATATTATATTAAGCATTTCTTTTGAAATGTAATAATAAATAGATGAAGTTAAAAGGCCTTGTTTATATAAATGTAAATAGGTGAATCAATCAATATGCTAAATTTTGTGTTGAAAAACTTAATCCCCCGAAAAGTTTACAGGTTAAATAAATAATAGATTTGTATTAGAATATTAGATTTCAATAAATCTAAGGTATATGACAATGCCAATGTATGCGCATACATTTTGAATAATTTCCAATAACACAAGGCAGGATGCAGAACACATCTTGGGCAAACCCTGAAGAAGTTATTTGCAAATTAAAAAGCATAAAACTCAAATTTACTTTTAAAAGATGCACAAATGAATTAAATAATTATAAAAGTTAAAATATCATTATACAAAAATAATTTTTATTCTAAATTCAATTATTCATTCAATAGGCTTTTATTTTAATGTTTTATTAAAATATATCTTTAACATCCTAACAAGTGTTTCTTAGTTGTTCTCCTTCACAAATACATTAAAAATGTCTCGTTAACCAAAAAGACCTTATTTATTCCTTAACATTTTTGCTTTCTTCACCACCATTACCACTTGTGTGTGTTAATTCGAGTGAGAACTTCCCTGTATCTTTTAAGAAGTTGCAGTGTGCATGGCTTTTTTTCCTCCAAAGATGTCAATATGGTGTTAAAAGCTTCAATTATGATACTGATTTTCTTTATCATTTTTGTTGGACTTCAACGCTATATTCAAGGTAAGATAATATTATACTTTTACGTCCTATATTTTATGTAGGAATACTATTCCCTTGTTAATATCAATAGCCATGAATCCGGACAAAAAGCATGGAAAATAGATGTTAAGGCAAGTATGTATTACACGTTACATGCATGTTTGTATATTATACAAATATACTAAAATAAAGAACAACTTAGCTTTCCGAGTTATTTAAAGAAATGTACATGCACATACTAACATCAGGTAAAAGTGCTACTCCGAAGTAGAACAGAATACGACAACCAAAATTGTTTTGTTTTGCTAAAAATACTGGAAGATATTTATATACACTTAACATATATATTATCTGAAATAGTTTCAGATATTCTTCATGCAAAAGGTAAATAATGTTTGTCAATATTAATCACAAATTATAGTAAACATTTTTTAATCTTGAATTTAGTTTCAGGGAAACCCACATTAACAAATGTAAGGTCATCGTGTATAAATGGCGATTTAACATTTACCTGGGATGTATCAACAAACGGAACCTCTCCAAGAAATTTTATTTTATATAATAACAGTTGGATTAACTTAAACGATACAAGACACATTGTAAAAGATGCGTTTTTGTATAAATCTATTGCATTTACTATCGATGTGCCAGAATCCGATTCCTGGACATACACAGGTAATATTTTGTATTCATTAAACGAAAGTTTACATTAATGATATTAAAAAAAATAGGTAAGGGAAATTTAAGCATACAAAAGCACTAAGTTTTCAGTAACACTATTTATGTTGGATAAATGAAAAGTGTTTTCTATATAGTTCTCAAACATCGACGAAAAAAAGGAGACTCGGTTAGAATGGAATGGCCGAAAATAATTCAAGCACCTGGATACAAGATTTATTACACACTGAGGGAGACACGAGTCATCATCAAGGTAGACACCAGTGGAGTTATTTATGAAGGAAGTAATCACTCATCAAAGTATACCATGCTATGTCCGCTTGTATTTCATTTGAAATAATGAATATAACTCTAGAAGATGCTGGATTCTACTCCGTTGGAACAACGCACGATGATATCTCTTTAGACCGCGGGGTTTTTCTTATTGTTACAGGTAATCATTTAAATGTAGCCAATGTTATGCATTAAGTGAGTTTCAAAGATAATGAAATTATTGCAGGTTTTTTAAATGCCAGTGCGTATTGAATTTTATGATAATGTCCGAATTACATGTCTGAAATCTAGGCTTATTCAATAACCATCTGTATCTATACGACGTATTCGTATCATAATATGTATTATAATGATATGATAAGTAAAAAGGTAGTGAAATTCTTTTACTGGACGTCCTATCTTCCAGCATAGAATTGAATTTCAAAATTCAGACTGCAATAAAGTTATGATGAACGTATTTTACGCTTAAAAATATTATACAAAGATATTTCGAAATTTGATTAATGTTTTACATTTATCTTAATTGCAGCAAAGCCTGTGAAACCAAAGATTAAGGGAAATTTAAGCATATATGTAACTAAACACACAGAGCTGATTTGTTCAAGTAAATCAACCTCAGCACCTGACTACTACTTCAAACGCATTTCTTTGTCATACACCTGGTATATAAATAATACGAAAATAGATGGGGAAACCAGAAAGAAGCTGCGATTGTGTGTAGCTAAAGATCTCAAGTACAATGGATACTCGTGTACAGCAACAGAAGACGACGTGGAGTCTGATAAGAGTGACCCAGTACAGAAAAAGAAAGCTATTTTTTCGACCTGGGATAGGACTTCCAGCCTCAACATAAATTCCACTTCCATTACCAGGATCTGTTAAGTTTCCAACATAGTCCCATTGTGGACCATTCTTCCTAGATATGACGAAGAATTGGTCCAGACCTCCGTTGAACCCTGACACCCAGGTCATGTGTACTTAACCATTCTTGTCAGAGTACACTGTGAGGTTCAGCGGCACCTGAGGTCCGTCTATAGACAAAGTGAAGCGTTGTATGAGACAGTGGTGATGTAGTCTTTTAAACAGCATTATTTACAGTTTAAAAGATATTATTTATCAGAATGTTTAACTAATGATGTTTATAATTTTATTGATATTATTTATCAGAAAAAGAAACCAATGATTAGAAGTCTATGCAACCTGAATGCATGGATCGGAAAGCAACCCATCGTAACTTTCTTTATAAAGATGTTTCAATCAAAAACAAGGAAAAAAGTTAACTCACATGTGCTGTGCTTTATAATTGTTTTAATTGTCATTTAGAATAGTCCTGAAATATAGGTTGAAGACCAGTCTTTACTGTCTTCAGATAAAAGTGTCTAATAAGATTAATAATTGAAAGGGTCATCCACAGAGTCAACTTTTCCGATCCACAAAGTTTTATACGCAATAATTGGTTTGTCGGCCGCAGTTTTTATCATTAGTGGGATTTTGGTGGTGGTCTTGGTAATGCATTTCGGGAAAAAACACAGAGCTGACTTGAAAAATGAAAGCTTTAGAAGTAGGTATTCTTCAACTATAAAAACGTTACTGCCTAATCGTGCGATTTATACTGCTCTATAGTGACAATTTGAAATGTCGTTTAAAGCAGTCACATCTAGGAAAATGATGAAAAGATCATCTGGGGCAAAATTGTCTACATTTGTAGGTAAGCAGCAGCAAATTGAAACAAGGAACACAGATGACACAAAAATAGATGATTGCTGCCAAGATAGAAACGGTATCATTCTTTTTCAAAGTTGCATTTTCACTATAGGTGATTCCTTAAGTTTTCTAATGGTTTTTTTTGTCTCTGTAGGCAAACACTGATAAAATACATAATTTTTATCGTTTAAAACAGAAAAAGAAAATCAAAACTGCGCTGCAGAAGTGTACACCTTTGTAGAAAAGAATTTCTTTAGCGAAACTGATGAACTGAAACACGATGTCACTGAAAATAGCCAAGGTATATATTATTGTCTTTTTATTAAATATGTTCCTTGGTAAAAGCAGTAACATTCTAAAAAGCAATCAATTTTTTAATTTCTTTTATTAATGAACTTTTGTTTTGCAAACAAAAGAATTCTACAACAAGTTCACTTATTTTAAGCCGATACTTAGTTCGAATTAACACATTTCGGTTAATGATTCATGCTATAGTCTCAAAAAATCAACATGCACATCATCTAACAAAACGATTACGTTTTTCGTTTAATTTAGGTAATCTTGAAGGCATGTCAAGTGGAGAAGTTCTTAGCAGCGCAATGACAGAAGAACCTGCAGAAAAGATTAGTGAGGGGGTGTGTTTGGAAAATGCACCACTAGAAGAAGAAATAAAACTGGGAACTAAAAACACTGATCCATCAAGAAAAAGGGTAAGGTGAAGTTTCTAAATTTAATGTTAAAAATTATTGGAATATAAAAACTTGACACCGTAAATCCATTATAATGTGGCATTTCATAAAATATTGATTTAGCAAACACTTGATGTTTTCTCTAGCCATTTTTAGGTCACCTGAGTAAAAGGTTACCTATTGCTATCCGGTTTTTGTCTGTCGTCGTGCATCGTGCGTCGTCCGTCGTCCGTCATGCGTTAGCAATTTTACATTTTTAACTTCTTTTTAAAACTACAAGGCTAATTGTTAGCATTTTGGTGTGAGGCATCCCTATGGTAAGAGGCATGTAAACTATGAAATCCGTGGATCTACCATTCCAGGGGCACCACAAGTGGGGCCAAATATGCAAACAAAAAGCCAAATTTTCAAAAATCTTCTCTACTCCCACACATGGGAGGTAAAACTGGTTGCATAGTTATGATGTCGATGAAGCCCTCTACAAAAATTGTGAAATGCATGGCCCCTGGGTCAGGGGTTCAGGCTCTTGGGTGGTGCCAATATGGCCATAAAGTACAAATGTATTAAATCTTAGAAAATCTTATTCTCCACTTCCATATATATTTGTTTAAAACTAAATGCAAGATTATAATGTACAGGATGCCCTCAACCAAAATTGTGAAATTCATGGCCCCTGGGTCAGGGGTTCAGGCTCTAGGACAGGGCCAATATGGCTGTATAGTAAAAATGTATTAAATCTTACACAATTATCTTCTCTACTCACATATATATTTGTTAAAAACTAATTGCATAATTATGATGTCCTTGAAGCCCTCTACAAAAATTGTGGGTTTTGACTCTAGGACAGGGCCAAAATGGATGTATAGGTGTTAATGGATATACTATTAAAATATATCTTCTTTACTCACACACACCTGAAAGGAAAACTAAATTCATGATTTTGTAGACCAGATCTTTAAGTTTTTCACCAAAGTTATAGGTTTCATAGGTTTTTTGTTTTTGTGTTTTGTTTTGGAAAGATTTCAGGCAAGGAGGTGGTCTTTATTACAAATTTATAGTTGTTCTACTCTAGAATGAAACCCAATTAAATGAATATATGAGACTCCTCGACAGGTTTGCGTATGGGTAATATTCTACTCATGTGACCGTTAAGGCCTTGTGGCCTGTTGTTTTCCATTGATGCGTTCTTTACATTTTGGAAGTGATGTTTTTATACGGAATGAAAAACGAACAAAACATTTTATTATTCGGGGCGTTTTTAAGAAGGAAGAGAAAACTCATTAAAATGTGTTAAAAATAACATACACCACGTTTAATGTCCTTCATATTTTTTCTTGTATGCGTTGTATTCCACTTTAAATGTAGCCATACACTTTTATTATTTCCTTGTTGCTTTTAAGTGGCAATTGTCAAAACAAATCATTATTTGCACAGAAAACTAAATTTATATTACGTTTGAAATCTTAGAAAGTAAATGGTTAGGACCAATTTAGGCTATATTAACCCTCTTTTGATGAAGAGCTCTGTATATAAATGTGGAAAATTATTTGAAGTTTAATACTTAAATATCTGGATTTTTCCATTCTTTTTTTTATACATTTGAAATCTTTATTTGACACTATTTTATCACATTTAAAAGTTAATGGCAGGTCATATGGTTTATTATTTGACCTTTTTTAAATTGAAAACGAACATGTGAAACATTGAATGTATTTGTTAGAATGACGAAGGATTGATTTATATTGACGTGGATTTCACGAAGAAGTCTGACAACTTAGACACGAATCAAAAGCTCGTCATTCACGGGCAGGAAGATCGAACAGAGTACACGTTCGTGGATTTCTCCAAGAGAGCGCCACCTATGCAAGAAACACGTGACGACGCGGAGATGCAGGAAGAAAATTAATGCTACACATTCAAGCTCTTATCTGTGTTTTGTGTTTGATGTTCGCTAGCTATCTGTTTTTTAACTTAATCATTACTAATATCTACATGTATATCATCATATTGTTTATTAAAATTTGTATTGATTATTTATAAAAGTAATACTCAATTTACTTTGATAACTATCGATTGTGTATTTATTAGATTTATTTATATTATTTCCATTTTTTTCAGTAAACAGGTTTGGATGTATTGCTTTTATATTTAGAACGAAATTATCAAATATTGTTACATTTACTTTATAAGATATAGAATAACTTATAGGTAATTAAATATCATTACGTGGAGTTATAATATATATAAATATATCAGGAAAAGTTATCACCATTTAATTCATTTTTACAAAAAGTAAATTTTCTGCGATTTTAATTTTTTATATTTTTAGTGCAGTATTGTTTTTTTACGCTTGGTTATGAAGTATTTGTTGATTGTGGGTGTGACCGGTCAGCAGAGGATGCTCAATCCTCCTAGGCACCTGATCATACCTCTATCTTTTAAGATTTATAAACATTTTATTGATATATTAAGCATGCATATGTCTTGCTTCTTCTAATCGTAACATAAATCATCCTTGGTATCAAATGTATGTTGTTGGGTTTTTCCTTCAAATATAGATCAGCTATTGTTAAATTGGCTGCTTATCTTCCTGACCCATCGATAACAGAGCCAATTTCATTTACATATTTTCAGTCGCATTTCAATAGAGTATGCATCCATGAATTAAAGTGTTAAAGCATAAAACACATACACATATTTATTATTTTTTCTACAAAGAGTTGTAAATCTTGTCATTGTCTATGTTCTTAATTGCCTCAATGTATCGTTTCTTTTTCCACTATATCAAAGGACGAGTACAAATGCTTATGATCACTGCTCGCTGCCTGCTAATAGCAATTTATTGTTCCTTGGTCCTCAGCCTGAACTATATCCTGGTTCGATGGATCTATTTGTTGTCCCCTCATGCGAAACATAGTAACAGTCACACCAATAACGAAACACCTAGTATAACGGACAGGCCAATAGAGATAAGAAAACCTAACTCACTGTTCTGAAATCATGTGAAAACATAAATCTTAACTCAATAACTAGAAATTATCGTGCAAGTATATAAAATGACTAGGTATCTAATGCGAATGTACGTATATGAGAATATTGACATAAATGTTAAAATTAAACATTGAACTTACTTTCAGATGCGGGTTTCTCCAAATTTATTGAAGAAATCTAAAAACAAAAGCTTAAATATTAAATATTCCAACATTTTTATTAGTTTAATTCGGGGGTAGGAGGGGACGGTGTATGCTTTTTAAATGACAACATCTTCTCCCTCATCACTTTTGAGTATATGGTGATTTTTGTTAGAAGACGTCCACCATAATTTACAGAATACTACCTGTTCTATTCCACGGCGTACCACGGGACGGGACTGATAAACATATTTGTTTTGTCTCAACGTCATTGGATAAATAGCGTCACGTGATTGCCTTATAAACTTCTTGACACGGCGAGCGTCAAAACTTATACGGCAACATGGCGGACGTAACGTTATTTAAGCTGATTTTTTACACAAATGTTCAACCATACCTTTGATTTTAAAGCCCCAAAATATTTAGATTGACCCCCCTTTGCCCGTAACGTAATATTATGATCCTAAAATATGGCATCCAGGTTTTCACAGACGACTGACGAGAAAGGTAAAAATTAGAGAATTAAGGTTTTAATTTTTTTTTTAATTTTAATATGATGTATTATCTTCTGTTTGTTTACATATCAAACTTTAGGTCCTCGACAAAACAAAACAATTTTTAGGTATGTTTCTGACTGTGAAAAGAAATCTGTGGAATCGGTAAAGTCCATAGAAGGCTCGGCTCCGCCTCGCCTTCTATGGACTTTACCGAACCCACACATTTCTGTACACAGTCAGTAACAAACCTAATAAGTAATAGTATGTACGGGACGTTCCATTGCTGTATGACGATTTTTGTACACTGATTGCCTGATCATCAAGGTCAAGCCATGAAACATGTTAGCGCATGGTGAAGGTTTTGCAATCACGGAGTATTTTCACAACAGCTGTGTTCTCAAATCTAATCACGGTCCCGTTCAGCATATCATGGATATCTCGTCTGTTCTCATCTGAAAAAAGGGTACATAAAAAAAGTATACATCTGAAAAGGAGTACTTTGAAGTAAAATGTACAAAATATAATAATTTATGACAAAAATAAAACTTTAAAAAAAAAAGGATTGGACGACCAGGGCGAGACAGTAGAATAACACCCCTATCCCGTCTGAAAATTCTTATTTTATTATAAATTAGAAATTTAGAGCATTAGAAATTAAATTTAACAAGATTATCACCGGGAGCTCACTCACTATACTGGAAAAATAACCAACTCAATCCACGCACAGGATTGTATCTGGCGTTTTCTTACACAATACGTTAATGTCAAACTTGACAGTTTCTGTTCTTAGCCCAGTCGCCATTCCTGTTTCAGAAAACTGGGTCCCACAGTCGGAGCTGTAGTTTGAGCAAGGACCAGTGACCTCAGATAGAATGGCTGTCCCGCTATCTTTCACCTTGCTAAGCCGTACCCTGAATTCGGGTTACCATTTACAAAGCACGATATACCCAATGTTGTTCCTTCAGGTATATCTGCCTGTATACGTCTTTCTCTATTGATGTAATCACCTGGAAAATCGATATCTAAAATTCATATTAATGCCTAAGGCATTTTTTTTAATTTCAGTTGTAAATCTTCTTTTGCAGGCTTTTTGAATTCTGAAAATAGATTTTTTTGTTAAAAAAAAGTGTTTTATGACAATCTTGATGTTTGTTCTCATTTTTTCAAAGCTTGGAGTCTTGTAATATTGTAAAAAAAAAAACAAAATATGTTAAATATGTAAAATGTAACACTTTTTAATATTTAATAGAAAGCCCCTCTTCTTATAAATGGACACGCCCATGTCCCCTTCTTGGTCTCTTCAAGCAACACTCGCTTAACCACTTGCTAAGTTAGACCTAACCATTAGGCATATAGCAGAACAGAGGGTTCAGCCCCCCCCCCCCCCACCACTTTTTTTCGCAGAAAATATAGTTGTTCCGTAATGCGTTATAAACGTTTGAAAGATTGAGAAGTTGGAGTCGAAGGTATACAAGCTCCCCCCTCTCCCCTCCCCCCACGGATTAGAAATTTCGTTATTTTTGAAAAAAAAAATGGTAGGAAAGATTTTTTTTTATTGGAACTATAGGTATAACCGCCCCCCCCCCCCCCCCCCCCCGGATTAGGATTTTCATGATTTTGGGGAGTAGGTTTTTTTATCTCAATATTTCTGAGGAGCAGTGTAGCCCCCCCCCCCCACTTTCAATTTGCTTCCGACGCCAGTGTTACGCATGGCAATTGAATGACATATAGTCATATGATATCGATATATTTCACCATTATACTGTTCATTAACATTTAATACAACCATTACGGACATAAACTCACACAATGGAGTGGTGGACACAACCTCGCTATGAACTGTCTCCTTAAAGTCTTTTACAGTGCATGTGATGGTTTTTTTTCTTTGTTACTTAATATATAACACAATCTATTGAAACGTAGTGGGAAAATTTCCAAATTTGTCAAACTTATTTATCTTTTATTATTTTAAAGCTGCTTGGTCCGATTTTGTTATTACAATATCATTTTTTTTCCATACAAACCATTTATTTTAGAAAGTTATGGACTTTCTCCTATTAACACGAGCAGAATCAGTCTCCTTTCAAAGTTAGAAATATTCAAAGTAAATAAAAATAATTTTTTTGGGGGCAAACGAAAAAAACGAACCAAAGTGCATCACGGGAATTTTTAGAAAAGGAAACCGTTTGGTTTCGTCCCCGAATTGATTGGGATTATTCAACCCGCATGTTATGCATCGATTGTAAAGAAAGCAAACTTCAGAAATATTAGCGAACAAAACGTACACATGTTTATTTGTAATTTGTCTGATCTTTTTGACCTTTATTTAAAGCGATGTCAAAGTCGCAATGCAACCATACCCGTCTCGTCGTCAGGGGTAAAATTTAACATGAGGCGAAATAACGCGATACCCTTTTATGTCTTTTGTTTGTTAGCAATTTTTGTACGTATTTTTCTTCATTGAAATTTGGCTTAATTGACTAGAAAAAACTACTGCAATGTTTATTATTATGCATATACTAAGCACAACCATCGTTTAAAAGCGTGCATACAATTTGACATAAAATCGGACCAAGCAGCTTAAGATCCTAAGTATCCTGAGTTAAACTTTTTTTATTCAAATGATCTTAAACATAACATGTATATTACATATTGTATATTATTGTATTAATAACTGTATTGTAAATTATATTGCAGTATTGCTTAATTACGTATATTTTGTTCTTAAGTTCAAGGATTTTGAATTTAAAATTTAATTTATGTATTCTATATTCAAATAAAAAAAAATACTGTTAAACATATAAATCTCTTATCCTATACTTTTTCATCCCTCTGTCTGTTTGTATTTATTTGTCTGCGTCATTCGTTCGTCTTACAAAACAGCATATATATTGGTACAGATATATAATCATTTACTTCTAATTGACAAACATATATTTACGATGGACTACGAGAATAACCCCCTGTCCAGATAAAGATTCGTATGTCTTGCCACCAGGATATTGATACACAGTATCAGACAGAGTTACTTACCTCACTTTTAACGCCAGCAAGTCCACAGTATAGAACATACATGTACTTCGATGTCCTCCAGACACGTGATGGCTTTCTTTCTACAATATCTTTTGAATATAAGTGTTATTATTTTTTTTCCATTTTATGATAAAAATGAAGATTGTCTTTTCTGTACATTCTGTTGGTAGCATCACATTTATGGTTTTCCCAGCTTCAGTTTCGTACTTCAAGACTGACAGACAAATAAATACATTTACATTTTTAATTATGTTTCCTCATATGAAACTATAGAGTAGCAAAAGCAATTCTGTTTAAAATTGTTTATGACGTGACAATGATTACTGCATGCGTTTATCGTTTGACGATTGCATTATGATTGTGAACATTAAAACCTTGCTTATTTTGATAATTCTGATCGGGGTTCCTTTCTCAAACGTAAATATAAGTTAATTTCATTTATAACTTTAGCTGTTTATTGCTCAAATGAACAAGTATTCTGAGAGTATTTTAAAAGCTATTTCTACTAGCAACTTATTTCTTTTTTAATTTTAATAGTAATGTTATTAAAATATTAAATATGATCCTAGAAAGTTCGGGGTTGTTTTGATTTGTTTTAAGGACAAAAATGGTTTGAAAAAAGGAAATGTAAATCAATTTTTATCATATATGCATTACTCTTACAAATTTATACGTCAAGTTTCATATTAGTTCTGCCCACTGAATACCAAAAAAAATCCTGAAAATTAAGTTGGGATAGAATCGCTGACATTCACACGCAAAGATAGCGGTTTAGTTTTTAAAAAAATGCAAACCTTCGTATGTATGTTACAATTTAACCTTAAGTCAAAAATCATTATCCATAGAGGGTTATACATCAGTATATCCACTATGCTGTACTGGGTCCTAAACACCCTGACTCATGGGTCATTCCTTCCATGGTTGCTCACAAAGATCTCGTAATCATTCTGAGAGGTGTTTGTCCACAACAAGGCTGTCTCCATCCCAAAACCTGGTTGTTTTTAAGAAATATATTATATTTTTTAACATAATCGATAACAGTCTAATCATCAAAAACATTTGGATAGACGTAAAGCTGTTTTAAAGCACCTTGCTCAGTAGTTATACGCGTTAGACCAGTAAACCAAAGGTTGCTTGTTCAAGCCCTGGGAAATAGTAACTGACACCAAGGACAACAGACCTGATATATCCAGTAAATAGGCATATACAGAGTGTAGTATGTCATCAACCGTGACGTGATTTCACTAAGATGAAATTTAAAAATCCTGGAGGTGTTTTATCTTAACTTTTATACCAATGGTTTATCTAAATATGATGGATTGAATATACAAATTAAAAAATTAAAAAAATAAAACAATTTTAAAAATGTGTGTTAACAGTGTATTTTTCTTCTTCTTTTATTCGAACTCATATATCAGTAAAAGTAGATGATTTCAATGACACTTCCGGTTTAACTAGATATTTCGAACACAAGGGAAGTTGACAAACTTTAATCATCAAGAATCATGCTCTCTGAAAATGAGTTTTAAGTGTTTACTGCAAAATGATAGGTCATAGTGCCGGTACGAAAAAGGAATCTTAATATGTCCAATGTCAAGCACTGCTTTAAGTTTAAAGCATCTCAAATGAGTTTTGTTTAACGGTCATTGAGTATAGTAACCCAAACGATTTGATAACTGAGAGAATACTTTAATTACTGCTACAAGTACTCTACAGAATCTTATTAGCTTCAAACCAAGTATTGCAGCTAACACAGGATGAAACCCTACCACTAAGTTTACCGAATGTTAAGTAAATAGTCTGGAAATGTGACTGAAAGCCATTACTATGCTATTGTCCCTGAAATCAAAAATACCAATGATGTATAATTCCTAGGACAATTTTAAACTTTTTTTTCAAAATCCATTTCTAAAAACAAAGTTAAAATCTAACATCATAACTAAGTAATTTTATGATTATTTGAGACTGAGTAATATTCACATTATCCATGAGAAAAAAATCCTCGTTCATATAATGTTGTTCTAAATATTTTCAAACTTGTTGAGCTGAGAAGTTCCTTCCTGGTGAAGGTCGGAGCACAAGAACATGATGTTAACACACTGCGATATTGTGTGTAATCGCTCCCGTCTATAATGAAATAAATCTAAACTAAATTGTATGTATGTATGTATGTATGTATGTATGTGTGTGTGTGTGTGTGTGTGTGTGTGTGTGTGTGTGTGTGTGTGTGTGTGTGTGTGTGTGTGTGTGTGTGTGTGTGTGTGTGTGTGTGTGTGTGTTTGTAAGCCCTGTGAAGTTGGCCGAATACCAAGTTTACACACCAATCAACTTATCACCTAATAATCAAATGGACACCCGAACTCAGGTGTTCAGTTGAAATAACGTCATTTTCGTGTTCCTCTCACCAAATTTCATCAGAAAAAATAAAAAAAATATGAGTGTTTCTTTGACACCAATTTCCTAATTTTTTTCACACGGTGTGTGTGAAATTTTATGCTCCATTTTCCCCCTTTACACAGAAAAATCTGCGCATGCGCAAATGTCATATCGGATGTTGTTTATAATGGCGGAAGTGAAATATGTTGTGACTTACAAGTGACCTCTTCCTTGAATATTTGATGTCACAGTGCTGTTTAAAGGTAAGTTTTTGAATTCTATGATTTAGTTTCGAATGATGGCTTTAAGAAATCAATTAATGATACACGTGTATCGCTTCTAAAGTCGTTTTTAACAACAAATCACGAATGCATTTCCTTTTCTAAAGTACGAGCTGGATTGATTCTATCTATTAACAAAATATTCACATTGTAAAACATTTATAATAGATAACTTTTGTACTAAAATCTTCATCATTTATTCCCACTTGCTTAAAACAACGACTTTACTTATATTGTAATATCGATAATGTGTTTTCATTATATCGTGTTTGTTTATTTAGACGATGTTAATAATTATCTACATTTAGATATATAAGCATTGAAAAAAATGGGGATTATATAAGACCAAGGCGAAAGATAAAAAAATGTATATATAAATACATGTATAACACTAGATCTAGACTCATTTGTTTATATTCATATGATTAACTTCTTCGGTTTCCAATGGAAACTTTCTACGGTCTGAAAGTAAGGAGAAAAAATTAAATTAGGAAAATATATACTAGGTATGTTTTAACAATGAGTTACAGGATTATTCTCGTAAAACTATGCTTCAATATAAAGTGTAAGTGTACGGTGATTTTGCCTGGTCAGACGATACAGCAAAACCATTCTATTGAAGTAATGTAATAATTATTCTATTTTGCATTTGTGTTTTCTTTTATGAAAACCGCTTTACTATATGTCTAGTTCTTGAAGAAAATGAGCAATGTAGATATTTTTTTAAACAATGGATGAAAATCGATAGAGTACTTTCAAAATAGGTAACGGGTGCTTTCGTCCCTTGTGAATTTGCTACTAACTATTTTTCTTTACAATACAATGTGCTTGTTTATTGGTCAAAAGAAGTTTTGGTGAACGTGTTCAAAGATCAGACAATTATAGAATATGAAAAATAAACAATGATATAATCATGAGACAGATACAAACAAGACAATGTTGTTATTTAATATAATCATTTTGAAGCAATGAATTCACTCACTCTGACTCTAAGTCTCGCTGATTATAAATCATATACATGCTCTGGAAACATGTAACACCTTTGTACATGTATCTCCACGTCATTCATAACAATTCATCAGCTTTATCTTTGAATAATGTAGTTCATATAGTAAATAGTATTTTTTTTTTGGGGGGGGGGGTGGGGGTGGGGCTGAAGTTGTTGTTAAAACACAAATAATGATAAGAATTTAAATTTTAGCATTTCATTAATCATATTTTTGAAGAAGGCAGAAGCTGTATTGCTTTAATATAAAAACAAAATTTTAAAGAAGCTCTAGAACAAAGTTATAGTAAACACGGTCAAATTGATATGTGTAGGTTTATTCATAGAGATATATATACTAACACATGTACATACATGCCAGATTTACATGTAATTAACTACATCTGGACATGTCATACTAAGTTTTACTTTCTTGTTGTTTGACTACAAGTTTACTTTGTAAATTAAACAAAATTTAAAACGGAACAAAATATTTAAATAGATATATATACACATATACATTGTACATGTATATAAATTATAAACATCAAATGCAATGTTGTGTAACAATATACCAAGTTTTATCTCAACTTTACTTCTAAACAGCACTAAAATTGCAAAATATGAGAACAGAAGCTATTTTCCTCATCTAGTGTTTAATTTTATGGAATAAATATCATATTCGCTCTGGACATAACTAACATAATATTATGCCTCTGTGTACATGTACAATTCTTCCATGCACTCTTAGAAAAAGTTAAAATGTAAAACAAAATTCTGAGCGTATATGAATAAATCACATCACGAAACTGATACCACCGCGATAATGTACAAGTAAGTATACATCAAAATAGTTAGGACAAAATGACCCGGGGCGAATCAGCCACTGGTCAAGACACCGTAAAACCTATATTTTCGAAGGAAGTCATGTGTTCGGAGATTATATATCAAATTAAGAGTCTGAGACAGTTGTTTTTCAGTGGTGAGTACATGATTCCTATTATAAGGTGGTCGTTCGTGTTTATAAATGTACAACACGTTGACAAAATTGCCTACAGCTGTTATTGTTAATTGTTCGAATTTTCTCTACAAGCTGTCACTTTGTTGTGGAAAGGATTTAATTCTTATGTAATCTTGACCATGTTGACAAGATGCTACTTTTGTATGTTCAATATACATGTAAATCATGCTAGGCCCGATAATTCAATGTAATTTAGTCTTTAATTTATTCAGTTAATAGTTTGTTTATACATGCAGGTGTTCTTGAAAATCCAATCTGTGGAAAGATGCATCTTTTGTTGATTATTAAAACAAGCACTGTCGCAGATACTGCTCAGTATTTTTCATCCTGATCCTATAAGTTGTGATATATTTTACATGTACCTTTTAGGACATTTAGGAAATAATTTCATGCATCTTTACATATAATTGATAAATAAATAATACTTTTCACTATCTTTACAGAAATACCTTGTGAAATTTTTTAAAAACTCTACTGACGTGCAACCAGTTCTTGCCAGTACATTGTGATGTTATTTTTCGTATATGATTTTATATGTTGATAAAGGACATCACAATGTAATGGCAAGAAATGATACTCGATGAGAACTGGTTGCACGCCAGTATACATGTATTTGCCGATATCAGAGAAATAAATCTAAACATGCAGTGTCACTGACATACCAGTATGTCGTAGCATAACAAATATCTTCCCTCTTCCAGTCAAATAAAATCAGTCAGTACTAGCTAGTAGAATAAGGAGCACTCCAAATCAGTTATTCATTGGATTAGATAATTGTATAATCATTTTAGTATAATTAATGTATTAATCATATCAGTATATTCATCTCACATCTTCGCAAGCCAAGGATTTATGATAAACCATTGCCTTGTGAAAAGGAGTAGAGTGGATCACAAATCCTTGACTTGAGAAGATGTCATCTCAAGGCATTTGTTTTTTTAATAATTATAATCTTTGATTGGCATGGGACAATGACATAACATGAAACAGGTAACATTTGATTTGCCTAAGATGATATGGACAGACCTCAATTATGTGTAAGCATCAGATTTAGAAAAAGGTATAAAAAGCTATGACATTTGCTAATGAATATTTTCATAACAATAACTTTTCAACTTATTTGAAATCATGCATCCGATGCGAATCTGCGAATAAGCAGAGTTTTTATAATTAATGCTTTTGAGTTTATTACATGGTGTTACTGTATGTGACATTATTACGCCTCCTGTCAGTTTGTCGCTATATATTCATGACTTATTTATTTTCGCTTAGTATACACAAGATTTATACAGTGTCAACATACTATTCCAAAATAGAGTATGGTATTGAACGCCATCGCTGCCTTATAGCATAAAACTTTAGGTGCATTATGGCGTTCCATAGCACGACAAATGTTTTCAATGAAAAACTTTCAAGCGCGACAGCAGATTTCGAAACACAACGCTGCAATCATTCCAGCTTGAAGTCCAACGCATCACCGCCACGCTATATTAGCCGATAATGAATGGACGGTATCTATATATATAAAACGTAGATATATACGACTGACATCAAGCAATTAAAATTGTTAATCTTTCTAAAAACACTTCATTATTGACGGTAATTTTAAAGTTAAAGTTTCTGATAAACTTTTGAACAAATTGATTGAACATTTGTCAAAGAAATTCTACATAGGGATCCCAAAAACGCTTTTTTAAATGACGCTTGATAATGAATGTATAAGAAAAAAATTCAATGAGATTTCGTCTGCTAAACATTTCGAGTTTTTTTACTAAGGTCAAATGCTCTCATTTCTTGAAAAGAACATATTAACCTTTGTTGACTTTTAATTGTACAACAACTTGTTGATTAAATAAACATTAATTGTACAACAACTTGTTGATTAAATAAACAATCAAATCAATTGATTAATTTGAAAAAACAAACGCTTACTTTTCTGGTGATTATTTTTAGGGACTAGTCAACACTCAAACGTCACAGCTACTTATAGCAAAGCACGTCGGTACATTTAACAGTCGGCATAATAATAACAATATAAGTATTGTGTTGTGCATGTATATACTTTGCCTAAAGAGTAATCAGGGTTTGATAGATAGTGCACGAGTACTTAACCATTGCTCGACTTAATGCTCCAATTAATCAACTAAGCCAACCGAGTAAAATGAACATCCCTAAGACATATAAATCATTTATTACCTTTACCTGCATTTTACATTTTTAGAATTCTACCCTCAAAATCTGTATAACATATACCCGGTACTACAAAATAAGACATTCTGAAAAAACTTCAATATAAGTTAATTACTTACACATTTACTTTGAAGTTAATGTTTCAAATATGTTTGAAATAGGAATTACACAAAAAATCTGTTTTAATTTAATTATTTTTTTAAAAATTTAATTAAATGGTAAGGGAAAAAGTTTCAATGTTGACATGTATCCATTTATTTATTTGAACAGATTCATCAGTATGTGATATTTGCCCAAAGATGGATCTTACCCAAATATTTGGACAAAGAATAGAGATTTTCATGGGATTTATCTCCAGAGGTCTAATGCAGAATAAAAAATTTTTCATGGGATTTATCTCCAGAGGTCTAATGCAGAATAAAAATTAAGAGTCTGGACAGAAGCAAATATGTCACTTTGTGTATCAATGGACTAAACCTATCTTGAGCTGGTAAGTCAATTTCCAGAAATAGATTAAAACAAAGTTTTGATTAGAGTATTAATAGACATATATTATATGTAAGTACCGGTAAAGCAATATGTAGTCTTACTCTTTCAGTTTGTCTGTCTGTCTGTCCATTAATGGCTCCCCTCTCTCTCTCTCTCTCTCTCTCTCTCTCTCTCTCTCTCTCTCTCTCTCTCTCGTTAGCTTCCAATCAGAGAGGTTCAAAGCATTTCAATTTGTATAGCAGGTTTATGTAAACACTTTGAAAGTAATTTTCAACCAGTTACCTATATCTAGCATTTCAATTACAAACAGACTGATTAAGGAATTTTGAATTACTCAGCATGCAACATTTTAATTAGTTTTCATATTTTTGATGCCCCCCCCCCCCCCAAAAAAAAACTTTAATAAAGTACTTGTTAATTTTTATCAGCTAGATCAGCCTTATTTGAGTGCACCCAAGTGAACCCTGCAAGTTTTGTTTGCTATGACATGTACTTTTGTAAATTTTAAAAGAACTCTAAGATTTGGTATTTATATAAAATAATTAAAAATCAAAACTAATCTTAACTATAATTTTTTTTTCAAATTCATTTAAAATGTGGCAATCTTTTGTACACTACCTGTCCCCAACATTGGTTTTTTTTTTTAAAATAAACAATTTGAATTGGAAGTGAGAGGAAAAAAATAGATTGATAATAAAGTAAGATAGGGAATATGCATAAATGGATAAAATAGCTTTTCAGAGTAAAATAATAAACATGTCATTTTGTTAAATTATTCTTAAAATTAATCACATTAATGCATTAAATTTAATTACTGTAACAGTCAAACTTCGTTATCTCAAACTAGATGGGACTGTTTAGATAGTTCTAGATATCCGAGTATTTGAGATATCGAGGGTGAAATACTTCAAAAAGTGGTTGGGACTTAAAAATCACTTCGACATATCCATTGTATTTGAAATATCAGTGTTTGACATACAGAAGTTTAACTGTATTAGCAAAATATACAAAGCTGAATTTTGATAAACACATATGATAAATTGATGATTTTGAGCAATCAAACTATAAGCATTGCATGTATAATATAAGTTTTTGACAGAAGAAAACAACCTGTTAAAATAAAAAATTGTTATCAGCTTAAATGCTCAACCAATCACAGAACAGCTCGGTTTTACATCAGTTGTGTATGTACATGTATGTTTAATTATCAATGCTATGAAATCCACATATTGTCCAAAATTTGAAATGCTGTTTCCTAACATAATTCCCAAGAGAGAGAGAGAGAGAGAGAGAGAGAGAGAGAGAGAGAGAGAGAGAGAGAGAGAGAGAGAGAGAGAGAGAATGACTGACATGTACAAAAACAGATAGGGGACTATAAACGCAGGTATGTTAAGGCTTCCCGATTTAACGTAGCTCTCGGGTTTGCTGATGTCACAATAGAATTTATCGTAAAGTGTTGACCATCAATCGGTCATAGCAAACCCATACATTTTTTTTTTAAATGACAAATGATCCCTAAAAACATAAAAGGAACTAGACTCTTGTTGCTATAGCAACAAAAAGGTCTTCCGTTCCTCATGTATTAATCTGTACAAAAAGTCCATTTCTCTTGTAAACAGAAAGTGGATATAACATATACTGTAAAAGAATTCCAAAGGAAAAAAAAACAAAAAGACAAAATGTCAATTTTTGAGTACTTTCTGTGACGACCGGAAGTTACGCCGGATCATACAGAACATAGTAAACATATCTTCATACATTGTTTTGTCTTTCCTCGAAGTTTTGATGTTCAAGTTTTAATTTAAGTTATAATATCTCTTTGAGAAAAGGTTTTTAGTCTTGGTACCGGAAACGAACAAACGGAAGTGATTTTAGAAATTAAAAGTAGATATTTTAGTACATTTACCTACGGTACGTTTCTGTTCATCAAATTAAGTAAAATATTAAAACAAGTCTAACGTAAAAAAAAAAACTTCTATTCCTTGAACGCTTCAAGTGAGAACCGGAAATGACGTACCACCAAATGAAACCCGTTAAACACATGTTCAATCAAATGTTAGTTATACATATGAATGTTGTTTCTTGATCTCTCACAGTTTCTGAGATCTTGTGGGTACTTTGTTTTTTTAAAAAGAAGGCTACCTGAGATATTTGAGATGTCTCACCGGAAGTAGAACTTTTTGTTATTTATTTATAATGTGTATATGAACTTTTGTATTTCTATAGCTTAAATGTTACTTCCATGCTAATTAACCAAATATTTAAAAAAAAATCAAAATTGGGTGTACTTTCTGTGACGACCGGAAGTTACGCCGGATAAAACAAACTAATGTGAACCCATGTACATACATAGATCTATCATCCCACAATGTTTGGTTGTTCAAATTGTTACCGTTTTTAAGATCTCGTCGAAATAAGGTTTTTTGTCTCGGGACAGGAAACGGACAAACGGAAGTGCACAGTGTAAATTGTATTAAATATTTCTTGTATACTTGCCTTTTGTACATAATTGTTAATCAAAAAAACTTAAAATATCAAAAGAAAACCGTTAAACTTATAAACAGCTTGGTTTTTTTTAACTCTTCCTGTGTGGACCGGAAGTGACGGAAGACAAAATAAAACCGGTTAAACATATCTTCAATCAAATGTCTATCATTCATGAAAGTTTCATGATTTGATCATTTATAGTTTCTGAGATCTCGCGGGTACAAAATGTGTATTAAAAAAGCTACCTGAGATAATTGAGATATCTCACCGGAAGTAGAATGTTTTTGTTGATACAACATCGCATAGATAACATATGTATAGAATTATAGTTCTATACTTATTCTATGGAAAAGAAATTCAATGCGTAAAAATAATTATTTTTGAAGTGCTTCCGGTGACGACCGGAAGTTACGACGAACAAAACAAAATAGTTTAAACACATCTACAACTATAGGTCTATCATCCCACAAAGTTTGGGTGTTCAAAACTTTACCTTTTTTGAGATCTCGTGGTGACAAGCTTTTTCAACGCGGGACAGGAAACGGACGACCGGAAATAAATTTTGAAAAAATGAAAAAAACGCCTAGAGATATTATCATTGTCTTTCATTCCAGAAAATTTCAAAAAAATCTATCCAGCCATCTCCGAGAAATCTTGTGGACAAAAAAAGGAAAAAAAAAAATAATAATAATAAACTAGACACGATCTCGTTGCGAGCAACGAGGAGGTCTTCCGTCCGATTTTTAGAATATGGAATGACCTTACGCTTGATCTTCGCCAACGGAATGATCCGGAAAATGAGGCGGGATCTATGAGTAATGGGTGAAAGACTATCTATCCCTTTGGTGTCCCTTATTTGAGGGATCAGCTCCTTTTCATTCAGTCTAGTCAAAAGGTATTTTTGTGTACCACTAATAAGTGTTTAGAAATTGGTTACCGTTTTTGAGATATCTGGGAAAAATCGTTTTGATATCCGGTCCTAAAACTCCTTTTAGGGTCCAGATAACAAACAATATATGGTTGTACATTGTTAAGCTCAATATTTTGAGCATCTTTTGTTCAATATTGCTTTCCAAAGTTTTCCTCCATTTTGAGATATTGAGCATCAAAGTTGTAGACTTCTGGCCCCTTAAAATCCCTAATTATGTAACATAAGAGTAAATGATTGGCATGTATAGGTAAATAACATTAGAATGAACATAATTGCTTCTATAACATATCACAAAATCTTTCACAGTAAAAAGTTATCATGAAAAGACTTTAGAGCCCCCTCAGCCCCTTATTTGAAGGACCAGCCCCTTTTTCATGATTTCAAATGAAAGCTCTTGTCAATTCAAACACTTTTTGTTCAAAAAGTAATTACAAATTTTGTACCGTTCTCGAGATTTCTTGAGAGGGTCGTTTTAGGGGCCGACCCTGTAACTCCCTTTAAGGACTGCATAACAAATAAATTATGGTTGATTATTGTTAAGGTCAATATTTTGAGCATCTTTTGTTCAATATTGCTTATCCAAATGTTTCTTCATTCTGAGATATTAAGCATCAAAGTTTTGGACTTTTGGCCCCTTAAAATCCCTAATTACGTAACATAGGTGTAAATGATTGCCATGTATAGGTAAATAACCTAAGAATGAACATAATTGCTTATATAACGCATCACAAAATATTTCACGGTAAAAGGTTATCATTAAAAGACTTTAGAGCCCCTTCAGCCCCTTATTTGAAGGGCCAGCCCCTTTTTCATGATTTCAAATGAAAGCTCTTGTCATTTCTAACACATTTTGTTCAAAAGGTGTTTACAAATTTTGTACCGTTCTCGAGATATCGGGAGAGGGTCGTTTTAGGGGCCGACCCCGTAACTCCTTTTAGGGACCACATAACAAGGAAATTATGGTTTCAGATTGTTAAGCTCAATATTTTGAGCATCTTTTGTTCAATATTGCTTATCCAAATGTTTCTTAATTTTGAGATATAGAACATCAAAGTTTTGGACTTCTGGCCCCTTAAAATCCCTAATTACGTAACATAGGAGTAAATGATTGCCATGATTAGGTTAATAACCTAAGAATAAACATAATTGCTTCTATAACGCATCACAAAATATTTCACGGTAAAAAGTTATCATTAAAAGACTTTAGAGCCCCCTCAGCCCCTAATTTGAAGGGCTAGCCCCTTTTTCATGATCTGAAATTAAAGCTCTTGATTTAATTAAGTTTTTTTGTTCTACATGTTTTAACAAAATGCTTTGAAGAAAAGAGATATTCAAAGAAAACCAAGAAAAATCACGACGCCTTTTTTATCTTAATTTTCAAGCTCGGGCGAGCTTCGGCGCTCTTTGAGATAAAGATGATTAATGACCATTAGACACTATTTCAGTCTTTCGTCTATCAGCCCTGAAAAGTTCAACATCATATCTTCAATGGTAAAAGAGGAGTTCTCGGTACAAAATACCCCTATAAAAACTGATAAATCCACGATATCTCGAGACAGGAAGTGACGTCATCAACAAAAAAAATTTCCAACAAGGTTCAGATCAATACCTATCAGAACTGAAAATTTGACGTAAATCTGTTGAGCCGTTTCCGAGAAATCGCGTGCACAAAATCGGTAAGAAAAAAAAAAATAATAATAATAATAGGGAAAAAGAAACCTAAGAAAAACAATAAGGTCTTCCGTTGGAAACGGAAGACCTTAAAAACCTTACAATCACTATAAGGTCTTCCGTTGGAAACGGAAGACCTTAAATATCTCAAAAAGCTTACATGTAGTTCATATAAACATTTATAATTATCACATGCTAACAATTTAAAGAGGTGACATACATTGTTACATTTTGATTAATAAGGTATAACTCTTCTATTTAAAATCATATTTTATAGACAAGAAAATAAATTGAATCGTATGCATAAGCTTCGCTTCTTTTACAAGTATAACTTCTGTATTTTCAACCACTGATCTAACTAGAGGTTCTATTAAAATTTATTTGGCTTTAGCTAATTAATGTATGCGATTACAAACTGATTATGACAAGAGTTGTATGGTAATTAATTTGCATTTATTGACTCGGAGTATTATGAAAAGAAAAATAGCCATTGTTGATTTGTTCTTCTCTTCACAACCTTACATCATATATAATTGCATATGTGCATTCAATAAAATCATAGTAATGTCCAATTCGTATTTATATGTTCTGATGATGAGTAAATAAGCTAGTCTTGTCAATCAACTCATTTTTATTTTTTGGTTCTCGGACGTAAGAAAATGATGACTTCGGGCTTACGTTATGATGATAATATAGGGTTTTGCGAAATCTTTTCAATCTTTGAAGTTGTTTTGCAAAAAATTGGCCGAGAACACATATTGATTATTTTTTATGAATTGATTCAACATTATCTCTTCTGTTGTTGGGTTGAGAAAAATTAAGTTTGTCTAAACCGTTTAAAAGTTTGAATCGTAGTTCTGAAATGTGTTTTCTGTTTTAGATATGCAATTTACTATATATTTCATTGAAATGACATTGCTTGATTTTATCACGGACACTGTGTTTGAAACATTATAACATTATAACCATGCAGGCAAATCTTAGATCAATTTTAGAAATTAAAAATTATGAAACCAATGGATCATGCAGACAAATTTTTAGGGAAGGCTTTCTCACAAGCAGTAAACCTGCGAGCTACGTACCTGAAGTCACTTGTATGTACTTCATACGATATGATGTCATAGTTAACTTTTAAACATCACGATCTGCATTCCTTTTGATAGTTCTCATGGATTTAATGTATTAATAGTTACAAACTTATAATAGAATCATACATTATTAGGTGAAATATATTGTGACAATAATAAAACCACTGATTTCCTTTACACAGACGCTGTTGTTGATACTGATGATATTATCAATATTTATAATGCATGATTTTTATTGATTTCACATGTAGAAATGCACAAAAAGTGTATCATACAATCCACAGCAGTCAACTATAGCCTCTGCATTCTTATTCATTCACAACAAAATTTATGACAACCTTATGATAAATAATATTTCACAATATTTAACCAGAAAACAATTTTTTAAAATTTTGGAAATGTTTAAAGTTTAAAAGCCACAGCGGGATTTGAACTCATGACTTACAGGTTAATAGTTAATGCTCTAACTAATTGCACTATGCTGTTAGATAACAATTTCTGGGGGGGGGGAATCTTACTTAATTTTTTAATATGTTCATTTTGATCAGAAATATGCCAGATTACAGGAGATGTCCCATACCACCTTACGGTGTTATTGGACATCTGTCAGTATTAAAAGTATATAATTATAATACTTTCACCGGTTTAGAATTTTCAAATTTTATGATATGTAACCAAAATATATGTTTTAAAAAAGTTAACCATCTAACCGCCCACTACGCTACGCTGTTAGGTGGCAATTTGGGAAAAAACTATATAAAAAGTACATCACAACATGAAAGTGTCCCATACCACCTTAAGTCTTGATTTACATCGGATGTAGAGTAAATACTACATGTACAAGCTAGTGTACAGCTTTTTTATGAAAGAGGCTGCTTATACCTCTAGCTATTCTAAAAGTTGGCAGTTCTGTACTGATTTGTATGCAGCTTGGTATATACATATAGTCTTATATTTACTTGTAATACTATATATATTACATGTTATAAAGCAAATTTAAGTGTACTGTCTTTCATGTACATGTACCACTTAGTACATAAAAATAACATTTTAAGAACTATTAAATGCATGTAAGTTAATGCAATATGTTTGTGAAATATTGATTGATTATAATATTGATTTTTGTAATTTTTTTATGTTCTAGGTACCGGTTTTCTAAGCAACAATGTTGGTAGGCAGCAGTGGCCCACTGTCTCAGTTTTGCCACAGTCCATGGTCAGCACCAAGCTACATGTACAGGACTCCTACCTAATTACTAAAAGTATCGTTATGAAGAAAATTTACAAGACTTCTTGATGACTGGGAAGACATATTAAATCTGATTGAATTTACACACTTGATTGATTACCTTTGTCAACACAATAGCCAAATATAAACTAGTATACTATTTTAGCATTATTTAACAAGTATAAGTCAGACAGTTTAGAATTTTATGATCCTATAGTAAAGGAAAAATTACAGTGTTTAGATATATTCAATTCATCTCAGTTGTTCTTAATGCATATGCATGTACATGTATAAATACATGTATATGACTTTTTTAATCAAGTATACATATATAGCTGATGTAATGACATTGATATAATCAGAATTGATAATATGTGTATAGGTATTCTGTATTGCTTTATCTAGGTTGGATCTTGAAAGCATGTGTATGGTACACTGTATCATAAAGATGATTTTTTCATTCTTTGTTTACAGTTATTGTCATAAAGGACATATGAACAGATTTTTTTCTTTGACTCCTTTTACTTATATATATATATAGTAGTCTCCTGGGGCCATAATACAAACACCTAGTAACAATATTGTTTGAATTATATATATTGTAGATGGGTTTCTGTGTGCACTGATTTACTTGTACTCATCCATGTACATGTACAAATACAATTGCATTTTGTATATATGTTTGTGCATTTGCTGATAATTTCAAGCACCATAAAATCTGTTGTATTAATTCATTTTGTAAACTGCAGCATATTTTGACAGGTGGGGTATCGTTACATAATTATGTACTAGAAAAATGTATACGGTATATCCCATTTCATTTTCTTGAGCGGAAGGGGGGGGGGGGTCAGTGCCTATATGCACATAACTATTCTACGTTAATAAGTTTGCATTTTACACTTACCCTACAGACTACCACCCCTCTGTAATTATTTTTGTTCATGATCGAATATTAATTCATATACATGTACCAATTGATTCAATAAATGTAAATGATACTTGCTATCTTTGTTATTGCTATACATGTGTATATATAGGAGGTAGTTTGCACTGTGGTCCTGGATACAAAGCAGAGGTTGAGATGTGTACATGGAAGTATTTGAAAAAAAGAAGGAGGCACTAATCAAATAGTTTACTAATGTTTTGCAAAAAGATACTAGTGGATTAACGATAAACTCTCTGAGTTTACATGGACTATAGTATAGGACAGATTTGATGTGAGAGACTGAGAGATGACACGAAGCAAATTTATATAAAATTCAAGCTTCCTTTTATCGCAAAAAAACCCAGAACGGAATAGAGGAGGTGAAAATACTTAATATCGTAGACTCTTTTCGTTAAGAATTAAAAATCAAAGGGGATTCAACATTTCGCATTGAAAAATAGTTTGTATCTCCTCTCTTATAGGATATAAAAAATAGAAGGTTCTCGATATATCGCAAACATAATTTTTTCAAAAGACATTCTACAGCAGGAATTGAATCCTACATGTAAAACGGACATTTTTTTTAAATCTCAAAATTCAATATTTGATTTGATGGTTCAATATTTCAAGCGATATTACTGTTGGATTCATATGCAATGTATATGCCACTAGCATTGCGTTCCTTATGTGTAGGTCTCAAACGTACATGTACATATCCAGTGAAGGGGGCACATGTAGCGGTAAATATCACAACCTCTGAAACAAATCGGCAGTACATGTATCAAAGTTGCATATTGTTTGGAGCATTATCCTGTCTGAATATGTCCTGTTAAATATTAAGTAGGTGTATATGTTTCAGCTCTTGTATGTTGATGGAATTTCATAATGAGGACGGACTATTTTTAAAATTAAATTGAACTAGGAATTTTGATAAGCAATATTAATGGGCCCTTACATGTACATGTTTATCGGTTCCAAGAGGTATCAATTATCTTCCACATGATCTTTTTATAAAAGTAAAGATTACATGCAATTTTTTTTTAGTTTTCTAGGTTTTCAAGGTATATCATACATACATACATACATGTACATGTATATACAATGTATACCTGGTGGTGTACTCTGTCAAATGACCAGACGAGACATCAAACACAACCGCATTAACACTGGTATGATTTCACCAAAAGCCGGATTGAATTCCTCTGTATAACTTATCTGACCAAATTTGGAATGCGTATGCATCTTTGCGACTTTCTTTCGACGTGTTAATCTAGAGTTCAACAGTTATTTTACGAGTGGGGATCGCATCAGCTTTTTATTTTGCTTATGCAAATTAGTGTGTGGTTGAGAGAATGTATAGATGATCAGTTGAACGTGTGCAAAAGACTAGCATATTTGGGGTGTTTATGTAGCCGTTGAAGTCAAATTGAAAACAACAACAACAGGATTTAACGGGTTTAACTCTTACGATGTTAATTAGAAAAAAAATAACGATACTTCATGATATTTTGAAACAAGATATCGATGATCATGATATACATGATATACATGTATCAAGTTCTTATTACACTGTGTGTTAAGTTTCCCGTAACTTTCTTTTCATTTAAAAGGAGAAAATGTTTACTATAACAATAATATCCTTTGTAACATATCTAACTGTCTAGCTCATAGGAAAGCAAAAGCGTCGGAACCGAGGGGAACCCCCCCCCCCCCCCCCCACACACACACTTTTTTTGCCAAGTTTGACATAACTATCAGGCACGTAGCATCAGGGAGGTGCTAAAGTATCACAAATCTGCTCGCCTCCTCCACAGTTTTGGTAGCATGTAAGGAATAGAGGTGAAAATAAGGAAATTAAGAGTGATATTGAAAATGGCTGTGATAGTTGTACTACCCCCCCCCCCCCCACCCCCACATACACGGATTAGAAATTTAATGATTTGGGGATACTTTTAAATTTTACGTGTTAAAATATTTTTGCTTCTGATGAAAAGTAAAGTCCCCCTTTCAATTTGTTTCCGACGCCACTGGAAAATTGAAGCAAATCTAATTTATTTGTGTTATTTCTTATAAACGTTGTTGTTCAATGCTTTAAAAATTCTGCTTAATCCTTATAACACTCGTGCTTAATACATACGGAAAATATCGAAGAAATCAAATAATAAATGTATCAATGTAAATAATCAACTCCGTTTGAATTACAATCCTTAAAACGCAATTACTCTCATATATTTGATTTAGCTCACAATTCGCTCATCGTGCGAATTATTTGCCGTGCGCTCAAGCGCGTTCAACTTCCGCTTTTTGTGCTCTTTGCTTTAATTGCGCTCACACACACCTGGTGTTGAAATACATGTATATTTTAATAAGTAAAATGTCGTTAATGTACTACAAAAATAACATCGTCGTGGATTGAATAAAAAAGCTGGTAGCCCGTACAAGTCATTCCCTCATGCTTTTGTAAAGGTACCGACTGTCAACCACGCCTGTGAACACCGGTACACAGAACTGGACTATTGTATTTTTACCAAAAAATTGGGAATTTTCTTCGTTGTTACATGTTACATTAAATTGTTTCTAATATATTTACATATACTTCTTTGTTTATTCTAACCTATGAAACTTACATTGGACATAAAAAGCGATAATTGCATGCACTGACGGAAATTGACCCCGACCAATACATGTATTACATCTGCGGCCCTATGCTCCTATGCTAAGTCAGTCAATACATGTATTTTGCATAATTAAGAATTACAATAAGGAAAATTATTTAGACCAGGAAAGCGTGTAATTTTATTAACTCTGTTTTAATTTTTATGCCTATATTTGCGGCTAATTTCCCCGATGCTATGGTATTTATTCTAATAATGATAGCACGTTTCTTAATCAATATAAAATGGCTTGATATCTTAAGAAGGTATGGAAATAAGGCGAACACATTACCTACAGTGAATAAGATACTGTAAAACAAGAATATCAACGAACTGATAATTGTTTCAAAAATTCGCATTTAAGTTTGCGCTTGCGTTTGCGCTCAGTTCGCCCTTCACCGTATTCCAACAATGTTTCAAGAGGTCTTTAACGGTATGGAAAATTATCAAATCTTTGAGTTGTTCATAAATCAGAGATCGTTAAACGATTTGTTATTGAAGTTTTAAGTTGTGTGTGGGTTTGAGAAATTGAATTGATGATTGTGTTAATGGTGTTTAATTGAACGTGTGTAAAAGAAGGCTCATTTGAAAGTGTAACTTTATTTTCGAAATTTGCGCAGTCAGATGGATGTTCATGTACCTGGCAATAGTATGACCGAAATTTTATTCATTAAATCTAAAGCTCATATTTTTGCTAAAATATGCAAATGAATGAAGACAACCTCAAAAGCTTTAACATGTATTATTGTCAATATACAAGATGGGGATAACTTCCGATTCCGAAATTGTCAGTACAAACCTGTCATCTTCAATTCAATATGCGTTCACGGTTCACTTTGCACTTGCGATTGCGCTCCATGCGCGGATCTAGAGGGGGCCGGGGGGGTGTCTAGGTATACTACGCCCCCACCCCTCCTACAGATTAGGAATTTCATGATTTTGGGAATAAGTTTCTTTTTAGTTTTTTTTTTGGCTTGATGAGTAGTGTAGCTCCCAAGTTTCAATTCGGACCCCCCCCCCCTGGAAAAAATTTCTGGATCCGCGCATGCGCTCAGTTCAGAGTCTGCATTAAATCGCCATTCATTATCAACGCTTTTCATATTCTGTTCAGTCATCGGTCACCGTTCGCTCTGCATTCGCTCATCGATACTCACCGTTTGCTCAAAGTGCAAGTGGGAACGTGGAACATTTCACGGGATGTATACGGTACATAGGCGTCAGAACACCGAGGGAGGGGCTGGGGAGAGGGCTCCCCCCAACCATATTTTTGCAAAGTTATACCTAACCAGAACCAAAGACCATTTTGTTTGCTTGTCAAGATTTTTGTATAGGTCTATCCTCCTTTCAATTTGCTTACGACGCCACCGTGGTAGATGCATTGCTCTTTGGTTCGTAGCACAAAGTGGATTCAAACAATTGTTTAGGTTAATCATCGATATTGTTTTTTAGCGTGAGATATTTCAAAATATGTCTTGTACTGGAATTGTGGGTTATTAGTGTTCAGTTGAACGTGTGTAAAAGAGGTGCTCATTTGGAAGTGGTAATTTGTCTCATAATTTACCCAAAACAACTTGGAATATTTAGATTTTGCATGTACCGGTAAACAATTCACAGTCTGGTATAGACAATGAAATAGATAATCCAGATTATTACTTAAATCAAAGGCTTTTTAATAAGATTGCATGCATTTAAACGATGTTTGGCTGAACGTGTGTAAACGTGGTGCTTTTTTGATAATTTACCCAAGTCAAAGTCAAAATAGAAACATTTTGTATTTGCATTATATTCATATGTCTTAGATATGCATTTTATAACGTGAGAAAATCTGAAAACGACTCACAGTCTAAAATGAGCAATCGATTGGATAAACCTGGATATGGCCGATTTTTTTTCATTAAAATCCAAAACCCATATTCTTGTTTAATTCCGTAAATGAAACAAAACACAACACAATGTTTTATCTCTTTTCTTGTTTTATTGCAGTCTTAGAATAATACCCGAATTATTTTGAACAATTTCGCTTATCTTGCATTCTCTGTGCAATAAAGGATTACTTTGCCGTGCGTTTGCGCTTAGTTCACGGTCTGCCTTCGTTACCGTTTACCAACCGCTCATTAAATTCAGTTAAGCGTTTAAACATTGTGTGCTCACTGTAAGTTTAAAGTTTGTTCAATACTGCTTACAGCTCAAATGGGCAAGTACAAGCTCATTAAATGTTTATTTACGGAAAGGCCTTCGATATTTGGTTCAAAACTGAGCATCTATCGTTTCATATTTGATTGATACATTTGTTTAATAAAATATCATCGATATTTAAAATGAAATATTATAATGGTAGGGAAATATTTTGGAACGTTAATTCGTTCAATGAAAGTAGCGAGTTTAGTTTTGCTCCCCAATATCTTCAAATCCCATGTAAATCATCTATTAGTAATCAATAATTGCTTCATTTTTTCTTAAGGCAACAAACATCATTTGATAAAAGTAGCAAGTAGCGAAATGTTCTTATTATTTTGTTTTAAAGATATTCAATATTGGATGATACATCTATCAAATGAAAAGCAAGTGTGGCAAACAAAAATTGTCAATGATTTATTGGAGACAATACTGACGCATTCTCATATGTAATATATGTAATGAGGCAGCGATATTTATCTGTTCACATGGTTACATGTGTTTGCATATAAAACGAATATTTTCAGGCATCTTATGAGTTTGTGTGGAGCTTAAAGCAGTGGATTATTTAGCTATATAATTTCTGTCGTGCAATTTCAATGATTTCATTGATGATGAATAGGTTTGATGTTGAAGTGTTCAGTTGTGAGCGTGTACCTGAGGACTGTGTGTGAGGTGATCAGTTGAACGTGTGTAAAAGAGGTGCTCATTTGGAAGTGTAAATTTATTTTGTCATTTTCCCAAAGTTAATTGGGAACTTTGCATTATATTCACATGCATTGAGTATGCTAAGTCGACACACGATACCCAGTCTAATTTGAACAATTAATCCTGATTATTATTAAAGTCAGAAGTATTTTTATTACACTGCAAATGAATGGTGTTCAGTTGAACGTGCATAAAAGTGATGCCCATTTGAAAGTGTAACTTTGTTCACAATTCACTCAAGTCTGAGTCAAAATAGACACAGTTTGTATTAAATTTTGCATTACATCAATATGCCTCGAATATCCTTTTCCAACTTAAGAAAATCAATCTGCGAACGACGCAGTCTATATGAACATTCGAATGGATGAATTTGGGTTAGCCGAATTTCATTTATTAAATCAAAAACACATTTTCTCGTTTAATTCCGTAAATAAAACAAAACGAAACTTAAGTTTTATCTGTTTTCTTGTTAAATAATTGTAATCTGGAAATAATTCCCGAATTATTATGAACAAATCACTCATCTTGTATTATTCACTGTGCGTTAGAGGTTCACTTTGCGCTTACATGTACATTTGCGCTTAGTTCACAGTCTGCCTTCGGTCACCGTTTACCAACCGCTCATCAAATTCCGTTCATCGTTTAAGAATTGTGTGCTGCTCGTAAGTTTAAAGTTTGCTCACTGCTGCTCACAGCTCAAATTGGCAAGTAAAATGTTTTAGGGACTGCACATGTCTACGAAACTGTAAACAGATAGCCATGCTATGACCTTGAATTGCTAGTATTACATAATGGTCACTATGATATTTATGTGTACCTAGATGCTGCGCACTGAATGGTGTTAATGATAATTGACAGAATGAACTCTGTGACTCTTGTAGCAATGCGTAGTATTCCTAAATGATGTTATGAAACCAGGTGCATAATACGGGCAGAATAATATCCAAATTGAGAGTTTAACAACATGTGACATATTTGGCGATTCTGTGTCTGCAACGATAGCTCTAGTATTCTATATTGAGTCATGTATTGTGTATTCTATATATTAACCTTTGTAACCTTTTATGCCGTGTATGAATGAACGTATTGTGAGTAAGTGATGCCTCATACTAGGTGGGGGACTCCGAGACCCAGGACTCGGAGACTCACATCCTGCATCCAGACTCTTTGATTGGCAGTTTTGACGGTTTTGTTACTTTATTTAGGAATAAACTATTAATCTTAATTTTGAACAATAAATGTTCACTCATGATCGTCGTAAATGGGCCGAACTAGTCAGAACTGTCCATCATAAGTAAAATGTTATATATACCCATGTAAAATGATGTTGAACAGATTTAGATTTAGAGATTCCGCTTATAGAGATAGATTCTGAGACTCCTGAGTTGGGCTGCTATTAGCTGATGTTATTGTAACTATACGATCACGCTTAATAAAACCGCTTGAGAAAGAAATACTGGACTTGTCATCCATAAGCTTGAGCTGACCCTCAATAGGATCCTGTAAGACTGAAGGCTTACAAACGGCCATCGATGATTGGTTTTATACATCTTTAGTTTTATATTTGATTGATACAATTGTTTAGTAATATCATCGATATTTAAAATGAAATATTATAATGGTAGGGAAATGTTTTGTTACGTTAATTCGTTCAATTAAAGTAGCGAGTTTAGTATCTCTCCCCAATATCTTTAAATTCTATCTAATCAACTAATCAGGATTTGCTTTATCTTTTTTTAAGGCAACAAACTTCATTTGATAAAAGTAGCGAAATGTTCTTAATATTTTGTTTTAAAGATATTCAATATTGGATGATACATCTATCAAATGAAAAAAAAACCATACATGACAAAAACAAACATATGTCAATAATCTTTTTGAGGAATAACTCATTCCCATATGTAATGAGGCAGCGATATTTATCTGTTCACATGGTTACATGTGTTTGCATATAAAACGAATATTTTCAGGCATCTTATGAGTTTGTGTGGAGCTTAAAGCAGTGGATTATTTAGCTATATAATTTCTGTCGTGCAATTTCAATGATTTCATTGATGATGAATAGGTTTGATGTTGAAGTGTTCAGTTGTGAGCGTGTACCTGAGGACTGTGTGTGAGGTGATCAGTTGAACGTGTGTAAAAGAGGTGCTCATTTGGAAGTGTAAATTTATTTTGTCATTTTCCCAAAGTTAATTGGGAACTTTGCATTATATTCACATGCAATGAGTATGGTTAAGTCGGTACACGATTCCTAGTCTAATTTGAAAATCTGAATGGATTATCCTTATTATCATAATAGTCAGAAGCATTTTAATTACACTGCAAATGAATAGTGTTCAGTTGAACGTGTGTAAACGTGATGCCAATTTGAAAGTGCTACTTTTTTCACAATTCACTCAAGTCAAAGTCAACATAGGAATATTTTGTATTTGCATTACATCAATATATCATTACTGTAATGAAAAAACCCTGAGACTATCAATAAAACCTGAGGAAACCCTGAGTGGCACTGAGAAAACCCTGAGAGACCCTGAGGTCGGCACTGAGAATACTGCTGTAACCCTGAGAGACCCTGAGGTAGGCACTGAGGGTACTGAGGAAGACTTGAGAGACCCTGAGGTCGGCACTGAGGGTACTGAGAAAACCCCGAGAGACCCTGAGGTCGGCACTTAATACGAAAATTTAAAAAATCCTTCATTATTCAACAATTGGCGTAATCATAGTTAAAAATAAATATAAACATTAGTAACATTGCATTCGTTTGGTATACTTTTTTTTTAAATGATGCAATTGCATATGATCAGACTTTCTCATTTAAAAAGCATCTTTAATTAATTGTAAACAGAAAGGATGAGTATGTATTCTGTACTAATTGTATGTACATTGTATACTGGTTTAACATGCCAAAAGCAAGGGACCTCATGTTTTAATTAAATAAATTTATCCTTTAAAAATTTAAAAAAGCCGCTTACATTTAAAGTATTCTTCCGAAATGAAATAGTAGTCGGCCGTAAAATGTAGTGTTTTTAAAATAAAAAATCGTGTTCATTTTTATTCATTTTATTAACTATTTTAGTCGCCCTAACAGAACATAATTGACTAAAGAGCATTCATAGGTTCAATTACCGGTATTTCTAATTTGAAACAAGACAGCGTAGATGTATTTTGATATATATCATATAACATATTCTTGTACAGTATGGGGGAAAAATAGATCGGTAAACTATTTTAATGCTTAGACAGTAAAATGGTGTGAGGTGTTAAAAATAACTCCATGTACTCTCTCTCTCTCTCTCTCTCTCTCTCTCTCTCTCTCTCTCTCTCTCTCTCTCGTAGGTAGGGAAAACGAAATAGAACTTCATTTACAAACCCGAATAAAATATGGAATAAACTGATTTTGATCGCTATTACAATACATATTTCCTAAATCCCGATTTTGAGCGATCACTTTATAAATGTAGTCCTTGTTCAAAATTCATATCCTTTACTATGATTTGATTTCCATGTAGACCCGGGCGAAATCACTTTTTATATTTACATAAAATCTCAAACTCCTTTGTTTTACGGTGTAATTCCGGTGAACCGTAATTCCCCGCCGTTTGCAGCTGTTTATTTTGATACTACAAGACATATACACAGGTGGCCAATATTCACACCTCGCCGCGGTCACTCTGTCGCGTGTATTGTCTAAGCCTTGTCTGTTATTTCCGAGGTTTTTCTTGATCCCAGAAAAACAAAAGAATGTGTTCTGTACTTAAACACAAAGGAGACAATACATCGTATATCATACACAGTACTTTATATCATGGACTTCGAATCAGAGACAAGACAATCAATGATCAGTAAAAATTGAAAATTAATACACGATTTTAAACACTGGCAATATTACCGCATGCTACATTTAGAAGTACTAGACATATATAAAGTATTTGTACATGAGAGAGAGAGAGAGAGAGAGAGAGAGAGAGAGAGAGAGAGAGCAAGAGAGAGAGAGAGAGAGAGAGAGAGAGAGAGAGAGAGAGAGAGAGAGAGCGTTGTAAGGTACTTCGTATTGGGGCGGCGAATTATTTAGTCGAAGACCGGGGGGGGGGGGGGGGGGGGCTTGGGTTAACCGGATTTGACTTGAAATGAAGAATTTTTACGATGTGTCTAATTTACTAATTCTTACAACACTCCCTTTCATTGTACAACACTTGCATAAAGACGCAAGATAAATCGCAAGATTCGATGCATTTATATCGCTCAACGGTCGCTCCGAATCGTTCGAATTTCATAGAGTACTTTTTCATATGCGATTAGTTTGGCAACAGTTTGCTAACTATATCTATTTTTTCGGTCGCTTGAATATTTTGTCGCTTCAGCTCGTGCGCCAACTGTGAAAGGGGCTTTAATTTTGAAGGTTTAATTTTTTAGGGGCTTTACAGGTATACGGAATGGCCATCAATGTTCTATTCATTTTCTTTATTTTTCCATATTAGGTTGATACATTTGTTTAATGTTATCATTGATATTTAAATTGAGATATTAATTTGCAAATGTTTTTAAAAAGTTACATAATATAGTAAATGAAAGTGAATTCTATCATGTATCAAATTCTTTGTGAAAAGAGACAAATGTTTATATACAGATGTTGCTAATGAAAAACAAATACATTTTCTAAGACTACATGTATGTAGGGAGCATGAACGAGTACACATACATATAGTCAGCTCTTAATGTTGTTAATGCAATATTTGACTTTCCAAGAAGCGCAGTTGACAATGCACTTGCTTATCACCGCTGCGACCTGAGTTCGATCCCCATGATCGACAGTGTTTGGACGTGAAAGGGTATGGCGGTCGCCCGCTTGGACATGTGGGTTTTCTCTGGGCACTCCGGCTTCCTCCCACGTCAATTATCCACTCGCGCTTACATCCGTGCCAACAGATAATAATATAAGTTGTTTATCAATTGTTGTAAAATAAATAAAGTTCATTTTAATGCAATACTCTGGAATATATGTGATATAGAGATTTTGGACGAGTTTTAATGGGGTGTTCAATTGATTGGGTGTGTATGGATTTGTGGAGTTGTATTGAAAGTGTGTATAAAAGATGTTCACTTGAACGTGTGTTTAAGAGGTGTTCAATTGGATGTGTAAATCTAGTGTTTATTTAGCAGGCGCCAAGTCAAGGTAAAGAAAAGTAAAAATAGAAGAAATAGCAACCGATAATAACAATCCTGAAACAAAAATGAGTTCAATGGTGTTTTTCGTTTTTAATTTGAGTGAGTACAAATGATAGTGTCCATTTGGAGGGTGGGGAATGCAGGTGTTGGATTGGCACCGCTTACACGTATGTGTGTGTGTGTGTGTGTGTGTGTGTGTGTGTGTGTGTGTGTGTGTGTGTGTGTGTGTGTGTGTGTGTGTGTGTGTGTGTGTGTGTGTGTGTTGGTTTTACCGATGCTCCGAGGACGCGAGTGTATAAAAACACCTTTACTCCGAGGACGTAAATTTCTCCCGAGGACTTTTTTCGGGTCCTCGGAAAGATTCTGTCCCAATCAACTCAAAATGACGAAATATATCATGTGGTGAAATTTGGTGAAAGTCCTCAGAAGGTCGGTAAAATGTGAATGTGCGTTTCCCGGTCACACAGTTTTATCGGACGCCATAACACACACTTGTTGTTTTCGATGCGCGCGCATCTCGGCGGCGGAAGTGATGATCAATCAAGATCTCTGGAGGTCGTAGTAAGTATTTACAATATTCTTATATAATATAGATTGTTTTATCAATGGTTTAAGAAGCGAAAGTGATAATTAACAATGGTTAGAATATTCTTATACATGTTTAGTTGTAATTCAAACGCAGGGGTGTTAAGAAAGGATATGGAATCTGAGTTACATGTAATTCCGTGAAATCACAAATCTTAGTTATTATGTACATATTCAAATATCTAAGCAACGAAACGGAGATCAAAAACAAATAAAAAATACTGAAGACAATTTTTTTCCAGAAATTAGTTTGTATTACGTAGATTTACACATTGATGACGTCATGACTAAAAGTTGAATGTCGTGTGAATTTGATCGAAAAACATTGTAAACATATTCAAAATATAACTAATCTAAGAACTTTAATAAAGTATTGTGGTGTGATTTATTGAGAATTGAACATAAGAATACTTGGGGAGATGTTAGTTTTATCAATCATTCGCTAAAAGGTATGTAAATTTGCTTTTATTTCTCGGCCAGGCTTTCCTCTGTCGTTGTTTACGATATAAAAATCCGACTAGAACAACACTACCCCGTATATATTGAACTTGAAATTTTATACGTATCGTTAGTTTGATCAATGCTTAAATTGAAAATAGCTGCTAGAATCCCATGTTGTGTGTTGTTTTGATGCAATTTGCCGTTTTCCGTGCAAACTATAAAAAAGTTGGGAAGGTTTTTCGAGAACCGGATAAATAACTTTTTAATAAGGAAGAACATAGAATTCTAGCAGGGGTTTTGATTAAACTAAGATGTTTTGCTTTCACTTGTTATGTTTATTTTATTTTTGAAACCGCGGGGTAGTGTTGTTCTATCTCATTTTATGTTAAGGAATATACGTAAGCTATTTATAGTTGTCACGTGATAATGCACCAATGTGGCAGTTATGTACAACCCGATTTTATTGCACTGACATCTATTTTAAAGGATAATACTAAGTGTTTGATCTTATTCAAAATAATTATTAAATTTCACGATTTTGAATATAACAGTCAAAATAAGACGCTAAATTGCCCATATGCTTCCTTAACACCCCCGCGAACGTAAACAAATCCAAATGAAATGTTTTGAAACCTACATACTCTCTATGATTATATTGATCTATAGTTTCATTGTGCTTAGTCTATCGTTTAAAATCTTTTTATCCAGTTCAAATTCTTTATTCGATTAGATTAGTATATACCATACAAAGTATTTCTTTATTTTTTTAATTACAAAACACTAATTCCATAATTTCAGTTACAAAACGAGAGAAAATGTGCTGTTTGAAGGGCATGGTCATTACATTAGCCAAATATTTTCATATTTTGATGTTTAGAATACTTCTTTGAGGAGTTTTCATAGCCAGCAAAAAATTGATTCACTCGTCGGATTATAAAGTGATAGAGAGCTCACAAATCCTAGTTATATAAACATATATCAAGCCATGATTTCGGTTACATATTAAACGCCGAGTTCAAAATGTAACTTATTTTTAAACAAATTCTAATGTATCAAACCCTGATAACTGTTAATTTGTGTTAAAAACGAAACAGCAAAGATAAAACAGAGTTAGAAACAGAATATTAACTGGATTATTTAACAAAAGTTCTGACATCTACCCTCCTGCCCCTCCCCCCTGAATAAATAAATAATAAAACACTATCATACTGTGACTGATATTGTACCAGAAAATAATATACAAACATGTTCATTTATTTTAATATCATTAATAATTAATATAAAGGCATTAATATTTATTTGTTTTCAGAAACTATAGAATTTATCAATTATAGTGAAAAACATGTGCTTTTTTAAACTTTAGTTAGTATCATGAATTCTAACGCATCTCAAAGAAATATTGGTCATATAGAATCCTTAAAGCGGCTTTGTCCATTTTTTGGTTTTTACAGTATCAAATAATTTTCCATACAAACCAATTATCTTAGAAAGTTATGCACTTTCTCCTATTTACACCAGCAGAGTCGGTCTCCTTTCAAAGTTAGAAATATTCAAAGTAAAAAAAAATAATTTCTTTTTGGGCAAATGAAAACACAAACCAAAATGCATCATGGGAATGTTTAGAAAACGGAACCGTTTAATTTATTAATTTCACAAACTAATTTCACAATATTTTTTAATACATGTAGATATATTTATATTCATTTATTTATTTAAAATTTAGCCTATTGTAGTTGTAAACTGTGGCTATCATTCATGTGCGTCGCGGATCTACAGTGAATCAGGGGTCCCCCCTCTACCTCTGGAAATTTCTGCATTATAATTGAATTCTCGATTTTACTCTTTTACTCCCACTGCACAAAAAAAAATTCTCTTACACCCCTGATTGTGGAAAAATGCAGGGTCCGTGCATGGCTCGATAGTTTGTCAGCCCGAATTTTCGCGAATCTTTTAACAAACATACGTTTTAACATAATGCTATTAAGTAAAAGATTTACATCTATGTAAATGTCAAGATATATATTGTGAATTAATGGCGAGTTGATTATTATATCAATCCCCATGTTTGTTTACATATCGGAAACATCCCTAGTACGAATTAATTTTTTTTTTCGTCAGAAACGCCGCCACTGTCCAGCGGGAGAGAAAACTGTCAGTTGACCATAGCATCACAAGTTACTGTGGATTCTGGTTATTTTAAAAGTGAAAATCATGTAGAACTTTCGTGTATTATTTAGGGATGGAGGACGGGTGCCATGTTTACATTCGCAACGTAAGTAGGTCAGACTCGGTCAGATTACAATATTCAGCTGTTACACATACTTGATACTATGATATATGTTAATCAGCTGTTCAAGTTCCTGCATTTTTTACTAGGGAATAACAGTTAATATAATATATTCCATGTTGAACTGTGCAAGACGAACTTCTACACATGCATGATCTATGAGTAATGTAATTGCAGGTTTTGGTAAATGTGAAATTAAGAAATACCGGTAAACAGAATGAATTTAAACATTTTCCAATCATGAATTAACTTTATCCATAAACAGGTTAGCATATCTCAACCTCAAGGCTTAATATTTTAGACCTAAATCATATTTGATAGAAGATGTCAGTGTATAAAACATGATTTTTTATGCTTTGAACATGTTGAACAGCTGTTGAACATGGGTGAGGCAATTTATACATATACTGGCGTGTGACCAGTTCTCGCCGAGTACCATTTCTCGCCAGTACATTGTGACGTCATTTTATCAACACATAAAATTATGGACGAAAAATGACATCACAATGTACTGGCGAGAAATGGTACTCGACGAGAACTGGTCGCACGCCAGGACTTGTTTTAAAATACTGTCAGATTTTCCTCCTTGGCAAGAGTCAATGATTAATTATGTCAGCTGCTCACTAGACTCAGTCGGCTGGTCACTTAAAGGCCGAACATTTTACAAACGCTCCCTTTTTTACCTGTACAAACTTCAAAATAATGCCGCTTGTCAATCAAGTTTGAAGCAATCGCACCCATGAAGTTTGATTGCAGTGATCGTCCGAGCGTGATCTGGCCAGGTCCAGGTCCGTGGATTTCTGTTTACTAGCAATTTACAACGTCATCTTTGTTATCTTCCATCACATATAAATTTTTTACATAACTGGTATTATCATTGTTTTAAAAAAAATAATTATTCAGTATTTGAATGAAAATACAAAATTTATATTTGAATCATGTTGAATGTATATTACCTAATAAATTCCACAAAGATGAATGAGCAGCCCAAAACATATAAAGTTTCTTTTTTAAAACAAACTTATGAGCTATTAAAGCTGTATTTACTGGTAACACACTCAACTGGTCACTCGAGTATCCAATGCAGAAAAAAGGAAATTCCAATATCATTTTTTTAATTAAAGAAAGTAAACATATTCTAAAGCAACATTGTCTAATGATGCTGTCCATACTTAACACCTCTGACATATATACATTTATATACTTATATAGCATTCCTTATTTCAACCTTTTTATATAAAATCTTGTTTCATTGGTAACAAATAAATTGGCGAACTAATTGTACCTAGCTGAAAGGTTTATATGATACAACTGTAACTAAAGATTTTTATAATGGCAAATGACTTGATCCCTATAAAATGATAAATGAACATTATATAGAGCCTGTTTGGGAGGGTAGCAGCAGAGAGAGAGAGAAGAGAGAGATATTTAAATTATCTTAGTCAATGACCCAATTGTTATTATTAGTCAGCCCGCGGGCTGACCAATTAAGTTAGGATGAAACTTCAATTGCGCTTGCTTAAATTGGTATTCTGAGAAGGAATTATATAGACAGTTTGTGTTAGAGAAATTCGAAGAAGTTATGAAACTGGTCAGTTTCTAGGTCAAATTGCGCATCGGAAGACTGCCAATGGGAAATGTCTGCAGCCACAGTCCAGACTCCGTGTACGGTATATTTCCCGACCTCTTAGTGAGATTGGAAAGTAAATATATTGGTAGTGGTTTGCGACGAGACCATGAAATACATAGAGCTATGTTTGCAATGTGACAACTTTAAGCATTAAGTAGGTGCGCAGTCATACATTGCATTTTCACCACTACACGCTTATCTCCTCACCTACATGTACAGCCATATAAAAATAAAGGTGCAAACTAAAAGTGAACCCGCATATTATTATTGTTCTGGAAACTATTTATCTTGTATTTTAATAGATTGTGTATTCTCTTTGGACCTAAAAAATAAAAATTCCGCTGGCTGACTTTCTTAGCTATTTATAAAGCTTACCTTGTTTCAGGATTAAATTATCCAATTTATACTACTGATAGTCATCAAGGTCTTTAAATTCTATTTGTTATTATAAAAATTCCATAGTTATAACTAGCATTTGGTATTTTCATTTTTCTGTGTTACTCATTTTTCATCTAACACTGTATTTTGTGCAGATATTGTAAAGGAATCATTAAAATAAATATAAAATGATTACAAAAAAGGTACTTAATTATATAAGACGTTCATGTGATTTAAACAGTATATCATGTCCGATATCAAATCAGATGATCTCAGTTGGATGCTATTTCTAAACAATAAAATGTTTTCTTTGGTGCTGAGTCATGTGGATACAATACCCGCAACGTTATTTTTTACAAGATTAACAGACGGATAGTATTCACGCATAATAGATTCTGAATAGGATTATAACGCACGGTAGAACAGTATATACTCGCATGATACGATTGGATTGATTCATGATAGAAAAAGATAAAATTAATGATGTTCATAATTGCTTCAAATGCTCTTCACAATATACCTTATAATTACTGTACAGAATTTTATTTACATTTATTGAGTTGTTAATCCTAGCTGCGTCATTTATAGAATATACAAACATAACAAGTTAAAATTTATTAAGGAAAAATATGAGCTTAATTAAATGATCAATAATTTATCAATATTGGTAACATTGTTTTCATTACCAAACACCCCAGCCAATCACCGCAAACATATCTCATCTCGACATCAAATCACATGGAAAATAGCAGGTTTATTTAAGTAAACAACCTCCGATCCTCAGCAATATGTTCGATAACTCTTAATTATCCGGATTTCTTTTATTTGTACCATAAATCTGACTTTTTTTACACACAATGTTAATTAGTATTCTACTAGTGGGCTAGTATAACCATTAGTCACACAACTAAATGCTTCATGGCGTAGTGGATCAACGGAGCACTTCCACTAATATACATGTACATGCATGCCACTGATGCACCAGTACTTTTTTTTTAGCTCAACTTTTTTCTTTATTTTATTATATCCATCATACTAGGCAAATTTGCAATAACTTTGTAAAATGCATGGACACCATCTAAAAATTCATTTTATTTCATTTATAAAGGTTGATAGAAAAATATCATTGTTATGATATGAAAAAAATACTTTGAGGCTGACGATCTTAGAACCTTAAAATGAAACTCTTGTTTTAAATAAGTATAAAATCGTTTATAAGTACCTTCTTTTTGTAAAAAGAATGCATCAAATAACGATCGAATTGTATTACATACAAGTTAATGCTTACTGATCAGTTATACACTGTGTACGATTTAATATATTCAACCTATAGGTAAATATGTTACCTTGTTCCTAAGAACTTTGATTGCTAACATTAATCTTTCATTTCCATTGCTTAAAATGTGATGTACATGTAATATTTTATTTTATTTTAGTCTTAAGAATTTAGAAATTAGTATGATATAATGCTGGATTGTATATTGTATATTAATTGTTTGATAACTTATCGTATACGGCGCACTGAACGACTTGTAACTTCAAAGTAAAGTACTTGCATGTAAAATGGTACCAAAGGTTTAACGCGATCGAATAAATGGAAAAACTGTTAGAATTGAACAATATATAAACCTGATAAGATTAACACACGATAGGATACTAGGATTAACGCACGGTAGAAGGTTATATATACGAACGATACAATAGGATTGATAAACTGTACAGGATAGGATAAGACAGGATAGGATTGTAAAAAGATATGTTGCAGGTACTGTGTGAAAGTTATAACACAGCCTAGCATTGCTGATAAAAAACACAACTTGCCTTAGCATGTATTTTTTTTTCTGCAACGCTAGATACCTTCATAGCCAGAATGAAGCACCAAAGAAAGCAATAAATCGTTTAGATAAAATATACCTACAGTTGAACTTCGATATCTTGAACACTGATATCTCAAATACAATTATGGATATGTCGAAGTGATTTGTAAATCACAACCACTTATTAGCTCACCTGAGCCAAAGGCTCAAGTGAGCTTTTCTGATCACAATTTGTCAGTTGTCTGTCGTTGTCGTTGTCGTCGTCGTCGTCGTTGTCGTCGTTAACTTTTCACATTTTCATCTTCTTCTCAAGAACCACTGGGCAGATTTCAACCAAATTTGGCACAAAGCACCACTAGGTGAAGGGGATTCAAGTTTGTTCAAATGAAGGGCCACGCCCTCTTTAAAGGGGAGATAATTGAGAATTATTGAAAATTGTTGGTATTTTTCAAAAATCTTCTTCTCAAAAACTATTTGGCCTGAATAGCTAAAATTTGTGTGGAGGCATCCTCAGGTAGTGTAGATTCAAGTTTGTTCAAATCATGGTCCCCGGGGGTAGGGAGGGGCGACAAGAAGGGGATCAAATTTTACATAGGAATATATAGAGAAAATCTTTAAAATCTTCTTCTCAAAAACTATTGGGCCAGGAAAGCTCAAATTAAAATGGAAGCATCCACAGGTAGTGTAGATTCAAGTTTGTTCAAATCATGGTCCCTGGGGGTAGGGTGGGGCCACAATGGGGGGATAAAGTTTTACATAGGAATATATAGACAAAATCTTTAAAAATCTTCTTCTCAAAAACTATTGGGCCACAAAAGCTCAAATTAAAATAGGAGCATCCACAGGTAGTGTAGATTCAAGTTCGTTCAAATCATGGTCCCCGGGGGTAGGGTGGGGCCACAATAGGGGGATGAATTTTTACATAGGAATATATAGAGAAAATCTTTAAAAATCTTCTTCTTAAAAACAATTAGGCCAGAAAAGATCAAATTAAAATGGAAGCATCCTCAGGTAGTGTAGATTCAAGTTTGTTCAAATCATGATCCCTGGGGGTAGGGTGGGGCCACAATTGGGGGATCAAGTTTTACATAGGAATATATAGAGAAAATCTTTAAAAATCTTCTTTTTAAAGACCATTTGGCCAGAAAAGCTTAAACTTGTGTAGAGGCATCCTCGGGTAGTGTAAATTCAAAATCACAGTCCCTAGTGGTAGGGCGGGGCCGTGATGGCGGTTTGAATTTTTACATATATAGAGAAAATCTTTAAAAATATTCTTTAAAAAAGTTTTTCGGTCCAAAACTCAGTACTTAGTGTGAAAGCACAGGTTATGCAGATATAAGTTTGATGAAACCATGATACCCTAGAGAAAAGTGGGGCAACAAAATGGGGGGGGGGGTATATAGGAAAAGAGAAAAATCATTTTACAGGTACAACAACAAAAGGGGCTTGGTATTTACCAAAAGAAAGAGGTGGATAAAAATTGGCAGATTTTCAATTTTTTTTAGCAAGATCTACTGTACTTAGTTGTCAAGATATTTTGATACTGTAATGCTGTTTTGATCAGAATTAAGGCAATTGTTGCTCAGGTGAGCGATGTGGCCCCTGGGCCTCTTGTTTTTTTAAGTGTGTTACCCTCGATATCTCGAATACTCGGATATCTCAAAGTTTTTAAACAGTCCCATCTAGTTAGAGATAACGAAGTGTGACTGCATTTACTTGCAATGAAAATTAAGGTAAAAAAGTTTATTGTCTCTTGAGACAGTAACTATATCCTGAGGTGAAGCCATGGGAAATAATTTCTGTCAAGGGGGACAATATTAATTCGCTATTGTCTGAATATAGTCGGTAAATACTGTAGATATCTTGTTATACATTGTACCAAAGAAAACTTTATTTGTCGGTGATGCAGATTTTCTTGATGGTAAACAAATTAGAGTCAATCATCAGACTTTGAATTTAACATAGCAACTGGGTTTACAACAGAGGTGTTCTGAGATTAAAAATGAGGGAAATCAAATGCTGCCAGTGAATGGTTTCTATGACTTTTCACAATGGGCAGATAGCAAAGAAACTATTTTACAGTTATTGAGTAGCATATGTTTATTCTTGTGATGCATGACACATGAATATATAAACACTTGATCCAGGGCATACTCACAGTACTGCCTATACATATTGCCTTTTGTTGGAGATCATTCATATAAAGTAATATAATTGTAATTTTATTATTTAGATACTGAGTATTAAAAAAAACACTTTTCAATTTATTTTTTAGGAACATAAGCAGACCAGTCTATTTGTTTTCTGGGGGATATGACGATAGGGCCATATCTATAGCTGTGTGATGGGAGGTGAATTTCATCATGACCTGATGATGGAAGAAGTATAATTGACAGAGTATCATGGAATCCTTGTAACCAACCTTTTCTTGTTGATGTGGATTTTTTAAATTAAGGAAACTGACTAAAAAAATGACATGCTGAAGGATCAAGAAAATGATTCCAATTAAAGAACAAAAAAGCCATTTCACCAGTTAAAAGTGTGGATGATATTCAGTGTGTTCAAAAAGTTGAATATATATATACACAAAAATGCATTGATTAGGATGCAAATTTGATACAGATTTAAGAATCATACAGTGTCAAGATTCATCAATAGTGTGAAACAATTTATCAATAATATGACAACATGCGACTGATATTGGATTAGACATCAACTTATGAGGTACGTATTTTATATATATATTTTAACGTGTTTAATATGCCATTTTAGCTAAATTGATCAAGGTAGCTAGCTTGCTTAATTGGTAACGTTACATTAATTTATTAAGATTTAATCTAAAAAGTACGTAGCAAATTCATACAGGTTCATTTTTGGTACACGCAATTATTTGCAAGTTGTATATTTAAGAAGTTTCTACCCCTGATATTAGTCTAAGATTGACAAATGGGCAAACAAATATGTAATATACTTGATGAAAAATTATGATTTAAAAATTTTGATTACCTAATTCAGTAAATATGAACAAAAGTCACAATCTGCAGTTCACAAGCCTGCAGATACATGTACTTTAAAATGTTTAACCACTGAGCTACATTGATGCACCAGACAGGCTTGAATGCTGAATCTGAGCCATTACTAAGGTTTCAGATGCTGGATGAGGATAAGATTTGTAGAGCAGGTGTAAGTCTTTGGTGCAGGTGCCCTTTGATAGCCATTTCTAAGTTACTACTGGTTCTAACTTCACCAAACTTGTATGGATGGTGTGTCTTATACATGTAATACTGATGCATCTGACAGGCTTGAATGCTGAATCTGAGCCTTAGTTTTGGATGCTGGAGGAGATTAATTTTTAATAGCTGATTAAAGTTTTTGGATCAGGTGCCCTCTGATGATTTTATCTTAGTTATTACTGCTCCTAACTTCACCAAACTTAAATCATATGAATGATGGGTCTTATGATACTGATGCACCTGACAGCCTTAAATGCTGAATCTGAGCCATATATATAGGTTTCAGATGCAGGATGAGGTTTAGTTTTTGGAACAGATCACATGTTTTATAGATAATAGCTTGCATAGTTGATTTAACTATTAATATAAATGTATCGCAGAGGAAGCAGCCTTATCTCTATTATCAAGGATGCTGACAAAATATATCTTTGCAATTTATTATTACTGGTCTTAACTTCACCAAAATTGTATAGATGATGTGTCTTATGATGCTGATTCACCTGACAGGTTTGAATGCTGAATCTGAGCCATAGGTTTTAGATGTGAGATGAAGTTTAGTTTTTGGAACAGGTCACATGTTTTAGTTATAGATACATGTTATAGCTTGCATAGTTGATTTAGCTATAATATAAATGAATCACAGAGGTAACTTCAGAGCCTGATCTCCATTATCAAAGATGCTTATAAAAAAAGCTCTTACCTCACTCAAACTGCTTGATGGATGTTTTTTCTGTTAAATGATATATAGCATGATTCCTATGATATGGTATTGTATGATATGATACACTATTGTTTTATATGATACAATATTATATTATTTATTATATTGTAAAAAGTAATATGATACAATATGATATTGTATCAAATGTTTGTACATTATGATATGATATTGTATCATGATATCGTTATGTATAGTATTGTATGATATGATACAATATTTATATAATAGTGTTGTGTTGTGCATGTACTATGCCTAAATAGTAGTCTGACGGGGTTTGTTACATAGTGCACGAGCCGGAGGCGAGTGCACTATGTATCAAACCCTGACTAGGGTACTATTTAGGCATAGTTACATGCACAACACAACACTATTGTTACTAATTATTATGCCAAGTGTTGTATATACTGACGTGCTTTGCTACAAGTAGCTGTGATGTTTGAGTGTTGTCCTGTCCCAAAAATAATCACCGGAAAAGCTAGCGTTTGTTCTTTCAAATTAATCAATTGATTTCAAATTCATCGATTATTCAATCAACAAGTTGTTATACAATTAAAAAAAATCAACAAAGGATTATGTTCTTTTTAATTAAGAAACGAGAAAAGTTTCACCTTACCGAGAAAACTCGAAATGTTTAGCAGACAAAATCTCATTGAATTTTGTTCTTGTACATTCTTTATCAAGCGTCATTCCAAAAAGCGTTTTTGTGATTCTCATGTTGAATTTCTTTCGAAATTGTTTAATCCATTTATTCAAAAGTTTATCAAAACTTATATAACTTATAAAATTATCGTCAATAATGAGATGTTTTTGGAAAGATTAATAATTTCAATTGCTTGATGTCAATCGTAAGTTTCTACTTTTTATATATATAAATACCGTCAGATGCATCATCGGATGCTGTAGCATAACAGTAACGCGTTGGGCTTCAAGACGCAATGCTTTTAGTGGCAAGAGTTAGAAACCCGCTATTGTATCAGATATGATACAGTATTTTATAATTTGATATTGTATTATATAAATAGTGCCTGTTTGGGAGGGTAACAGTTGAAATTGACACCCCGAGAAAACCATTGTCAACCGACGCGAAGCAGAGGTTGACAATGGTTTTTGAGGGGTGTCAATTTCAACTGTTATCCTCCCAAACAGGCACTATTTATTTTGTTATACTGAATGTCTTAATTTTTAAGAAAATTTTACTGCTTGCATTTAGGAATAACGTGAATTCTACAGCGAACCGTACGCGCATAATTTTCGCGCATGTAACAATTTTTAATGTTACCCATTGCTAAGTGCGTTGCTAACGCTGAGGGTAATAGAAAATATTATGAACTGCGTCTTAACCAATCAGATTTCAGTATTTAACATGAAAGTATAACAATATATAATGAATTACTATGTCACATGATATGATATCATATGATATCATACAATGTTGTATCAAATCATACATAAAGCTAGTATTGTGTATCAAATATGATACAATTACATACATGTACAATATAATACCATTCTATATTCTTTCTTTTATATTGTTCTTAATTTGATTCTAGAACTGATATTTTGTATACTGGTAAAAACGTGTATCAGAAAATTTTTTTAGTCGGTTAATATTTCAAAATAAACCTTGTATCTAGTTGTATTTTCAAATATATACCGTTGATTCCTTATTAGTGCAAACCCCTCTTATTTTATGCGAGTACTTACATGTAATTCCATGATCTTGCAGTTGTGTATTTAATAGCTAGTGCAAAATAACTTCTATCCTAATTTCTTATAGTTCAAAACTCTCAGAAAATAATAGTGAGGTTTTAAAATCCGCTTTGGGTGCTTCTCGTGTCATTTTATGCGAATATCAATTCCTTGTGTTTAATTACATGTAGGAATCTACAGTAAATTGATTAAAAAGATAACATCTGTCAGGTTTCCTACTTTGTGTTAGTTTCCGAATCCCTGAATTTATAATCTCACCATCTACAATTCTGCTGTTTGGGATACAACTACATGTATGTATACATACATCGATCTTATATGTATTTACATATAAGTACATGTAAGAAAATGTGTCAATTATACTCAATGTTTAGCCAATCTCAAAATTACACTGAAAACCTGAGTTCAGTTGCATGTACAAATGTTAAATACTCTTCTTCTTTTTTTACCCCTACAAGGCCTTTTATTTGTACATTGACTAAAACTAGAATTTTATTTTTTAATAGTTACATGTATTTGTTACTAGTTATTGTTTTAAAGTTGATGTAAAAATACTATGTTTAAATGTTTGTAATATTTCTTTTTAGGAAATCTCAAGTAAGGAGTGGGACATAATACCAAAGATATGAATGAAATACAAATGGAAAAGAATCACCATGGCCCATACTAGATGCAACTTGAAGTTGGACACTTTCGTGCAATTTATAATAACTGCATGCTTGATAAATTGGAATGATAAGTTTTCAGTCCATACATATAACTTAATTTAATTTTGGTAAATTTTATCGAAGCTGAATTTAAAATTGCATGTGAATGTTTATTTTTGTATGTAGTCAGTACATATTATATTGTGGAATCATCGTGGTTGTGGGGGACCAATGTTCATGGCTTTCATGAGTAACTGGCTTGCATACAAATTTACATCCCCTTGAATGTATACACAAGCATATATTTAGTATTTATTGATAAAATAGAACTTACTACTGAAGAAATTACCTCCCCATGAACTAGGAACAGTTTGGTAACCAACGGCCATTGATCCCCACAAATAAAAATGATTCCACAGTACTACATGTACATAGAAATTATCATAATTAATTTAGCTTCTAAAAATGAACATGTCTGAAATATATTTATTTGAAATCATTTAAATTTTGTTTAAGAATGAATTTGTTACAGAGAATAAAAGCATGTAATCTAATAACAAGGTTCATTTTCATTGTATATTGGGCCACTTTTTTATTAGTTGTTTTTCAAGAACGACTGACCAAAATTTAAAAAAATACTACAATATGTATAAATTTGTATCAAAATGTGTCTTTAATGTTTATGTTTTTTCATCTACAGACCAATTTAAAAAAAAAAGGTATTGAAAAACAACTAATAAAAAATAGCCTTAAGGGGTTGGATCGTGGGAGAACATTTAAGAGGGTTCGATGGTCATGGCCATTTTTGGACTCTTATTAATCTTCTTTAGAAGGAGCTCTAATTAGTATCGATCAGACCCAACCTAACTTTTGGGGTTTACTCTGGGTTTTCTTTTTGAAAATTTGGGTCCACTCTGGGGTTACTTTGGGTTTACTTGGAAATTGCTTTTGAGGTCAACTATGCACTGAAGTGTGAAGCAGACCTGTCTTTTATCTTACTATCCTACTGTCTGTTATTCCTGCCCTATGTATATTTCGAATACACATTTAGCGTCTGCTTTCAGAGGTATACCTCTGACCGGGTTTACTCTCTGGGTTTCCTTGGGTTTACTCTGGGTCCACTCTAGTAAACCCAGGGTTTAGTTGGGGTTTACTTTCTGTTAGGTTGGGTCTGATCGGTACTGTATAAACAATGTAAAGTCATCATGGCTTCTGTCTAATATAATTATATCCAACTTTTAAGGTACATGTATATGCGATTGGTAATTTGCTGACTATTAAGCCTTCTTAATTATAAATTGTAATTTGAATATTCATCTAAATGGCATGTATATGCAAACATCGAGTACTCTGCTGATTGCATGTGTTTACAGATCAAGTACAAGCACAGGGTCCTTTGACTGCATTTATATAACTCAAGTACAAACACAGGGTCCTCTGACAGCATGTGTACAGCTCAAGTACAAACACAGGGTCCTCTGACAGCATGTGTACAGCTCAAGTACAAACACAGGGTCCTCTGATAGCATGTGTACAGCTCAAGTACAAACACAGGGTCCTCTGACAGCAAATGTACAGACTGGTCAAGTACAACAACAGGGTCCTCTGACTGTATGTTTACAGATCAAGTAGAAAGACAGAGTCCTTTGACTGAATGTATACATATTAAGTACAACAACAGGTTCCCCCTTACCGAAAATGTACATATATTTACAACCAAATGACAAGCTGATCTAAAGTTTTCTCAGTGTTAAATATTCAGTGAACCTGTGAATATTAAACATACGTATGTTGTACCCCTACTCCCTACCCCCCGAAAGAAAACGTGGACACCCGAAGTTAAATGTAGAGTTGAAATAGGTGCATGTACTGTACATGTAGGAATATGATACTGTACATGTAATAGCAGAAGAAAGCCCATTCAATAACTCATCTAAACGACGCCTGTAATTTCATTATTGTATTTGTATTATAGCGAATTTTCATTTGTAATCTCGATCTGCCAGACCATGCATGTATATTTGAAAATATACAATGTTTGTGCGATAACCACGAATTTTAGCATTAACGAACGCAATGAAAACTTTCAACGAGTATGTAAGATAAAAGACGATTTACGCTTGCCAATATGAGAAAATTTAGCATAGATAAGGTCGAATAACCCACATGGAAAAAGTCATTCAAATAAACAGTGAATTATTTGATTATGAAAGATATAATGATAAATAAACTGTACATATGTCAAATAAGCGAAATATTTACAGTTTAGGGATACAAATTGAATATCTAAAAAATTCAGTAAGTACATGCAAGTTAACAACAAACGCCCCAGCAGGATTCGAACTCGTGATGTACGGACATTTATCACTTATCTTCATCTTAAGTCCGACATTTTATCTATTCGGCTATTGGATAACTTACATGTTGCCGTCGATAAAATCCTTTTAATAAAACGAAATATCCTTTCGTTCAGAGGTCAGCCATTTTGTTATGATGTGTTATTCCACCTTTGATTTTCTTACGAATAGTTAGGAGTTTTTTTTCTCGAAAATATATAAGGAATATTATTAAACTTGGAATCATTCTTTGAGTATTATGAGGTTATAATTTTGGTCGGGGCGTGATCAAATCCAATAAAGCCCGAAGGGCTTTATGATAGATTTGATCACGCCCCGACCGAAATTATCACCTCATAATATTAAAAGAATGATTCCTTATTACTTATATTTATATAGTTTTATGCCATCGTACGATTAAATATACATTGTATTAATATAAATAAGCAAACCCCGCTGGTGCCTCAATTTTGCTCATTTGTATTATGGGTTATATAGTACAAAATCGGTACGTAGTGTTATCACAAGCAAAGACACTGGAAAATGTAAATATATGCTGTGGTTTCATTAATATTCAAGGGTATCAATTTTCGTGGATATAGTAAAAATCACAGTTTCAAGGATACTTAAATTCGTGGCCAATGAACCTATCAATACAAAATGTTAATAGAAATTGCACTTCAATGAACATTTAATTTTGTGGAGCAACTTAACAACGAAATCCACGAAAATTGGTATTCAACGAATATTGATGAAACCACAGTAGGTCTGAAAATTGTAAGTGTACAAATACAGGGTCTCTGAATGCATATACATATACAGATCAAATACAACCACAGGGTCCTCTGACTGCATGTATACAATTCAAGTACAAACACAGAGTCCTCGGACTGCATGTGTACAGATCAAGTACAAACACAGAGTCCTCGGACTGCATGTGTACAAATCAAGTACAAACACTGGGTCCTCGGATTGCATGTGTACTGATCACCACAGGTTAACTGTAGTATACGAACTACACTGTGCACAAGTATTTTTTTAGTACATGTACATTTACAATTTTATTTTCCTGAGCCGTCTTCAAACCCCTGTTACACCGGAGCTGCGTTCTCACGGCGATCCCGCTGCGTCCTTAAATAATGTAAAACGCCAAGGTTAACGCAGTAGAGTCTTCTTCAGCGCTGTAACAACATAACTACATCTTCGTCCGTCGCGGTGGGATCGCCTTGATCATTTAAGAACGCCATGCAACGGCGCGCACTTTGAACATGCACAAAATACGCGCCGTGGCTCGGCGTTCTAAACATGCCGTAAAAGCGTAGTGAGGTCGCCGTGACAGCGCCGTAAGATCTCCAACAGCGCCACGAGAGCTCCGTCGGTGCGCTCAAGGAACGCAGCTAATCGCAGTGTAGACGCAGTGATAAGTTAATTGCTCTTGCACGGAGACCTAAAGGAGTCCTTTGGGATCTCACTGCGTCTCTATCGCGCTCTCAATGCGCTCTCACTGCGCATCTAAAGCGTTTGAACAAGTTGTTTTCCATTTGGCTGCGTTCACTCAGCGACCCCAAAGAGCTGTTGCTGGTTCATAGCGCTCTCGTGACGTTTTTTCTGCGTTTATACTGGGCTCCCACGGCGTTTCTAGTGCGTTGTCATCAGGACCACGAAAACTCGAAAAATGGTTGTTGTACAATAGCAAGCGATGTAATAATTATCAAACTGGATGTAGATGACTATGTAAAAAGCAGCATTTGCTAAAATTCCAAGACCAATCGATGGACGTAGATGGAATTCACGCCATTTGGTTCTGATGTTTTCACATCTTTTCAATGTTTTCTAACAACTAATAACGGATCTTTTTTATAGACCTGACTACTAAGAGTTTAATCCTAGTCCTTCACAAATTGTTTAGAAGTAACTATGTTTCAATTACAATGTACCTTATCATAAAATCAAAACAATTTTTAAATCATTTATATACTAGTTGTAAATTCTTATTTGTTTCCCATACAATTGTACAAATTAATATTAACCTACCAAGAAGTAAAGAACGTCTTGTGAGCGCAGTCAGCGCACAGAGCACGCCGTGGACGCGCGGTAAAAACTCCTAGCACGTCATGAGCGCTCGGCGGAGACTCAGCGAGAGCGCAGTTAATCGCCAAGTAGAACTCCGTGGAAACGCAGTTATACGCCGTGGGAACTCCGTAAGACCGCCTAGGTCGCCGTCAGGACGCCGTGACTTCTCCAGTTGTAAAATTTTCAAATAAAACTGTACATTTTTTCTGAATTTTCCTTGCGATCCTACAGCGATTCCATGAATTTTACAACGCCGTGGGGACGCAGCCTGGTGTGGCAGGGTTTAGTTAAGCCCAACAATGAAACCATCTACATAATAGGTAATGCTCGCCATAATGTATACATATGCACTTCCAGATTCCTGTCACTTATCAGCTGTCTGCTTACCTTAAATCAATACAGTGGTTCAAACACAGTAACATTCAATTTTAGTATACGACATTCGAATTCCTTGTTCATGCACGGATTTTGATGGGGAAGACCCCCCTCCCTCCCCCAACACTCCTCTGAAAATTTCAATATTAATAATTACCACGAATATGCCTCGGACACCCCCCCCCTGCGGCAAATACAGTAATCATTCGGGACCCCCCACCCTCTCCTACAACAAAATCTGGATCTGCAGGATAGAGAGCTCCACAAACTTGAAAGTGCGAAGGAGCGAAAGTAGTTCGCTTCTTCGCGTTTGCAAGCTCGCACTTTCGCCTTCGCATCTTCGCGCTTCGATGTCGCATCTTCGTACCTTCACTCCTTCACCTTTGCAACTTCGCACTTTCGCCTTCACAACTTTGCACTCTCGCATAGATCTACGCCCTGTAGGCGAAAATGCGAAGATCAAAGTAGCCACATCGAATACCGTTTTTTGGGCTTTGAAAAAAGAACCTGATATTGAATTAACCAAATTATCATGATCACCAGGAAATCAGCACTTATATAAAATGAGATTTATTTAAATATTTTGGTGGTTGGTGGTAGTTGGTAGTGTTATTACTGCAATATGTATAAATTTGTTACAAAATGCGTTTTTATTGTTGTTTTTATCTACTTACCAATTTTAAATAAAATTAGATTAATTTTGAATACTCATCTAAATGGTATATACATTCAACATCGAGTTCTTTTCTGATTGCATGTGTATACAGCTTAAGTACAAACACAGGGTCCTCTGACTGCATGTATACAATTCAAGTACAAACACAAACTGCATGTGTAAAGCTCAAGTACAAACACATGCATGGTCCTCGGACTGCATGTATACAGCTCAAGTACAAACACAGGGTCCTCGGACTGCATGTGTACAGCTCAAGTACAAACACAGGGTCCTCTTACTGCATGTTTACGGATGTGTGCATTCTAGTAAATACATTTATAAAGAGGTTAGCGACCAGTTTCTCCATTGACCATCAATGACGGCGTGGATACCGTACTCGCCCGAGGTTTGCCGATACATTTGATATTGGTACGCATGCATATTATCATAGTAAGCACATGTGCTTACTATGGATGTTCATTAATATTTTATTGGGGCATTGGCTTTTTTTTATGTGTTTAACAGTGTTGGCTACGTCTAATCATTATGTACGCTACATAATAGGTAATGCTCGCCATAATGTGTACATATGCACTTCCAGATTCCTGTCACTTATCATTGTCTGCTTACATTAAATCAATACAGTGGTTCAAACACAGTAGCATTGAATTTTAGTATACGACATTCGAATTCCTTGTTCATGCACGGATTTTGATGGGGAAGACCCCCCCCCCAACACCCCTTTTATGAAATTTCAATATTAATAATTTCACAAAGTAAAATTACCAAGAATATGCCTCGGACACCCCCCCCCCCCCCCCCCCCCCCCGCTGCGGCAAATACAGTAATCATTTGGGACCCCCCACCCTCTCCTACAACAAAATCTGGATCTGCAGGATAGAGAGCTCCACAAACTTGAAAGTGCGAAGGAGCGAAAGTAGTTCGCTTCTTCGCGTTTGCAAGCTCGCACTTTCGCCTTCGCATCTTCGCGCTTCGATGTCGCATCTTCGTACCTTCACTCCTTCACCTTTGCAACTTCGCACTTTCGCCTTCACAACTTTGCACTCTCGCATAGATCTACGCCCTGTAGGCGAAAATGCGAAGATCAAAGTAGCCACATCGAATACCGTTTTTTGGGCTTTGAAAAAAGAACCTGATATGGAATTAACCAAATTATCATGATCACCAGGAAATCAGCATTTATATAAAATGAGATTTATTTAAATATTTTGGTGGTTGGTGGTAGTTGGTAGTGTTATTACTGCAATATGTAAAAATTTGTACCAAAAACGCGTTTTTATTGTTGTTTTTATCTACTTACCAATTTTAAATAAAATTAGATTAATTTTGAATACTTATCTAAATGGTATATACATTCAACATCGAGTTCTTTTCTGGTTGCATGTGAATACAGATCAAGTACAAATACAGGGTCCTCTGACTGCATGTATACAATTTAAGTACAAACACAAACTGCATGTGTAAAGCTCAAGTACAAACACATGCATGGTCCTCGGACTGCATGTGTACAGCTCAAGTGCAAACACAGAGTCCTCGGACTGCATGTGTACAGCTCAAGTACAAACACAGGGTCCTCTGACTGCATGTGTACAGATCAAGTACAACCACAGGTTAACTGTAGTATACGAACTACAGTGTGCACACGTATATGTACACGTATATATATAGTATATGTACATTTACAATTAAATTTTCTTGAGCCGTCTTTAGTTAATCCCAAAAACGAACCATTCTAGTAAATATATTAATATAAAAAGGTTAACGACCAGTTTTTCCATTGACCATCAGTGATGGTATGGATACCGTACTCATCCGAGGCTTGCCGATGAATTTGTTATTGGTACGCATGCATATTATCATAATAAGCACACGTGCTTTCAATGGATGTTCATTAATATTTTACTGGGTAATGCGGGTGTTATTTTTTTGTTTACCAGTGTTGGCTACGTCTAATCATTATATTCTCCTTATAAAAGGTAGTGATTTCAAGATTTCTATCACTTATCAGCTGTCTTCTTACCTTAAATCAATACTGTGGTTAAAACACAGTAACATTGAATTTCATTATACGACATTCGAATTCCTTGCTCATGCTCGAAATTTTATGGATAAGAGGGATCCGGACCCCCCTCCCTCTCTCTGGAAATTTCAATATTATTAATTTCGCAAATTAAAATTACTAAGAATATGCCTCGGACCCCCCTCCCAACCGCGGCAAATACAATAATCATTCGCCACCCCCCCCCCCCCCACCCCCAACACTCTTCTAGAAAAAAAATCTGGATCCGCACGATTGAGGGCTCCACAAACTTGAAAGGCGAAGGCGAAATTGCGAAAGAGCGATAATACGCTTATAATAGTTCGCTTATTCGCCTTCGCACCCTCGCATTTTCGCCTTCGCATCTCCAAAACGAAACCATTCTATTAAATACATTAATAGGTTAGCGACCAGTTTCTCCACTGACCATCAATGACGACGTGAAGCTTTTAAGTTGAAATATGTTTCAAAAATATTAAATGGATGCGTACTATAATTTGTAGACTTTTATTTTATAGCTTCACACTTCGCATCCGTATTATAAGACAAGTAAGCTTGTTTTGTCAAACAGTTTAAATTCAATTGGAATCTTAACTAGTAAATTGAATGGTTCCTTTTTTCTCACGACACCGTGCGTATTTTTATCGGCTTGTTTAAATAGGTGCGGTTTTTTTTAATGATGTTCCGATGGGGCCACTTCGACCCTCACACTTTTGCCTCTGGGACGAAATGGTAGAGTGCGAAGAGTCGAAAGAGAAAGTACGAAGGCGAAGGCGCGAAAGTGCGAAGATGCGACGGCGAAGCAAGAAGATGCGAAGGCGAGAGTGCGAAGTTGCAAAGGCAAAGGAGCAATACTACTATCGCTCCTTCTCCTTCGCAACTTCGCATTGAAGTCTTCGCCTCTGTGCGGTTCAAGATTTTTTGTTCGGGGTGGGGGGGGGGGGGCGACCCCCCCCCCCGCCCCCTCTGGAACCGCGCATGTAATACTAGTGCTGGCTATTCGACATTCGACAGATTTGTTTATTTATACCTGTAATTAATACACATTCTAATATAAGATTCGTAAGCCGTTATTCGTACTGTGAATATAATTTCTTTGTTTTTACCTCATCGGTCTGCGATGACCGTGCCAGAAGAGTACAGTACTATGTTAAAGACACTTTGGCATTTTGAATTAAGGTGGTATGGGACACTTCCATGTTGTGACGTATTGTTTATCGAAATAAATAATAAAATTTAGTGCAGTTATATAAGTAGTTTCTTTACCAATTTTGTCATCTAAGAGCGTAGCGCAGTGAGTTAGAGGGTCTACTATGATTCTATAAATCATGAGTTCGAATCCCACTGTGGGTTTTACAATTTTTACCTTTCAAAATATTTTTAAAGGTATTTTTGGTTAGGTATTGTAAAATATAAAAATTCTAAACCGGTGAAAGTATTTCAATCATAATGTACTTTAATCCTCATTAATATCGACAGATGTCCCATACCACCTTAGGTTTAGGAAGCCCTGTGATTTCCATACCACTGGTTATTGATCATCGTATGTACAATTGACGGTGTTCGAGCAATCGTCCACAATACATCATCCTTGTCTTTCTTTAATGTTTACGAGAGCTTCTTCGTAAAATAATTGTAAATATTCTCATACCTTATATTGAGTAAACGCCTAAGATGACACACTCTTAAATTGCCCCCACGATCGCAGAAAAAGAATTGCACACAAATTGCAAATGTAGTCGTCAATTGTAAAAAAAGACCGTCAGGCAGGCTAAGATTATTCTTAAGAAAGTTTATACGCTTAGGAAAAAGTTAAGTCCATCATGTCAAACTTTGCAAAAACCAAAGCTATCATAAGAATAATCTATACTAAGATTTATCCTCATAAAAAAAACCTTGACAAGAAAAAAAAAGAAGCAAATTCTCGAATCTCAAAATCTTGATAATCTTAATTCGTTGGAGGGGGGGGGGGGTGCGTAGTTTTTTTGGTTTTTTTTTGGGGGGGGGGGCGGTACTTTGTATTCCTTTACCTTCATTTTCACTCTTGATGTCCTTATATTCTCTTTTATTTCTATATGCTACCCCAAAAAGTGGGGGTGGGGGGCACACCACTTTAATTCAATTTTATATATGTAACTTAAGAAATGTGTCTGCTGCGAGAAAAAAGTGGGAGGGGGGGCAGTCCCCCATACCCCCCCCCCCTTCCCTTCTGCTACGTGTCTGAATTCTTGGGTGTAAAAACATTTTTAATTGATACAACAATGAACTAGAATACATGTACATTGTACACGTACTTTTTTACACTGACTTATATACAGTACCGATCAGACCCAACCTAACACCAGAGTAAACCCCAACTAAACCCGGGTTTACTTTCTGGGTGTACTTTGGGTTTACTTTTTGAAAATTTGGGTGCACTCGGGGTTTACTTTGGGTTTACTCGGGGTTTACTTTGGGTTTACTCGAAAATTGCTTTTGGAGTCAACTATACGCACTTAGGTGTGAAGCAGACATGTATTTTATCTTATCATCCTACTGCCTGTAATTCCTGTCCCTTGTATATTCCGAATACACATGTAGCGTCTGCTTTCGGGGTATTCTTCTGATCGGGGTTTACTCTATGTGTCCACTCTGGGTTTACTTGGGGTTTACTCTGGGTTTACTCTGGTTCCACTCTAGTAAACCCAGAGTAAACCCAGAAAGTAAACCCAGGGTTTAGTTGGGGTTTACTTTTTGTAAGGTTGGGTCTGATCGGTACTGTATGTATTTGATAAGATTACATTGATTTTATTTTGATTCTATACGAATAGTCCCATTTTTTCCTTCAAATTCTTAAATAGCGCACGCTTATTAGAGTCTTCCATTACCAACGAGCAACGAGCTTTGCTCTTGTTGTTTTTATTATTGAAAATTAAACATTTTTTATTGTTACTAGTAGTTAGGGAGGAAAGTTATTATTTTAATATTCATCTATTATAAGCTATAATTCAATTAAGGACAAAAAAAAACCATGAAAGATAAAAGATGAAACATTGGCCACTGTAGCTAAATATTGCATCGAAAGGTCTCTCTCTCTCTCTCTCTCTCTCTCTCTCTCTCTCTCTCTCTCTCTCTCTCTCTCTCTCTCTTAAAAAGCGGGGGAAGGGGTTCATACCACTCCTTTCCCCATCTAAATATGCGGTCTACTTAATACGTTTTATCACGTTCTCTTGTATTATTTTGATTATCTGACCTTATATACGTATCATTTAAATATCTTGAATAAGATGCACCCATTTTTTGTGAATCAGAGATACATGCATGTATATTCATTTGTTGTCACTCATCATTTATTTCAGTTGTAGTAATTTATCTTGTACTTGTGAATTTATATTCATCAATCATTAGTAAAAGCTAACAACATATCAATAGGTTGAATCAAGAAATAATTTGGCAGTGGCAGTAACATTGTTGTGTCGCAGTGTAAGTCGACAATGTACATGTACGTGATGAATATATTGTATCTGGGCCGTCAGAGAAAAGATAACGGGGAAGAATTACGATTTCAAGTTGCTTTGCATGAAACCTTTTTGTCCGTCTGTCTCTTTATTCTCTTTCTCTAGCCAGACACTAGGTTGTCAGATCAATTTATACTTTGCCGGATTCAGTCTGAGTCATCTATTTCATATTTAAATATTTTACCAGATAAAGACGCTAATAATAACATAACAACAATTCTCTATGAGAAACATGATGCATCAATCATTCTATGGTTAACTTACCTTAGTTACGTAGCAATATACCTTTATCACCTGCATATGGAGTTTGCTTACTTGCTTTTTTGAAACATTTTATTGAAGCTTTTTTAAAATTTCACATATATATGGTATTGGTGCAAAAAAAAAAATATATGATAATTTGCAAAAGAGTTATATACGAGAGATAGAAAGAAAAAAAGCATATGGAATTTTTGTCTCTCATTTGATTCAATACGCAAGGGCATGCTCTACTTATGAACAATTTCTAAAACGAGGCAAGCTACTTACAAACAATTTGATAAAATACTTCCGCTAGTTCGAATGCTGACTGAGCGTTTTTTAAAATACGTATTGTAAGACCATTATTAATCACCGAATTGTCTACGGGTTTTTCCGTTTTCCCGATTACCACAAAGAGCACACGGCGGGTGTGACCGGTCAGCAGAGGATGCTCACTCCTCCATGGCAACTGGTCATATCTCTTACATGTAATTTCTTATAGAGGCCCGTTTTCGCTCTGCTCCTGTTTTGTAATTTTGGACTTCTGAATTTGGACACTGTTCGTTATCACCACCTGATCCTCTCTTTAATTTTTGTAGAGATTTTTGTTTGCTCTGCTCCTGTTTTGTATTTTTTCCTTTGGACATTTGATTTTGAACACCGTTCGTTATTACCATATTTTACTTACCAATTTTACTTTCTTATTTTGACGTCATGCGTCTAAAAATGATGTACTAAAAGTATTGTGAAAATAGTAGCTATTTTATCGTTTAAGCAGAATATAAAGGATGTGATAAAACGTCTAAAGGTTACTGCAAATTGTCATCTCACGGCTAACACAACGAAGTTTTAAAGTGGCTCTATTGGAACACCATACTCCCATACTCTCGATTAATTTAGCAGTATTTTCTGCAACATCCTCTTTGTTCCAAGGATATGAATATCTTTTGTCTTTTTTTTTTTGGAAAGTTTAAAATTAAAAATCATTTGTTTGGATTTACTTAAGGAAAATACAATTCTTGTGCAATTTATTCCGGGGATTACTTTTTGGGGGCCAGTTTTCAGAGAGAAATACTTCTCTATCGAGTTTTTTTAGGGGAATATCTATTTACTATCCACTATTATACATTGGCATGTAGTCATGAATACAACAAGTACTAGTAACATACAAAAAAACACCACTCCATTTAGCATATCGGTTTCTAGTATGTTGGAGGTTTTCCTTTTCTAAAATCAAATACACTGAATTGTTAAATCTCATGATGTAAGCTTTTTTTTGCATATGACATTTAGCATATGACATGCATCCTAAATGCTAATTTTGATGTAATGAGCTCAGTTCCAAAATACACCAATTTCAGAGGAATTTCTTATCAAACAATATAGACTACATGCATTGCAAAGATTTTATAAAAAAAATTGAAATTGACGACTGTTGTCGACACTGTTTTTTTATAGGAAAATAACCCCTAAAACAAGTAATTTTAAGAATATTTTCTGTTTAAAGTTTAGAAATTTATTAAGTTTATTTCCAGAACTGTTGCCCTTCATAGCTTATGTTTTCCATGATTGGTTACATTCATATGTTTAGTTCATTTTAAGGTATATTCAATCTTTATAAAAAAAATTCTCAGGAAATAATAAAAGTGCCTTCTACTTCAGGATATTACCTACGCATTTTGATACCACCTCCCGATTGTGCATGAAAAATAATAAATCATTGCGAACACATGTCGCACGTTTTTACAGTACATAGTGAGATTGATCAAAAGTAAAAACTTTGATTGCTTTGTGGGAGATAAATACAACGTCCTCTCATGGTTAAAACACACACCGTCCTCTCATGACTAACACACCGTCCTCTCATGGCTAACACACCGTCCTCCCAAGTTAACACAACGTCCTCTCAAGGCTAACACACCGTCCTCTCAAAGCTAACACATCGTCCTCTCAAGTTAACACAACGTCCTCTCAAGGCTAACACAGCGTCCTCTCAAGTTAACACACCGTCCTCTCAAGTTAACACAACGTACTCTCACGAAACCGGAACGTCCTCTAAAGCATAGTGAAAATACCATGCTTTAATTACCTAAATACTGCATACTGCAACCTCCCATCGTGTAACTAGAGCCATATCCTATTAAAGTACCGAATCTTGAAACAATAGCTCAATTAGAAAGTATGGTCCTCGGAGGAAGGTGGGGTGTCATAGTCCTCGAATGGTCGGTAATGCATGTATGTGTGTGTGTGTGTGTGTGTGTGTGTGTGTGTGTGTGTGTGTGTGTGTGTGTGTGTGTGTGTGTGTGTGTGTGTGTGTGTGTGTGTGTGTGTGTGTGTGTGTGTGTGTGTGTGTGTGTGTGTGTGTGTGTGTGCGTTTGTATCATGCCGACACCTACGACATGTACTAGTTTACACACGTGCAACTTACTACATTTTCAAAACTTACGACACAAATCCGTGTAGTAAGTTTGCAGAACCCCGTAAATCGGGTTTTTCGACCATGATTTACCCAGAAAATACAAAATTATAAAAAGTGTGAGTTTCCGGTTTACACATGAATTTTGTTACACACGATATCGAGTCTTAATGGGGATGTTACACACTTTGCCCCCTTGCCACATTTGCGCATGCGCAAATTCAACTTCCTATGGAAATAATGGAAACGCAAAAGAAGGTACGATCACTTATTTCTTTCATGAAAAATTAATCTTTTGTTGATTTTTACACCAATTTTCTTTCGAATATATAATTTTAGATCATTTGTTTAAATGCGACATCTGATTTTTCGTTATTCTGCAGCTAAATTGAGGAAAATTTGCATGTCTTTGTGTGTGTCACCTCATAAAGTTGTAGATGGTTAAGATGGTTTTCTTTTACGTTTAACTGGGTTTAATTTCGGTAGTAGTCAAACACATGTAGTGTGTGCTTTTTTTAATTTGTGTTTTAAATAATCATTTATTTCATTACAATTTTAGTATACCATTGAAATTTTTGATAAACTCTCAAAAAGTTAGAATTTCCTCTAGACTTTAACAAGTTGCATCTAGCACAATCGAGAATTATGTGCCTCCTGCATGTTCTTCTAAACATTTTAGGGGTTTTAATTGTAAAAATGTGTTGTTATTAGTTCGGGTAATTAAAGAATAATGAAGAAAAAATTAACATTAACTTGGAACTTTTCAAATTTAGACTCTCTACAGTATATACTTTTTATCAAGAGGAGAAAAATATGGATTTCCTCAAGGGGGTCAACAATTTTTCATAGGCCTTAATTGGGGAATCTTTTAATTATATTCTCTTTTGGAATTCACAACAAACAATTAATCATGAAGAAATAAACAATATGTTTCTTAACTTTCAAATTTACACCCAACACATTTTATCCAAAATAAAAAAAATATTTTCTGTTCAACGGCTTTAATTGTGGAGTTTCTTAGTAAAGTTCTCTTCAATCAATCAAGAAAAATTAGCAAATTGTTGCTCTATATTAATCACATATTAATTCTTTCATTAAATTACACCCTCATGAGAAAACTCTAAGTTTCAATTTAATGCCCCCCAAAAAATCAGTACGGTAAATCACTTATAAAAACCCTTTAATTTCATGAGCTTAATTTTTGCACCATAATTTACTCTTCCTTGCATTAAAACAAAGAAATGATTATTAGAATAATTATTAGGGAAAATCCTATTATTATTTACATAAACACCCATGGGGAAACCCAAACTTTTCATTTTAACGTTAAAAAATCAGTAATGTTAAACCCTAATTTATCCTTAATGACATTAATACAAAGTAATAATCAGTATTAGTTTAAGGGAAAGGCTCATTTACAAATTGCACCCCAAAGGAAAAACCGTGTTTTTTTCATTTTAATGTTAAAAATCAGTTTTAAATTGAAAACCCCTTTTATCCTTTTTTTGAAAATCCTATTATCATAAACTATGACCCATATGAGGAAACACATTATTTTCTTTTTATCGTTGAAAGATCTGACAGGTATTGTTAAACATTTAGGAAACCACATGCATCTTTCAGGACCAGAATGTACACCCTAATTCCCCCTAATGACATTATTACAAACAAATAATCAGCATTAGTTTGAGGAAAACCTTTTATTAAGAAATTACACCCCTATAAGAAACCAATAATTTTTGATTTAATGTTTAAAATTTAATACATGCAGTAAATCACTTAGAAAACTCTCTAAATCTTTTTTTTTTATTATTATTATCATTTGCACCCTTATTTATCTTTCATTACATTGATACAAAGAAATGGTTCTAATAAGTTTAAGGAAAGATCCTATATGTAGATATATATGAAGTTTGATCCCCATGAGGAAACTCATCTTTTTTTTCATTTTAAAATTTAATAAAATAAAATCATTATAAAAACAATACCCCCCCCCCCCAAATCTTTCGGGATCAATTTTTACACCATATTCATCCTCATAATTAATGACATCAATGCAAACTTGTAAAACAAAAACAAAAAACCTACAAGAGAGCTAAATAAATACTGAATCTTGTAAACACTCTCCAAAAGTAAAAAAATATTCTTTAACAAGGTAATTATTTAAACAATTTTACTCTGCTTCATTTTCAAATTCATTGAAGTTTACCTCTTTTTTTTTTTAAATTGAAGTTTATTGATTTGAGTGCCTGTAATACACATGAGAACAATTCTTTGTATACGAGTTGACCTGTATACGAATTGGTCTGTGTACGACTTGACCTGACAGTGTTACGACATATCCGGTAAAAAAAATGTCACAAAACAAACCCCTCCATCATCATCCATCCTGCATGCTTTATACGAATTACTACAGCCCCCCAAAAAGGAAAAGAAGCTACGTAAGAACTGTAAGTAGTTTGAATAATTAGTGACAATCTTGTAGGAGAAGTTGAACGTGTGAACAAGTGTAGAACCTCTCTGCGTTTCGTCAGCATGTGCATGTGTTTAACAGCTGCACTTCTTCTTCTTCTTCCTATAATGTGCTGGCCTCGGTTTCCGAGTGTTATAGATAACACTTGTAATGTAACGTGATCAAGTCCAGCACAATCTCCTAATTTAGCTACATAGCTTGGTTATAACACTTTTTTTTTAAAAATTGGCATTTTAAATAACATGTCTTTTTTTCTTGTATTATTTTCATAAAATTATTTTGCTAAATAAATGAGAAATGTTTGGAACATATTAGTATGATTTTGATCAACGAAATCGATGCAATGCAATGATAAACAATAATTATTACCGTCGATTGACTAGATAGAATGGTCTTTTCTTAAAATGACACATGTCCAACTAACCCGGTTAAATGATAGAATTTGTGCCCTTTACTGTAATTCTTAGTAGCAAATGAAAAAAGAAATATCTCGGTTGTATCTTGCCTATATTTTCATTTGATTGGTCTCAAATACCTACAATGTTGCTCATTTATAATCCCATTTTACCACATTAACGGTTTTGGCAATGAAATCACTGGTCGCCATGTTAATGATAAAATCCGAGATATTTCGAGTGCAAAATGGCAGGCAGATTCAAACAGAGACACTTTTTGCCTCTGCTGGGGTTTGAACCAGGGTCCTCTGGCACGCCAGTCAAGCACTCTACCGAGCGAGATAAAGGGTTAACCCACTAGCCAGAGCTAGTAGGAATTCAATATACCTGACTCTACCACAGATATATTAACAAAATGCCTTTGTATGACCCATTATATTAATAATGAATATTTTGTAGACTTAATTACATATGCATTTTCAAAAAGGTTTATAATATAAATGCTGTGTTTTACACCTGCAGATTGTTTTTAACAGACTTAAAGTCGATGCGAAGCAGATCCGCTTTGCAGCTGCTACATTGCAAGTACGAGGGTCAATAAAAAAATACGAAGACAATGTGGCTGTCTATCATATGTTTTAAATGAAAGTCATACTTAACAGATTAATCTTTGCACCGACACTTATGTTATTGATATGCGAAGTTTTAGTCCATTTGATGAAACAGTATTTTTGTTACCCCTTTTCAAAAACAACATGTTTTGTCACCACGGCGCACGGTAACGTTCAAAACATGACGTCAAGATTAAACATGCACAGTTTATAGATATACCCAATCTTTATATCATGCTTAGTCTCTTGTGCCTTTCTCCTTCCAATTTAAAATGGCACTGAACCACTTAACATCTTATTTGCACACATTTGTTTGAGAATCATAAGTTAGTTCATTAAAGTTTTCATTTTCTTACCGTGTATTTCTTAGTTTACAGAAAGGATAACCCTGAACGTCGAGTTACGTTACTTATTTTTTGACCAAATATTTACAGATATTCTACTCTCTTTCGGACTGTTTTATATTCAAAATACAATGACCACCACCCTCACAAAATTCATTACAGTTAAACACAAACTTGCAAATAATTGTTGACTTATTTTTTGCACCATTGAGCATTTTCACAGCTTCTATCGGCTTTTTCCTGAGTTAGATCCATTTTATTTGTACTTCTCGTTGCGCCGTGACGTCCGGCGACGTCGATGTTTTTAGTCAACTCTAAAGAGGACTATCTGTCTTTAGTTACTAATATCTGTTCGACAAAACAATATATCCCGTCATTATTTGGTACATAGAATACCATGACTATACTAAATTTGAAGTTTCAATATTATTTGGTTTTATGCCCAATTTATAGAGATATTACTTTCAACATTATATGGTTTATTGTTGACATAAAACAAATTTTGACCGTGCGCCGTGACCTCATTTTTGCAGGATTAAATTCTAAATAATTCTTAGAAATAAAGAAATTAATTAACTTTTTTCCTTGCAAATTCTTGGAAACTATTACTAAATTATGTCTACCAAATTTAGTAATGATACGACGTTAAGTAACTTAACTATGACAAAAGTCTTCGTATTTTTTGATTGACCCTCGTATATGGGACGAATTCTTACTGTGACCTGAGCGTAGCCTGGTCACAGTAAGATTATTCTTTCTATAGATTGACCAGTACTGAATAGGGTATAGATTTGGCGGTGCTTTAAATGTTCCTGGGTGTTGTTTTGAAATCTTTTTTTTTTCTTTGGATGATGTACGCTATATTATTGCTGATAGTAATGCAATATTGCTTTATTTAGAATTTTGTCCTAAAAACTTATATTGGAAGCCATTTTACCATTTACGAATAAATCAATAAGTTCTGAATAGCATAGCTGTTTCCATGGAAATCGAATGCAGATAAAAAGTTTTAGCCCTATTTAAACACCATCAATTGAACCTATTGAAAAAGAGGTTTGATGCATACCAACCAGCTATTGGCAATTCTTTTAACCTATACAGTTAATTTAATTTGCATGGATTTAACAAACAAGATCACTATAACAATACTTTAGACTACATGTAGTTTCTAAATTCTAATATCTTGTCCGAGTACAGTTACCGCACCTCCATTTATCATTACTGTGGTTCAATGTGATTTATTTAAGAGCATGTCTACGAGAAAACCATGCAAATATGGAAAAAAGCTGCGGCAGCTGGTCTCAAGAATGAACAAACTTTTATCATAGATTTAAAGGATACCCATCTAGAGTCAGATATATGATGTTTGTTTTTGCACTGGGTGTTTCTATTTATAGTAACGGCCAGTATTGCATTCTGGTTAATTAGCCTCTAAAATCCAGAAAAGTTAAGAGAAAAATTGTCAAATTCAGTAATTAATTACAAAATGTATAAACAATGTTTGAAAAAAATAAGACTATATTCTTAAAGACGAAGTTCAAACCTTTAATCGTTGCATATTTTTTTTCATATATCTATTTATAACATGAAGTCCCAAGGGTGTAAATGTTGGCACGATGCCAAGAAATGATAATTATATATTTTTGTCAATTTTTCAGAAAGAATTTCTCAGAAAATGGCACATTATTTTTTGAAATTTTGTGTTAATAAGAAACTGTCTGATGTATTCTTACAAATATATAAAATCCATCTTTGGACTCTCAAGGACTAAAAAGTAATAAATTAACAAAAACATCCCATTTTCAAATAAAATGAAAATTTGTTGGTTTTTGAAATTTTATTTTACAAGCGATTTTAATCCACTGAAGTCAATATTTGTAATTAAACATGAAAAAAAACACCCTATTTTGCTTTTAATTAAAAAAAAATTAGTGGTTATCATTGTTTCTCATAGAATTCTTACATTTGCATTTCATTACTACTGTTAGAATTGTCTCCCCTGTTGCGCTCTTCTGTAGAGAAGGTGAACTAGTCAGAATGTTGACAAAGCTTTAGTATACAAGTTCAAGTTCAGGCTAAGTATTGAGAAATGCTGTGAGTGTTGTTAATATATGTTATGATATTGAATGATTTTAATTGCACAAAAATTGCTCCATCTTGTTAATGTTATTCACTATATCACATATTGAAGTTTGATGTGGAGACTTGTATCTAGTCTATAAACAGCTGATAAACTGCTATTTTCTGAGCAGCACATTTGGAAGAATTTTAATCAAAATATACAAACTTGTGATAGAAGTACAATTAAAATAGATGAAGGGGAAATTTTCCAAGATTTCTCATTCACAGATTATCATATTTTACTCCAAAAAATCCACAAATACGAGAACTGATTTCTTACAAAGATTTAATTTATAATGGGGTATGACCTGAGCGTAGCCTGTTCACGCTAAGATTATTCTTTCTATGTTGAAATAATTCGGAATTCACTAGGAATGCCTCGTGCAATTTTTCATCGTTATCATCTGTCTGTTGCAATAGACATCACATTTCTATACGTGTACATTTCACTGGCCATCTAAAAACTACCCTTTATAGATGTTAAGGTTAGACTTCATGGAATCTTGAAATGACGGGGAGGGGGCTGGGTTTTTTAAGTTCTTGAGAATGTAACACAGTAAGTACATCTGACATTAATAGAGAGTTCTACTTCCTACCTCTCTATTAGCAGTTGATCTCCTCTTGGAAAAAATTTAAGTTTGTACATTTTCTTAAAATTAAAATATAGTTGTAAAGGAAAAAATGAGGTGTTAGGTTACCCTTTCCCCCGGGGATCTCAACCTGCGAAAACCACATATAAATATAAACATAAACTACCGGTATAAAAAAGTTATCCCAAATATTAAAATAGACATCATAACTTGTTTTTGTGGGATTGTTATTTGAGATGTAATTTAATTATAACCCATCATAAGAAGACCTGGTCCCAGAGTTATGAAGCAGTCTAATAAAAAAGTCAAAATTTTTTACACTCTCTTATTGTCTTGTGATTAAAAAAAATGAAAAAATGAAATGCTAATAAAATGTGTCTCTATATTATATTACGCTGATATTCTGCTGATATTTACTAATTTTAAGCGTAATTTATGATGTATCATATTTTTTATTAACATTTTTTCAGGCTTGATATCGGGTCCCTCTACCCCTCAAACAATAAAAGTTCAATCCTTTATACTGTCGGACAAAAATAATTACCAAATCTACCTTATTCTATGATCATTTAATGTGATGGACATTCATTGTCAATTGATACCACACCACTTCCACATTCTTAAAAATATTCTGTTAAATTCAACAAAGATATGTATAATCATTTTTTTTTATGGAGGTGATCCTTTTGTTTTTTGTTTTTGTTTGTTTGCTTGTTTTGGGTTTGTTTTTTTTTTTTGGGGGGGGGGGGGTTGGGGGCGGGGGCTTTGAAATTTGGTCCTACTTCCTGAATTAAAAACTCTCTAGTTCAAGTATAAAAAAAATGAAAAGATCAACACATAATACATGCAGAGAGAGAGAGAGAGAGAGAGAGAGAGAGAGAGAGAGAGAGAGAGAGAGAGAGAGATTGTCAATCTGTAGTTACTTGTAAACAATATGTAAAATTACACACCAAAAGAGCCCGGCTTTAAGTATTTCAGTACTTCGAATTTTGTAGTTTTGCCCCTGTTATTATTCATTTGTGTATCTAATGGGCACTCTGCTTGTCTCAATGTGTAGCACTGGCAAATAAGTCCAATTCAGCTTACATGTATATTCAAATTCCCATTTTCCCATGATTTCTCGTGTTTTAACGGCATTAATTTAAAAGAAAAACCTGAAATGTGTTGAAGCAATCCTTCAGTTCAGTAAAATATTGTTTTGCTCGCGAATATGTCGGGTTTTCCCCCCATAATATACATGTTACAATGTAAAGCTAATGCTAAACTACAGATTCTGGAGAGTTTTAAAAGTAGAAAAATGTCCAACTTTAAGACAATATATTTACAATATTATTGAGAGTCCAAAGACAGATTTTTGATATATTGTAAAGATAAATGTCCCTTTTTAACTAAAAACAGATTTAGTGAATTTAAAGTGCCATTTTCTGACTTTTAAGCATTTAAAAAATGTATATTTTCACAATTTTACAAAAAGTTCGAAACATGCCAGATTCGTGACCTATCTGCACTTAACAGAAAGAATCTATGGGAATTCTCACAAAATGAAAAACACAAGTGTACCTTGTTAGTGTTAACTCTAAATGACTTTTTGAATTCATATTTAAACTAAACTCAGAATTCTTAACAATAATTTGGTGAATTATACAAAATTTTATTCTTAAAAGGTTCAAAATGCTATTTTTAGTAACAGTGCTGCAGAACCAAGATTAGACTGACCACATCAAAAAAAAAATTGTGGCAAATTAATTCATATAGATGCACACTGTTACACACAAAATATGAAGTTGATCAGAGAACCTTGCTCCCACCACCTTTTGCATGGTTTTCTCGTAGACATGCTCTTAAGACTTAGTAAGAAAATTTAATGAATTCCAGAAGTAATTGTTTTAATCTATTTCTTCATATAATCCTGAAACAGACAAAAACAAATTGAGTTTTTGGAATTTGTAAAATGGCAGCTTAATAAGATTTTTCATCCTTCGGCATTTTTTAAAATTTATATCCTGCATGCTTATATGAGTATGTAAGAATAATACCAAAACAACTTTTGATAGAAGAAATCTTGTTACATGTGAAAATATAAGGCGTCAACAGACTATTTTATGCACATAATAACGTTTCAATGACCTGGCAAAGCAAAAGTTTAATATTGGTTGACTAATGTAAGACTGTAGTATTGAATACGTACATGTATATGACCACAAAAAATGAAACTACTGCAAAATTTAAACAAGCATTATAAGTGTATTATATTAAAGGTAATGATTTTTTCTCCAACTTTTATTTCCATAACTATTTGCTATTCAACATATGAACTATTCGGAACTGGTCAACGACTGTCTGAATAAAATTAAAGATTTACTATAAATTACAAAAGAGGTAGCCTAAGGGGACATTTACTTTTAAGTTGAAGTTTCTGACTAGCTTAATAATAATTCGGATGCTAAAAAGTTAAAGTCAAGTGAAGAAAAAGAGTAAAAATAGATATCAAAAACAGTTTCTGTGGTTAAGGAATAAGGTGCACCATCCAGTCTTTAATCTATCTTTCTATAGACTATCAGATGATGAATCAAATTGCCTTAAAAATAAGCCCCTTTCTGAGTTTCACATCACTTTATAGCAAGATACAGGAATGCCTATTGGGGGCAGTCTGCAGAAATCCAACCCAGAATATTGGTAACAAAAAACACTAAATTCCTCTCTGACACAAACAAATAAAACTATTTCAGGGGGAGGGGATTGTAGCAGCTCATCTCATGACTTGAGGGTGGTACATTTAAAGGAAAAATTCAAATTCTAGATGGGGAGGGGGTGGTATATCTGGATGGAACAATGCATATAAAAAATGGCAGGTGAATAAACAAGGATGTTTTGCAAATAGGGCACATGTTGAAACATTAGATTGAAGTCATCATGGTAATACATGTAATTCATGAATTGTTCATGTCTAGTTGTCTATTTCTTGAACACCCAGCTAGCTACATGTACATCATTTTGACTATGTCTGTGGTTCTCTGAATCTAAGATCAATCAAGAGGAGATTTGATATTAGTATTGACCCAAATTGTTGTTTTAAAAATTACAAGAGCCTTTTTTATTTATATTACAGAGATAAAACAAATACATACATGTATGGAGAACTCTCTCGGTAGTGTGCGCATGATGTATGAGTTGTCTAATTGTATGGTCTAATTTCAATTTGGTTGGACTGACAATTTATGAATATGAGCATTTTTACTTTCTAATTTTCTGTCTGAAATGTTAATCAATTAAACCTTAAAATGAGTTGTTTAATCTGCGCAATTCTCATCTGGTTTATAGTTGAGGCTGACTTTAGTTTGCATGGTTTATGTTTTTGTGCATTCTGATCGAGTAAAATACAGTGTATTTCAACCTTTTATGATTTTTATATCTATACTACTATATTAAAATAATAGACTCGAATTTTTTGTCTTTAATACCGAGAAATCGGAAGAATACTGTCTTTTGTTTTATATATTTTAAACATAATTGGTACTTGAAGATTACCAATTTGTTTTTATTTTTTCTCAGTTAAGCTTCGCTAATTAATAATCAACGAAAATTCCTCAAAAATTCCCGGAAATCACTTGGATTTTTTGGATTTTACAATCTTGCGCTTGCGCAATACATTCACGCTAACGGGATCTTTAGTTTACGTTTCCACAATATCACATCTGCATGAATAAACTCAGAAATGATAAAACATATACGGGTAAATTTTCATTGGACTTTTGCTATATATTCTGTTCATATATATTAATGATTTCTTATGAGAGAAAGTATAAAAAAACAAATATACATTTCAAGTACATGTAAGTACTTAATTACTTTTGTCTTCGTGATGACAAAAAATATTTGATTACATAAAAAGTTACATTATATTTGTTAGAGTGAAGATAGAATATGTTTTATCGTAAAAATGAATAATGTCCTACGGACCCAGTTTTACAAAGAAAATACATGTACATTGGTGAAAAAGTGTTGAATTCTTCCATTCTGTGGACTAAATTTTTTAGATAAAAGGTATTTGCAGTCTGAAAAAGGTTTGTTGTGATGAATTTGACTGTTATTTTCAAGGCAACTTCATTAACTTTCTCCATAATCGTTCCGGAGCGATTCTGCAATTTTCTGCTACATTACGGGTATAACGGAGGCATTCTAACTGTGGGGAGTGCCTTTCCCGAGACACAGTTAGATTTACCAAACTAAGGAAAGTGTAGTGAAATTAATACCATTATTGTAGGCTTATAGCTTTGTTATGCAAATTTCAATAATAAACTGTGTCGATGTACCTATTCGTAAGTGTCCGATATGCAATGTCAACCCGTGCACGCACGGGTCAAAGTCTAGTAGATATAGACATTTATTAAATTGAACACAATAAACACATGATAAACAATTTTTTTTCAACAATTTTTCTGTGGTTTGGTAGGTGAGCATTGCCATTGATCTTGCTTTATATGTCGACATTATGATAAAATGAAGCTTTGTAGCAGTATATAGGAAAAAAGAAAATTTAAAAATCGTAACCCTTTGAAATTGTATACACTAAATGATGGTATCTCCAGGGTTATTTTGCTTCATTTTGAATGAATCCATCATAGCAATTAATCTACATTTGTAATACATGTACCCAAAATACATGTATATAGCAAAATTTATCAACTGTTCATATTTTGAGATGACCCTCACTTAAACTAGATGGTTGAATTTAGTATTTTTTACATATAAGGTACAAAATGATATTGCTAATCGCGATATCACAATTCAAAGAAAATCTCTATTGTAGTATTTTTTAATATCTGCTACGAAGTGCGGAAAATGAAAATTCTCTAAATATTCCTATAGAAAAATATACCTGTATTTTGAGATGGCCCCCAAAAAGAACCAGATGGTTGCTTTTTCTTTTTTTTTAAACTAGAGCTGATGTAAATTACATATGGTTAAAAATAAAGAGGTTTTCTAATGGGTTTTTTTTATGCACCCCCCCCCTTCCCCAATCGACCAGCTTAAATTATACTTGAGTTCAGGAAATCAGGGACATATACATGTATGTACACTCAGGTGCCAAAAGTAGGTCAATTTATTTTTTCTTCTCACCATATATTAAGGTATCCCACTCCTCAATGTTGTTGTATCAAGATTTTCTTGAGAAGTATATCATTGAAATCTGTAGACAAAACATACTTAAAAAATACAAAGATAATGGGGGGTCAGTATCCATCCCTCTGAGTTATGGCCTATTTAATTTGACCTTTTCGCACCTAAAATGCAATTTCATCATGATCAGGATTTGTTGTCAGTATTTTTGATTAAGCAAACCTATTTCTATAAATATTGTTTTTAATTACGCACAATGGTCACACTGAAAAGAGGGATTACGAAAAAAATTTGTACGAAGCTGCATAAATTTTTTTGTGACCTTTTTGCACTTAAAATAGACAATTTCTATAATAGTTACAATTTGATTTGAAATAAAAACTTTTTGAATATCAAGAATTTTATAAGATTAATCCAGTTTGCCTAGATATGTATTCAGTATCATTTTGACATAATATAACATGGGGGTCAGTGATGTCAAATTTTAGATATAGGGCTTCAAAGATAAAATTCTCGCAAAATTTGGCTTAAAAAATGCAGACATGTTCTATATATTTGCATGATTTTATGCTAAACGGCAATCACATTCTCAAAATTTGATTTTGTACATGTCACACAGTACATGTCTCATGAATTCAAATGGATTTTCTTTATGAATGTTGTGTAATTATGAAATAATAATCTATCTGTGATGATTAAATAAATAAAATCATATTCATTTTAAATATAATGATCATCTGCGCAATGAAATCAAAACGTGAGGAGTGAGATACCTTAATTGAAATTTTTTTTTTTTTTTTAGAATTGTTAAAATGAAACCCTTTGACCATGTACATTGAAAAGACTTGGATTGATACATTAAGAATTTTTCTAGCTCTTTTTGCATCTTATTTGAATATTTTTCCAACCTTCTATTACTGATATTTAATATAAACAGTTCAAAGTAAGATTTTTCGGCTCATACATTGCAAAAAATATATAGTAGAGCTCTTAAAAACTATCTCAGTGTTGTGTTTGAAATATTCAAATTTTACAAATGAGTTGTTAAAAACTAATGTACGACAACAAGTGGAAATTGAATCTACTATGCTGGAAATCAATATCAACTTCTTCAAAATCTGACCAATAATCTGACCTGAAAACCTTTTAAAAAAAAGTCTTGTTTTCGATGAAATATATAGGGAAAAACAAAAAATTGAAATACTTTTGGCGCATTAGTGGACAATCATGTAATAATGCCTGATATTCATGGTCTGTGTGTTGCCTCTTTACCAATCTTGTGCAGTAAGTTTCAATTGAATAACATATACATTATTTTATACATGTGAATCAACCCACCTTGTGTAATGAGTTTTCTTGCAACCAACATTTACCATGGTTGGTTGCATTGCCAACAATTTTATGTATTTCATATGCACATGTAGTGTCAATTTTCTTGCCAATATAATATATATTTCGAAGACACATATAGCAAGTTTCCCAATTACACCAGTATAAATTCACCTCACAGATGTAGTGAGTTTCATTGCCAATAAATGTACATTCCTACACACATGTAGTGAGTTTCTTGTCCATATTCATTTAAATTACCACACACATGTAGTGAGTTTCCTTGTCCATATTCATTTAAATTACCACACACATGTAGTGAGTTTCCTTGTCTATATTCATTTAAATTACCACACACATGTAGTGAGTTTCCTTGTCCATATTCATTTAAATTACCACACACATGTAGTGAGTTTCATTGCCAATATACAGGTAACTCTCAATGGCTCGAACTTTGATTGGATCGAAGTTCTTGATCGCTGGAAGTGAGTCTAGGGTCCCGATTTTTTCCCCTATATAACTAAGCAAATTTACTATTGTTTCTCAAACTCTTGATCTCTCGAAAACCCTAGCTTGATCTCTCTAAGTCAAACTGCAGTCCCGTTCATAATCTATAGTTTCTTACTCTCGATACCTCAAAGTCTCCGTGTATCTCCAAGCGCTATACCTAAATAACACCTTAGACGCGGGACTTGTGTCACGAGTTTTTTGTTCAGGCGGCACTTGTCCTGCAAGGTGATAATTGTTTGATGACTGACTATACCAATACCTAATCTATAATTATCACAACCGTTTTACGATAATTTGGAGACGCAATGAAAATGAGAAATTAATTGAGATGAAACGATAATATTGAGCCATGGTCAAATTTTAGAATTATAAAACTGTTAAAAGTATGCTTATCAGCATCATTGTCATTGTAATGATTATATTGCTGAACAAGTTCTTACAGCTGGTGAAGGACCCTTATGGTGGGAACAATGGGTGATACTTAGTTATCACATTTATGACATGTTAATCGTCTCGCACTCCATTAGTACTGAGCAATTTGGTCTTAATATGATGCATAAAATAAATAATTATATTATGAATTTATTCAATAGTTGTTTGAATTTAGTTTTAAAAACATCCAGTTCTGTATATTTTACTGAAAAGAAAACGTTGTTTAAGCATGAGCGTAAGGTTAGCACTAAATAAATGGCTTAATCATAACATCCGGTAAGACTAATTTTAAAACCCATTGGTCAACCCAGAAAATTCCGAACTCTTGAAAACTCGAACTCTTGAAACTTCAAAGTTTTTCCTTGGACCCATGGACTTCCAGCTATCGAGAGTTACCTGTACAATCCTACACACATGTAGTGAGTCTCCTTGTCCATATTCATTTAAATTACCACACACATGTAGTGAGTTTCATTGCAAATATACCTTTCCACACACATGTAGTGAGTCTCCTTGTCCATATTCATTTAAATTACCACACACATGTAGTGAGTTTCCTTGTCCATATACATTTCCACACACATCATGTACATGTATAATGATTTTCACTGAATTGGATTTCATGTGATAAATCAATAGTCATCATGAGGTGATAATGATAATAATAATTAAGGTGAAAAGTTAATAATTATCCACCTTATATACATTTAGTATAATATCTCATAACTCACATTAATGAAGTATGGCATCTCATATAACTCACATTTTAATTTGTATTGGCATTCATGTACAACTTCTTCTTCTTCTTTTTTCTAGCTTATGTAAGTTATAAAGCAGTCAACTAAAAAGATGGCAGCTTATTCAAGGGGGAAAATTGCAGTAAGTGAAATTTTTAACATTGTACATACAGTTGAACTTTTAAGGTATATTTCAAACAACAGTACATGTGTATAGAATACCATTGATATGTTAAAGTTATTTGGGTGTGCATATCTCTCATTCTTTAAGTAAACATTTTACCGGTGATATCTCAAATTCTCATATTTAGATGTTTATTCTTGTTTTTGCTTAGTGTGACATATTGAAGTTTTCTATAATTGTCATACAGTCACAATATATGCTCAAATTGTTTTATCAGCAATTTGAACAAAATCAGTTGCTCGGTCTGTTTTGTTTGTAAGTGAAATTATCACAACAGAAAAGTGAATTAATCAATGGTTTTATCAAATTTATGATAATAAAAAAAACAATGCGACAGTATTAAGTATTACAGTCCCTTAAACCATCTACTTTCCCATTTTTTCGTGCATTCACCATGCGCTCACCGTGCATTCACCGTGCGCTCACCGTGCACTCACAGTGCGTTCACTTGCACTCTTTACTCCGCTCCTTTTGTGCTCACCGTTCAGAAAGCGCTCATTGTGCGTTCACCTTTGTTCACTTATCGTTCACCGTTCACTTATCGTTCGAATTCAGTCCGTTTTCATTCATTTTCATTCGGAACTTCAAAAATGAAAGAATCGATCTCAGCAAAATGAGGGAAAAAACCTTGCGTTAAGGTGAAAGGAAACTAATATTACACATAAAGCATCATTTTAATTAGAATTTAATCCGTGGAATTTAAAGTACACATTCTTGAGCAGGTCTGTTTTTTGCTGTTGTTGTTTTTTATCACTCTCCTAAACAGGCATTTTTTTTGTTGATCCGAAAATGGCTTAAGTATGCAGTTAATGTGAAAATTTTATGTTACACAATACAGCGATAAATTGATACACAAATGATATTTAATGATTCATTTTAAGATAGTCAGTCCAGTCGTTTAAAAACAGAAGAATTCAATCAACTAACGATTCGACACATATATATATATATATATATATATATAGATAAAAATTAAATAAGAAAACACGAAAAACGTTCAATATAGCTTAAGCGCTTTCATTTTAAAATCTTCAGAAGCTATATAATGGTAACATAGTAACGTGACGTCAAAAAACTTGAACGTTGAACGGCAATGTCTATTATGACGTCATAGTTAGATTTAGCGGAAAAAATATAATTTGCAACATTGTATATAACATACAATTCAATACATTGTTATTACAGACAGTTCAATTTGGGTTTAAAAATACGGATGAACTGTTTTTCTTTTTCTCTTCTTTGCACATTACTGTCACTCAACAGTTTGTAAAATGGAAAGATTTTAAACTGTTTATTGCCGCAAGTGTCCAAATGCTCACTTAACGGTATCTGTCGATATCCAGGGGTGTTTATGTGTTGTTTGTGTACACGCACACGGGCCCGAAGTGGATTGCTTGTTTCCCCAATATAGTACTCGTTGCAGCCTGGACATGTTATAACATATAATACATTCTTAGTGTCACATGACATGTCCGTCTTTACGATGAATTCTTTTCCGTTGAAGTCGTACTTAGATCCCTCTGTAATATGGTCACAGGTCCCGCATCGTGGGTTTCTACACTTAGTAACTGTGTGTTTAGTATCAAAATGGGAAGTGCACAATATTCGTTTTAGATTTTTAGGCTGACGTCTGCTGTTAATGAAGTTCACATCTTTGTAAATTTCTTTCGTGGATTGGTCGTTGATGAGGATATTATTAAACTGATGAATTATTGGCGTAATGTTCATATTTGCATTCAAATAAAATTCGGATTTACAATAATAATGAAGCCCTTCAATCTATTTGATTATCCTCCCTTTAGTACTTCCCATATTTCCCAGCAACCCCCCCCCCCTTGCATAATCTTGAACACCCAAAGAAATCCCTTATTTGTTCCCCCCCCCCACCCTACATAATCTTAAACACTTGAAGAAATCCCATATTTGTTGCCGAAGACAAATGTAAACAATAATTGTCGGAATATGTTGCTGTATGACTTCCTTATCATTATAGATTTCTGCTGGAATGCCGCAAAGTTAACGTTCATTGTGATATCATTGATTTTTATTACTTGCCTGTAGCTTTTTTGTCTGTCACTGGAATCATTTGTTTTTACTGACTGATTTAATTAAACTTTCCTCATTAACGAGCTATTTCATTCATGGTCTCTTCAGCGTTTGATGTTTTCCTGTAGCGAAAAGGTTTCTTCTTGGTTATTTAGGTGGCATGATCAACTGATTTATAAACATCACTGAAATGAAAAAAACTAATAATTAGGAAATTTCAATTTTGTCATTTTATGCCCTGAAGCTATCAATTAATGTTCGTTAAAATCGTGATGGTGAATTTTTTATATATTGACAAATATTGATTTTAGAATCCAAAACAAATGGGTTGTTTGTGTTGATTTTCTATATGGTTGCTATGTTGGCTAATAAACAATGATTTTTCTTAAAAGGAAAAAAAGCAATCAAGGTATTTGTACAGGAATGCAGATTATAGGCTGATAATTCTCATTTTGAGTAGTCAAAATTGACAAAATTCTTTCCAAAGTAGACCTTTCAGCCCTATCTGTTACAAATGAATCGGTAGTTATTGCTTGTACAGAGACTCCTAACAAAAGTTCAAAGAAGTTTTATGAGTAGTTTGTTTTAAGATTTATTTAAAAGTTTTAAATTGATAGAAGGAAGCCATTTCTGAAAAAGTTCAAGACTTTTTAAGTGTCACTGTATGAAGAAGATCAATAAACATTAAGAACAATCGAGAATTTCAAAATGTATCTACTTTTGAAATAGAGCTTTTTAAATTTTTTCATTGTATGCGGAAAATTGACATCAATTATTTGAAAGAAATCAAGCAAGTGTGTCAATGGAAGGGTTCTTTATATAAAAGAAAAAGATATGGAGGTAAGCTCATACCAATCACCAACATTAATGATTCAAAGAGAAACAAATGAGCTTATGTTACAAAAAGAAGCATATCGGATTAAACAAAGAATTAAAGCCGAATGGAGTAGACTTCTTAACTACAGAAAACAAACATACTACAAGCAAATTAACAATGCTAATCATGCAAATTACTTTGAAAAATGGATAAGTCAGGGCAATCCCATCATCCCTCGAAAATTCAGAATCAAGGAAATTCGTGGAGAACCGAAAAACCAAACTGAAATTCGGGTAGAAATGGCTATAAATCGGGTAAACGGAGAGATATCATTGCTGCGAATGAGAGCAGAAAACAATCAATTGAAGGTTTTAAAGATTGATGAAGAAATTGATCAAATGTTACATCAAAATGCCAGTGGATTTATCCTAGAAAAATTGCAGAACATGTGGAAATCTGACTGTCAAAAAGAGGAGGACCGATCGTTCAACAGATGGCGGTACACCGAAGCCTGGTTACTTGATTATGCGAAAAATTACGGCAAAGATAATGTTAAACAACCACATATACAGCCGACTTCTAAGAAATCAAAACCGACTACAGGCTCACATAAACAAACAACAAAGCAAAACCTAAATGCAAGCTATGCCTCTGTAGTGGGTATGGATTATGAGAATGCTGAACAAACGGAAACCACTTCTCCTGTAACCAACAATAGTAAAAAACATGGAAATTCCTCAACATTCAATAGACAAGGCCGAGAACAACAATACGCCAGACAGACGCTATACAGGAATCAGAGAGTTGACAACGATAAACTAAAAAATCAACAAACGGATTGCCGCAGGAGAATAAATCAAAACCATTATGGCCAAAGACCTAAACGGCACAGACCATCAAACATCTACAGAGATGGGAAAACAACCTTTATTGGTCGTGGAGTACAACATCATTTTTTAGGAGGAGGCAAGCCCAATCGAGGGCAAAGATACATACCATGGAAAAGGCAACAACGGACACAGATGTATTAGATGCTCGTGAAGCTAATATCACACAGCAACCAATGCAACATAATCCTAAAGTGTTCAACCTCTCGAACAGAGTATTGAATGAAACTGAAATAAAATTATTATCAAAAGGTTTGAAATATACACCAACTCCCCGTATGAATAACGAACAACTTAAAACGGATATAAAGGAATATACACGAAAACTTCGACTAAAGGAATATTTTAACGAGGATGATGACGATTCTACACAAAATCCAAATGAGGAACAAGAACAGGATCTCGTCAGAAACAAGTCAGATTTTAATCCAAAACGGGGTAGAAATCAAACTTTAGATACAGTGTGTAATACTCTTGATAATTTCCAACTTTCTAACGTTCCAAGACAAACAAAGTCAAATCTATCGAAAAAAGAGGAACAAGCCTTAAAAGATTTATGTGATGATGAAAGCATTGTTATCAAAGAGGCCGACAAAGGAGGCGGAGTTGTTGTAATGAATAAGGCATATTATGAAGTTAAAATATTAGATATGCTTAATGACCCAGAATATTATAAACACGTTGAAGAAAACCAGGAGAAAAAAACTCTGTCAAAAATAAAACAATTTGTGAATGAAAATTTGTCAAATATCACTACAAAGGAGAGAGACTATCTTATTAACTTTGATGCCCGAGAAAGTCAATTCTACGGATTACCAAAAGTGCATAAATCATTACAAATAAAAAATGCTGTAGAAACCCAGACTGGAGAATATATTTGCTGCCTAAATCCAGAAGACCTCTCTTTTAGACCTATAGTAGGAGGACCTAATTCATCCACCCAAAGATTAAGTCATTTGATTGATATTTTACTAAAACCCTACTGTGAAAAAGTTCCCAGTTTTATTAAGGATGATGTGAATTTTATAAACCAATTGCCTGAAAGTGTTCAACATACCGCAAAACTTGTGTCATTTGACGTGGTCAGTTTATATTCTAATATACCAACAGAGCTTGGAATAAAAGCGGTGAGCTATTGGATCAACAAGCATCCTGAAATTCTACAAGATCGCTTTACAAAAGAATTTATACTCGAAGGATTACATATAATACTTCAAAACAACACCTTTGCATTCGGAAAAAATCATTATTTACAAGTGAAAGGTACAGCAATGGGGACAAAGGTGGCACCAACATACGCCACTCTTACTCTTGGATACCTTGAAGAAAAGCTACACGAACAAATACTTTCACTCTGGGGAGAAGAAGAAGCCAGATCTATTAAATCTAGTTGGAAACGATTTTTAGACGATTGCTTTATTTTATGGAATAATAGTGACGAAAATTTAAAGATATTTCATCAACTTGTGAACAACCTTGATCCCAACATCAAATTTACTTTAGAAAGTAGTGACACCAAATTACCATTTTTGGACGTTCTGGTTATAAAGAAGAATTCAAAACTTTTTACTGATATATACTACAAAACAACTGACACACATCAATATCTTCATTTTAATTCGTGTCACCCTCATCATACAAAAACTGCTATTCCATATAATTTAGCTCGACGTATTTGTACCATTGTGAGCGATGAAAACACCCAAGACATACGCCTCGGGGAACTCAAACATTACCTCACTAACCAAGGTTATCCCGAAGGTCTCATTGACGACGGAATTCGTAAAGCCAGGACGTATGATAGATCGGAATTATTAGCCAGTAAACATCCGGAAAAAACCATTGATATTATTCCATTTGTACATACTTTTAATCCAAGAAATATGAACATTACGCCAATAATTCATCAGTTTAATAATATCCTCATCAACGACCAATCCACGAAAGAAATTTACAAAGATGTGAACTTCATTAACAGCAGACGTCAGCCTAAAAATCTAAAACGAATATTGTGCACTTCCCATTTTGATACTAAACACACAGTTACTAAGTGTAGAAACCCACGATGCGGGACCTGTGACCATATTACAGAGGGATCTAAGTACGACTTCAACGGAAAAGAATTCATCGTAAAGACGGACATGTCATGTGACACTAAGAATGTATTATATGTTATAACATGTCCAGGCTGCAACGAGTACTATATTGGGGAAACAAGCAATCCACTTCGGGCCCGTGTGCGTGTACACAAACAACACATAAACACCCCTGGATATCGACAGATACCGTTAAGTGAGCATTTGGACACTTGCGGCAATAAACAGTTTAAAATCTTTCCATTTTACAAACTGTTGAGTGACAGTAATGTGCAAAGAAGAGAAAAAGAAAAACAGTTCATCCGTATTTTTAAACCCAAATTGAACTGTCTGTAATAACAATGTATTGAATTGTATGTTATATACAATGTTGCAAATTATATTTTTTCCGCTAAATCTAACTATGACGTCATAATAGACATTGCCGTTCAACGTTCAAGTTTTTTGACGTCACGTTACTATGTTACCATTATATAGCTTCTGAAGATTTTAAAATGAAAGCGCTTAAGCTATATTGAACGTTTTTCGTGTTTTCTTATTTAATTTTTATCTATAACTCGCCTACCACTGTGGATTTTATTGTGTTTCAATATATATATATATATATATATATATATATATATAAGGCCAGCATTTTTTGAAATTTCGATTTACAAACCCGCCGACCCTATTTTTTAAAAATTCAAATAAAAATAAAAGGACCTGAACTAGCTATTATTTTTATTTTTTCCTCCGACCCGAAATTTTCTTTCTGGTAAAAATAAAAATAAATGTTGATGCAATCACGTACGTATGTGTATTCTGAATTATTGTTGTTCATGCATTGATTAAAAAGACCAAGTTCTTTCCGATCAAGTCACAGGCACTAGAAGTCACAAAAAACCACCATAGGTTCTACTCCTGTTTGCTTTCGTTCAACCCTACAATTTACGACCCTATTAAGTTTTTTGATCGGCAACTTAGCCAGAATTTCCTCAAGAAAGAGAAGTTGAAGTCTTTTTCTATCACAATTCGGATTCCGTATATTAAAAAAAACTCATTGGCAAGAAAATGATGTTACTTTTTTAAAAAACATTTTTGCAAAATAAATTATAAAATAATCATAATTTAACCGTTTGGAAATAGATCCTTTACATAACGGTTGTAAGTGGGTCATAGGGTTGGACTAATAACCCTAAACACACTGAACACAGGAGTCTTATGACTGAAGGGAAGAGAATGATTTTATTTGTCATTAAGCTAACAAAATAACGAAACATTTCTTTTATTAAAGGTATAATTACATAAATAAATAAAATTTTAAAAATTAGTTAGTCTTTTTTAAATAAAAAAAACTTGTTTGATTTTTTACTGACATTTATGGACATGCTTCTAATCCAATTTATTTTCAGTAACAATATTTTAAATTTTGAATTTGTGAACAACATTGTTAATTTAATCAAATAAATGATTTCTCAAACTTCTTCCTATTTTTCTGCAAGGAAGAAGTGAAAACTCTCCTAATTTTTTTATACATGCTTGTACAATATATCAACACAAATTTTCAGTGCCCATGGATAAAATATGTTATGATAAGAACATCATCAACAACCAAAATTACTTACATATTTTAAAAAATGGCAGTTCCTGGACACGTGTTCTTATTTTAAAAATAAAAAAAATATTGTTGAAAAATTGTTTTATTTTTATTTTTTTTCTCGACGGACAAATTTTTCAATTTTATTTTTATTTTTTTTCCCTCCTCCTCACCAAATAATTTGAAAAATATTTCGTAAATCTAAAAATAAAAAAATGCTGGCCTAAATATAAGAAACAGACATTGTATTTGTGTATTTTTCACGATTCAAATAATAATTCCTTCGATTCCAAATCACAAACATATCCATGTTCGACAATAAACTGTCTTACTGAACAGATCAACTTAAGATAGTAAACATAAATGCGTGTTAATTTATAGATTAACAATGGTTTTATGTATTATTTAGACATTTTTATCATTACATTACTCGATTATCTGTTGATAAAATTAATATTATGGTCTTAAATTTGGTTTTATTTAACTGTTATTCCTAAACATGCATAAATGGTATGGTATAACTTTAAAGATAATACAGGATAGATATTATTTGCAGGATAGTCGATAGGATAGGACTGTTTAGTCAACTTTCAAGATAGCAGCACTGTACGTGTAGTTTATTAGCATGTTTTTCCTGATTTCCGTCAAAATACAATGTAAGGATAACCATCGAGACACTCCGAATAAATCGTTTATCTTGCGTTCACATATCGTTCAACGTTCATCGTTCAGCGCTTCATGTGCACTCTGCCTTCGCTCATCGTTCACCTTTCATTAGCGTTCACCAGATTCCGTTCAGCGTGTGCTTACGTAGAATGTTTCAGGGACTGTTTGTGTAAAATTAGCATTCTAATTTATGTATGTAATATATCTTTTTTATGTATGCACGGTGTCTCTACATTAACTTTTTTTCCTTCTTGTCCATTCGGACAAGTGATTATGACCGTGTGCATTATATAAGTAATGTTAATAAAGTTTTTATTTTGATCTTGAAATAGTTGAAAAGGAGTTTGCAAACCAAAATGGAAGGCCTTAAGATAATTTGATTTTAAAATCAATGTGATAGTTTAAAAGACAAATTTTGCATATTTTGAAATAATTTTTTTTTCTAATGAGTAATTTATTTATGTGCTAGAAACAACGAATAAGCCCTAAAAGAGAGGCAGAATTTATGTGTCAGAATTTATGTGTCGTTCTGGACTGGACTGTGATGCATTAAAAGTTGAATTGATCAACAGAAGAATTGGTGAGTTGATACACATCTATTACTACTATACATTAAAATAAAAGACTCGAATTTTTGGGCTTTAATATCGAGAAATCAGAAGAGAACTGTCTTTTGTTCTTTATTTTTTAAACATCATTGGTATTTGAAGATTACCAGTTTGGTTTTAATTTTTTCTCAATCAAGCTTCGCTTATTAATAATCAACGAAAATTCCTTATAAAAATTCGGAATCATCTGGATTTTTTTTATTCTTCAATCTTGCGCATGTGCATTCCATTCACGCTAAATCACGGGAGGCTCTTTAGTTTATGTTTCCACAATATCACACTTGCATGGATAAACTCAGAAACGATAATACACATATGTTTAAATTTTCATTGAAAATTTGCTATATCCTGAGAGTTTGAATGTCAACATGTTGTGTAAATTCGAAGTGAGTAAAAAACATTGGTAAAAAAGTGTTGAATTCTTCATTAATATGAATTAAATTTTTAGAAGAAAGGTATTTACAGCCTCAAAATGGTTTGTTATGAATAATTTGACTGTTAATCACAATGCAGCTTCAATAATTTTCTCCAAAACCGTTTTGAAGCGATTATGCAATTTTTTGCTACATTACGGGTATATGAGAGGCATTTCAACTGTGGTGAAGGCCTGTCCCGAGACACAGTTAGATTATTCTAACTAAGCAGAGTGTAGTGAAATTAATAGCATTATTGTAGGCTTAAAGCTTGGTTATGTAAATATGGTGTGTCGATGTATCTATTTAGTGAATGTCCGATATCATATGCAATATGTCAAACCGTGCATGCACGGTCAGAGTCTAGTGTAATAGAAAATAGTATCATTTCTTTGTTTTTATGTACCAATCTACTCAGTTTCACACATTTGTTTCCCTTGATTATGCAGATCCTTAAATGAAAAATGTCATTAGTTTCTGGAACAATTTTAGCCCCTTGCATTTGATAATCACAATTATACAAATAATTCCATAATAAAAGGCATTTATAAATAAATTAGGTTTTGTACATGATTTGTGAACACACTGTACAATCATGTAATGCAAAATATTCACTAATATTTTTTTTCTTATTATAAGGATATGGGGTTTTTGCAACTCAAAATTTTCCAAAAGGATTAAGCTTTTTGGTAGAATATGTTGGAGAGAGAATTGTGCCCAAGGAAGCAGAAGAAAGAGAAAAGAAGCGCAAAATAAAACATACTAGTTATATGTTTTACTTTAAGTGGAATGGTCTGAAGTGGTAAGCAAATATAATATATTTATTGTGATTGTTATGAGAGAGAGAGAGAGAGAGAGAGAGAGAGAGATACAATTGTTTTATTTACCTATTTTAGATTTTTTGTAATACAACTTTTTCTGGTTCTTATGAGAATGTGAAATTGATATCCATATACAGTTTACTAGATGCTGGGAATTGTACAATTTAGGTCAGATTTTGATGACAGAAAATTAATTAGAATTTAATAAAAAAAAAATTGTGTTTGAATATTCTCACCACCCTGGCAATTTGTTTTTAGAAATTGCAGTGTTTGCGGCAGGTTATGAGTTCTGAGAATTGGCAAAAAACCATTGTTACGTACATTTCAACTAAATATGGAGATGAAAATTATATCCTGTATAACTATTTGCACTTTATAAAGGAAAGTAAAGTGAGCATGAGATAAAAAGTTTTATACAATGATAAGGTATTTTCTATTACCATGATTACACTATAATTCAGTGAATAAATCATTTTGACATCTTTGCTTGATGACTAAAATAACACTATGCATACGTAACAGGATTGGAAATATAATGACGGCCAAACAGAGATTTGAACCAGGGCATCCAGAATCACTAGATATGTACTCTACCAACTGAGCTATATATAGCCACCGATGATCAAACCAGTCCCACTTTCACACATATATGTGTAAATTCATTTTCATTAAATACCGGGTGCAACCCTGCAAAAATCTATAAAATTGCTTTTTTTGTTTGTAGCATTGATGCAACTAACACTGAAAGAAAGGGGAAGTATATAAAGGACGAGGAAGTCGGAAGTCCGTTGAATAACTGTGTTATGCGCCTTTTGGTTACCGAGAATTATCCAAGGCTCTGCCTCTTTGCAAATAGAGATATTAAAGCTGGAGAAGAGTTAAGATATGATTATGGGGAAGCCAACCTACCTTGGCAACAAGTATGTGACAATTTTAATAATTGTTGATGTGTTAATGTGATTTAAATGTCAAAAGGATTTCAAAAAAAAAATGCACATGGATTAACATTTCATATTGTTTTTTACAACAAGAATTAGTATAATCAGTGAATCAATTAATTTTCAACCTGTATAATATTGAGTTTACTGCGCGAGAGTACATGTAGTTCAGAACTGCACAGTAATAAATACTATATAATTTAATAATAAATTGTTACAACTATTGTTCTCTTTAAGATTCACCTGATAATAATCCATTTGATGATAACCCATTTGATGTCAACCAGGACAGTGAGGAGAACAATGAAGGTTACTGTTACTTAATGTTTCTAGTGTTCATTTTGATTTGATACATGTACATGTATTAAAATGTATTTAATATTTATGTGTAACATATGTCATAACAAATACTGGTACACATTTCCTGCACATGTGGTGAATTTCCTTTCCATTTTGAATACATTTCCCACACATATGAGTGAATTTCTTCGCCAGTGTACATTTACTACACATGTAGTAAGTTTCATTGTCCATATTCATTTAAATTACCACACACATGTAGTGAGTTTCCTTGTCCATATTCATTTAAATTACCACACACATGTAGTGAGTTTCCTTGTCCATATTCATTTAAATTACCACACACATGTAGTGAGTTTCCTTGCCAATATACATTTCCACACACATGTCGTAAATTTCCTTGTCCATATTCATTTAAATTAACTTTTTCAGTGTTTTTGCTTGTGATAACATATATGATAACACAATTGATTTCGTTCTATACAGTCCATTAAATTCAAATAACGTATGATTTGGGCGCAAGCAGGGTTTGCTTATTTATATTCAAATATTTAATTGTACAACTGCTGGAAATTGTCAAATCCATCATAAAGCCCTCGAGCTTCATTGGATTTGATCATGCCCCGACCAAAATTATCACCCCATAATACATGTACTGAAAGAATGATTCCTTATTCCTTAATAACTACCACACACATGTAGTGAGTTTCCTTGCCAATATACATTATCTTCACACACGTAGTGAGTTTTCTTTTCAATATACATTAATCATGCACATTTAAAAAGCAGACTTTGATGAAATTGATTTCGCTGACAAAGGTGTGTTTATAAATCATGTTTTTATTTTCTGTCTATTCCCCAAGAATTTTCAAGGCTGTTTATTGATGTGTCTTTTCTTCAATATAGAAACTATTGATACTGAAACAGAGAGTGAAAAAGAAGTTGATGATGATTCCAACACTGCATCCCCTATGGAAGGTACTTTTCATTCAGTTAATTAGATCCAGATCTTTTTTAATATTCCAGAGTTAGGTAGCCTTTTAAAGTAGAAGGTATTGCAACAAATGTTTCAAATATAAGTAGGGTGTGCACTGTTCAACCTGCCAACTGTGCAATCCCGTACACTGGACATTCTGACCTCATACTTGTATTTTATTCCCAATTTTTTTTTTATAATGTATCTAGGATAAAACACTACACTGTAAGTTTCATAACCTGAGGTTTTATTTGGTCAAAGTACTTTAAGTAATTCAACACATTACATAATGTACATGCACAGTAATTGCTTGTTGGCTAGGTTACCGGTACAAAGATGTCCTGTAAGGTTAAAAGTTATGGTCGTTTTAGAGCATAGTTAACTAGTTAATAGTAAATAGTGTATACTGTGTAATTTCATACCTTTTGTGCTACTTGAGGTGAATTTTTATCGAGATGTAATTAACATTGTATATTGTATTGCAGTTCCATGTAAAAGTAAAAAGCAAAGCACAGAGAGATCATCATACCCACCCCATGCAAAACCTGAGGCTCAAGGACAAGGTATTATCTTTGATTATATAAATTTAAAACTTTTTACGGACACCACCTGCCAGTTGCCATTAGTGACAGTAACTTAATTGCATATAAATTAGGTATTGTAGATTCAAGTTTGTTCAAATTATGGTCCCTGGGGGTAGGGTGGGGCTACAATGGGGGATAAATTATATATAGAGAAAATCTTTAAAAATCTTTTTCTCAAAACTATTAGGCCAGAAAAGCTCAAATTAAAATGGAAGCATCCTCAGGTAGTGTAGATCCAAGTTTGTTCAAATCATAGTCCCTGGGGGTAGGGTGGGGCCACAATTGGAAAATCAAGTTTTACATAGGAATATATAGAGAAAATCTTTAAAAATCTTCTTTTTTAAGACTATTAAAGGTATTTGGCCAGAAAGGCTTAAACTTGTGTAGAGGCATCCTTGGGTAACTATGTAAATTCAAGTTTGCGAAATCACAGTCCCTAGTGGTAGGGCGGGGCCGTGATGGCGGTTTGGATTTTTACATAGGAATATATAGAGAAAATCTTTAAAAATATTCTGGGAAAGTTTTCGGTCCTAAACTCAGTACTTAGTGTGAAAGCACGGGTTATGCAGATTTAAGTCTGATGAAACCCTGATTCCATAACGAAAAGTGGTGCCACAAAATGGGGGGGGGGGGGGCTATTTAGGAATAAAGAAAAATCTTCTTACAAGTACAACAACAAAAGGGGCTTGGTATTTACCCAAAATAAAGAGGTGGATAAAAATTGGCAGATTTTCAAGTTTTTACTGTACTTAGTTGTCAAGATATTTTGATACTGTTATGCTAATTTGATCAGAATTAAGGCAATTGTTGCTCAGGTGAGCGATGTGGCCCCTGGGCCTCTTGTTTAAATTCTTGGATACAATGAATGAATGAATATCTTTTTACTATATTTCATACAGTTTTAACATTCAAAGGAAGGATACCAATTTTTGAATAAAGACTATACATTTGGGCTGAAGAACAAATAACCTTAATGACAAAAATATGATAAAGATACAGCAATTTTAAAATAATAAAATCTTATTTTTTTTCACAGCCAGTGTTCAACGTCACACATGGACTGCTGTAGAAAGGCATCCTTGGAGCGACAGTTTAATAACTTTATCAAACTAGGGAAAACTCCTGGTCAGCTTGACTGTTTAAACGCCATTAGGAAGGAAAAGGCATTATCAGGCTTCACTTGGCGCAATGTGAAGTTTGCTGTCAAAAACATAATACCTCTCGTCTGAGAAGTTGCAGAAAATGAAATTCCAGGTGGTCGCAACGTTAAATTTCTATGTGTTATAATTATGTTACCGTAATGAAGTTCGAATGCATACTGTTTGTGCTGTATTATCAATTTGTTAATAACATTATGCCAGTATCTAAATTTAATACAGGGTGCATGCATTTGTGACAAATGCTTATTGGCTTATACAAATGTACATTTATTTTTTTGTCTGTTATTCTACTTCCTATTCCATGAAACATTTTGAAATGGCAGAAATGGGTAGACATATTATTTGATATTTTAATTGATAAAATATGATCAGAAATGTAAAGAAGGGCACGCATCATGCATGATAATGTCAATAATTGATTGAAATTATTTGAATTCATAAACAAAATTCCATATATCATGAATTACTATGAAATTATGTACTTTTAAATTTTAGCTTAAAGTTGTTTGATCCTAAAATAAAATGAATTATAATTAAGATTCTGCAGTTGATTTATGTTTTGTTTGAAGAAGTGTTCAAAGTCCACAGGTCTAGATTTTACAAAGCAAGTGGCAAATAGGAATTTATTTAATTTAAACAGTATATGTTTTTAAAGAAATGAAACACACATGAAGACTTTTCAATTCAATTAGATTTTCTTATAAATTCAGTCTTGATAGGGTGCGTAAAAATTAGCAAGAAATCCTAATTATTTAAGTCATACAGTGATAGTGTAAAGTGTCTTTTATAGGCAAAACAGTTAATAAAAGCATACAAGTTGCAATGGTACTAGACTGTGCATGTCCTTTGACAAGAAATATTACTGTCTCGTATATGTTTCAAATTACAATACTTATAACATAAAATGTTGAATGAATTTACATAATTGAATTATATATGTAATTAACATAAGATTCTTTGTATCGAAGTAGGGTCTGGTGCTAAATATAATGTAGTTTAAATAGAAAACGTGCATATGTGGAGAAAAGTGTGAAATGCAGTCTAATCTTATTTATCCAGAATTCACTTAGTATATATTGTTCTCCACAAATTTGACAATATATGCATCTTGAGTATACCATAATGAATTGATTAGATTAGCCTGAGTATTAGAATTAGTATTAGAATAATTCGTCTTGCAGCTTGCTGAAATTATTAGATCTCTCTCTCTCTCTCTCTCTCTCTCTCTCTCTCTCTCTCTCTCTCTCTCTCTCTCTCTCTCTCTCGTGTTCAGTAATAAATGGTTTATGTGGTAAATTTCCTTTGAATCTTCAATCGATCACATGACTAGCTAGATGTATTGACTTTGGGGTAAATTAGGAAGAAATACACACTGTAGTGAGTTTCTGGTGTGTATTCACAATGAGTCATGTGACCTCATGTAGTGACTATCAGGTATAAAATCATAAACTTTTACAAAGAGATTTTGCCTATTTCAAATAGCAGAATAGTAAAAAGATGTCTTATATTACTTAAAAATATTAATATATATTGAATAGCACAACTAGAACATAGTGTAGTGAATTTCAGGTGTAAAGTCTGATGTAGTGAGTTTCGGCATAATGCAAGTATGTGTGTGTGTGTGTGTGTGTGTGTGTGTGTGTGTGTGTGTGTCTGTCTGTCTGTCTGTCTGTCTGTCTGTATGTATGTACGTATGTACGTATGTACGTATGTATGTATGTATGTATGTATGTATGTATGAATGTGTTTGTTTATTTGTCTTTCTTCTTCTATATTTGACCATGAGGGCGACGCTTAGTATACTCTTTTAACAGAATATAAAAAGGATTTTACTGTTATCAACAACGAGAGATGAAGATGCTGCTATTCCAAGTTATTTTAATGGCATGTGGACTACTTTGTATTGTTCAAGGTAAGTCTTATTTATTATTTCATACAACTCTATCGATATGAATTACTGCAAATAGATTTTGTTTCATTGGCGTGGTAATAATGAATTGATAAACATACAATAAGTAAAATGAATACGATTAAGTTTAAAAGAGACTCTTTAGCAGTGTTAGTCAACATTGCAAAAGTAAATGAACTATGATCGCAGAACCTTTTTAAAACATTTTTAATACAATTAAGTAAAAGTAAGTGTTACATAACCGTTAACCCGTATTTTCGGAGATATATTTTGTCAGATACATGTATACAAAGATTATGAATTAGTCAAGACATCGCAAACCTTATCGATGAACATACAGTCAACAAAAACCGTCTGACTTATTTTTTTAATAAGGCTACAATTTAAATGAAAACTGTTATTCTTGTGGAGGGGGGGGGGGTAGTTGAAAGTTTTGCTTTTAATCATTTTGATACAAAAACTAATCGCTGAGATAAATAATAGGTAAATGATATAAGGTAACAACTGCATTTTCAGTAAGAAAAAGTAAAACATTATTAATGCAAGTTGGTGGGCAAAGGCTATTAACGAACATCACAAAGATTAAGCCACCTGGAATTCTAATACGTTTAGAGTATTTTGCTCAATTTTGAATTTAAATAGTTCCTTTCTTTTCGTTTTTACAGAATGTAAAATAACCCAGTCAAATTAAACATTCAAAATTGTTCTATATTACATAGGTTACGATAAAACACGTATTAGTTAGTTGCTCAGGAAACATAAACATCCGTTTGAAATATTTTTGTAGAAAAATTGCGTTAAATGAAACAAATATAAAAGGTTCTTCATTTATGTAAAATATTTTCCAAATTCAAAAGTACATGCGCTACAATTGTTATACCTTATTCTCATATATTTGCATTTCCATTGTTTTTTCCCACTGTAAGCCCATACGGAGGAGCTGCAATTATTTCTCTATAATCGCAATTGCTCTGCCAGTATACTATGACGCAAAAAGGTGTAACGTTATATATACTTTTCCATGACGTTATAGATTTAAACCACTATACGATACATCATGTGTTTTTCTCCAACTCCATTAAAATTGACGTATTTACATGTAATATCAAAACATGTTTTTGATAACATTTTAAAGGAATTACTGTTATAACATATCATTGATTCTGTTAACAAATCTATGTGAATTAAAAAGATACATTACAGTCTGAATGTTTATTTTTGATGTAATAGCTAAATGTCAAGGTCTAGGCTAATACAGGGTATTTGCGAGTGGTAAAATGCAAATATAAGTAATAAACAACGATTATTTAGTGAACATGGCGTTATGAATAGCAACTGCTCTGCTGGCATATTTTCCATGATGCGCTAGCGCGCATCATGGAATATGCCAACAGAGCAATTGCTATTCATAACGCCATGTTCACTAAATAACGTTGTTTATATCTTAAATATTTTAAGACAGACCATCGAATCCAAACATAACAGGAGACCTTAACGTTGAGATCAATAGATACATAACATTGACCTGTTCCAGCAACTCAACTTCAGCCCCTGACTACAATTCAGAGCTCGTCACCTTGTCTTACACATGGTTTGTCAACGATGCGAAGATAAATGAAGAAACACGAGAGACGCTGATATTATATGTTACTAGGGAACTCAAATACAACAGGTACTCGTGTACAGCCACAGAAGATGGTCAGGAGTCTGATAGGAGTGTCCCAGTACAGATCAACCCTCTGTGTAAGCATGACTGATGTAACTCAAGCTCTTGTTAATTTATAAAAAAGTCATAAATTAGCAACACTCATAAGTCTTCAAATGAAGTAACTCTATATATATAGTTTTCACTCGTTGAGATTAAATATGATGTACCAATTGCTTGCATTTTCAATAGTCATATAAAATACAGTTTTTTATTATCACAAATGTTGGATAGATTTTTAAATAATATTGTTGTAAATTTTAATTTTAGCAAAATGTCGAAAATACAAACACTCATATTATAAATAAATATTTTGTTTCTTGATTTAATTACGAATCACCCTCACTACGAAGCAAACTTGTTTGTCCCTGGCATTGCGTTATAAAGGGGATTAACTGAATATGTTTTCCTTCGTTCAAATGTATCTTTATAGACGGACCGGACAGGTTAACCATCACTCCAGAACCTATATTGAACATCAATGGCAAACTAACGGTGAGGGAAGGCAAGACTATTGGTCCCTTTGTTTGTACAGCAGATTGCAATCCACCGTGTAATATAACATGGAAAATAAAAACATCCGATGGCTTCAGCGATGGTCGTTCAATGATGGGGACATTTTTAAAACAAGCAGTTCAGAAAAACATGTTATTATTCCGCTGCATAGCACATCGGGGGAAAAATACATTAAAAAGGGGTTTTCAATTTGATATCAAAGGTAAGTATTTTTTGCAAGATAAACTTTCGTACATATTGTTGTAATAATCGAATGCCCTTGTATTTGACAATATACACCGTGTTCTTTGTGAATTTGTTAACAGCTGTTGGAAAAAGGGTGATTGAAAAACATGACAAATTATACTGATTTATTAAACAAAAATGCAAATGTTTGGGTTTGAGATTTCAGTGATTTGTTGAAAACAAAATACAAAGAACAGGTACATCTGTTTAAAAGTGGGAAACAAATTATAAAACGTTTATATTGAACTAGTTTGATAAAATATTGTAGTATATAAGCATTAAAGTAATCAATAGTTTTTAAAATAAAGAAAATACATGTTTATATATGCTAAAATTAATACAAGATACACCTAGAGAAAAAATAGATTTGGGGATCATTACAATTAATTATGTTTTTTTGGGGGGGTTTTTTGCCTAAAAAAATATCATAATTATCAAATGGATATGAATGTAAAGCTCTTTAATCAAATCCTAGACAAGAACTAGTTTGTTTCAAGGATTTAGGAAAAGAGCTGTCTCACTCATAGTGCTTCATTATACCGTATAATGTATATATGTAAAATATTACTGTATTGATATAATTAGTTACTTTTGAAACTACACGCTAAATTACACATGACAAACAATTGCTACAGTAAAGGTTATCATCAAAGGTTTAAAAAAAATATGTAGTCAAATCTTCATATGCAATGAAAACACAAGTAAATTTTGCTTTGACTTTTTTTAATAGTCAGATATTGAAACACAAACACTTTCTATATATAAATTAATAACACAATTTGTTCATGTTTCCGCAGTCATTCTTTTGAATGATAAGTGATTCACATTAGAAAGTTTTGTTTGATATAACATTAGGTGACTGTGGTGTGAAAGCTTATGAAACCTTTATAAATGGTCAGATTTGTGAAAGATGTCGTAGTATTACAAGTATAATTAACAGATAATATAACAGGTACATTTAAAAGGTAATATTACAGGAATAATTAATAAGTAATAGTATTGGTATATTTAAACGGTAATATTACAAGTATAATTAACAGGTAATATCACAGGTATAATTAATACGTAATATTACACGTATTATTGATACGCTATATTACAGGTGTAATTAGCAGGTAACATTACAGGTATAATTAATAGGTAAAAGTACAGGTATATTTAACAGGTAATATTAGAGGTATGATTAACAGGTAATGTTACAGGTATAATTAATACGAAATATTACAGGTATAATTTAAACGTAATATTACAGGTATAATTGACAGGTAATATTACAGGTATAATTAACAGATTATAGTACAGGTACATTTAACAGGTAATATTACATGTCTAATTAGCAGGTAACATTACAGGTATAATAATCATTAATGGTACAGGTATATTTAACAGGTAATATTACAGGTATAATTAACAGGTAATATTATAGGTATAATTAACACGTTATATTACAGGTATATTTAATAGGTAATATTACACGTATATTTAGCAGGTAATATTACAGGTACATATAACAGGTAATATTACAGGTATATTCAATACGTAATAGTACAGGTAAATTTATCTTATTCTATCGTTATCTCTGTGTTTCAGATATTCCACAAACACCCATAAACTTCACTGGCTATTCCTTCACAAATAGATACATCAATCTTACTTGGATTTCTGGATTCAATGGGGGCTACGATCAATTCTTTATTCTGTATCTGAACGAGGGCTCAACGTGGACAGAAGAAAGAAATTTAACAGACCCTGGTGAAGGCAGGGAAGTAAAATTTGATCATGGGCCATTGACCCCTGGAAGTGAATACTGGTTCCGGTTGCAAAGTTGTAATAAAATTAATTGTTCGTCAACCTCTGATGATGTAAGGGCAGTTGTTAAAGGTAATTTACTAAAACTCTTTTAGTTTTAATTTCATTTTTTGACATTAAATGGTATTTATTCAAATAATGTGTGTTAGTAGCATTGAAACAGGGTAAACATGGCTTTAACAATAATCTACATGCTGGTTATGGCGCTCAACGGTGAACAATGGCCCGAATTTGATATATCAACTAGTACTGTACTATGCTAATATCAATTCCTATTGATACTAAAGTTCGAACGAAACTAAGTGTAATTTGATATTGATTTCAAATTTTACTACTTAGTCATTCCACATTGTTCAGTTGACCATGCAATTGGTATAAGCTACTTAATGGGATTTGTAGATTAATATATGATATTTTGTTCTGTCAAACGATAAGCTGTTTCAAATCTATCTTAAAGGTGAATCATGTGCATCCCTTAGAGAAAAACGTAAGTTTCAAATTGCCTTTCAAATAAACAACAACATGTAAAGTACAAAAATATCATTACGATCCTGATCTAATTCATCAGTATATGTTATTAGTAAATTGTTAAAGAAATATGATAATTGATCTTACCTAATTTCAGAGGACGGAGCCAAACTCACTGATGCAATCGTTGTAATCTGCATTCTTTCAACTCTTTTCGGGATTACATGTCTAGTAGTGGCAGTAATTGTAATCTGTAAAACTCGCTATGGTAATAAAAATCAAAAGGATACACACGGCGACCAGACTATTCAGTTAGAGGAGAAACTCATGACGGAGCACTACGAGAATGTACAAGGTACCGGAACATGTGGTGACGTCACAGTGCAAGGTGATGTCCGAGTACAAAGCAGTGACGTAGACTGCGACCACACAACACTGGAGCGTCCTGACCATGAAACTGTCTATGAGGAGTTAAAGTCAATTTAAAAATGCTAAACGTTTGATCGATGCATGATGTGTAATCAAATGTCATTCATTCGAAAATTAATGAGTTACTCTTTCATCGTTTGTTAACTACTTATATTATATCGTCTGACTAAGATTTTCAATGCAATATGTTTCAATTTTTATTTACATTTTATTGTTGAAAATTGTCCTTCCGTTACACCAATGACCTCGGATAAAATTCAGAGAGTCGTCCACATTGAAATATAAGAAATCGTTCTTTATATATAAATATATATAGTAACTTACTGGACATTATACTGAAACCTCTTTGTGAATTATAACCTAGTAATGTCAGAGATGATATGGATTTTCTGAACTATATTCCTGAAAGTGTTGATCCTAAAACAATTCTCGTCAGCTTCGATGTTATTAGTCTTTATATTAACATCCTCAATACATTAGGACTAGAGGCCATACATTTCTGGATAGAAAGACATCCGAAAAATCTAAACGCCAGGTTCTCTAAAGAATTCATACTTGAAGGACTAAAAATAGTTCTGGAAAATAACCACTTTCATATTGACGGGAAATTCTTGTTGCAAACAAAAGGTACCGCTATGGGGACTAAAGTTGCGCCCACATATGCTACGTTAGTAATGGGGTATTTAGAGAATAATCTTTTTAAAAGAACATCAGAAGTGTTTCATGCCGAACTTAGTACCTATATAGGATCTAATTTGAAACGCATTTTTGACGAATATTCATTTTCTGGACTAAAGGGGAAGACGACTTAGAGAAATTGCATTCATTACTTAATACTCTAAATGAATCAATACAATTTACAATGGAGAAAAGGGACAAGGAACTTCTAATTTTAGATCTACGTATTATAGAAAAAATAGGTCATGCATAACAACGGATTTATACTGTAAGCCCACGGACACACACCAATATCTGGATTTTAGATCATGCCACCCTTCCAACACAAAACGCAATATTACGTTTAACTTAGCAAGGAGATTTTGTACAATCTTCACAGACAAAATCTTACTATCTAAACGTCTGGAAGAATTAAAAATATTTCTGCAGCGACATAGATACCCGAAAAATTTAATCAACGCTTGAGTAAAAAGAGCGACGTAAGATCCATTATATGTTCTACGTAATCAGCGCCGGTCTTCTACTACTCGCAACAACGACGAGTAACTTGCTTTTGTTGTGACCCACAATCCACGTAGAACAGAAATATTCAACAGACACAAAACGAGTTTACCCTATTTAAGAACAGTCAGAAAATATGAAGAAATTATTACAATCCGAAGACATAATCAGTAGCCGACGGCAAGCACCGAATCTTAAACACATATTGACCAAGGCCCTATTTACAATGCGGGAGGAAGTTCCATTTGTGAAAAAATGCGGCGACCCGAGATGTGGTACATGTGCCTACATAGAAGAATGGAAAACACTTCTACTAAAATCCTGGATGGAAATTCGCGCCAATTCGTCGATAAATTGTGAATTGCAAAATGTGATTTATTGTGCTATTTGCCCAACATGCATTTAATTTTATATTGAACAGACAAAGAAACTAAACGCGCGTGTTCGTGTCCACAAGCAACAGATTAAAGACCCAGGTGATCATTATATTCTATGTTGTGAACATTCTGCTGAATGCGGCCAGGAAAAATTTAAACTATTCCCATTTCATGAACTTCCAAATGAAAATAAAATACTGCACTAAGCCAAGGAAGACCACTTTATTAAATTATTTAAACCAAAACTTAATCGTATTCAGTGAAAAATTTATTATATACATGTGATATACATATATTTACACTTGCAAATGTTTTCCCTTATATAACACTGTTTGAGCAATCCGCCGTTATTTCTGCATAACATCATTATGGGTCAGAGGGTCAAAGTAGCGCATGAATAATATAGGTCACAACTTTTTCTATGTACACAAACTAATCGACTTGTTCTGAAACACACCCATTAGATATCAAAATGAACACGTAATTTAGGCATAAAAAATAAACGTATTTGTATTTTGTTATACGAAGTTTTATTCATTCATTCTAATAAGAAATATATCATTAATTGCGGGGATAAATGATTCATGTTAGATAACACGTTAGGCATGTAAACAGAATGTTTATGGTTCGACATCGTAACGAGGTGTTCTTAAAAATTACAATCGTAATTTGTCAAAGGAGTTAATTCAGTTAAAATTTATTTCTGATTTTCTTACAAGCCTCGGTCAAAATTGCAAATGCAATATTACAGACTTTACGTGTGTAGTACATTCACGGATTACGGTCAAATTTAACTCCTTGTGTTTTCTGTCCGATTTGTTCCGTTAAAAGAACATCGCAGTTAAAATCGCTTTCCTCTATAATGTCGGAGGAAATCATTATGCTCTTGAAACTGATTCTGCGATAGATTTCCCCCTGCAAATGCCTAAGTATAACTCTAACTCAACATCCAATCGCTTGTTTTTAAATTTCTTACCGCTCTGCGACTTCAACACAGGTGGTACTATTCCGCCAAGCTTCAATCAGTTTTTTCAATTGTACAAGTGAATTTTCTTTTCTGTTTACCTTTTAAATGATAAAAAAGTGGTGTCTCCTCAAAAGTAGTGTCATATTCATTTATCACAATAATCAAATGCTTGCAACATTGTTGGACTACTTTTTGTTACGTCATTTTAATCGAAGCGGCTTTCTAGGTCATCACAACAGAGGAGGTATGGAGCATTGTTATTGTCATAATTTGCAACAAATGTAAATATAAGAAATAAGATATCATTTTTGGATGTCTCTCGGGATATACATAAGGGTTGGTACATGATCAAATCTTCCATAAATCCCTTCGGGCTTTGCCGACCCATTTTACCAAGACTCTCTAAATTTATCGCGGGAAATATACCGCGATAGCACTGTGACGTCATCCATGACTTTGATTGTCTTTATTTACGTATCTCAACTCGATATGAAGGTATGGAAGCATGTAACAAATTTCTTGGGTCTCGCCAAAGCATATGCAGTACTCAAAACGTATCTTCAAACCTTAAGAGACCGTAAATTACGAGTTAAAATGTCGGCCATTTTTTGGCATAAAACATTAGAGAGCATTATGGAACGTTGACATAACAAAGAAGAGTGTAAACTCATATATGCTGTGTTTCATGATTGTTTTAATTGTTATTTAGAATATTTCTGAAATAAGTTGAAGACAAGTCCAAAATGTCTTCAGATAAGTATATTTGCATATACATGGTTCTTTCCTACTATAAACCCATTCGGATTGTTTTTCTATAATCGCAACTCCTCTGACTGTATGCGCAATTTCCCCACAGACTCTCAGTTAGCGAATTCTCAACAATTACAGTATGTTTTTTACTCGTATATATAGTGAATATTTATAATAACAAAGTTATGTGGTGTTTAATATAAATTATCTGAAGTTTAAAATAGAATACAAGGTATTTTAGTTTTATGCATATTTAATTTTAATCAATTATAAATGTTATTCAATATTGTATAATAAGAATGTACCCAAATTAAACAAAAGTGTTTGAATTTTATATTTACAAGTACAAAATTCAATATACAACACCGCTAATTGTGCCACATACGTTTCGCATATGTTTGAACTTAACACACGTACAACATATGTTAAACATACGTTACACACATGTGAAGTCAAACCGTACGTTACACATATGTTGAGAAACGCATGGTTAACATACGTGTGATAACATACGTTCAACATCACATATGTTTAACATACGTTAGATTTTACATATGTTAAACGTATGTGAAACATATGTTTTACATATGTAGATATCAAACACATGTTACACATATGTTAATAAACACATGGTTAACATGAGTTCTAAAAAGTATATGTTACACGTGCGTTAATAATGTATGTTTTACAAATGTGTGAAGGCATGCATTTGAATAGCTACATGCGCGGATCTAATGGGGGGTTGGGGGGTTGGAGGGACCCCCCCCCTGGAAAATGAAAGTTAATGAAATTTATCCAGTAAAATTATTGCAAATATGCCTCGGATCCCCCCCCCGGGCAAACACAATTATCATTTGGACCCCCCACCCCCGGAAAAAAATTGTGGATCCGCGCATGATCTGCATGTACATGTCTGTTGTTGCTTTATATCGTATACTTATAGAAAATATACCCCTTTTCCGCCCTGTGCGATATAAACCGAAAATTCGCATAGGGGTGTGATATAAACCCTAGGGGTGTGATATAAGATTTATATGCTTTATCACTCATGTCTCTGAAATGAATGCATGTGAACATGTGTGAAGAAAAGCCTTGCTACTGTGCATGTTTATTGGTTTAAACTTTATATATAGTTATGCATAAATAAAGTTGTTTCATTAACAGAAGCCACGTTTCTTCTTTAAATTAATTCGATAACGAATCCGGAATTAATACGAAACCGGTTTTAGTTTTGTCGATGCCAAAATATACGTCACATTTTTACGTCACGGAGGCAGAAGATCGAACTGCAGGATGAATTTAGCAGAGGTAATGATTGTCAAGCATTCGTTTTTATTTACTTGCATTTGAAAATTGTATCGTACAATAACCGATGGCAATTGAGTAAACATGTAGCACAGAGCTGTAACTGTGTACTCCGGGAAAATTCGGGTTGAATTAATGACGATAAAAATGCTGTTTCCCTAGAGAGCTACAACTAAGCAGCTTTTTGGTTTAGTTAATTTAGAAGAATCAATACTTATTAAAACCCATAAAATACCCGGTATAAGTCGATCTTGGATAAGACGCATTTGAAAACTGAAATATTGAAAGTAGAGAAAAACTAGAGCAAAGCCTATGCAAAGTAACGAGTAGGTCTTCCATTGCAACTAAGTGAAATGATTATTGAATTGCCTCTTTTAAGTTGTATTCTTATTGCATGGTAATTGAAACATTTTTATAGGCATGCATTGGCTGCTTGACATATCCATGGAAGAGGTCATCAACTAGCTAACACAGTCAATGACATATGTCTCTTTGAATTGATAAAATCATAATGTAAGTACACATACCATTGCAATTCACAATTTAAAAATTTTTTAAGGGTCATCAACACCGCTGGGAAATTTTTTTCAATACAAATCCAACCTAATAAATAACTTAAAGGTATGGATTTCTATGACATACATCATTAAAAGTAGAAGTCACTGGGTGTTCAGGATCATTAATGATAATCTGTTGCATGACACCTACATTTGTATTTCTTAGTAAGTAAGTGTAAAATTTTGATATATTTATTTACCTAATGCATATATTATATTTTGTAGCAAATGGATATAATACAGAAGTTTCAATGATCTGTTTTGATGTAGCCTGAAGAATTTGTAATGAATGATCCAGGATCCAAAAGTACTTCGCGGAGTTCAAAGACAGTTGCAATGTGGTTGCTAATTTAGTGACAGATTAAGGTAATTCAATTTAGATAAGGATAAGGAATAATACAGACACGTGTCCAGCCCTCCCCCCCACACCCCATACCACCCTATTTTTTTTTTGTTGCAGCAAGGATTTTTCTTAAATTTTCATACAAAAAGTGAATTATCAAGGAGTTGCCCCCCTCCCCCCTTGCACACACACACACACACACACACACACACACACACACACACACACACACACACACACACACACACACACACACACACACACACACACACACACACACACACACACACACACACACACACACACACACACACACACACACACACACACACACATTCTTACTGTGGGCTAACTGTGTCTCAGTGTTATTTAGCTTATATCGATTATAAACGACACCTTGGTATGTAGGAAAGCTCTTCGTTATTGGTAAATTACGAGCCCGATAAATGATAAAAATAAGACTTAATTTTGTTTCCTGACACCAAAACTTAGTGTACAGGTAATCTATATGGAAAAAGACCCCAGAAATATTTTAAGAACGTAGCATGACCCCCTCTCCCCCTTTGTCATTTTTTGGCCAGCAATCATCTTTGCACTTACAAACAGAACATTTAATCATGATGGATATGCCCCCCTCACTTTATTTGGAGAATATATAATATTGAAATTAACGGTGAAATTAAAAATTAAGGTGTACTGCGCGAACCCCATCCTACCCCCTTGCAGATTATGATTTCCATTACTGGTAGGCGGTTGGCGAATTTCCCAGGTTTCGTTGGTTTTTTTCTAATTTGCTTCTAAAGATTTATGTTCCAATGATTCTACCCCCCCCCCCCCCCTTCGCACTTAACCTATTACAAACTTTCTTGATTTCAAGTTTTTCCTTTCTTAAAATAACTATTCCTGTTAATATTTCACTGATAAATTTTCATATTCAAAATTATTACGCAAACTACAAAGGGCGTTGTTGTCGGTAAACTTTGAACACTACATGCTTAAATATATTATCAAAACAAGTCAACATGTGAGCAAGGAATGTGCGTGTTATCTACATTTTATCCTTCTGTAATCAAATTTGCAGTCATTTCTGGATATGTGAACACAAAATACAATTTCGGATATACTGTGCTCATTCTAAGTCAATTTGGTGAACTTTGGTACATAATAAACGAAACAAAGGGACTTAATAGCCCGATCATATTAATTGAAAGCTTGCAATATTCCAAACAAAATGAATCTGTAACCTGGCTGGTTAAGCACGTGTATTATAATGCAGTGACCGGTACATGAAGTTTACAAAACATACACATGTGACGTTTATATATTAACTAATTTTAACAATCTGTTGAAATAATGCTGCACATAACTAGGTATTAAAGATAATATTAAAATGAGAATATTGAGAAAAATTTTCTAGTTCAAATTTACAGTGGGGTACAGTGCTAGTCAGTTCCATGTACAATGGCGTACAATGGGATACAGTGATAGACAGTTCCATGTACAATGGCGTACAATGGAATGCAGTGCTAGTTAGTTCAATGTACAGTGGCGTACAATGGATTACAGTGCTGGCCAGTAGAAATGTACAGCGAAACATTTAATGTACAATAATTGTCAGACAATATCAGTCAATTTTCGGGAATATCAATGAATTTTAAATTTAGTAGTGTTATTTCTCTCGCAGTTCAGATCAACGTTTATGTTCATCGTTGTTCACTGGGTTTAAAGACAAATTGACCGTTCCTTCATATCTTGAATATTCAACGTAGACACTTTATGTAGTTCTTGCTTTCAAAAATTAAGTTTTCGATATATCAGAAATATGCAACCGCATTAGTACAGCATCAGCAATAAATCAAAACTACATCTAATTAAAGCATGCATTTTTACATATAAAAACGTTAAGTTTTTTTAATATACAATGCATTGAGAAATTACGAGGTTTTGGTATAAAGACGTTTTGAACTCTATATAATGTATGTTCACATTTCATAATTGTGACAGAATGTGGTAAGTAACATAATTTAGGAAAATAGACCTTCAGCTGAACTAATAGTTTATTGCACTAATATATTGGTTGGTAATGTACTCTATTTTGGTTTCCCTGACTTTAAGCGCTGTTTACAGCGTATGATAGTATGTGTCAAAACAAGTTAAAAATAGTTCGCTATACTAGATATTATTCTAAACGAATAAGGCGAAGACGAGAGTACATTGTTGATTCGTACAATTTGTATGAATGCAGCTTTAACTCAACAATTTGCACACAGCAGAAGTGTGACGGCAATCTAAAGAAAAAAAATAAGAGTCCTTGCTTTAACAAGCGCACCACTACAGTAAAAAGCTTTTAATGTTGAAGTAGTTAGACACAGTTATCAAGATAGTACGTGTCTTGCTCACTATTGAAAAAAAACTTGCATTCTATGTCACTTCAAATAAAGACATGTAATATGTCCAAACAGTATTCCTGTGTTCCTAATGTATAAAATAGCTTCATAAATCGCTTAAATTCAGTCCATGAACAATCATGATTATGGTGGAATCGATATAAAAGTCAACAAAATTGATTTTTATCAAAACCATGTCTCCGATTTATTTATTTTTAATTTTACCTGCAATATTTGACTCAAAATATGTTTTATCATTTTTGAAAATGTGACAACTACAATAGCTTCAATTTGATTCAAACTCATGATTTACAGATTACAATCATAAACAATGTTCTTTATAAAGACTTTGTACGTCATTTATTCTCTAATAAGTCATTCTAAAAAATCCAATATTGTTTTTTACTAAAAGGACACTGCTGATGACGCTCATGGTTGGTGTTAGATATGTCTCTCTCCACTTTAAGGAATTACTTCGGCATATGTGGCAATAATTATCATAAGTGGACAACATAATTACTCATATCAAACAAATACTCAAGGCGACCAATGTAGACAGCTGAGGCATGAGGCATCATTATGAGATCTACAACACAGAGAAGGAAATTACACAGATCGGCGACACCAGGAAGCGACCAACGAGGAACTAAAACACAAACATTGAGATTTAAAAACTGTGTTTGAGTGTCACGGCAAGTATGCATTAAATTGCCTTAATGTTATTATTCGGCATACGAACATTTTTTTTTTTCAAAAACAGCTAAGAAAAAAAAACTTCAAAGGTACTAAACAAAAGATATTGTTTGTACCAATACTATGCAACCTGTTAGATATATTATGTCATGGATAATAGTCGCGTAATCCTAGGGATTTTGGGCTCATCACATGACAAATAATATATAAAGACATGTTTAATAAAAACAACCAGAAAAAATTATAATGCAATTGCATTCTTACAAGATACCTGAAATTTGTTAAAAATAACTTAAATGAAAAAAATACACCCCCAGAAAAGGTATTTTTGTGACAACAAAAATAAACAAATATACATCTGTTGCATCTGCTAATACATCCGTGTCACCAGTTTACATGACTGCGCTTGTGTGTTATGAGTATTCTATTTCTCTTTCAGAACTTCCTGATTTTGTTCAACATCAAAGTTATATGTTTGCCTGAAAAAGGACACCAATATATCAACTCTATGAATGTAAATAAAATAGAGGACAATGTCTTTCATTTTTGTGTTCATTCTTTTTGGATTATCATGGCATATTCAAGGTAAGATACCATTTCTTTCTTAAGGATATGATTATCATTTATAATATAAATTTTATTAAGAGCTGCATATGCAACGCCCTGATTTCTTCAAACCAAATATGATTAAACAATAAAGCCACAAAAATGGCGGATAGCAACACACGTATTGTTGTTGTGATTCTTTACTTTAAAAGATCAATTTCGAGGAGATGGAGGTCAATCATTTTATAAGAATATGCGTAAATAATGTTATTTGAAGCTGTATGGAGTAATGGTCTATTTTGAACATTAAAAATAATGGATAAATATAATTGCATTAACCATTTATATCCCAAACGGCTAATACATTATCACCACTCAATAAATGTATGGTATCATTAGGTGCTAATGAAGGCCGATCGTTGAAATTGTACAACTTTTACAAAATAAGTACATTTTTTTTTCATTTTCTTAATCTGATTAAGGGGGATGTGTACACCAAAAAAGTGTAGACGATTTTTGTTACATGCATGTGTTACCAATAATAGGCACGGTATTCAAGAATAATAGTCCTCAAGGTACAATACTCTATTTTTTAGAGAATTTTTAAAATATCAGTCTGCTTCCAGTTAACCCTTTATATGTCAAATTTTTAAACATTTCTGTTTATAAACTCTTATGAAAGTGAAATGTTATAAAGTTTGAAAATGAAAAACAGAATAATCATGATTAAAGTTTGTATGATTTGTATTGGAATCCATCTAAATATGAAACTAAATTATTTAAAAATTATTATAAGGCAAACTGCTGGATGAAATCCCACAAAAATCTGAAAATAAAAACAATATTTGTTGGTTAATAAGATGAAAAAGAAATTGAATGAAATTGAAAAATTAAAAGAAATACTGAACTATTGCAAAATCTTGGTTTGAACGACCCTGTTTAAGAGTTGTCTTTCTTGATTTTACTTGATTTCAAATATCTTGGGACCCATTTTCTAATTAAAAATAAAATCATTGCCTTTTACTTTTTGTATATACAATACAAATTATAAACAACCATATGCATATTTTATACATACATTAGATGTCCATAGTGATACACATGTACGTGTGGTAATTAAAACATGCTCTTTTTAAAGATTCTGTCGTTCCCTCATTTGGCTTGCAAATCCGGGCTTCCACTGCTATTGCTACCTAGCTCTATCTATTTAATTAAAATACATTAGTTAAGTGTCAAACTTTCAATGCAAGTCTTATACTGCAAATGGGAAGTTGGGATCAGTTAATACAAGAGATGGTACTACGGAACTTCAGTTTTAAATTAATCATGCATATATGGTTCAGGTGAAAATATTATTGCTGCTCACCTTTATCGATAATCCGTCACATATTCATGATCGTCTGTTGCAGATAACTTGACAAATATGTATAGCCAATAGCAGGGAAACAGTTCATTATATCGATTTCACGTTTTCTGTACATAACAGCTGATAATCAATGTTAGTTGAAAGCTTTAATCACGAATGGAATTGACATATTTTCTATGCGTTTTGGTGATTTCATTCTTATCTCATCTCCCTCGTTAGAAGAGTTCAACGGTGTAAAGCTATTTTGTACCACGATATAATGTAATCAGTCCGGAACAAAATGACGTTTCAAACGGATGTCAGACATACCGTTTAACGGGTAATTTTTACTGCTGTAATTTTTTACGGATTTGTCATAAAATAGGGTGATTTGAATTGTTATGCGTTATTTTTTACGAATTGGATATGTCCGTAAAAAATAAAATAATCTGTGGTAAAATGTGGAAATTTCACCGTTACTTTGTTACAGTTGACACATACATACACGAATCAGAAAATCGTTTTTCTGTTAACGATTCCTTATATTTATAGCTAGGGATGTCAAATTGGTCAATTTTTAGTACTCGGTTACTCGGACGTTTTTCCGATCGAGTACCCGGGTACTCGGTAAGAGTGTTAATAAATATGAACAAGTACATTGATAGCTGTAAAAACTTGGTCACTTTTGTAAAAATTCCTCCTTCTGTTTAAGACAAATATGATTTAACATGTTTGTCGTTCCCCCGTATAGAATAAGCTACTTTACTCGCACAGCTGATATTTTACGTTTTTTGAATCTTCAGTTCTTTTAAAATAATTCCAGACCTTTGAAGTTTAGGTCTGTTCAATTTCTCTACTGTGTGCTATCTAATTTATATAATAGACTATATAATTGACGATGTTCAGTGAAAACAAATCATTAAAGTAAGCCAAAAAATAAAGGTCGAAGACAGCCAAAGGTGAAACAAGCTAGGTAACAGGTGGTTGGTCACTATAATTACTATATAAACACTGCCACATGCGATAACGGCCATTTAGAATATTTAGAGGCGTAGGAAATCCTAATAACTGTATGTACAAGTGCAATGGGCGTTTTAAGTTTTAAAACAGATGTTTTAATGCATTATTAAATAAACTTAGATATATTAAAACAAATACATCCGAGTAACCGAGTACCGATTTTAGTATTCAATACTCTGACGTTCGATCGAGTACCCGGTTAACCGGGTACTCGTTGACATCCTTACTTTATACATTTACCTTTATTTTATATATGATATACACTTTACTAATTCCTACTTATCTGGGTACCATCATTGATGTACACTATGTGCTTGTCTCAGTTCGATTTACCGGGGAAAAAAAGAGGACAGCTCCATTTAAAAAAAAATTCTCTCTCTCTTTCTTTCTTTCCCAACCCAAAAAGACATCTAGCTACTAACGTTGATTTATACGTAGTTTTAAAAATACTCAAGACTGACTGAAAGATCTGAACTGTTATCACCACCTGACTAAAATCGCCCAAATATACCTACATGTACATGTACAGCCGTCAGGGATTGAGCTGAAGGTCATGAACATTACTCTCATACGTACGATGTAGAAATTTACGTGCGGTGTTTTTTTACTTCTATGAAAATTTACGCGTTTAATTTTTACGGATTTATATAACTCGTAAAAATTAGTAAAAATTAGCAGCACGTAAAAAATACCCGTTATACGGTATTGTGACGATGCAGCCTTCCACCTTAACATTTATAAGATATGCATGTCTCTACTGCTAATGATTTTTTTTATTAATTATTATTGATTATATACGGTTTAAACATACAGGTAAAGTGATAGATAAAAAGATAGATAGATAGATAGATAGATAGATAGATAGATAGATAGATAGATAGATAGATAAATTAATGGATATATGGAAATCTAGTTCTTATACATACTAATTTATAGACTATAGATAGGCACATGCCTTTGCATTGATAGAAAACGTGTTTAGGTAGACAGACAAAAAGAATGAAGCTTGAAAACACTAAGGGCAAGTACAAAACCTGTAGATACTAACTGCAAAAAAAAACAAAATTAGAGTACTGTGAGTTCTCGAACAGAAATAACGTTTTGTCTTGTTATTTGCATGTTACATTAAGTATCAAAATGATCAATGCATGACTACCGGTAATAATGTATGATGATTTTTTGGCGGTGATGCTCGCCTAGATAAGAATTACTATTTACATACATGTAATAAAAATCCATTCAAAATTCATCTTTGTCTACGGGTCCCAAGTTATAAAACTGATAATATCATTTATGCTTATCTTGAAATGTCGTTTTAAAAATAAAAAGTTACAGTTTAAACAAAGAAGTTATACATGTGCCTGAAAACCATGCCCAGGTCCTCTTTATTTACGCAGGAAACGATGTGCACTTAACTTTGACAGGTAAGAGGTAAGATTTCAATAGATGGACATTAAAGCCTGTCTCACACAGAACACGGTTGGGCACATGGTTCTAATACGGTATACTCGGTTACACAAGGTTTGTCACGGTTTGATCACGATTTGCAAACGATTTTCATATGATTGTTGTACGGTTCCGAGTACGGTCTAGTACGGTCTTTTACGGCCCAGTACAATTAAACACGACTTTTACTCGATTAACTTGACATTTACAGGGTTTAAATACGGTCCCACCGACTTTTGTTCGAGTTATGTTCGAATTATCACGCATTTGTGTATGTATTGATATAAATTGACTCATTTTGATGGCTTGGCTTCATCAATTTTCGTATATTCAAGTTATAAAAATGGCAGATGACAGAAAAAGGGAATTAGAAATCATGATAAGTCTGATAGACATTGAGATTATTTTGGCCAGAAGGCGCGAGGGGAGCTCATCAGGTTCGACAGGGTCAGCAGGTTGAAGTGATCGGAGGGCCTTGGTGGCCCTTTTTGTATTCTCTCTGGGAGAATCTTCCATGGTTGGGATTCTTTTGGGGACCTTCTTCTTCTTTGGAGGCATGATGTAGCAAGTACTCTGTTGTTTAAAGGTGTCAGCAGTAGTTGTGTTTTCTGTTGTGTTCAAGTGTTGTATGATCATACACGAGCTTTGTACAGACGTAGAGACCGTGTCTGGTCGTACTTGACCATGTATAATTCATAATTCGTACTTGAACCGTATTGGTTGTATGGCGATCGTATGAAACCGTATTGGTCGTATAAAAGCCGTGTGTATACTCGTGTGAATCTTATGGTGATCGTGTGACATTCGAGTGTTAATCCGGGTGTTGGATGTAGGACTTGGGAACGGTTTCACACGATTCCATACGATTTATATACGATATTGACATGGTTGAGCTCACTCGTGGAATGGACTTCATGTGCGGTTGTATATACGGTCTCGTACGGTCTCACACGGTCTTGTACGATCGCTAATATGATCTTACACGGACATGGCACCCGTGCCAGCTTTTTAAAAGTTTAAAAAATCGATCACGGCTTTCACGGTGGCCTTATCCGACTAACACTCGGGCCAGTAGAGTGTATCCTTGAAAGCCGTGTATGATTTTTTAAACTTATAAAAACTAGCACGGGTTTACGTATGATACGTATTAAATCTCAAGTTCAATATATACGTGGTAGTTTTGTTCTAGTTGGATTGTTGTATAGTAAACAACAACAAAGGAAAACCTAGCCGAGAAATGAAAGAACATTTACATACCTTTAAGCAAATGATTGATAACACTAACATCTCCCCCAGTATTCGTACGTCCAATTCTCAATATATCACACCACAATACTTTATTAAAGTTCTTAGATTAGTTATGTTTTGAATATGTTTAGAATGCTTTTACGATTAAATTCACACGGCATTCAACTTTTAGTCACTACGTCATCAATGTGTAAATCTACGTAATAAAAACTAATTTCTGACAAAAAAAATTGTTTTAAGTATCTTTTATTTCATTTTGGTCAACATTTCGTTGCTTAGATATTTGAATATGTACATAACTAAGATTTGTGATTCCACGGAATTACATGTAACTCAGATTCCATATGCTTCCTTAACACCCCCCGCGCATAGAAAAATCTGACCTTGACGGGAGCAGAAACGCTCTAGATTTAAAAGCGATATCAGGAAGATTTTGCCTCAGCAATAACATAATGACACATACGCGGATCTTTTAATGTCACCCGGGCTTTGTCATTTTTTTAAAATTCAACACTGATATAGGATAAACATGTGGACGACCATGTGGAACAAAGAAATACCAATTTAAAGAAATAATTATATTTTTATTCCCCGACTTCATTTTTAGGTTGTAAGAATACCGCAAGGTGGTTACCAGGGGATTTGGGATCATTTAAATGATTTGTATTCCTTCGATTTTGATGTCACAAAAATTAACACAAGAAATATGTAAAAGACTCTAGGTAGATTTATCAAATTTATATAAATCTGATGCTTGAATTCGATAATGAATTTTTACCCCTTATGTTTAGTTTTTGATCATTTTAATCGATAAGTTGTTAATATATTGACAGTAAAGTTATTTTACAAAAAGAACTTCATAAAATGTACTAAAATATGCTTGTCTTTAAAAAAAGTTAAGTACTATGGTCTGTCTGTCTGTCTATTTTTTTATATATCGATCCATCCATCCATCCACCCATCCATCCATCTATCTATACATCTAGTATCTATCTATCTATCTATCTATCTATCTATCTATCTATCTATCTATCTATCTATCTATCTATCTATCTATCTATCTATCTATCTATCTAATTTTGATCATTTAAGAATGCGACGCTTAATGAATAAACGTTTGTTTGATTAGCAGTAGAGAGTGTACATACATGCTTGATTCGCTTAACTTCTGGTCATTTTTGACGCCTTATGATATACTTTTATGATGATGCGGCGATATACCATTTGTCGGTGGAAATTTTAACTATTAATGCAATAACTGTTAAAGCATTAGGCGCTGCAACTGCACCGCTTTGTGATATAAATAACACACCACGCGGTGTTGAATCTTAAGGTAGCAACAGACAGTTTTAGATGAAGTACCGGACACCATTTTTTGTATAAAATTGAGAGGTGCCGTACTTAACGACTTGTAAAGGGTATTTAAATTGATGAAATGATTTTTAGGATTGTCATTAGTTAGAGGCATGTCTCATGTTAAAATTTTATGCAACATATAAGTCTATAATGTTAAGTAGATGAGAATCATGAGTAAATTGCGAAACTTGCAGCTATGGTTGTAGTGCTGGTTTTGCCAGATTGGAGGTACAGTAGCAAGAGAAGTTAGTGGATAGGACATGGTAAACTCAACATTGGTACTTTCCTTATATCTGATGGTGCGACATGCACACAGCACTAAATATTACCCTTTGCACGGAAGTCGCTGGGGGGGGGGGGGTCCTAAAAACTGAAAAATCTTGCAAAATGGGCACAATATGAAAGGATTAAATTCTCGAAAAAAGTAGTATGTAAAAATGTTGCACATACTGATTAGTTATTTTCCACAGTAATTGGATATTGTGAACTGAAGGTTTATTGCTGGTTTTTTTTTTTTTTTTGCTAAATCAACATTAGAAAACTATATATATACACGGTCCAGAAAACACACAGACCCTGGTTACAGTGACAAAAACTCCCTCCTCCAACCTCTGCAGTTGTTACAGTGCATGTTGAAGTAACTGTTAATGACACAACGCCGCTTAATGATTAAAGTATCACTAAGAAATCTCTTATGTTATAATCATTGCATTAACAGTTAACATCACCATCAGCTAATATGGATTATTTTTGTATGTAACATGAGCTGAATGACGGTAGTCAATTATACCCTTCAATGAAATCGTATATTAACATAAATGAACATATGTTTTTGTATTGCAATGTGTTAAGTTGAAACTCGTCGTCGGTTGGAAGGAGGAAAAAAAAGATATTGTGTTTATGTGTTTATTTTCATATCAAATTCAAGATCCAATTCAAGTCTCATATAGGTAAAAGCCATAACTTTCTAATTTTTTTTTGACATCTATATTCTGGTTAATCTTTAAGATATATCTTACCTGATAAAACATATTAAAAATGCCAATAAACTATGTATGAAAACTGAAAATAACAAACTCTACACTCCATCAAAAACATATACCGAATGACACATCAAAAGCAGGGCAACACGAAAAAAAAAATAAAAGACAAAATGGAATCAGGTGTATAGGAGTAGTAGCTACATTGTAAATTATGGTCTTACAAGTATGCAAAACTTCAGCCAGCATGTGTCTTACTGAAACATTGTAGTTGCTGACAAGGTCATTGTAACGACCATAAAACATTAATACGTTTTACGTATGTTAACCAATGAGAATAATTTTATAATTAAAATCATTCTAAATCATATTATATGTACAATTTATATATTTTTAAAGGTGAACAATTGGATATATATTCTAAGTTTAAAGACGGTGATGTGATATTTACGTGGAACAATGTTTCTTCAACCTACTTTGTACTTAATCGGAACACAACAGGAAACATACGGAACCGAGGTTATTATAAAACTATACATTCAACAAAATATACCGTTCGAAATGCCCTGCTGTACGATTCCATCTATATTAAGGTCACTGTACCTGGAAAAGATGAATTTAACATCACATACAAAGGTAATTCATTTCATTAAGCAATCATGTCTATAAATACAAATAGGGAATAAAAAAAATGATTAACAGTAAGTTGTAATATACTTGGATTGACCCCACCCCCCCCCTTCCAAAAAAAATGATCAAGAACGTTTTGTATAGTGTTTGCAGTTTTAATCAATCATTATAATTCATTCAATTTTATAATCGTCACCATGTCCCTTTAAATGCGAACGACGGAGAGCATTAAAACTCAACCCTTCACTTACTTTGATTTTCATTGGTTTTAGGGTACATTGCCTCGTTAAAAAATATGTTTGTAACGATTAACCAGGCGTTATATCTCGGTGGCATGTTTAAAAATCTCTGACTAAGATCAATACAAAAATGTCATAAAATGATTTAGAGTAAAAGTATACTGATTATTATTTTCCAGTCAACAAAGTAAAAAGTCAAATTGAGAAGGCAGTTAATATATCATGGACAGCTTCGTTTTTCCCAAGGACCGGGATATATAGCGTTTATCACAGCAGGAAAAACAAAGCTATTTTCCAAATAAGAAGCAATGGAACAAGCCTTGGTGAAAATATGATAAAGTATATCTATATCACTAGGCCTTATTCTTCAAAAAATATTTCATTTGAGATAAAAAACATAACAATGGCTGATGCGGGATATTATTATGGCGGAGCACAGGTTACACCAGCGGGGTTAGATGGAGGCGTTGTTCTAATAGTTAAAGGTATATATATATATATATATATATATATATATATATATATATATATATATATATATATATATATATATATATATATATATATATAAAGTTGTTTTTTTTCTTTTATTAAAATCAAGTCCATTCACATAACCATCATATAACATCATCATACATCACCCAATTTGCGTATACAAATAATTACCTATATTTCATCTTAAATGTGTGCATACGGAACGTAATAAAGGCTATTAGATTGTTAAAAAGTATTGTTTTGTCGCTTAATTTAGTATACAATCCGAGTACAATAATTTTCAAACTGATATCAAATTTTAAAATGAAGTTGACTTTCTCCCAGATAGTCTTCATTATTTTACCATCATATAATAGACGCAGCATACGCGTTGCTCCTTAAAATCAAACACAATTCTGTAATATTTTAATATTTATTAGTTTGATAAGATTTTGGCGCTTCTGGTTGGTCGAAAAAATGCTTTAATGTATGCATCACTATTTTTTTTTCCCGAATCCACTATTTTCCACTGTTCTGATTTAACACTATTTATTGAACGTGAATTCCAAAAATAAATAATGTAATCAAAATGGACAGTTGTGTCTCTTTTAATTGTTGCTGCTGTTGTTTTGTATTCATACGCGCCGCTTAAATTACAATATTTACACTTTTGATCAATCACACTTCACATTTAATGATTAAAATATGTTTAGATAAATGATCAGAAATGAATTTAATAATTTTTCTATTGATCGATGACTATAATAACTCAATGATTATTATATAATATTCAAAGTTAAGCATTGTAAGACTAGACTGGCTTTGCTTCAAAACTGAGCAAACACGTTAAGAAATAAATTGGAACAGACTAGTACGAAAAAATATGGAAAATAAAATCCAGGACCTTGAACATGTTCATCGTATGTATGCAATTCCTTAGTCGCAAATGTTTATGAATCACATATTCCTTGGGATTTTTATTTCACTTTTAGGCAAACCTTCAAAGCCAGACATAACTGGAGACCTTAACGTTGAGGTCAATAGAAACATAACACTGACTTGTTCCAGTCAATCCACCTCAGCCCCTGACTACTACTCCAGGCTCGTCACCTTGTCGTACACATGGTTTGTCAATGACACTAAGATGGAGAGCGAAACCAGAGAGACCCTGAGTTTGTATGTAACTAGGAAACTCAAGTACAAGAAGTATTCGTGTACAGCGACAGAAGAAGACATTGAGTCAGTTAGGAGTGATCACGTTCAGATCAACCCTTTGTGTAAGTATGGTCGATGTTGCATATCCTCTGTGTAAGTTTCAAATCGTTGTGGTCGCATTATCTTGTAACAGTTTAAAATTAAAAATAATGCAATGCATTAAAATAAACAACATTTCAACTCACCATTTACGCAGGTATGGTAAGGCAACTCAAACGAGTTAAATGATCGTCGATATTACGATGAATCTTAAAAAATTATTTTAACTGTTGAATATTAAAACTAAGTGAATGTGTTCTCGATGATTTTATTTTTTCTACTTCGGAATCGAGTGAATCTTTAAAGCTGCTATGCCTTGGTATCATTTAACAGTTAAAAATAGATAAAAGTGTAACACTACCCCGAAGGTCATTTGTATGTATTATACAATAATTCGATTAGCAATTAGTTCATGTTTATTACTTTTACTGCTAGTATTTTATATCCATCCCATAAAATAAAAACTGTCATTATTTATCCGAAAACTCCTCAACTTAATCGAATTCGTTGACAACATGTTGATAAATGGAACTCAAAACTTGCTCCCCCAATTATCCTATCTTTTTGGGTTTAGGTATACAGGTTGTTTAATAAATGGTATCTAGAGACATCATAGCATGTCTTGATACTTGAAACCACATTTTAATATCACATATATTCCATAATTTCTCATATATTGGATTATTTTTTTTTTCAGAACATAGTCAGACATGTCTGCATAAATCAATATTTAATTTTATATTGTCACAGTATGAGTACTTTATATTTTAGACGGTGCAGATGAGATAATGTTCGAACCAAATCCAGATTTACCGAAACAAAAATCAATCACTATAAGAGAGGGTGAATCAATTGGTTCCTACCAATGCATAGCGGATTGTAATCCGCCATGCAATATGACATGGAAATATATGGACACAGATAGTAAAATCTTTTCTCTACCCAAAGGAAGAAATTTGTCAAAACAGTACGCGAATCGAACCATTAAATCGTACCATTGCTTTGCGGAATGGAAATCTCAACCCAAAAGGGAAAGAGACTTTGCATTAGATGTCAAATGTAAGTTGAAAATTTATTTGTGTAGCAAATATTTAAACAAATTGACATTGAGTTTAAAGCAAATGAGTTTCATCTAGTTCATTGACTGAGTAAAAATCCTAAACATTAAAATAAAATTATCAGAGTGATTCAAAGGCAATAATCTATTAAATGTTTTGATTATATCTGAATGAATGTGCAATACGTTTGAGTGTGGTAAATCTGATTTCTTGACACACGCAAATTTTGAATGATTTTACTGTATTTCAGTTATGGATAAACCTGTATTGTTCAAGAACAACAATAAAAATTTGGAGAAGGTGTGGACTGAGAACGAGAAAAAATCTTTGCGTATCGCGTGTTTTGTAGACGGAAACCCAATACCAACAATTCGCCTGTTTAAAGGAAACACAGAATTAGCTAAGAACACAAACACATCGAAATGGACAAACTACACTGCAACACGTTGCGAGGAAACGAATAACTATACATGTGAAGGGAGTTCTAATTGGTTCAATTCAAGTAATCAGACAGTGATAATTAATATAACTTGTAAGTATTCAAAAAAAAGGTTTGGTTTCTTGTTTAAATGATAAATAAATTACTTTAGGAAATTGATACCATAAATCATATTGCGCTGGTATTTTTTTTCTCAGATTCTTTGTTAATGTAAAGGGATGATGTTATCTAAATACAAAGCACTAAAATCCGCATTTTTAATGACAGAAACATATATTTTGATGCGATTTTTAAATATGATGCCAACGTGTTTAGAATAGATAAAAAGTTGTAAAAACAAATTTAGATTAAACAATCATTTATTCATTTTAAAAGGTAAACTTCTCATTGATGAAAGCGGTCCACTCCAAACTATCTTTAGTTCGACCAGTGGGGAAAATGTCAAAGTAGTCTTGGCTATTCCTGTTATTGCAAACCCCCCACCGCAGGCTTCGGATATCACATGGATGGGTCCTACTGGTTACCCAATCACATCGACTGTCTCCCAGCGAAATGTTGTATACAAACACTGGATCAACACTTCTGTACCAATAAAGAACCATTCTTGTTTTGGATATTATGTAATGAAATACAAGAATGAAATCATTCACAACATTACAATAAACGCACAAGGTATGTCATATTGTCTATAAATGACAGATCAAGCATTAGTACATGACGTTTAAACTTAACATGTTTTATTTATTTTAATTATCTTTCGTTTTTACATGATTGTGAATTATTTTCAAAACTAATCTTAACACAACACAGTACCATAGGGTTCAGTGATACATTTGTGGTAGTATATTTGATACTATGTCATACCACTATACCTAACCTGTATAAAGAACCAGATGTTTAACCTCATATAACAATTGCTCACTGAATTATACTTGACTATACTTGACTATAGAATGGTATGACATACTATCAAATATATTCCACAGATGTATCACTGAACCCTATGGTACTATGTTGTGTTAAGATTAGTTTTGAAAATAATTCACAGTACAATTACCATTCTAAAACACAACCCTGACCTAAAATAACTGCAATCTCTAATTGACATGTTGATTAGAATTTAGTAAAAACTATATCAAATTGTAGTAAAATGTAAACATTCAATTAAACGTCTAAAATGTAACTAACTTCAATAATATTTACATTCTCTGAGACATAAGCAATACAACAGGATATTTACTTCGGTCACTAAACACTAAACCGAACACGTGCGAAACATTAAGGATAAGCCTATTCCAGAATACTACACACGTGCATTACAAAATACTCAAAAACTATTAGATAAATTCTGGATAGCTCACAACAGTATCGTTTTTAATGGGTTAAGGATATTAAACAATCACAGAAATAATGTCAACCTTCAGATAATATTATTGTAACGTAAGCATGGTAGAATGATAACATTTGGATATGGCAGGAAAAGAGTATGTTCCAAAACATAAAAATACAATATGCAGGAAATCTAACAACCTAAATATTATGCAATTATACAAAAGTTGTAGTCGCAAACATACCTGTAACAATGCACAAAAGAACAGTAATGGGGGTATGATAAAATATTCCACAAATGCGATATAACACCATTTGATAGCAGCACTAAACATATACGTTATGTAATTCCGGATCCAGATACAGAAAATCAAACATTTCCGGAAAATACTAAAATGTAATTAACATATAAAGAGGAACTAAATTTGATTAATAGCATACTTGTCTACATAAAATCAATATATTGTCTTCTATTATCTGTAGATATACCTGAACAGCCTTTAAACTTCATGGCTTATTCATACGCCAGCGGTTACGTAAATATGACGTGGACATCGGGATTCAATGGGGGCTCGGAACAGTTCTTTATCTTACGGATGAGGGATGACACTGACTGGAAAATTATTGCAAACTTAACAGATCCCGGGAAAGGAGGGACGGTGAATTTTGATCATGGCCCTTTAACTCCCGGTCAAGAAATTTGGTACCGCCTGGAGAGTTGTAATATAATCAACTGTTCTATACAATCTGTTGAGATTAAAGTTAATGTCAAAGGTACGATATACTTTATTGTCTGACTTTAAGCAACTCATGGACACTTTAAAATACATCATCAAATAAAAATATGTTGATAACATAATGAAGCATGATATGTAAAAGCTCATAAAGTCCAGTAAATAATCCCTTCCTTTTATACAATACTACATTGTAGTACATAAGACGATCCATAATCAATCTCAGTGTTTTTTTTAAGATATCTCAAAATCGTCATTAACTGGTACAAGTGAGGTGTTCTACGCAGCAATTGGGGTTTCCACGGGTGTTTTCATCCTTATTGTTGTTTTGGTTGTTGTCTTGGTGATTTTTTTCCGAAGAAAAAATGAAAAGAAAAGCATCAGTAAGTATAAATAGGTAATGTAGATTTAACTACAAAACTAAAAGTTAAAAGTATCAAAAACTTTTAAGATTAAATAAGTACATTGACTAGTATCATTTAATTTAGTAGAGATTTCGTAGGGAACTATAAAATATTTAAACAATAATTAAACCTCAATGCACTGTTTACCCATGCAGTTTGTCGGTACTTGTGAGAACATCCCGAAACAGTACATTTCTTTTAAAATAAAATTCATAAAAAAGCACAATTTAAATAAATATTTTTTAAAAAGGTGTTTTTTTTTTTTTGACAAATATTATTTTGGCAGGTGAAACCTGGGATGTTTGGAAATAAAACACCGCTTATGTTAGATATGACAGTTTTAAAATCTCTTTGCTATCTTAGGTCTGTTTATAAGACTAATAATAAATCTAAGAGTAAGGGGGATTAACATTAAGACAAAAAATATGTCAACGTTTAACTCTCGTTGTAAACAAATGAGGTAATTGGGATTAAATCAATTATATCAATTCAGGGAATATTTCAGACATTAACAGTTTAGTAACTTTAACTTCAAGATTACAATAGTTGTGATATATTTAAAGTAAAATATATGTTTGCAATATTTAATTGCAGACTATACGATTAATAAATGCATTCATCAATACAAAATATTTCGCGAAAAATTATGAGCATTAACAATCAAACAAAAAATATATGTGCTTAATTTTTTTACAGTTTTCTATAGACCTGACAAGTATTGTATGCATTGGTCCTTTAAAAGAGGGTATCGGTGTTAAATGGAAATATATCAAAATAAGTGATAATAAAACCGATTTTTCATTATTATAACTATCTCAAGCTATTCTAGCATTAACATTTACCGGGATATTATTTTCATCTATTAATGGTCGTTTTATTTTTTTTTTTTAAATAATTTCATTCAAATGCAAGATCTACTTAATAACGTATCAATATGATAGTGGACAATGAAATTACACAAGATGGGACAGAAATGTATGCAGTTGTTGATAAAAGTAAAACATCGAACAATAAGAGGAAAGACAAAACAGGGACAAGTGGTGCGACGAAAGATGATTATGGTATCTGTTATATAGCTTGTCGATTATTGTTTTATGCATATGTTTTTCATTATTACTTATTTTCAGTCTCTCTATTCCCTCTTTCTCTTTTTGTCTCCTTCTTTGTACAACATAATATATATTCATCGATTTCTAGGCCATAATAGAAATTCAACAAGTGAAATGTACGCAGCTGTTGATAAAAGCCGTCCAAAAGAAAACAAATTGGAAGCTACAATATCTACAACGTATAGCACGGACAAAAAAGGTACACTAAGTCGATTAATGTTATCTATCTTCTTTCTTTCTCTTTCAAATATTTATTTGGTTTAAATATATTGTGTTCAATTTACTATAGAAGACGAATCACACCATGGTACAGAAACGTATGCCGTTGTTGACAGGAGTATCATGAAGAAAGGTACATTATATTCATTTATCATTAAATGAATATTTTAGAATTTTCTATAAGGACACATGAAAAACGCTACTAATTGATCAATTTTTGAAATATATAAATCATTTTGTAAGGTGGAGAATCAACAACAAAAACCAAACTGGTTAAAACCAAGAAAAGTAAAGAGAAACACATAGGGAAGAAGGGATCGTTAGAAGAGAAAAACGTATCACCTGTAGGCTCCCGTAAAACAGTAAGGCTGTGTAATATTGTTTATTAGTAAATAGGTATTTTTAGCCAATGCTAAAGGTTCAGTTTGTAGATGACAATAATCTGAATCAGTTTGATTTGATATCCAGCCTTGTCAAACATGGAAAAAAATTGTGATGGCTTTATCTTTACTCATCAACGACATATGTTTTTATTTAATAATGAAGGAGATTAATAAGTTAAAAATCATATTGAGAAACATTTTTCACAATATATGATCGCTCATCATTATATGTACTGATAAAAGACTCAATTGAACTTATTATATTACTAAATTGTGGAGGTGTTTTTTTTTTAATAAAATGCTTTCATTGATTAGTAAGCTAAGTTAATGATATAATTTAGTGAGTCTAACAAGCAATATACTAATAACGAGTTAATCAGTAAGATAAACATAAATATAGGTTTTAACTTTTTTTCGTTGTTGCTGCTAGTTTTGTAAATGCACCTTATTGGTTTCAGGGAATCAGATCAGAAAACTGATTTGAAAGGTTTCCAATGACTGATGATATGCATATCACTTGTGTAATATAAACTAAATGTATTTGCTATGAATTCATTGCAAAGCAAATGAAAAAAAAAAGAAAGAGAAAAATTATAACGAATTTCAATCACCAAGCGTTGCTTCAAATTTGAAATAGTCGCGCCAGTAATGGAGAACAAAGTAAAAGCAAAGTATGTGGTTAATGTATCGAATAAAAATGTTTTAAATTAAAATAATGTTGGGATAGTACATGGAAGGGCTCTTGAACAACTTTTTTTTTAGATATCTGTGTTAAATAATCATACTTTAATTTAGCGAATTGTGATTACTTATTGTCTTTTTGCTACCTCAAAAGACCGTGGACGTTTGCTACTTATTAGGAAAGTGAGGGGTTTTTTATGTCATACATATACGAGGGTTCTCCAAAAAGTACCTAATCAAGTTGTTGTCAATTTAAATGATTATATCTCTGTTATAGAATTTAAAATCAAACTAAAGTATTTCTTAATGTTTTCCATATAAATAAACTAAAAGTTCAATGTATCAAAGGGTCGCGGAAAGTACGCCCGGCCAAGCGTAAAAGTTGTCAAAACTTTGTAATGGAGTTTTTAGATATTCATATTTAAAAATTTTATAAAACATTTTAAAGCGTAATAATCTTCTATTATGCAGTCTGTATGGTGAACGTTATTTTCATACGTCGTATGAAGTTATTTTAAAACTAGCAGAGTAATTCTAAAAGATATTACGGCAAGAGCATGTCTTTAAAAACGCCTGAAGGAGCGACGTCATCTGACGGCACGGAAAAGTGCCTTATCATAAAATTGTATCAACGGATGTAAAACACCGATAGCAACAAAACAAACCATTAAGAAACAGAAAAAACCATCAAAAAGTTGTTTACTTATCTGTAAGTGGCACAGGCCATATTTCGATGGAGTATGCGATTGTACTCTCCGACCAATGGGTAATGCGGCATATCACTTTCAGGTAAACCCAGGACTACGAACGTTATGAAAACGTCGTTATGAGCAAACGTCGGACTGAGTCGTGCGGCCTGTAAAGGCAATGTATGTAGAATGATAACTCCAATATAAAAATGTACATTGCTCTTATTTTATGCATATACTTTATGATACTCTATATTGAAATACTGTAATGCTTTCGTGATAACGACGCCGTTATTTGAAATAAAATTAGATGTTTCCACGAATTTTTTGGACATCCCTTGTATGATTTGTTTTTGTTTTGTTTTGTTTTGGTTTGTTTTTTTTTTTTTTTTTTTTTTTTGGGGGGGGGGGGGGGGGGGGTTGTTTAGTTCAATCTGATGGTTTTTTAATATTAAACTGTAACTTTAATTTTAATCAAATTATTTAATATGAAGTTTTACATGTAAAGTTTATAATGATGCGTGTTTCTTTATTGTGAATGACGTAATGGACGGATGTTCTGTAAAACGAATAAAAAATTGAATGATTGAATATTTTATAATATTTGCATTCCTTTCTTAAAACAATATCATACTCTTAAAGTTTAGAAAGTACGGGTATCACGATGAAAGAAAAAATACGGAAACAACGTGCCTTGAAAAATAAGTGTCGATTAATTTATTTATGGAATCATTAACTTTAACGCATCATATAGTTACATTTACCTTGAATAATTGATTAATACTTAAAAACCAAACATTATACTAGTATAGAATATTATTTAATATGACTACTTAAACATTTCATTAATGAAAATAGCTGCTGATAAGAATAACATGTCGGTGAAACATAAATAATATTTGATAATAAAAGTTTAAAAACAACCACAAGTATAATCAATTTTTTTTTACGTGATGAAGTCAATGATTCCTTTCAGATGAGACTTTTCAAAGTAAACTTTTTCTATGTACAGTACTGACAAAATTCAACACAATGTGTGTCACAGTTTAATTTATTTTTGTAGAATGACGAGGGATTAATCTACATTGACGTAGATTTTACAAACAAACCCGAAAGTTCAGACACGAACCAGAAGCCCGTAATACACGGCGAGGAAGATCGAACAGAGTACACGTTCGTGGATTTCTCAAAGAAAGCGCCACCTACACCGGAAACACATGACAAAGAGGGAAAGTAGGATAGATATTTAATATTTCTTAATCTGTGCAGTAAAAAAATGAATCTTTCCTTGTTCAAAAATTAATGTACATTTAGGTTTCTCTAGTATAGTAATAATGTCACAGAAGGTGTGTAAAAATAAATATAGGATCTCTCATGATTTGTGATGGTATATGATTTTTATCCAACGAGTTGTGTGTTTTCTATCCCCGAGCCTTGGCGGGGGATAGAAAACACACAACGAGTTGGATAAAAATCATATACCATCGCAAATCATGATTCTTTTTATCACATGCTTCACCAAGTAGTTTGTTAATCCCAACTTTTTCTGTAAAAATTGAGATTGTGAGCCGCACAATACATTATTTACAACACGTGAACAACGTTACGCATGGAAAAAAAAGTTCCTTGAAGTTTAACAAACAGACATTCATTTTCAAACATTTTTTTATGAATTCATGACAAATAACTGAAACAACATTAAATGTTTCATATTTTTTTCTCAACAACTGAATTAATTATTTACTTTTTCATTCTACGTCAGTCAACCGTCTAAACCTACGTAATGATTAACTATGACGTTACGTGGCGTAAGAACACACAGTGGAATATCAAAAAGTTATCCCATGAGTGATATCCACCGTATATTGGGATAAACATGTGATAAACAGAAATGTATACTGGGAGAAGTTATGTAACCTTTCTAATCTCTCTAACCGTTTAATACTTGAGTAGGCGCCCTATTATTACAGGTGATCAACAAATGAAATAGAATGTTGTTATCAGGGTTGGCTCTTTTACCCTTAGAATTATTGCGTTATTTTTTACTTTTTACCTTGGCTGGATAGTTTACAACTATGTTGGAGTTGTATTCCATGTATGATATGAAGGCACATTGTTTTATTGATTTTATTAAATCAGCAAAGACATGTTTCCTTGCATGAATATATAGCTTAAATATATTAGACCTTCCTTTTGTGTTCCCTTTTGTACTACTGATATACACAGTTAAAATAATATAATTTGCAACTGCCATATTGGATGTTTTTGGAATTGTAATTAACTACTTAAATCATTAACACTATTATGATTTGATTTATATTTCTGCGAAATAGACTTTTAAAATCGACTGATTGGACCAGTTGTATTTATATGATGTTGCATTGTAACATAATTGATTTTTCATTCATTCCATGGAACATAGAATAACGACTTGTTTCTATTCAACTTACAAATTTATTTGAGGTTTGCGCACAATGATCATATTAGTGTGTTTTGGCATTCAACTTAAACTTTAAAAATTACAGTCCATAATGCTTTTAAATGTGTGCCGTTTTATTGAAATTGTATTTTGAAAAATACTGTAATTAGATATCGAACGGCAGAAATCTGTAATGTTTGGGACTTTAGACACCTTTAAAGTTTCTATTTATTATTGTTGTTATTATTTGTTCCATGTTTTTATGATTATTATTATCATCTTTTATTTTGCTTAAAACTAGTAATTAACGCTGATTTTTTTCTACTGAATTTCAAACATTTATCTTTATAAAAACTTGTTTTAGTTCTGATTTTTAATTATAACTGTAATTTTAAAAGTGTTGAAAATTATAAGATTTTTTTCTAAAAAAAAATGCAAATCAATTGTGAATATTACTTTTATTATTTGTGCTTATATAATCTGTATTTACTGCTCATATTTTACAAATTCTTATTTATTGATGTAAAAGTGTGATATGTTTTTTTAGCATCAATTATGACCTTATAACCTTAATTTATTGTTTTCTTGAGGGTGTTTATTCGTAAATGAGAGATACCTAAAAATTCTACAAACATTAAGCCACCACGAAATCTTATGATTGCACAGTATGTTGCCGTACATTCTTATGGTTTTAGATAATTTATATAATACAAGTAGAATCAAGCAGATCTAGGTCTCATATATATTGTGAAACCATCACTGTTCAAAACAAAAGCGAAACTGGTCAAACGGCAGCTTTCAAAAAGATATTCTTTACCTTGCATATTTTACCCATTGTTGAATTTGAATGTCCAATAATAAGTTTTTAACCACAATTGACGTATCATAAACAATAACCATTAAAATAAACCTCATATACATGTATTCTATTTTCTATCAAAGTTCGCTTTTGCTTCATAATAACACAATAACTGCATGATTTATATGTATTCGTATACCAATTTTTCAATATCTGGATTATAAAATGTAACAATTATGTAGCAAAAAATTATCTTTATTTCTTTATATGATTTTGTTTTATATTTTCCATGAGAATGCAAGTCTTTTTAATAACTGTAAAAGTGGTTACTTGTACGTGGGGAAAACACCAGTTACGCAGTAAGCTTAAAACTGCGTTTGGTAAACAACTCAAAAAATTAACGTGTTTAATCACTCATCCGCCAATTTAATACCAATTTGTACGCTGCAATACTAGAGTGTCCCGTAGCTTCAATACGGCTGAAAAACGATATTACATTTATTAAAATTTATGAATTTGAATCAACAGAAATTTACTCACCACGAGATTTTTTTAAAATCTTAATAAACTGTATTGACAACAATGTTAAATATTTTTGATGCATTTTTGTGACGTCATATGTACTTCGGTGTCACGTAAGGAAGGATTCCTAACGTTGCAACTTATCCAATTAAATCGAATCGATGCAGGTTCTTGATGAAATTAAAACATTTTTTTTGTAGAAAGTCCTTTGGTATGTCATAAACTTGTAGGTTCTTGCTTGGGCTTAGTATAGATATTTTGTTTTTTGAGGATATTGTTAAAACATTTCTTCAAATCATCAAATGCACATTTTAACTAATTATAATCGATTTACATAAGTGTAAGGTATATCCGTCAATTTCCAAAGCATGATTTACATCGGTACTTATATTCTCTACCGATTTTACATAAAAAAAATATAAAATTGTGTTGATCTTTTACCTGTGCCAAGCTGTTTTTACATTCATCAAAATTTATTCCTTCAGTTGTTTACATACAGCAAGGGGAGTCGCCAAACCACTAATGTATAAATAGTATTTTACTTGAAGCAACGCTTCAAATCAGCCAATTATTTGATACTGATTGTACTAGAAATATATTTTATACGTCTATGTTATCTATGCATCTCTATTAAGAAAATAAGGGTTTTATTACTTTTCAATATAATTCACTTTTAACGTTACGAAACGAACTATCGAATGGAATGCAGATCGATACTTCAAACTTGATTAAGACGTCATATTAAATCAAATACAGACAAGTGACTTTCTACATAATGCTGTTGGAAGCCGCGAATTCTTTCACCATAGAAAACGCTTAAATAACCACTTTTACAGTAACTATGCCATTATATAACTGATAAATTTTATTAATAAAGTTATATCTTGAAGATGCTTTGTTTAACCGTTTTTATGAACAAAGTCTTAGGTATTTTAGAGCGTGTTTTGTTGTTTTTTGATACTTTTTTGCCCCGCCATTTTCAGCTCATCCGAGTCACTCAAGTGACCAACTGCAATAATCTTCGTGTCATATATCATTATATTGTCCTCTATACTTCCACAGTCGTGGGAGAGAAACAAAATGCAATGTTATTTGATACATAACGTAGTGTTCTTAGATATAGTAATGGAATCCACTGCCCATGGATAGACCGGGGTTGAGGTTTTTAATTGTGAAAGGGTTGTGACAAATATTATAAATAATAATATTATAAATATAGTAAACGAATAATTGTGTATGTCACTGGGACAAAATGTTAAAAAGAGAGTAACAGTCGGATCATTCTCATAATAGGGCTTAGATTTCAAAATAGAGCAAAAAAGCATAAAGCATACAATGAAAAATGGAGACCACCTCACAGGTACATCAAAAGGTTACTGTATTCAGGTTTTCAAAGCAGTCGTCTAGACAAAAAAGTTGTCTTTGATAATGCTGTGATATTCTTTCCTGGGCACATTGCCAACTCTTCTCCAACAGCGTATTCGTTACAGGTTTAAAGGGACGTTCATAAGTCACTAAAGGAGCTTTTGACTGTTTGAACGTTGAACTTCTTTGTTTGATTAGCGTTAGTACAATTGTGAGTTTGAAAAGCCATATGTTTAATCTTAATGAATAATCACTTCATTATCATATCTTTTAATCTTTTGCCAACGTTTCCATTACCCTTCAACCTTCAAGTGCCTACATGAACATCTATTAACATCATACGACGACAGATATATTATGTCAGCTAAACCCTTCTAAGTACTTCTTGTTTATGGCGCCTTCCAACCCCTTTGTGAGTCTATGTGTAAGAAATAATTTGGTTGGTGTTGCATAAAGGACTGAACTTACATAACTAAAGCGGCACTTGTTGAAAAATGATAAGGAAGTTTTAAAAAGGGATAAATAGTCCCTTATAACTAAAAACCTTAAATAAAGAAAAAAAATAATCGTGAAATGTCAGAAAGTCAATCAATAAAAAATTCAACATTAAAGAACTGTATATTAAATTAAGCATTTCTTTTGAAATATAGTAATAAATAGATGAAGTTAAAAAAACATTTTTATATCAATGTAAATAGGTGAATCCATCGATATGCTTATTTTTGTGTTTTAAAATGTAATCCCCCGAAAAGTATACAGGTTCCATAGATAATAGATTTATATTAGAATATTAAATTTCAATAAATCTAAGATATATGATAATGCCAATGTATGCGCATACATTTTGAATAATTTCCAATAACACAAGACAGGATGCAGAACACATATTTGAAGAAGTTATTTGCAAATTAAAATAGCATAAAACTCAAATTTACTTTTAAAAGATGCACACATGAATTAAATAGTTATAAAAACTAAAATGTCATTATACAAAAATAACTTTTATTCTAAATTCAATAATTCATTTAGTAGGCTTTTATCTTAATGTTTCATTAAAATATATCTCTAACATCCTAACCAGTGTTTCTTAGTTGTTTTCCTTCACAAATACATTAAAAATTTCTCGTTATCAAAAAACACCTTACTTATTCTTTAACATTTTTGCTTTTTTCACCACCATTACCACTTGTGTGTGTTAATTGGATGTTTTAGAGAGAACATCCCTGTATCCTTTAAGATATTGCAGTGTGCATGTTTTTTTCCTCCAAAGATGTCAATATGGTGTTAAAAGCTTCAATTGTGATACTGATTTTCTTTATCATTTTTGTTGGACTTCAACGCTATATTCAAGGTAAGATAATATTATACTTTTATGTCCTACATTTTGTGTAGGAATACCATTCCCTTATTAATATCAATAGCCATGAATTCAGACAAAAAGCATAGAAATAAATGTTAGGGCAAGTATGTATTACACGTCACATGCATGTTTGTATATCACCCAAATATACTAAAATAAAGAACAACTAAGCTTTCGGAGTTACTGTAAGAAATGTACATGCACATACTAACATCAGGTAAACGTGCTACTCCGAAGCAGAACAGTATACGACAACCAAAAGTGTTTTGTTTTGCTAAAAATACTTGAAGATATTTATATACAGTTAACATACATATTATCTGAAATAGTTTCAGATATTCTTCATGCAAAACGTATATAATGTCTGTCAATATTAATCACAAATTGTGATAAACATTTTTAAATCTTAAACTTAGTTTCAGGGAAACCAACATTAACAAATATAAGGTCATCGTGTATAAATGGCGATTTAACATTTACCTGGGATATATCAACAAACAGAACCTCTCCAAGAAATTTTATTTCATATAATAACAGTTGGATTAACTTAAACGATACAAGACACATTGTAAAGGATGCGTTTTTGTATAAATCTATTGCATTTTCTATCGATGTGCCAGGATATCCTCGTGAATACGATTCCTGGACATACACAGGTATTATTTTGTATTCATTAAACGAAAGTTTACATTAATGATATTAAAAAAAATAGGTAAGGGAAATTTAAGCAGACAAAAGCACTAAGTTTTCAGTAACACTATTTATGTTGGATAAATGAAAAGTGTTTTCTATATAGTTCTCAAACATCGACGAAAAAAAGGAGACTCGGTTAGAATGGAATGGCCGAAAATAATTCAAGCACCTGGATACAAGATTTATTACACACTGAGGGAGACACGAGTCATCATCCAGGTAGACACCAGTGGAGTTATTTATGAAGGAAGTAATCACTCATCAAAGTATACCATGCTCAAGGTACCACCTATGTCCGCTTGTATTTCATTTGAAATAATGAATATAACTCTAGAAGATGCTGGATTCTACTCCGTTGGAACAACGGACGATGATATCTCTTTAGACCGCGGGGTTTTTCTGATTGTTACAGGTAATCATTTAAATGTAGCCACTGTTATGCATTAAGTAAGTTTCAAAGATAATGCAATCATTGCAGGTTTTTTAAATGCCAGTGCGTATTGCATCCAGCTAACCCAGATACATTAATAAGCATGCTCGATTATCACGACTTCTTAAAATGGTTTGAAATAGAGAAACAAGTGAGTTTATGATAATTTCCGAATTACATGTCTAAAGTCTAGGATTATTCAATAACCATCTGTATCTATACGACGTATCATGATATGTATTATAAGTATATGATAAGTAAAAAGGTAGTGAAACTCTTTTGCTGGACGTCCTATCTTCCAACATAGGATTGAATTTCAAAATTCGGGCTGCTATAAAGTTATGATGAACGTATTTTACGCTTAAAAAATATTATACAAAGAAATTTCGAAATTTGATTAATGTTTTACATTTATCTTAATTGCAGCAAAGCCTGTTAAGCCAAAGATTAAGGGAAATTTAAGCATATATGTAACTAAACAGACAGAGCTGTTTTGTTCAAGTAAATCAACCTCAGCACCTGACTACTACTTCAAACGCATTTCTTTGTCATACACCTGGTATATAAATAATACGAAAATAGATGGGGAAACCAGAAAGAAGCTGCGATTGTGTGTAGCTAAAGATCTCCAGTACAATGGATACTCGTGTACAGCAACAGAAGACGACGTGGAGTCTGATAAGAGTGACCCAGTACAGATCAACCCTCTGTGTATGTATTTTAAATGTGTTCAATGCATTCAATCTAAAACAATACCTCAAGGTATAAATATTGTTTTAGATAAACATTTGATAATTTGATATGCCAGTATCTTAGAATAATGAACAAAAAGTAGAGTAGTTGATATAAATGATTTGATGAAACATTTACAGACGATGATTGAGCAACTAAGTGCAAAAAGTATTGCATTTGTTGGTTAAAGCTTTGATTGTAGACTAAATGTTGAACCATAATTTGGAATTTGGAAGCTGACATTATTTAATAAAACAGATTTTGTCGCCATATTAGATTCGATCGCTTCTCAACTGCCACTGGGTTATTTAAATCGATCAAGAAAGTTACGATGGGTTGCTTTCCGATCCATGCATTCAGGTTGCATATCATTGGTTTCTTTTTCTGATAAATAATATCAATAAAACTATAAACATCATTAGTTAAACATTCTGTTAAATAATATCTTTTAAACTGTAAACAGTGCTGTTTAAAAGACTACATCACCACTGTCTCATACAACGCTTCACTTTGTCTATAGACGGACCTCAGGTGCCGCTGAACCTCACAGTGTACTCTGACAAGAATGGTAAAGTTCACATGACCTGGGTGTCAGGGTTCAACGGAGGTCTGGACCAATTCTTCGTCATATCTAGGAAGAATGGTCCACAATGGGACTATGTTGGGAACTTAACAGATTCTGGTAATGGAAGTGGAATTTATTTTGAGGCTGGAAGTCCTACCCCAGGTCGAAAAAATAGTTTTCGCGTGGAAAGCTGTAATATATTTAATTGTACAGCACAATATGTTGAGCTGAATTCAAACCTCAAAGGTATGTTATACTTATTTTATTTTATTTATGGGAGGAGCATAGTTAAAAACCATGTTTATAAAAATGGATATAAGAGTGGATATTTTCAATGGTCAGACATTTTATTCACAACAGATAAACAAAGCAGATTTATAAAGATGTTTAAATCAAAAACAAGGAAAAAAGTTAACTCACATATGCTGTGCTTTATAATTGTTTTAATTGTCATTTAGAATAGTCCTGAAATATAAGTTGAAGACCAGTCTTTACTGTCTTCAGATAAAAAGTGTCTATTAAGATTGATAATTAAAAGGGTCATCCAAAGAGTCAACTTTTCCGATCAACAAAGTTTTATACGCAATAATTGGTGTGTCGGCCGCAGTTTTTATCATTAGTGGGATTTTGGTGGTGGTCTTGGTAATGCATTTCGGGAAAAAACACAGAGCTGACTTGAAAAATGAAAGCTTTGAAAGTAGGTATTTTTCAACTATAAAAAAGTTACTGATTAATCGTGCGATTTATACTGCTCTATAGTGACAATTTGGAATGTCGTTTAAAGCAGTCACATCTCAGAAAATGATGAAAAGGGCAAAATTGTCTACATTTGTAGATAAGCAGCAGCAAATTGAAACGAGGAACACAGATGACACAAAAATAGATGATTGCTGCCTAGATAGAAACGGTATCATTCTTTTTCAAAGTTGCATTTCCACTATAGGTGTTTCCTTAAGTTTTCTAATGGTTTTTTGTGTCTGTAGGCAAACACTGATAAAATACATAATTTTTATTGTTTAAAACAGAAAAAGAAAATCAAAACTGCGCTGCAGAAGCGTACACCTTTGTAGGAAAGAATTTCTTTAGCGAAACTGATGAACTGAAACACGATGTCACTGAAAATAAGCAAGGTATATATTATTGTCTTTTTATTAAATATGTTCCTTGATAAAAGCAGTAACATTCTAAAAAACAATCAATTTTTTTCATTTCTTTTATTAATGAACTTTTGTTTTGCAAACAAAAGATTTTATACAACAAGTTCACTTATTTTAATTTGAAACTTACTATGAATTGGCCCATTTCGGTTAATGATTCACACTATAGTCTCAAAAAATCTACATGCACATCATCTAACAAAACGATTACGTTTTTCGTTTAATTTAGGTCATCTTGAAGGTATATCAAGTGGAGAACTTCTTAGCACAATGATAGAAGAACCTGCAGAAAAGATTAGTGAGGGGATGTGTTTGGAAACTGCGCCACTAGAAGAAGAAATAAAACTGGGAACTAAAAACACTGATCCATCAAGAAAAAGGGTAAGGTGAAGGTTTCTAAATTTAATGTTAAAAATTATTGGAATACAAAAACTAATCACCGTAAATACATTATAATGTGGCATTTGTTAAAATATTGATTTAGCAAACACTTGATGATTTCTCTAGCAATTTTTATGTCATCTGAGTAAAAGGTTACATATTGCTATCCGTTTTTGTCCGTCGTCGTGCATCGTGCGTTAGCAATTTTACATTTTTAACTTCTTTTTTAAAATTACAAGGCCAATTGCTAGCATTTTGGTATGAGGCATCTCAATGGTTAGAGGCATGTAAATTATCTTAGCTATGTCAAGGGCGTCCATAAAAAAATAGCGATATTTATCACATAAAATGTTAGCCTTTGAACAATCTTGGTATTCTACTCCAAGAAATTGTTAAACGAAGTGATATTTTATCGATTATACAAATTAAATAATTTGTTATCGCATGAGCAATTTTTGAGTCTCTTGGGAATACCCTGTCACGTGATACTGCTAAAAATAGATGAACCAGGAATAATACGAAAAAATGCAAAGTGCAAGGGCATAACATAAACAAATATAGATATTTCTGTTTCTAACTTGTAAAATGAACCTTCAAAATTTCGAAAAGTGCTAAGAGCTTAAAATATTCAAGTAAGAACAATTATTAAATTCAATGTAAACAGTGTATGAACAGCAATTCACTGGGATTTCCCACAGGGGCTTGGTTGTTTGATAGTGAATTTTCTAATTATTTGTTCCCGAAGAAATTTTTTATTAAAATTGGTAATCTTATGTGTTTTCCTGTGTATTGCAATAAATAAATTCACTGAACCCCCCAGTTTCAGTCATGTTAAAAAGTGTATTCAATGTACATTAAAAAAAGTAAAGGGACGACACTCGCCATCTTGGATTAATAGGGGGTCCTCGTTTCAAGCTATGATTTAAACACGTTCTTCCATTTCTCCAACGATTTCTGACGAGATCTAGGTTGGAAAATATTCAAATGACTTATTCCCATCGTCTGACTACATCTGTACGCTGCATAATAAACACATCGTTTCAAAATGTACTAGATACTCGCCAAACTTATCGAAAGCAACGGAAGTTGATGCAAACTCTCCATGTAATCACTGAGGAGATCCGAAAGCATTGGTTAAACCAAGAGGAATATCTTTTCGCGGAATTTTTGCTCTCTCTAGATTTATCATACATTTTCGGAACATCTCAGTGATTATACAGAGAATTTACGTCACTCAAAAGTAATCTTCCGTTGCTTTCGATAAGTTTGGCAAGTATCTAGTACATTTCGGAACGATGTGTTTATTATGCAGCATACAGATGTAGTAAGACGATGGGAATAAGTCATTTGAATATTTTCCAACCTAGATCTCGTCAGAAATCGTTAGAGAAATGAGAAATCGTTTGCGTGAATAATTTATGCTACTGAATAAATTCTTTTAATGTATAATCAGGTTTACTTGTAATCATAATTGATATTTAAGTACTAATTAAAGAAAGCAAGAAGAAACAATATATCAATATTATCAAGAATTTATTGTAATAATCAACTTTACAAATACTATAGAGATTGCTTTTCTGAGAGATTGCTTTTCTGTGACAAACTGTTCAACATGACAAGTGTTTTCTGATTTTTAGTATTTTTCAGTCATAATGTGGAATTTATGGAAATTGACAATTCTTCTTGCACACTACATGTTCTTCTCGTTTGTCTTTTTGATATTAGGAGGTAGTCCAGTTGATAAAAAAACAAATACCTGAAATGATGAATATATATCAATTTCAAATTTCATTTCAATAGATATCAATGCAAATTATTATAATATGTTACATAAGTATCATTATAAATATGATATTAAAAAACAATAAACTATATATCAAGTTGAAGTTAGTGAGTAAAAGAAATATTTATATAGTACCTACTTTTTATCAACATCCCAACAAGTGTTTTCAGTGGACCATCTACTGCCTAAGTAACCCTGAAAATGAATAATGTGTCATAATTAGCAAGCTATTGTGTTAAACTGTTAAAGATAACATGAAAATGAAACAGTGCTCTATTGTTGGGCATGTTAATGGCGGTTTCAATTTGAGTTATATTACAACAGGCATAATCAAATGTTTATTGTTTAAAATGTGTGGAAATTCAGTTTGAACACACTTTAATTTTGTCTTAAATAAAATTAATTAGATCTTCAAAAAAGAAGGCTGAATAAAATAATACATTTCGATTTACTTAAACAACATTACAATCTTGTCTATAATCATTCCAGATCCTCACAGTAATCTTGGTAGTGCTAGCACATACAGTGTTTGGCCGTGGACTTTTTATTGTTTACTTTGAACATGGTGGAAATGCGATCTAATATTATCGCGATATGAGACCAGTAAAAAGCCACAATGAGCCTCAGTGCTCTTTATGATCAAAACTAACGAAACGCAGAATATTTACTTTGCCTGACTGAGTCACCAAACTGATGTGTGAACACAATATTACATGAAAAACAAATGTAAACAAGTAAACAAAATCGAAGCCGAGAAATTTCACTTAGTTTCCGTTCCATCCAACAATATTAAATAATATAAAACAATATCTAGCGGAAGTACAGATAAATCCTACCTTGTTCAGTTGAATCCTATCCCGATTTCTGTCCACGCTGGTTGTAAACGAGATATATCACTGAAGTCCACATGTTTGTTCTGATCACAGTTTGTTCTGATCACAGCTACAAGCGCCGATGTGACGTAGTCAGCCTCGACACGTCATCAGACGACTTAGGAATTTCATGATTTCGCGAGATATATAATAATAGTTTATGATTTTATTTCAGTACATCATTTCTTGAACCATTCAAACCCAATAATTAATCATATTCTTTTTGGTAGATGTTTGTTATTTACCGAAATACCCATATCTCGTAAAATCTCATGAACAAGGGGCGGGGCTTATGCAAATTTTTCTAAATCACACGTGGTAGAATTCTTAGACCTTCCTTAACATAGCTGAGATGAAATCCGTGGATCTACCATCCCAGGGGCACCACAAATGGGGCCAAATATGCAAACAAAAAGCCAAATTTTCAAAAACCTTCTTCTCTACTCCCACACATGGGAGGTAAAACTGGTTGCATAGTTATGATGTCGATGAGGCCCTCTACAAAAATTGTGAAATTCATGGCCCCTGGGTCAGGGGTTCTGGCTCTTGGGTGGTGCCAATATGGCCATAAAGTAAAAATGTATTACTAGTAAATCTTAGAAAATCTTATTCTCCACTTCCATATATATTTGTTAAAAACTAAATGCATGATTATGATGTCCAGGATGCCCTCTACCAAAATTGTGACATTCATGGCCCCTGGGTCAGGGATTCAGACTCTAGGGCAGGGCCAATATGGCCGTATAGTAAACATGTATTAAATCTTACACAATTATCTTCTTTATTCACATATATATTTGTTAAAAACTAAATGCATACTTATGATGTCCATGAAGCCCTCTACAGAAATTGTGAAATTTATGACCCCTGGATCAGGGATTCTTTTCTAGGGTGTGGCCAATATGGCCATATAGTAAACATGTATTAAATCTTAGAAAATCTTCTTCTGTACTCCCAAACATGTGGACTAAAAACTGAATACATGGTTATCATGTCCACTACCTCCTCTACCTAAATTGCTTAATGCATGGCCCTTGGGTCAGGGGTTCAGGACATGGGGGAGGGGCAATATGGCAATATAGTGTTAATACATACAGGGTTCTCTATTCTCACACATCTGTATGAACAACTGACTTCATAATTATGTTTACCAGGAAGTCCTCTAATAAAATTCTAAACTTCATGTCCCCTGGAGTATGGATTTCGACTCTAGGACAGGGCCAAAATGGATGTATAGGTGTTAATGGATATACTATTAAAAAATATCTTCTTTACTCCCACACACCTGAAAGGAAAACTAAATTCATGATTTTGTAGACCAGATCTTTAAGTTTTTCACCAAAATTATAGGTTTCGTAGTTTTTTGTTTTTGTTTTTTGTTTTGGAAAGATTTCAGGCAGGGAGGTGGTCGTTATTACAAACTTATAATTGTTCTACTCCAGAATGAAACCCAATTGAATGAATATATGAGACTCCTCGACAAGTTTACGTATTGGTAATATTCTACTCAGGTGACCGTTAAGGCCTTTTGGCCTCTTGTTTTCCATTGATGCGTTCTTTACATTTTGGAAGTGATTTCATTTTATTTTTCCGGGCGTTTTTAAGAAGAAAGAGAAACTCATTAAAATGTGTGAAAGACTTGCATACACCACGTTTAATGTCCTTCATATTTTTTTCTTGTAGGCGTTTTATTCCACTTTAAATGTAGCCATACACTAAATTATTTCCTTGTTGCTTTTAAGTGGCAATTGTCAAAACAAATCATTATTTGCACAGAAAACTAAAGTTATATTACGTTTGAAATCTAAGAAAGTAAATGGTTAGGACCAATTTAGGCTATATTAACCCTCTTTAGATGAAGAGCTCTGTATATAAATGTGGAAAATTATTTGAAGTTTAATGCTTCAATATCTGGATTTTTCCATACTTTTTTATACATTTGAAATCTTTATTTGAATCTATTTTATCACATTTAAAAGTTAATGGCAGTTCATATGGTTTATTAATTGACCTTTTTTTTTTAATTGAAAACAAACATGTGAAACATTGAATGTATTTGTTAGAATGAGGAAGGATTGATTTATATTGACGTGGATTTCACGAAGAAGTCCACCAACTTAGACAGGAATCAAAAGCTCGTCATTCACGGACAGGAAGATCGAACAGAGTACACGTTCGTGGATTTCTCAAAGAGAGCGCCACCTATGCAAGAAACACGTGACGACGCGGAGACGCAGGAAGAAAATTAATGCTACACATTCAAGCTCTTATCTGTGTTTTGTGTTTGATGTTCGCTAGCTATCTGTTTTTTGACTTAATCATTACTAATATCTACATGTATATCATCATCATATTGTTAATTAAAATTTGTATTGATTATTTATTAAAGTAATACTCAATTTACTTTGATAACTATCGATTGTGTATTTCTTAGATTTTTTTAATATTATTTCAATTTTTTTTTTCAGTAAACAGGTTTTGATATATTGCTTTCATATTTAAAACGAAATGCTCAAATATTGTTACGTTTACTTTATAAGATATAGATTAACTTATAGATAATTAAATATCATTACGTGGAGTTGACAAGAAATAGATCAGGAAAAGTAATCACCATTTAATTCATTTTTACAAAAAGTAAATTTTCTGCGATTTTAATGTTTAAATTGTTAGTGCAGTATTGCTTTTTTACGCTTGGTTATGAAGTATTTGTTGATTGTGGGTGTGACCGGTCAGCAGAGGATGCTCACTCCTCCTAGGCACCTGATCGTACCTCTATCTTTTAAGATTTATAAACATTTTATTGATGTATTAAGCATGCATATGTCTTGCATTCTTCTAATAGAAACATAAATCATCCTCGGTATCAAATGTATGTTGTTGGGTTTTTCCTTCAAATATAGATCAGCTATTGTTAAATTGGCTTACTGACCCATCGATAACAGAGCCAATTTCATTTACACATTTGTAATCGCATTTCAATAGAGTATGCAACAATGAATTAAAGTGTTAAAGCATAAAACACATACACATATTTATCATTTTTACTACAAAGAGTTGTAAATCTTGTCATTGTCCATGTTCTTAATTGACTTAATGTATCGTTTCTTTTTCCATTGTATCAAAAGACGAGTACAAATGCTTATGATCACTGCTCGTTGCCTGCTCAAAACAATTTATTGTTTCTTGGTCCTCAACCTGAACTATATTCTGGTTCGATGGATCTGTTTGTCGGCCCTTCATGCGAAACATAGCAACAGTCAAACCCAGTAACGAAACACCTAGTATAACGGACAGGCCAAAAAAGATAAGAAAACCTAACTCACTGTTCTGAAATCATGTGAAAACATTAATCTTAACTCAATAACTAGTGGATATCGTTCGAGTAAGATGACTAGGTATCTAATGCTAATATACGTATATGAGAATATTGACCTAAATGTTAAAATTAAACATTGAACTTACTTTCAGATGCGGGTTTCTCCAAATTTATCAAAGAAATCTAAAAACAAAAGCTTAAAGATTAAATGTTCAAACATTTTTATTTGTTTAATTCGGGGGTAGGAGGGGAGGGTGGTTGCTTTTTAAATGACATCTTCTCCCTCATTACTTTTGAGTATATGGTGATTTTTGTTAGAAGACGTCCTCCATTATTTACAAAATACACCCTGTTCTATTCCACGGCGTACCACGGGTTGGGACTGATAAACATATTTGTTTTGTCTCGACGTCATTGAGTGAATAGCGTCACGTGATTGCCTTATAAATTTCTTTACACGGCGAGCGGCAAAATTTATACGGCAACATGGCGGACGTAACGTTATTTAAGCTGATTTCTTACACAAATGTTCAACCATTCCTTTGATTTTTAAGCCCCAAAATATTTAAAGTGACTCTCCACCCCCTTTGCCCGTGACGTAATATTATGATCCTACAATATGGTATCCAGGTTTGCACAGACGACTGACGAGAAAGGTAAAAAATTAGAGAATTAAGCTATGAATTTTAATATGATGTTTTATCTTCTGTTTGTTTACATATCAAACTTTAGGTTCTCGACAAAAACAAAACACTCCTCGCCTTTTATGGCCTTTACCGACCCCACACATTTCTGTACACAGTCAGCAACAAGCCTAATAAGTAATAGTATGTACGGGACGTTCCATTGCTGTATGACGATTTGTTTACACTGATTGCCTGCTCCTCAAGGTTAAGCCACGAAGCATTTTTAGCGACTTGTGAAGGTTTTGCAATCACGGAGTATTTTCACAACAGCTGTGTTCTCAAATCTAATCACGGTCCCGTTCAGCATATCATGGATATCTCGTCTGTTCTCATCTGAAAAAAGGGTACATAAAAAAAGTATACATCTGAAAAGGGGTACTTTGAAGTAAAATGTACAAAATATAATAATTTATGACAAAAATAAAACTTTAAAAAATAGTTTAATCATGCGCACATAAAAAAGGGATTAGACGACCAGGGCGAGACAGTAGAATAACACCCCCTATCCCGTCTGAAAATTCTTATTTTATTATGGATTAGAAATTTAGAGCATTAGCAATTAAATTTAACAAGAATATCACCGGGAGCTCACTCACTATACTCGAAAAATAACCAACTCAATCCACGCACAGGATTGTATCTGGCGTTTTCTTACACAATACGTTAATGTCAAACTTGACAGTTTCTGTTCTTAGCCCAGTCGCCATTCCTACACAAATGTCCCTGTATCAGAACACTGGGTCCCACAGTCGGAGCTTTAGTTTGAGCAAGGACCAGTGACCTCAGATAGAATGGCTGTCCCACTGTCTGTGACCTTGCCAAGCTGTACCCTGAATTTGGGTTACCATTTACAAAGCACGATATACCCAATGTTGTTCCTTCAGGTATAGCTGCCTGTATACGTCTTTCTCTATTGATGTAATCACCTGGAAAATCGATATCTAAAATTCATATTAATGCCTAAGGCCTTTTTTTAGATTTCAGTTGTAAATCTTCTTTTGCAAGCTTTTTGAATTCTGAAAAATAGATTTTTTTGAAAAAAAAAGTGTTTTTTTGACAACCTTGATGTTTGTTCTCATTTTCTTCAAAGCTTGGAGTCTTGTAATATTGTAAAAAACCAAAATATGTTAAATATGTAAAATGTAACACTTTTTAATATTTAATAGAAAGCCCCTCTTCTTATAAATGGACACGCCCATGTCCCCTTCTTGGTCTCTTCAAGCATCACTCGCTTAACCACTTGCTAAGTTAGACCTAACCATTAGGCATATAGCAGAATAGAGGGTTCAGCCCCCCCCCTTTTTCGCAGGAAATATAATTGTTCCGTAATGCGTTATAAACGTTTGAAAGATTGAGAAGTTGGAGTCGAAGGTATACAAGCTCCCCCTCCCCTTCCTCCAGGGATTAGAAATTTCGTTATTTTTGAAAAAAAAGAAAAGAAAATTTGGTAGGAAAGATTTTTTTTTATTGGAACTATAAGTATAGCCCCCCCCCCCCCCCCCGGATTAGGATTTTCATGATTTTGGGGAGTAGGCTTTTTTATCTCAATATTTCTGAGGAGCAGTGTAGCCCCCCCCCCCCCCCCCCCCCATTTTCAATTTGCTTCCGACGCCAGTGTTACGCATGGCAACTGAATGACATATAGTCATATGATATCGATATATTTCACCATTATACTGTTCATTAACATTTAATACAACCATTACGGACATAAACTCACACAATGGGATGGTGGACAAAAGCTCGCTATGAACTGTCTCCTTAAAGTCTTTTACAGTGCATGTATGTGATGGTTTTATTCCTTGTGACTTAATATATGACACAATCTATTAAAACGTAGTGGGAAAATTTCCAAATGTGTCAAACTTATTTATCTTTTATCACAAATGTTGGATAGATTTTTAAATAATATTGTTGTAAATTATTATTCTTAGCAAATTGTCGAAAATACAAACACTCATATTATCAATACATATTTTGTTTCTTCATTTAATTATGAATCATCCTCACTACAAATCAAACTTGTTCGTACCTGGCACTGCGTTATAAAGGTGATTTACTGAATATGTTTTCCTTCATTCAAATGTATCTTTATAGACGGACCGGACAGATTAACCATTACTCCAGAACCTTTACTTAACATCAATGGCAAATTAACGGTAATGAAATGGGAGACTATTGGCCCCTTTGTTTGTACAGCGGATTGCAATCCACCGTGTAACAGGTCGAGACCACTATATTTTGTGACGTCGGCATAAATTTGCATACTAAATTAGGCACCTGTTTACTTTTATCGACAAACCAATCAGGTGAATGAGCTGCAAGGCATTGTGGGCTACTACAAGTTTCAGTGTATACAAAGCGTATTGAAAATATATACCATTTTGAATTGTCCTTTGGAAACTCATTTTGAATGATTTTTCAGAATTTATGAAAGTAATATGGACAATTATGTCTGAACTTCAATTTCTATGCTCACATTTAAAAAATATTGCATATGATGACTTATATCAACCTATTTAAATACCCCATTGTCAATGTTCAAAAGAGAGGAACGTCCTATTGAATTAAAAGCAGTGAGTTCTGGGTTTTTTTCACGTGATACCCCATATTTGGGACAACATTAGTAGAACCACGCGTTGATATTTTCTTCAGGGACATTCATCAGAATGCTTAACGGACAAAATACTTTATGCTGCATATAGCTTGTGCTTCTGCGTTTGTATATTTGTGCATTTCTACTACCGTGGCTACTAGTATTCACGTATGTTAAAAAATGTACAGTTACCTGTATTTATTTCTAGTGCACAATGATAAAGTCACCAATACATACATGTGATTTTTTTTTTCTTATCAAAATATGTTTGTACCTGTATGCGTATGTTTGTCAGTCGTTTGATACTGATCATTTTTGAAGTAACAATTAATCAACTAAAACAACAGTATTTTTTAATGTGAGCATGGAACAAAGTTAATGGTACGTAATCTTTAATTTTTTACCTTCTAAAGTAAAAATCAAGACGTACAAACATTCCGGCAAGCAATTAAATATTGTGTATAAAACAGACAAATACCACGTGCGTTTGTTGAATCGTAAACACGTTATAGACCGTCATGCATTGCAACTCATTCACCGGATTGGAGAATCTGTTTGCCAAAAATACTGTCACGTGTTAAATAATGCTATCCATATAAGGTAGTGTACCCGACCGGTGTAATATAACATGAAAAATAAAAACATCCGATGGATTCAGCGATGGTCGTTCAATGATGGGGACATTTTTAAAACAAGCAGTTCAGAAAAACATGTTAGTATTCCGCTGCATAGCACATCGGGGGGAAAATACATTAAAAAGGGGTTTTCAACTTGATATCAAAGGTAAGTATTTTTTGCAACATAAATTTTGGAACATATTGTTGTAATCATACTCGAATGTCCCTTTGCATTGCCTTGAGTATTTGACAATATACACCGTGTACCTCGTGAATTTGTATACAGCTGGGGAAAAGGGGTGATTGAAAAACATGAAAAATTATACTGATTTATTAAACAAACAATGCAAATGTTTGGGTTTGAGATTTCAGTGATTTGTTGAAAACAAATTACATGAAGAACAGATACATCTGTTTAAAAGTGAGAAACAAATTATCAAACGTTTATATTGAACTAGTTTGATAAAATATTGTAGTATGTAAGCATTAAAGTAATCAATAGTATTTTTAATAATGAAAATATATGTTTATATCTACTAAAATTAATACAAATTTTACATAGAGAAAAATCTTTTTAGATTTGGGGATCATTACGAATAATTATTTTCTTTTTGGCTTAAAAAATAGTATAATTATCAAATGGATTTGGATGTAAAGCTAATTTATGTCAAGGATTGAGGAAAAGAGCTGCCTCACTCACAGTGCTTCATTGTACTGTATAATGTATATATGTAAAATATTACTGTATTGATATAATTAGTTACTTTTGGAAACTACACGCTAAATTACATACAAACAACATACAGTACCCGCAACGTTATTGTTTACAATCCCATCATATCGTATCGTGTATCAATCCTAGTGTATCGTGCGTGTGTACTGTTCTATCGTGCGTTAATCCTATCCTTTCGTGCGTGCATACCGTTCTATCGTGCGTTAATCCTATCCTATCGTGCGTTAATCCTATCAGGTTTATCGTTTAATTTCAACAATTCTTCCGTTTATCCTATGGTGTTAATCGTTTGTGCCTTTTCATAAGTTACTAAGTTGCAACTCGTTCGGTGCGCCGTATACGAATATTTATCGAACATGAATTGTAAAATTCTATCCAACATTCCGTCAGGATACTAATTTTTTTATAATTTAAAATATTAATGTTATAAAATGTTATAATAAAATATAAACTTGGGGCAAAAAACTTGTATGAAAATGGTTATATTTAAAGTCGTTAACATGCTATGTTGTAAAAATGTTGAACCTTCGCACGCATAAATTGTAGGTAATACAATCCTTCCTGTGTAAAAACGTTCATAAACATCAACAATATTCTGCACATAACTACTATTAAAGTCATAAGAAAACATTCATCCCTCTCTTACTTCTCATCTTTGACAATATCTGTAACTAGGTTGTTTATAAATTTTCGGTAATAATATGTTTTGTTAACGCATGGAAATCTCTAATGAATGAAAATGAATAATACCCCCCCCCCCCCCCCCCCGAAACAAAAAACACAAAAAAAACCAAACAAACAAGCGAAAACAAAAACAAAACAAAAGCACCACCCCACCCCACCGCTTCACCCCCCCCCCCAAAAAAAAAAAAACAAACCACAAACAACCCCCCCCCCACAAAATTTCCATTTTAAAAAATCTTCCATAGAAAAAAACTACTTAGGGTTGGAATTCTTATCGTGATATTTAACATTCATTTAACTAAAAGATGATTGAAATAGTACTTCTGGATAGTACCTGTTTACCTGTCTTAATATTTGTTAATGGAAGACATTTGTCGTGTAATGTTACCCCAAGTTATCTTTCTCAAATTGAATGCATGGTATTCATACATTCATAACATTTCTTTGCATTTTTTTTTTCAGTTTTCAAAATTAAAACCAAGGTAGGACACACAGTGAATCTATCATGGACAGCATTGTTCTTTCCAGTAGCCGGACAATATAATGCCTACCACACATACAGAGAACACAGAACTATATTTAGTGTAAGCAGCAGTAGAGTAAGTTATGGAGGATATAATCAGTCAACAAAGTACACATACCTCACCAGACCGTTTGCTTCCACTAACATCATGTTTGAGATAAGGGACATAACTCTGGATGACGCTGGGTATTACAATGGCGGATTTACGGCGGAAGCTGCGTGGTCAGGTGGAGGTGTTGTACTGATTGTTTCGGGTAACATATGAATTTAATTGATGAGTTTAGAATTGTACACTGTGGGTTGTTTCTTTGTTATGCACTAATGCAACTGTTTGAAAAAAAAAAAGCTTTGGTGTTCAGAGGTAAAGTTAGGTATTTGGTAGAAAATCTGGTGTGTAAAAAACATTTAACAGCAAGTGAAGTCAATAATGCAAAACTAAATGTACAAATGTTTTAATTCCCAGTCTTATTGTAAGGACAAAGGTTTACGTGGTAGAAAAAATAGTGGTCAAAATCAAGTCAAATATAATATAATAATATAATAATTCCATTCGTGACAACGTATCTTCAAAATGAACTGTGAGTTCAATGTGGCAAAGAAAAGATAATGGACGTGCCCTTGAGTCCGGCGTGTGTGCGTTATTTGATATCAATAATAAATTTGAAGGAATTATAAAAATAAAATAAGGTCATATTAAGTGAAAAAATATATTGATTTTTATATTAAATGAATAAAAATGTATTCATGTTTAAATTAATTGAATAAAACAATTTAAAAAAAGATAAAACAATTGCATTTATGTGGATATTAGAATATAAACTGTTGTTCTTACTAAAGCGACTATTAATTGAGATATATATTACCTGATTTTCTTTGTGTTGGTAGTCTTACCTACTTTATTTTTCTTGAAATTGGTAGATTTTTTTCTATCTTCTCTTAATTACGCAAAAAATTGAAATTAAAACTTGGAAAAATGGATAAAAATATAAAAAAAAAACAAAATCGTATAACTAATGATAGTGTAATTCGTTACATTTTTTTTCTATAAACATGTCTATTCTTTTGAATAGTTAATTTAAGATGAAGAAATCATTTTGTGATTTTTAGGCTTTATTTTTTTTTTTTTTTAAATTGCAAATAGCCAAAAAAAACGCATGTTTTTCTGTAACGGCACATAATAGTGACGTTAAAATATGCCTTTATACATTTAATATTTTCTACATTAAACATTTTATTGTTTAATTGTTTTCCTTTCTGAACAAAAAAATGAACAAACAAAAGACAATAACAAACCGTGACAAGTAAGTATGAGAAATAAATACAAAATACAAACATATGACAAGACATTTTAATTTTTTTTTTATTTCTTATTACTTTAAGACAAAACTTTGAAACCTTGCGTAATAGGAAACCTTGACTTTCTACATAAAAATTTTGTTCCATTTTGTTTCCTTTCTTACGAAATAACTATGACAAGCTATTTTAGATTTTTTTTCATTTCTTTGTATGCATGCAAAATTTCTAAAGTCAAAATCAGCATCTAATTTCTCTCATATTTTTGTCCTTATTTTAGACAAACTTTTAAATACGATCATAAAAGGAAATCCTCAACGTTGAGTTCAATAAAATCAAAATATTATTTTACACGTATTCTTATCAATTTTAGACAAACCCTCTCAGCCGAAGTTAACGGGAGATCTTAACGTTGAGGTCAATAATGCCACATCACTGACGTGTTCCAGTCAATCAACCTCAACCCCTGACTACTACTCCAAGCTCCTCACCTTGTCTTACACCTGGTTTGTCAACGACACAAGGATAAGAGGAGAAACCAGAGAGACCCTGAGATTATATGTAACTAAAGATCTCAAGTACAACAGATACTCTTGTACAGCGACAGAAGAAGACTTGGAGTCAGATAGGAGTGACCTAGTACAGATAAACCCAATGTGTAAGTATGGTCAATGTAATTTGGTATTGTCGACATAAGGAACCTCTTCATAAGTGTAAGGTATATAAAGAAGCTTCGAAGTTTGGGAAAGGGGTAGGTGTTTATTTTCTTCGTTATTAAGAAATTTTATCATAAGGATGAAAAAGAAAACGAAAATTAGCTATTTTCAGTGGTTGATCCAGTAACGTTATTATATTGAACTTGCTCTAAGTTGACACGCCAATTCGGCAACTGATCGATTAATTAAATAAACCGTCAAATGAAATTGCAGCTTATCATTAATCAAGCAGTTTCTCAGTTAAGGAAGTATGTGAATGACACTAAAGTAAGCAAACAATTATAAAATATGTTTCAACAAATTGCATTGTATTTTTTCTAGAAGAATATAACAATTCATGATGAATTAATATGTTTGTTTCCATGATAACGGTATCAAAACATACCCTTGTTGGAAATACTTCCGCTCATCAAAATACACCACTTGCAATAGAAATGAAGCAATTCTACATAGTTTGTTATCATTTCAATTCAATGTTCTTATATGCTCATAATAATACATTGACAGAAGAGAAATTTAAAAAAAAAAGAATTTCTGAAAGGCTCCTCAGTATTTAACAATGAGCAAATGTGCAATTTCCTCTGCACAGTTCAAAAATGTTGCTTTTTGTGTTAACCTTCAATGCAAAATGGTCAAAAATATGTTTCGATATAACAAACAGTTTTATTTTTGAACTTAAATGAAATAGACAAATGTTATGCTTTCACTGGGAAACAAGACACTCATATGTCAATGCCTTAGATAAAAAGATATTGCAGTCTGATTCTTCTGGTCTCTGTTTTTATTTAGTTTTGCAGTATTTTTACTTAAACACTACTTTAGTGTAAATAAAAACATTATTACTAACTTTTATTGTTTCAGAACATTCAGTCAATTTATCATATTATGATATTTACATTCTACTGTGTTTTTCCATTAAATTATGTGATCTTTAAATGCCTCTAAATGCAACAAGTAGTCAAAGGTCAAATCGACGAGTTTTATAATGACGTCACAAACGTTGAACGCTGTAAACTGCAACGTCACAAGCGAAAATCAAAGTTCACGCTTGTGGCTGTTACGTTGGCTCTTCAATTAATATTAACTTACCCTTAGGATAAGATACGAATTTTAAGGTATGAATCACATTTGCAGACAAGGCAAGAAGTTAAAAAAAATGTAAATATAAGCATTAAATCATGATTTTTTTAAGTATACACTCTCAAAACTGCAGCGGTGTGTGCATACAAATTTTCATAACGCGCTAACGCGCGTTACTCAATTTGTATGCACACACGGCTGCAGTTTTGAGAGTGTATACTTAAAAAAATCATGATTCAGTGCCATATTATAATGCAAATACCGTATAAAAATTCACAAAAAAGTAAAAGCTTATTTATTTAAATCCAAATTGTTATGTTTAAGTTAAAAAAAATAAACTATTTGCACCTTATAACAGGATGCAAGGTAGGAACACAATGATTCTATTAGGTATATACGAATAATATTTAATTTATGATTTGCTACATGTATCTGACGATTTTTTTTTCAAATCTAAAACATATAAAAGAATCAAAATCGGTATTACATCATGTACAATATGCACAGTATAAAGGGCGAATTTAATTTTAAGCCATTTGGTATAACAACATCAATTACTGTTACAACTATATATTATGTATGAATCATTTTAATACTATTCAAGTTTATACGGGACATTGAAGTCTTCACATGTACATGTAATAGATAAACAAACTTATACAATAATGCACCCAAATAAAAAAACCCTCTCAAATTTGACATGTATGACCACTCTAACATAAATATGGAAGCTGACAATGTATTACTGCACCTGAATGAACATCGCTCTCAGCATTTTTATCACTCAATAACATAAATATTAAAACACACAAGATCAAAACTCCTTGGCTTATACCTACAACATCCCCTTTTCGTTTGGCAAGGATGTAGTATAAACATTTTTTTTAAGATACTGAATGATTTGAAAGTAGACGTTGTATGTTATTCACATGATTAGCATCCAATGTTTAACCAATATTTGTGTTAATGTTACTATTTATTTTTCTTTCGATTTGATTAAAACAAATCAGCCTTAATGTTTCTCATAATAAACGAAACTACTAATCTTTATCTTGTAGATTCCTATACCTGATGATAAAAAACAAAAAAAATCAACAAAAGAATACATGGTTTAAAATTCACAGAAATAAACAAAATTTTAAAAGAAAATGACATTCTTTCGATTGGGATACTCGTGCTTAAAGTATTAAACAGAATTGAATCAATTGAAATAAATGGCACAGAAATTTCTGGGACTTTAGATCTCATTCAACAATATATGAAATAGTACAGTTTAAATTTTACCTTATTGCCAAATCAATGAATATTGTGGGGTTTATATTTTGGAAATTGTTATCATTCATTAAAATGTCATTGGCATGCAATTTCGTAAATAATTTTGCACAGTTAGTGACAATTTTTCGGGGGTTTTTTGTTGGCATTTTGATTTGTTGATATGAATGTCACAAAAAAACTCCAGACAATGTTTTAAGACAATGTTTTAACTGAGAAAAAACACCATCTGAGGTTGAGTTTTAGATAACAACAAAATGGTACTTGACACTTACTTTAAACCTATTTAAAATTTATTTTTGTTTGTCAATGTGTGCATACCATAGCAAATATCATCAGCTAAAGTGTTCAATCTGTATTTATGTCTTAACATACAACTACTGAGTCATGGGTTTCCGATATTCTATCATTTAACGCCACACAAAATGGCTGTCAGTGAACAATTTTTTACCTCACTCAGACATAGCATCAAACATTACTGATAAAAAATCAGAGTTAGTCGACACTATATGCAGCTTCTACATGTAGCTAAAATATAAACTGGATGCCACATGATTCGACGACTAATTGCTATGCATAGAGACAACAGGAGATTCCGTATGTTTGTTATGACATCATGATACAAATTCTGAAATAGTTTTGAATTAACTCTAAATAATGAGAGATATTAAGAAATCTGTTGCATTTTGATATGTGTATAGAACTATAATGCCAAAACTTGTATACATGATTTTGATTATTTTTTTTTTAAATCATAAATTACATTTAAGGTGCCTGGGGCTTTACTCACGAATATGTACGATGCAACTTATATAGGCATATGTATATATTCATGAGTAGAGACCAAAGCATGCAATCACAAGTGCATTATAATCTCAGCGAGATTCGTTCAAGCTGAAAATTTTTGACGGACGTCTCTGATTCGTATAGACTGAAAATCTGAGAGAAAAAAAAGTCAGCCTCGACGAATCTCGCTGAGATTACAGTGCATTACACCGGCATAGCGTAAGAAAAAATCGATGATGCCCATACCAACTTTACTTTTACTCTTATTCCAGCATGATTCGCCGGGACTAACAAATTGAAGAGACGTCAATAAAAAAAAATGTCAGTCTCGACGAACTTAACCCTGTGGTGATAAACAAATAGTTTTACTCTATCAATGAATGTAGGTCAAACCTGGATAGATCGCTTTGTCGGACGTCATCTCCTCCAGCTGAGCTAATCAACTGTAATATCAAAATAGATGATTAATCTGCCCAAGAGAGCGTCCATGTTTGCACTAGACCATCCATTGTTTTAGTTTTAGCAACCTTTATGTGGTGAAAGGTCTTCTCAGCGTTCAAAATCAAACCCACGTTTCCTTTGCATTGCCGAAAACCGTACCGATGTATATGTCGTAAAATAAGATTTGTGGGTTAAATTAACTTAGTGTTATCAATTATTTTTACGTTTTTTTTTTAAAAGAAACTATGAAATCCTTTCCGCAATAAATTTTATTGTTTAATACATTAAAATTTAATCAATTATTTTTGATGAACGCGAATTGGTTTAAATACGTCATTCAGAGTTGCGCAGTAGATTCAAAATCGTGAGTCCCATACTTTCTTAGACCTTATCTTTTCATGAATTTATTATATATAAATTTTTTGCATACTTATTCAAATATAGCGAAAAAGGGTTGTTTTTTAAGGCAGATATTTGACCACAGTCGTCAAACAACTTAAATCGTTACTTCTAATACATTCTGCTATCCCCATTGTCATTGTTAAAAGCATTCCAAACCACGTCACAGTAAACGTAATCTCCAAGACACGTATAGAATGGAGAATATTACAGTGTGAAACATCATTCAGAATTCAAATGTAGTGTTTATAATCTTATACCCTCTGATAAAAAAAGTATTTATACCAATCTTTCACAATCATGTGATTTCTTTATAGACGGACCGGAGATAATAAAATTCACTCCAGAACCTAAATTGAACATCAATGACAAATTAACAGTAAGGGAAGGGGAGACTATTGGACCCTTTGTTTGTACAGCGGTTTGTAATCCACTGTGTAATATAACGTGGAGAGTAAAAGGCACCGATGGATTCAGCGATGCTCGTTCAGTGATGGGGACGTTATTACAACAACAAGTGCAGAGAGATATGCTGTCATTCCGATGCAAAGCAGATCGGGGAGATAAGACATTAAAACAAAGCATTCAACTTGATGTCCAATGCAAGTATTTTATAGGGATATGAACCTATTGATAATTTAGTTGTAATATTTTCAAATGCTTTGTTTCTGTTCATTACAATATATACCGGGAACCTTGTGGGTTTGTATACAGTTTTGGGGAGAAAAGGGGTGATCTTAGAACATGATAATACCGATTTATTAAACAAATATTGCAATATTGTCGTTTACGAATTGAATGATCGGTTGTGAAGCAAATAACATGAACAACATGTGCATTTAGATTAAAGTATAAAAATATCAAACGTATCTATCTAGTTGGTTTGATTAAAGATTGCTCTATATATGCATGCAACTAGAAAAAAAGACTTTTACAAAAAAAATGTACATATATACAAAAACTCCTTTATGATAAAGTTAAAGACTGTGAAGTGGATTTGGAGATCGTTAAGAATATATAATACAGGAACAAAAACTCGTCTGCAATTGAATAATACAATTCCGAAAAGTGATAGCACATGCAATACTAGTATCCCGGGATTAAGATCTCTAACTGTGAAAAATACAAAATCAAAAAATTTTTCACAGTTTTTTTGTTACCTTTTTTTTACATATCATACCTTATGAACTTCGAAAACGGAATAATTTAACATAAGCATTGAAAAAAAACGAAGACATTTTGATTGATGAAATATATATTAATAGACATCTTGTTTGAAGCATTTTATTGATAAGAAATAAATAAATTTCAAATAATCCTGCTTCACTTAATCCTCATCAATTTTCTTATAGTAAGAAAAATCAACATGAAACTTTAGGTAACAAAAATACGAGTGATCCCATTTAGAAGGTTCATAGCGTACTGTAAACGTATTACATTTGGCTGTGTATTCTATTTAGTGTCTTTTGCGGAAAACAGCTTCCGCTAAATTAAGAACATCGGCAAATGTAAAATATATAAGTAGTTAAATAAGTACATTTGGACATGCGCTAAATCAAATCCACGCTAACTTGTTGAACAATCGTATTCCGCCAAATATCGTACACGCTAAATATGATACATTTACAGTATTTTATGATCGTGTTAATGGGGTTAACATGAGTGAACATAAGGGAACACACTTTAGCTATGGAGAACAGAATGCTCTCTATTTTATTTTGAAAAAGGAAGATTTCGACAAATATGATCAAACAATATACAAACAACTTGGTTGAAATAATGTATTTCATTATCTTCTTTTCAGATTTAGATGATATTCTCTTGTATATGAATGGCGAAATAAAAAGTAAAATCGAATTGAATGAAAACGCACCATTGAGAATATCGTGTCGCGTGGATGGAAACCCCGCCCCAACAATATGCCTAAGTAGGAGCCATTCAGACACTGAACTCCGTAAGATACAGGGGACATGGCTGAACTACACCATAGACACGGCTCAATGTTCCGACACAGACACGTACAGATGTAGAGGGACATCTACAGGATTCAACAACACAGATAAAGTGATAAACATCAACGTTCTATGTAAGAATCAGGTCCATGTATTATCAACGTCTTAACTGGCTAGTGTACAATTAGAAAGAATGTTGGTTGAGAAAAGGAACAATTTGACATTAAAAATTGTCTAGAATACTATTTTCTTTAAGATCGGGCGAGTCATGTTCGGTTATTTGAATTGGAAAAAAAGTCATTTAAGAGAAGGAGTCAAAATATATTACTTTACAGATAAAACATTTTAAATGCATGTCAATTAAATTCATGTTCGTATAGAAATCATTAAAAACTAATAATGCTCACAACAAAATTTATTATATGAAAGGAATATGGAATATTTGTATTAGTTGCATTTTACAGGTAACACCAGATTTGATAAAGCCGGTAGATTCAAATCCACATATGGGTCAAAAAGTGGAATGGATACCACAATAAATGTTGCTGTTCCAATCATTGCTAACCCTCCTCCACAATCATCTGACTTCAAGTGGGACGGTCCTGTGCAAGTGTCTGCGAGGACAATACTTTCTACAGGAGATGTGTCATACAAACACGTGATCGAAAGCTTCATCCCCGTGAAGGATCATACTTATTTTGGAAACTACACACTATCATACAAAGGACAAACAGTCACTAGAATCACACTCAACGCTGAAGGTTACTTTGAATTAATCAGCATGTTTTGAACTAACAAGACACCCTTAAAATAAAAAAACATGATTAAGTGGAACGGAGTAATTTTTTTTTAAAGCTTAATCAAAATAAAGTGGAACAATTAATCAGTATTGCTTATCAATTGTCCAGTCTCAAACAATTGGTTATAGACCAATATCATGCTGATCTTGCCCAGAGAATGTTATTTAAAATAATAATTGTCCTTCTAGTTTATTATATACGAAAATCAAAATGTTGGTTTCTTTTGTCAGATAACCTTTTGGAAAATTCAAGTATGGAATCAGCAGGTGCGTTTAAGTATAGCATAAAAAAACAAAACAAAAACACGAAGAAAAATAATTTCTTAAAACGTTATATTTACAATTTAGTCGCTGTATTTTGTATTTTCAGGAGAAGTGGCATCAAAATCATGTATTATTGCAATCTCCCTTGTTTCTATTCTCCTGGGCTTGACATGGTTTATGGTGCCAATGTTTATTGTATATGACAGACGATATCGAAATATTCATCAGAAAAGTAAACATGGCGAAGAAAGCACCCAACTTCAAACTCAAAACATGACACAACATTACGAAGACTTACAGGGTACAGATGTTGACAAACTCGAAGCGCAAATTATGACACAACATTACGATGATGTACAGGGTAGGGTTGAAGAAGGAAACTATACAAACCTAAAGGGAGACAACACAGCTGCAGAGGGAGATTACACCGAACTAGGTCAACGTGACCCAGAAACTCCTTACGAGGAGTTAAAGGAATGAATAGCGACAATCCTATAAAAAAAGGCAATTTAGAGAGGGTTTAATATGTAACATGCTTTATGACATAATATACAAAATGTCTTGCTTATGTAGCTGAAGCAATCCTGTTTAAAATGATCATTTTTTATCTCCAAAAATTATAACGTTTAACATTAGGTCCGCTATTAAACAGGGTTATGTCCTAGTCCTTGCTGATATTGAACATTACTGTTCTTAAGATGGTTGACAATTGGTAATATATTTCAAAAATGTTCATCAAACTTTCAAACCTGTGTGGGGTCCAAAAATTGTTTCTGATAAAGCCCAAAGCCCAAAGTGAAATATACCGTTTCTTATAATTCTTCCACACAAGTAACAGCTTCTCTGGTCAATTAGTATTTGATAATAAGATCATTAAACAAATAAGTTTTATGCATATTCCGTTTTAGAAATTTGACACCAGTTGTAAACTCCACCCTATCACCGGGGTTCATGATTAGAATAATTACCATTTACGTTAACTGAGAATGCTACAATACATATAACAGTTTCTGTATGATTTTTATAAAAAGCGAATTTTAAAGATTTTTCTCTATTTATTCCTATATACAAAATCAATCCCTATGGTGGCCTAATTTACTTTGGGGATCATGATTTGGAAAAAAAACGTATCTACCTAATAAGTATGATTTCACTCAAGTTACAGCTTTCTTGTTAATTTTGTTTTGTTTTTGTTTTGTTTTGTTTTGTTTTTTAATTATATTTTATAATAATATTTTTTTTTTTATAAATCCATGTGTAAATGTTCGATTCCCTCTCCAAATGTGCCCTAAAATGTTTGACTGGCATGAATTTACATGAAGATGCCCGCACAGACGTTTCAGCCTTTTTAGTAAAATATTTTACTTTGCTTTAATGGATTTGTGTTCATTATTTGTTTTACTATTTTTTATTATTAATTTTTTTTTCTAATAAAGCCCAAGTCTCTCCCCATATACAAAAAAACCCAACAAAGTTGCTACCTTATAAGCATGTTTTTACTCGAGGTACAGCTTTCTGGTCGATTGTGTTTTAAAAAAAAAAGATAATTAATATTTTCCCCATAATTCCCTGTTTTAATATTCGATCCCTGCTCCAAATGTGGCCCGAAGTGTTTAGCTGACAACAATTTACATGAAGATGCCAGCGCAGACGTTTCAGCTTTTTTAGCCAAATATCTTGTTGAAGTTTCAAAAAAACCAAAAAACAAACAACAACAAATTTTCGAAAATTCTTAATTATCCTACCTTAGAAAAAAAACATAGCTCTTTTTTTTTCAAAGAAATCTGAACTTTCTTTACGCAATAATGAATTGTGCCAAATTTGGCTGAAATAAGCCCGGGGGTTCTGAAGAAGATTTTAAAATTCGAATAATCGTACATACGGGAGTGGGTGGAAAAATGACATGCAGACAAACGGATACGGGACAACAAGTGATAAAAAAAGGTTAAGCTTTCATTTTTTGTGAGCTAAAAAAGGCGTAAAATACAAACATATTATGGCTTCATTTACAACAAATGCACAATAATATATTTTAGTTTGAGCCAGCGCTTTCTATAGACCCATCAATCACTGTCTTCGTGTTCATTTGTGATTTTGCTTTTATGACTTCTAATTCATTTTTTTTTTATTATTGTTAAAAACATTTTAATTGCATGCCATATTTCTAATCTTGTTTACGACTATTACCATATCCTATTTTTTTGTAGTTCCAAACTTTGTCTTGAAAAAGTGTTGAAGAAAATACAAACAATCGTGTAATCTACCTATTTTTAAAAATATAAAATAAGTAGCTTCATAATGCAAACTAAAGCCCAACCTATGTACTCCTTATGTAATTTAATTCAAAATAGGAGATGTTTCTCTAAGTCTGTCGAAAAAATGATGAGCCAACTGTTTAACAAGTTGTAACAAGTTTGAACAGATTACTTGTCTATATTTAATGACTCCGTGAATAATGATTTTCTAGTCGAGACACTTTCAAGCTTAACCAGTAACTATTTAAACTAATACATAATGTTTAGACTCATATGTGTGTATATACATCAATGCATATGGTATATATCCGTTTTGTTTTAAATGATCTGCATATTTTGTTTTACGATCATGTTGGTTTACAGATGTGGGATCTGTGCCTATTCAGTAAATGAAAATTTAGTTATTCATGTTTTAACTTTTTTTTACAATGACTTTTATTATTGCATGTTTAATCGTTTTTTTAAAAGACATTTTAAAATTACATGCGAATGTATAAAAATACAAATGTGGCAATGCAAAAATAAACATCATAGAGCTATCAAAAGTTAATGTTTTGTGTTTGTTATTAACAAGATTCATGTAGTTGGTTACGATAACCAATTTATAAAGTACGCGTGTATTTGAATTTAAACACGTGAATTATTATTTAAGAAAATGCGAATTTTTTTTCAAATATATGCAAATGTTAGGAACAAGAAAATTGACATATAATCACACGTTTAGTTAGTTTGTTGCTTCTGGTCATTATGCCAGAAATCACTAATATAAAAATATTAACTTCGTTACAAAGTCATTATAACAAACAAGTTAATGGGACATTGCAAAAATAAATGAGCAACTTATCAAGTCGAATACACTATTTATTAACAAAAAAAAAACCAGATAACGAGGGTTCATACACATCATAGATAAATTAAATATCACTTGTTGGTGTGTATTGTTCATTACCTAAAATGTCGGAGGGAATAGGTGTACTAAAAGGGAAAATACATTCGAACATGCACAGTGATATGATATAGGTATGCATGTTGATGATATTTTTTGATATTTCTTAAACAAACAAAACGTATATGAAAAAACCCATTGGCAAGGCTGTAAATAAATGTTACAGTGTCTTTAAAAGAGATATTAATATATATTATGAAGTCTGAAAATCCTACTTATTTATGAGGTAGAGAATGCTTATTACTTGATTTGTTTATAAAAAAACCCAACCTTTTTTGCATTGCTTGAATATGAATTTATTCAATAACTGTTTCTTTCAATTTGTTATAAAGTCAATCTATTTATTTTATAATATGTTACTTGGTATACTGCTCGAATAATGATTTCTTAAGAAACAAATAAAATACACTTGTTGATTATAATGCATGTCCCTTATCCATTCCTCGTCAAAAGAGACCACGATGAATTGTATCAAAATTAAAATCCTCGTTTTAACGGAATTATTAAGAATGTCACTGACCAGTTCCTTGTTGTATTGTAATTCATCATCCGGTAATAGAGAAAGGGATTCACATCCATGCCCTGATATTGATTAGTCTCATTCAAGGACAACACGAACAGTTTTGTTTTTTTTTTTGTTAAACAATTCAAAAAATAATAACGTACATGTCAGGCTTTACAAGACTAGTGGCTATACAATGAAAATTCATCCGCTTATTTGTAAAAAAAAAATGTTTCGGAAAGCTCATCCTATGTCATGTACCATATACCAAAAAAATATACACATAATGATGTAGCATAGTGTCCATATGCATTTGTCCAGTATTGATTGCATTGCACAAGAAAGCATTTTCGTAAACGGCATGTGGTAGACAAACAAATAAATGGCATGTTGTAAACTTTTTTTCTTCTTCTTATTTTAATGGAATATCGTCAATTTATTGAAACAATATACAATAGTGAACCTGTATACCTTTTTAAATTATATCAAAGATAAAAAAAAAACAAGAAATAATGTTAAGTATTTGTTTACATGTTAACATATGGAACAGTTTATTTACAACACGTAGGTAACAACGTCGCACACGTACTATATAAATAATTTCACACATAATGCAGGAAACATAACTAATATTAGATTTATTCCTGTCAATTTTTTTATACGTAAAAAAATACGTTTGCCCGATATGGGGAAATTTGGACTTTATATCAAAGAATGAAATTTGGAAATAAGGAAAATTGTTTTTAAACAGTAAATTTTATGATTACACGATTGATAAATTTACACCGAGTAGTTCAACACTTTCATATCATTTATGAATTTAAAAGCTCACTTGCACAGTTCATAAAATTTATATCACTGACATGTTTAAACAAACCCCGTTCTTTGTTTAATAAATATATTGCCAAGTGTTGGAGAAGATCTTCAGTAAGTTTGCATTTCCAATATATATTTACTTTCGGCCAAAACACTCAATTTTAAAAGGAAATGTTTAAATTGAATGATTTCATGAAAAACAAAATGAATATATATTCAAAAACAATTCACATATTTAATACCTGTATATAAATGTATCAATGTGTAGATGTTAATATTTTGAAATATACACTGGACTACATGTGTATGTATTCAATAGTAATACATTGATAGGGATGTCTGTCAAGACGTTTTAAAAAAGTTTATCTCAATCGTAGCCAAAATCATATATATAAAATTATCACAATGGTATTGCCATATAATGTACACTGCATGCTCAAATTTCCTAATCGACAAAACGTTGTTACTAATTTAAGAAAACTGAAAGTTTATTTGCAAAATCTGTTTTGGTATTTAACTTGTTTTGTTTTCGTTTTTGTTTTTTTTTTTTGTTTTTTTTTGTTTTTTGTTTTTTTTTTGTTTTTTTTGGTTTTTTTTAAGGTCTACATTGCACGTGTTTTACATGATGATTGAATAGTTTTTTTTAAAAGATGGACCCACGATAAATAGAAATGTAAAAAAGAGGGTACATTGTTCATTAGTCGATGTTATGAATGTACAGCTGTACTTCTGAACTTATTACTTCTATAGTGCACACGTTTATGGTATAAGTTTAAAGAAAACAGCACTTAGCAGAGTACTTGTGTTTCAACCGATGTTTCTATTCTTCGCAAGAATACTACTTCAGTTGTGTAATGCTTAGGAACTAGAAATAAGTCATTCAAGTACAACCAGCACATTGTTGACAGTAGCATTCTTTGTCACTTAAAAAAAACTAAAGAAATAAAACACGAGTAATGCTTCACGGGTTGTATTGTTTCAATACCCATTTCACTAAAAAAAAATCAAATACCGTTTGATATCAGTCATAGAGCATTCTTAATTGATATTAAAAAAAAAAGTTAGGTCACTTTCTTTTCCTTGGTTGTATCCGAGCTCAATATGATCAAAATGCTCATACAATAAAAATGTATAGTAATAGTTGTAAATAATAAGTCGTGTCTGGATCACTGACAAACCACAGATTAAACCATGCATTATTGTCCAAGGAGTCAAAAAATGTATATTCATTTACAATAAATATTATTATTTTCTTTATTTTTTTTTTTGGAATTTTGCGTACGGTGTCTTAACTCGCCTGCGACTTTTCCTTGTCGGCGATGCAGCTTTTGGTTAGCAATTTCGAAATACTAAACCTTAAAATGAACGTAACAATTGTCATAATACTGTATGCGATTTAAATCGAATACTGATAGTTACCTGTTCCGATTACAGCTCACCACTGATAAATTATTTTGTAACTCTTACATAGTAAAAATTATAGTTGTTGACTAGGGTCAAGGGCAACGGTTGATCTGTTGGACCAGCTCGCAAACTGTTGCCCAAGGCCGACCGATCAACTTTTGCCCGAGACACAGTATACAGTTTTTGACTTGGGTCCCAGGCAACAGTTGATCTGTCGGACCGGCTCGCAAACTGTTGCCCAAATCCGAAGGCCGCGGGAAACAGTTTGCGAGCCGGTCCGACAGATCAACTGTTGCCCGAGACACAGTCAACAACTGTGTTGTTATACCCCTTCTAACCAATAACACGTTTTCGCGGAATGGGACGTCACCGGTCAACAGTCCTTTTTAACAGTCGATTTTAACAGTTCCAATCTATCAGTTCCAGTCCAACAGTCCAAATGCTGGAGTCTTTTCGTATAGAGTTATATAGTAACTTTTTTACAGGGGTATAACAATATCCAATAGGACTACGTTCAATCAATGCTAAAAGTTTTGAAAATATAAATTACAAAGAATTAAACTGTTTTAAAACACAAAGTTAAAGCAGAGGAAATTTGAACTTATTTTTTTTATTATTGTGTATTATTGATTCATTTATTTTTTTTAAAATTGTTGTAGTGATATAGTCGCACAATTTACGTTTCTGGTTGTCTTGTTGTTGTATCATCTAACATTTGTTGATTGTATATCGGGCATAGTATCAGAATATTGGCTGCAGCGAAACATGAATGTATTTTGTAGATCGCTGACGTGTTTAACAAAAGCAACATACGTGGTGAAAAATTGAACAAAACTAAAAATCACAGGGTGAAGCTTTGCCATGCAGTTTACTAAGCGCTAACTGCAAAGTCTAGAAAGCTGATTGAATGGCGTATAATGTTAATGTTAGTAACCTAACTAACCTTACAGTCAAATGTTATACCTTTTAGTAACCTCACAGTCAAATGTCATTTAACTGATTGACACACCTTCGTCATATGAATATTTTTGTCTCTTGTTTTTTATCATTTCTGTCTAACATTGTCTTGGCATTGCTTGCAATTGATAAGGAACGTTTTTTGTTATATTACAAAATGTACACAACTACATGTAGGATAGAACAGGATGATTGATACAATATGCAAATGTCTTTTTATAAGTTTTATAATTTCAGAAAAAAATATAGATGTAATAGATATAATTTACGATGTTAACTAAATAAAACACGGCTTATAAATTGTCAGAAATGTAGCCCTAGGAAATTACCTGAATATCACATGAATAGATATTAAAGAAATTAAACCGTGTATGACAAAAGCCTGCCAGTTTATTCCCAGTCGCTACAACACTATGCCGCAAAAAAACCCACATCATTTCAAAACTGCTAAGCCATTGACAGAGTAATCTGATATATGTCCATTTTTATGGTGGCTTTGAAGTCTAATTGCTGTCGTTAACTTATGTTTTATCTCTTTTTAAAACCTAATTCATAGCATTGATATTTAAACAACATCAACGAAAATATTTCTTTCTTGATTTGTTAAAATTTTGTATTTGTGTGTGTAAAAATAAGACTCATATGTGAAAGTACTTTACCACCCGGGATCTTGAAAAATCAACTAGAATTTACACTTACCGAAGATGTTCCCATATAAGTAACAGTAGTTTTCTATGCAATATTGTAAAAAGAACTTTAAAGGTCAGTGTCTCTTCACACCAATGTAATAAATTGGAGCCTTATAGTGCCGCCATTTTACCAAGGAAATCATGATTTGAAAACTGTTGTAGCTACTTCACCTGAGGATGCTTTCATACAGGTAACATATTTCTGGTCAATTGATTTTTGTTTCCCTATAAATTCTGCATCCTCAGTAAATGTTGTGCCATTTTTTGTTTACTTATATGAATCTACCAGACGATTCTTGCTCAGATGTTTCAGCCTTTCTGGCCAATTATTTTACTTAACATATAAACAAATCAACAAATTATATAAAATTATGAAATATCTAATTTTCCAAAGATTAAGTCAACGTAAGAACAGACGGCCTGATGAACAGAAAGACATACAGACAGACAGACAAACAGACAGACAGACAGACAGGCATAATGGACGAATGGACACTGGACACACAGTAATAAGAAAACCTCTCTAGGGTGTTGAGATTCGGTTTGTAAATCAGGCGTATAATTGATATACATGCAAATTGTATACTGTCTATGTCCACATTTACCATTATATTCATTTCTTTGTATATTTTACTTTAACTGCAAAAGTTATATAGAAACATCAATTATTTGCCTTGTGTTTATTCATGATCTTGTGTTAACTTTATTGTTTCCTATTCATAATTTGTTTTATCTTATTTTTCACGGCACTACATATTTCCCCCCCCTTTTAATTATGGCATCTTTTTCAATCTTTCTAATTTTTATTTGTTTTGAAAAAGCGAGTTAATAATTAACAAGCTGGTGTAATCTTATTTTTTAAATGAAAATTCCAGCTTTTTTTTACTGCACACATAAACTAAAACTATATATTTAAATTCTCTACTGCCTATTTCTGTGATAACAAAACGAATCAATTTTGAAGCCTAAAACCAAATTATATCATAAAAGATGAATGACACAAAATGAACGTATCTTATAGCATAACCGAAAAACGGTACTGTCTGGGCCGAGTAGTTATACATAGCATGTGCTACATGACAAAATATAGGCTTTGATTTACGTTGTTTTAAATGTAAATATTGGAAATAATATAATGAGGTGATAATTTCCAACGGTGCGTGAGAAAATCTACCATAAAGCCCTTCGTACATATGTAATAAATATACGTTGAACGTAAATCGTTTCACTGCTACTGCTTAGTGAAGACAAATGAAAGACAATTTTGTTTTTGTTTTCGTAAAAACAGTTAAACTGTTCAATAATGATACACAAGTTTAATAAAGTGTCACATTTTTAAGTTTTGTTCTCTAATGTATTACCGTTAACTATCTAAGTTTTTTTTACCCACATTTCAACACACTTTAAAATATTGCTACTATACATGTATCTCTTAGAATTTGGTTCTTTAAATTTGTCAAAAAGTCTACGTTTATCAAATGTTACCCTTATTAAATGCTGAAATTAGATAATAATTAAAAAAAATAATCTCTTGCTGTTTTTGATACAACTGTAATGAAACTGTTCATGTTTTATCGGAATTCTTAAGAATACGACTTGCCGGTTCCTTGTATTATCGGTATTCAATATCCGGTAAAAAAAAAACAACAACAACAGATTCTTCGGCAGCATTATATACATATATTGATGTTAGATATTAGTCAGTCAACCTTGAAGGATAAAACAGTAAGTTAAGATTTTTTATAACACTTTTCATATCAACACAAGCCATGTTATACAACTGGCTGTACAAAAAGAAGTTTGCGTATTTATTTTTAGAGTGTTCTTAGAAAGCTGATATAAATGTACGTACAGCGTTTAACTGGTTGATAAAGCATAACGTTAATGTGCATATGGAATAGAGTGTATGTGCATTGCAGTAGACGTATTGATTACAAAGCACAGAAGTGTTAATTCTTGTAAAATGACATCTGTTTTCTACGCTGTAGGCGAACGATTGTATGGCATATTGTAAAATTTGGATTGCCATTCTTTTATATTGCTAAGTACATTATCATTAAAAGAATATAAATTGAAGAAATTGGAATCTCATAATGTATTTCATATGTAGTTCAGTACAACTATATATTAGTATAAAGAGAACATTGTTTTTAAACACAGAGGCAGAATTTAATATTGACAGCATACTCAGTTTATATCAGGTTGTTCGGCACTAATATAAGCTAAAACTAAGAATGAAAGTATCTATAAATTGAGAAGTTTAACTATATTTACCTTTAATAATTTAAACATCACTGACGTTAAAACAATTCACATATTTAGATACTATTTAGAATTGTTTTATCCTGGAATCTTAAGTTTGCCTGGTTTTGTTAAATGGTTTCATGATAAAAACTTTAAAAGAACTAACTATTTTTAATTGTATTATAGATTGTTTGCATTGCACATTCTCTAAGTTCATTCAGTTTGATAAAAAAGAATATCCTCGTTTTATAAACTGCTCGTTTTTAAACTAAAATCAATATATTTAACCGAAATTAGAAACAAAACATGCAGATGACTTTAAAAATGAGAAAAAAAATCGGATTGTATCATTCTACTTCCACTTCTGAATTCAGAAACCACTGGTATTCCTGAAAACCGACTGCCATCGTCTGACATTTACGGTATAACCACTGTACCTTACTGTAAATCTACTGAACATCTGGTGTACAGAGCAACTGTATCCCACTGCACGGAACTACTGGATTTTACTTTACTTCACTGGACAGCATTGTACCCCGCTGTACGCCACTGTACAGGGTACTGACCAGCACTATACACCACTGTACAGGGTACTGACAAACACTGTACTTCATTGCACACCACTGTACAGGGTACTGACAAACACTGTACGTTACTGTTACGCAATTTATTTATTTATAAAGTAATAAATGTATAAAAATGAACTTAAAATTTATGTCTTTAAAAATGAATATTTCAGACAGAAATCTGTATTGATTTGTTTCGATCCTCTCTTATTGCTTACAAGAAAATGAATTGTCTTCTATTTTTTTAATTTATTATTACACGTACAATTTCTGATTCAAAAACATTTTTCACGGGGCATCCATATGATTGTATTGTTTATTTTCGCGAGGGGGAGGGGGGGGGGGAGTGGGGAGGGGGTTAAGTATTATGTAAATTAAAAAAAACCCTAAATTATACCTTAGATTCGAGCATACAATAAAATCTAAGTAGCATGAATGATAAATCAAAACAACTCATTTAATTAACAACTATATAAATTGCCAGTGTGACAAACTGCTCAAGAATGTATGCAATTGATAGGGGTATCCTAAATATTTAGAATGTTTAATGAAACTGAATTTTATATTATAGACAGTTATGAATAAACAAAACCATTCTATATTTAACAATTTTAGATTAGTATTTTTAATTAAAATTATGTCGGATATTAAGTATTTAACAGATATATTCCCCTTCTTTTTTTTTCTCTCTCTAACCAATCACTGAAATCAAATAGGTATGTATTGCTCAATTAAATGACATTTTAATCTTTTTCTTTATATCATATAAATAAATCTTCTCTTGCACGGCATAATGTCATGATCATGGTCAAGTGACAAAGTTTTAATAGGTTAGACAAAAGTAATTTTAACACAGAATCGTGAAAGGTAACGTGATTTTATCACATATATACTACTATATAAAAAAAAAATAGACTCGACTTTTTGGTCTTAAATACCGATAAATCGGAAGAATACTGTCTTTTGTTTTATATATTCTAAACGTCATTGGTACGTGAAGATTACCAATTTGTTTTTATCGTTTCTCAGTTACGCTTCGGTGAATAATAATCAATAAAAATTCCTTTAAAAAGTCCCCGGAAATCATCTGGATTTTTTATATTCTACATGTTTGCGCTTGCGCATTACATTCACGCAAACGGGATCTTTTTAATTATGTTTTTACAATATCATATCAGCATGACTAAACTCAGAAAAGATAATAATAATACGGGTAAATTTTCATTGGAAATGCGCGTTATATTCTGTTCATATCTACATGTATTAATGATTTCTTATGAGAAATAGTATAAAATAACAAATATAAATTTCAACTGAGTACGTGTACTTACTTTTGTCTTCGTGATGACAAAAAATATTTGATTACATGCGAAACAATTCACATTATATTTCTTAGGATAGTGAAGATAGAATATGTTTTATCGTAAAAATGAATAATGTCCTACAAACCTATTTTTACGATAGAATGCGTTATGTGTATTGTCTATGTAGGAAAAATAAAAATGTACGTGTACGTTGGTGAAAACGTGTTAAAGTCGTCAATTATATGGATTAAACATTTCATATGAAAGGTATTTACATACTCAAAAAGATTTATTATGATGAACTTGACTGTTATTTTCAAGACAACTTAATTTTCTCCAAAGTCATTCCGGAGCGATTCCGTAATTTTCTGCTACATTATATATGGAAGGCTTTCTAACTGTGGTGAAGTTCTTTACTGAGACACGGTTATATTATTCAACCTAAGGAAAGTGTAGTGAAATTAATAGCATTATTGTGAGCTTATAGCTTTGTAATGTAAATGTCAATAATACGGTGTGTCGATGTATCTGTTTTGTAAATGTTCGATATGCAATGTCAACCTGATATGCAATGTCAAAATCTAGTTATCTTTGACATCAGGCTGTGCAAAACAAGGAAACAGATCTAATGTGAGATTGTACCTCCAGTGCGAAGGAGCTATATCCTGACCAATGACTAAGGCTCTTAGGGCCACTGTTAGAGATATGCAGAGAGTTATCGTCTTCTATAGACTCAACTAACTACTCAGTACCCCATCTCTCTCTCTCTCATTCTCTCGCTCTCTCTCTCTCTCTCTCTCTCTCTCTCTCTCTCTCTCTCTCTCTCTCTCTCTCTCTCTCTCTCTCTCTCTCTCTCTCTCTCTCTCTCTCTCTCTCTCTCAAAAAGATTCTTACTGTGAGCTAACTGCGTCTCAGTGTAATTTAGCTTTTTTCAATTACACCTTGGTCGACACCCAAGCTCTTCGTTATTGGTAAATTACGAGCCCGATAAATGATAAAAAAAAATAGACTTGATTTTATTTCCTGACACCAAAACTAAGTGTCCAAGCAATATAGATTAAAAAAAGACCCCAGAAATATTTCAAGAATGTAGCTTAAACCCACTCCACCCCACCCTTTATCATTTTTTGCCGGCAAATAGCTTTGCAGTTGCAAACAAAAAATTGAATCATGATGGAGATGTTCCCCTCATTTTATTTGGAGTATATATAAAAGTAAAATTAACGGAGAAATAGGAGTTTTACAGCGCGAACCCCATCCTACACCCTCACAAATTATGATTTCCATTACTGGCGGGCGGTTGGCAAATTTCAGGGTTTTTTTCTTATTTGCTTCTATAAATTTATGTTCCAATGAATCTGACCCCCCCCCCCCCCCCCACCTAACCAATTACAAACTTCCTTGATTTCAAGTTGTTTCCTTTCCTAAAATAACTATTCCTGTTAATATTTCACTGATAAATTTTCATATTCAAAATTAATAACGCAAACTACAAAAGGCGTTATTACTGGTAAAATTTGAACCCGACATTTTTAAATATATTATGAAAAGAAGTCAACATGTGAGCAAGGAATGTGCGTGTTATGTACAACACATCCTTCTGTAATCAAGTATGCAGTCATATCTTTGTATGTGTACACAAAAACAATTCTGAATATAGTTTGCTCCTTTTACATTATGTTGGTGAATTTTGGTGCATAATAAACGAAATAAAGGGACTTAATAGCCCTGTCATATGGATCGGAGGCTTGCAATATTCTAAACAAAAATCATTCTGTATCCTGGCTGGTTAAGCACGTGTATTTTAGTATTTTCTTATGTCTATTTAAACAATAAAATGCTTTCTTTGATGATTCATTCGGGTTATGAAGGTAGTGATCATTGCAGAAAAACTAACTAATTTTAACAGTCTGTTGAAATAATGCTAAAAACAACTCGATATCGAAAAAAATATTGCAATGAGAATATTTAGAAATATTTTCTAATTCATTTACAATGCTAGTCAGTGCCATGTACAGTGGCGTACTATGGGTTACAGTGCTGGCCAGTAGAAATGTACAGTGGGACAGTCAATTTACAATAATTGTCAGACAATATCAGTCAATTTTCGGGAATATCAGTGAATTTTAAATTCAGTGTTATTTCTCTCGCAGTTCAGATCAACGGTTATTTTCATCGTTGTTCATTAAGGTTTAATGACAAAATGACCGTTTCTTCATAGCGCGAATGTTCACCGTAGACAGTAAAGTAGTTCGTGCTTTCAACAATTAAGTTTTCGATAGATCAGAAATATGCAACCGCAATAGTACAACATCAGCAATAAATCAATACTACACCTAATTAAAGCATGCATTTTTAAATATAAAAACGTTAAGTTTTTTAATATATGCATTGAGAAATTTCGGGGTTCTGGTATAAAGAAGTTTTGAATTAGTCTGGTTGTAAGACAATCGGTATCTAATAAATTTTAAAAATTTGTCTACTATATAACGTATGTTAACATTTCACAATTGTGACAAAATGTTGTAAATAACATAATTTAGGAAAAAGGACATTCAACTGAACTAATAGTTTAGTGCACTAATAGATTGGTTGGTAATGTACTCTATTTTTGTTTCCGTGACTTTAAGCGCTGTCTACAGCGTATGATAATATGTGCCAAAAAATGTTAAAGAATATTTTGCTTAGCTAAATAGTCTCCTAGACGAATAAGGCAAACACGAGAATACATTGTTAATTCTTGCAATTCGTATGGAATCCATGTACCTTTAACTCAACAATTTGCTCACAGCACACGTGTGGCGGCAATCTAAAGAATTGCACGTACTAACAATCTAAACAATCTAAACAACTCACATTCTATGTCACTTCAAATAAAGACATGTTTTATGTCAAATAAGTATTCTAGTATTCCTAATGTATAAAAAAGCTTCATAAATCGCTTAACTTCAGTACATGAACATTTTTTTTTTCGTTTTACCTACAATATTTGACTATGTTATATCATTTTTGAAAATGTGACAATTATAAACGCCCCAGTTGGATTCAAACTCATGATTTACAGATTATAATCATAAACAATGTCCTTTATAAAGATTGTGTACGTCATTTATTCTCTAGTAAGTCATTCTAAAAAATCCAATATTGTGTTTTACTAAAAGGACACTGCTGATGACGCTCATGGTTAGTACTAGATCTGTCTCTCTCTCTCTCTCCACTTTAAGGAATTACTTCGGCATGTGTGGCAATAATTATCATAAGAGGACAACATAATTACTCAAATCAAACCAATACTCATGGCGACAAGTTAGAGATCTGAGGCATGAAGCATCATTATGAGATCTACGACACAGAGAATGAAATTACACAGATCGGCGACACCAGGAAGCAGCCAACAAGGAACTGAAAATACAAACATGGAGATTTAAAAACTGTGTTTGAGTGTTACGGCGTGTATGCATTAAATTGCCTTAATGTTATTATTCGGCATACGAATACTTTTTTTTTTTCTAAAACAGCTTAAAAAATAAGTTTAAAAGTACTTAACAAAAGACATTGTTTGTACCAATACTATGCAACCTGTTTTATATGTTATGTAATGGATAATAGTCGCGTAATGCTAGATATTTTGGGTTCATCACATGACAAATAATATATAAAGACGTGTTTAATAAAAACAAACAAAAACATTTATCATGCAATTGTATTCTTACAAGATATCTGAAATTTGTTTAAGATAGCTTTAATGGAAAAAATACACTCTTAGAAACGATATTTTTGTGACAATGAAAATAAACAAATACACATCTGTTGCATATACAAATACATCTGTGTCACCAGTTTACATGACTGCGCTTGTGCGTTATGAGTATTCTATTTCTCTTTCAGAACTTCCTGATTTTGTTCAGCATCATAGTTATATGGATTGCTTAAACAAGAAGACCCATATATTTACTCTAAGAGTGTTAATAAAACAGAAAACAATGTCGTTCATTTTTGTGTTCATTCTTATTGGATTATCATGGCATATTCAAGGTAAGATACTATTTCTTTGTAAAAGATATAATTGTCGACTATGACGACAATATACATATAGTTTTTAAACAAACAAATTGAATGTAATTTAAGTATTATGATGTTCCAAAAAGTCTTTTATTCTAATAGAAATGTAATAACTGTTATGATACAATTTGCCTAAGGATATGAATACCATTAATAAATCATGTTATTTGCAGCTATATGCAGTAATGGTCTATTTTAAACATTATCAATTATGGATATATATTATTGCAGTAACAATTGATATCACCAACGGCTAATAAATAATAATCACTAAATGAATGTAAGGTATCATTAGGCGCTAATGAAGCCTAAACGTTGAAATTGTACAACGTTTACACTTTTTCTTCCTATTCTTAATCTGGATATTTATAAGATATTTCAGTTTCTACTGCTAATTATTTTTTTTTAATTTACTTTCACTAATTATATACGATTTAAACATGCAGGTAAAGTGATAGATAGATAGATGGATAGATAAAACTAGGAATTTAATAACGGAGTAACTTATACCCGTCCATCGATTATGTTAAACTGTATGCAAAATGTTTACACAATTATAGCAAAGAGCTCAGTGATTTTTCATTATTTATACTCTCGAAATAAGAAGTCAAATTTTATAAATCTTATTTTTGGATTTCGTACGAACCCAGTTTATTAGCACATGAACAAGGGTTGTTCGGAAACTTTTGAGACATTTACTTTCATTTTCCCTGGAAAAAAGATATACCCTATGAAATTTCACCAAAACTTACACAAGGATAGAGTTAATCAATGTAAAAAGTGTCTTGTCCATGGCATTATTAGATCATTCCTGGAAAACTGAGCAACTTACCTTCGCTCATTGACCGGGTGCAACCACAAACTTACCTCAACGTCATTTTAACGCTTCTTATTGAACCTATTTTTTTAACACCTGACAAACAAAGGAAAGCAAGATTTCATTTTTCATTTCTCATCTTACATTTCAAGATGTCAACGTTCGCATATTCTCTCTTTTCTTGGTTTTTGTGAAAAAATGTATGGTAAATTCTAACCGAAAGTCAAATTACTGTGATATCTCTCCTACAGAAATTCTGTGTACATATTTTAGAACTGTTGACATTAGTTAGTAAGTAAAAAGTACTTGATATTTAGTCACTTTGTCTGAATTCTAGCAAAGCAATTTACATAAAAAGACGATAAACTGAGGCTCTTTATTCCTTACCATCGTAAATTTTTGTTAAAGCAATTTGGTGCCCTAAAAAGGTTTTTTTCCCGACATTTACACCAATTTGATGTATATTCGCAGCGCTGCATTGACGTCAAAATTCAATATACCGTCGTTGTCAGATTTCTGTTGCTTGGTTAATATATCTATACCATATCCGTATTTCAACTCTTACACTAGTGAACCTTAGTAAAAAGTTAGTTACAATGAATAGCAAAATGAGCAAATATAATCTGATTTCTTTCATTACAAACTGTAAGTATTCAGACTCCTAGACGATATTTTAGTTTTCTTATTCTCCGAGTTCATGCTTGCGCCGGGTACCCCGACCACCAATTTGTTTATCTACCGTTGTAAACAAAATATTAATTATTTTCTGAATGTTACTTTGTTTAATTATTTGTTAAGGTTTCTTCAATGTTAATGTCAATTTTCAACCTAATTTGTCACTTAGAAAGGGAAATATTCCTGTTGTCTCAATGATTTTCCATAAGGTTGCACAAAAATGAAAGAGAGAGAGAGAGATAGAGAGAGAGAGAGAGAGAGCTCAAAATTGGAAGCATTATTTTGCAGAATTTAGAAAATGGAGCACTCTCCAAGCGATTAAGGGAGGATCAAAAATCAAATATCAAAATAACACATGCGGTAGAGGCTGACACGGTAAAAGAATTGTCCGGAATTGAGGGGTTCAGTGATTATTTTTAGAATGTTCACACGAGTTTTTAAACAAGATTTGTTTAGATTTTATCGGTTTCATGATCACAGTGCAAGGGCTTTATTTTTATTTTCAGAATGTGGCGAAAACCAATTTTTGGCGACTACTTAACATGTGTAAATTGTTCTCCTTAATGTGTGTCACTTTTCAACCCGTGTGTTTATTCGGTCAGTCTATGCTAATTCAATCCGCTCCACGTGCAACCAAAAATCTCGTGTCGCGTCAGCGCGCATAGCTCAGAATATTGCCCCGGACTGCAGATCAGCAATTGTTATACAATTGAGTAAAATTTGGAAGGATGTTCTCACTGAAGTGGTCAATTCACACCTCACAGGCTACTCAATATTCAGGGTCATGAACCCTGAGGAGCATTCATTATTGTCCCCAAGAGACACAACTCTTGAAAACGTGCATTAACTATAGTCCGTTTCTTAATCTTATTAAAATAAATAAATTGAGAAAAGTTTTTAAAGTATTTTAATTATAAATAATACATATAATAATGAGTAAAAGGCATGAAAGAAGTACATTTTTTTATCAAATATAGTAGGCTGGTACATGTACCTGGTGAATATTAAATGTATATTGCTTGTATCTACACAACTACATTCAATTAATACACTGTGTTATGTAAACTGAAAAAAAAAATACACAGGTTGTAAGAGATCTTTTTAAAATGAATTTTCTTAAAATGAAAAATTAATTAATGAAATTGCATTTATCATTCTAAAAAATGTCATAATACTAATTTTGAAAGTCAAATACTGAGTTAAAAAAAAGATAAAGAATTAAATATTCTTTGTTTTGTAAACAAAGCGCGAGTCTTGTTATTATTTACATATGTGTTTTATTGATGTAAGTTTCATTCAAATGTTGCTTTTTTTATTAATAATATCATTAATATCATTTATGATCACATCGAATCCGTATGGTAATATCATACTTTATATTATTTGTAAACAAACATAAGACTCGAGCTTTGTTTACATAACAATAAATTCTTACCCCTGTATCTATCTTATAACTTGATTTCTAACATTCAAATTATGGTCAATTACTCAAAATGTACAAGTAAATCATGTTATGCATAAAGGAATTGAAAACAAAATTTTGATCTAAAATCGTGTCCAAGTCCCTTTAAAAAATATTGTATAAAATAGTAAGGCTAAATTCCAATTAAAAAAAAATAGCTGTTTCCCAAAATGTTATGTAACATGTATATGAATATGTAATATAAAAACATATGTTAGATGGATGGGTAGGAAAAATACGACTTAAGTGCACTCGATAAAAAGTTTGCTGGTATTCATTATGTGAACACAATTCATCCATTAACATTTAAAGTTATGCAACATAAATAAGAAATAAGAATGTTATGAATGATGTGTATAGAACAAATTCTTCTGTGGTTGGCTCCATAAATCTTGAAAAGATGGTGTGAGTTGGTAAAAAGGCAGAATAAGGTTCCATTCTAATCTTCATGCATTCCATTCAAGGAATATTCATTAATGTCATGGTCTAGAAACTAAATCAGAATAAACATCAAGTGTTAAGAGAATTACATGTAATTTTTGCAAACATTGTGCACTCATCAAATACTTACATGTATATATTCAATGAAGTTATTTATGGAATGTGCAATTACTAACAATGTAATCTTTTCTAATATTGTACATACATGTATTAAATCATTTTGCCACTAATTTTAAACCCAGCTGACAGTTTCTTTTTGTTATATATACAGCGTCAAAAGATAGTTGCATCATGTGCATGTACTTTCAGTAATTTTAAAAGCCATACAAACATTTCAGTACTACAAAACACTTTAAATTTGTCCAATGATTTTACAAATGAAATATGTACTAATATACCAGTAAGTCACAAGTGATATATACTTTTTAAAGCAGTACAATGTATCACTTATATGACAACATCAGGAAACATCCAGAAACTTGGCTCAATCAATTCTGCACACACATGATAAATGTAATGAATGTGTAACTTTAATGGTGTAACTTCAAAGATATTTAGATATCCAGTGGACAGAAAGATTGTTTGTATGAGTTTCAACTATCAACATTCCATGTACACCAAAATATGATTGCCTCAATCAATAACAAAAACTAATCTGAAAAAACATATTTCCAGCATAAGAAATTCATGGGATTTCTGCAAATCCCATTTTTACAGAGAGTGTAAAACACATCTCTTAAAGTTTATAATATTTTCAAACTCCTGGTATTCCTTTCAGAGGTTCCCACCCCTTAAAATACAGATAATCAAGTAGCTGCAGATCTGTAGCTTTCTGGTTGAAAAAATTCGGATAGTCTATCCGAATTTTTTCAACCAGAGAGCTACAGATCTGCAGCTAATAATCAAGCAGATTTGCAACAAGATGCCCATATAAACCTTTCCTTTTAAACAAGACATTGTAGCTGTTTAGATGACCTTGCTTGGCTTTCAATCAGCTTAAACAAAATATATCTACATATGGAAAACAAGTTGTAAGTTTATTACATGACAAAGAAGTACCTTCTGGGCTTCAGCAGACTTGACTGGGTCATTAGCAATATCAAATTGACAATATTTTTTATATTCCTGATCTTCAGATCATCTGGAAGCCGCATGTAAATCTGTAGATTAGAAGAAAAAAGATACACTAGCTATCATTACAAAGCTAAATGCTGTCATTATCAAAACAAAAGGGTGTGTCCTAGATTACACTTTTTAATGGGCACATGCAGTATCTGAGACATGGTCAAAACATTACCATGATAACAGCTACAGCAACTCATTAAGTGGGAAATGACGTATAACTATAAAATTTGTAATGAATTTTCATACTCTCTCTCTCTCTCTCTCTCTCTCTCTCTCTCTCTCTCTCCATGATCTCTCTTAACATCTTTGTCAGCAATATTTCTAGTGCAATGTGGCATTATTGAAATATATATATGGTTCATGGAAGCAAGGCAATCAATAACAATTACATGTACGGTACACTGTAATTTCTCTCTCTCTCTCTCTCTCTCTCTCTCTCTCTCTCTCTCTCTCTCTCTCTCTCTCTCTCTGAGTCTATCTCTCTCTCATACTCTCAATCGTATAATGTTATATTTACATAACAAATGCAGACCCTTAATTCATAAACACTCTCATCGTTAACAGATAAATAAGACATAAAGTTAACAGTTTGAATGAGATACAGATATCAAAACCACATGTACAGTGTACATTGTACGTGTCGAGGAAATTATGTATGGAAATGACTGAAAGCATGATTGACACAAACTCATTGTGCAATATTTTTTTAACGTATGCTACATAACAATATGTGTAAAAACTGACTATAATACACCTGCATACACATTTCATACTAAAACATGTCTTTCAAGTCACATTTCACAACGACCATTAATTATCGACATTTTTGTAACACTTGTACTAGACTTAATGCATTGTAGGCTTTTAAAAGAGTTTTTGAGTAGTTTAACAATGTAAGTAAGTATGTTCTTACCGACGAATGACTACTTCTTAGCACGTTTTAGATTATTGACAAATCGAGGATTGCTGTTCAGACTGTTTCATGCTGAACAGAATTTAAAGAGATAAGGCTAATCACCCCAAACTTCGACTTCACATTAATAAACAATTGTTCTGCAACTTTAAATAATTAAAAAGCTTGCCAATATAAGAAACAAAAAGTTTTACTCACTTTTTCCATTGAAACTCCTCTCTCGATTTTCACGAGTATGAGACTGGTCTCGTTAAAATCCCGAGATATACGAAGTTTTGACTTTCTCGGGTGTTTTCATTCTTTCGTGAATATAAAAACCAGAAAGGTTCCGATTATGCTAATAAGGCTGTGAGGTGTGAATTGTTAAACAATAAGTGTCTAAATATTCGATGTCAATCAACCTCACATTAAAGGTGCAATATCGTAATCTGAGAATGTGGCTAAAAGATTAACCTGTTATACACGCTAAACTTCTATAGTTATGAACAGAATAAAATATATATTATCAGAGACATAAATAACTTAAGTTATTTATGTCTCTGGTTTTATAAGTTAACAGTTTTAAGTCAAAGATTAAATAACATTTGTTCTCAAGATAAGAAGAAATGATATACGGCTACATTTAGCAATGAGGTCGGTCGTTATAGAAATCATCAAATAATGCAAGTGTCGACAGTTTCTTATTTCTTTGAAAGACTATAGTTCAACTGACTTGCAGACTATAATATTGCGACATTTTTGCCTCCCAAACATGCATGCACTTTATTGCAATATATATGTGTTTGGGGGATTTTACTTATTGTTATATGCACATTTATAAAACAATCATTGAAGTTGTGTAGTATGAGGTTGTTATGCAAATTAAGTGAATTAAAACTCAGCTGAATATTTTATTTTAAATATGGCTTGTCAAAATGAGAGATTGTTAACTTGTGGATTGTTATCTCTGACAAAAGTCTTGAACAGAAGATATAGTCTTAATGGCTTTCGCTACATCTTCTTATTTATGTTTTCGAGTACATAAAGCCATTTTTATTTATGTTTTACTATATAAAAAAAGTGTTGTTTTTCTTAACCTAAAATTTAAATCTACAGAAATTCAGTATCTACATGTAACATCTCAATAGCTTTGATACCACTTGAAAATCATTTAGTGATGTAAATTGACAAATGCCAATGAAAAGACATCAATGGAACCCAAGGGTTTTCTATCCTTTCCGACGATGATGAGAAGAACTTTGTGCATACAAATCATACGTGTATATTTATATGTGCTATGATAGAAATAATTGAAAAATATAGGCCGTGTTTTGTGCCGCAGAAAACGGGTAAAAAGGATTTTTATACCCCACGAAAAAAATGGGGGGGGGGGTAAATAAAAATCACCTTTTCCGTCAGTCCGTCGTGTCCGGTCTATATTTTTCTGAATAAGAAACATTGGAAGTGCTCTTACTTCATACAAATATTACTCATTACCTGACGAAGCGTCATGACCTTAACCCAAGGTCATTTTGACAAAGTAAAGGTAACTGGCAGGAAGAGTGCAAAATTTGTTTCCGGTCCACTTTGGAATTTTTTACTTCACACATGTATGACCTGAGAGTGTGTAATGATTTGTCACTAAGTTATTTAAGAATAAACAATGGGAGTTTCTATTTCATGTAAAAATTCTTATGACCTATGATGTGACATGAACTTGACCCAGGGTCAGTTGCGCAAGTTCAAAGTTATATTAAACATGTGTCATATCTTGTACTAATGGAAATGAGTAAAAGCTCATGTTTGACATAAAAATTACTTGTGACATGTGAATATACATGTACCCTGTTTTGTCTGACTCACTAAATGAAAAAGAAGCATCCATTTTTCTCTAATAGAGACATACGTGGGTAATGACTTCGCAGGACAGATACGGCTACACATTGTTTTGATATGCTAATGAAGGGATAATGAGTTATGACGTCATAATATACGCCCCGCCTCTGTATTTCCATATATAGAAAATATACCGAAAATAGCAGTTTAAGAAAAGATTACGGCTTATTTAATGCTTCATACAGTGCTGCAACCGTGAAAGTTGACAAAACTATCCTATCTTATATCCTGTATCCTGCATCCGATCCTGCAAATAACCTCTATCCTATCCTATCCTATCCTATCCTATCCAATACCTTCAAATTATAGGAATGCAAGTTAAATGAAACGAAATTTAGGAATTAAATAATTTTATCAATTAATGTAGTACTCAAAATGAATAATTAAATCTTAAAACCGAATATTCTTCGAGCGGGATACCTTATTTACCTGTGCTACGGTAAAATAAAATCGTTCGCGGAATGGACACAATAACGTAAACAAACAGGTAAGCGATTCGATTTTTGATTTCATTATATGTGTGCATAAAAAACAGATAAATAACTTCGATGCACTTATTGAGGAACTGTTTAGTTACTTATCTTTATCAAATTATTTTCTAATTACATATAACTGAGCGTAATTATCATTATTCGAGCGATTCGTTCGGCGATGAATGTAAACACGATCTGGAAATAAATAATTCCTTTAGGAAGTTTATATCGTTTATAGTTAAACCACTCGGAGTTATTTTTAAAGTATAATTTCATAAGCATTTATAGCTAGCCAACATTTATTAATTCGATATATTCAGGTAAATATCGGACAGAAATATGCGTCCCTGTTATTGGGCATCGAAGAAATTATATGAAACGTGAAGAAATGTCTGTTTCTTGTATAGATGTTTATCTTTTAAAATGCCGAATCGGTCGTTTATAAATTCAAGCTTGTATTACTTTGCAGACTTTAAATGAAGTAAATACAGAAATCTATTTCTAATGTTGTCAAATGTTGCATCGAATTCTCGCAGTAACTCCGTACTTGCGTACGAATTGACAAATTGACAAAGATGTAGCGCCGATATTTTAGCGCGCATCAATGTCATGCACCGTGTTCTTGATATAATAATTATTCTTAAATGGTTTTACTTATAAAACGTATTTTTTTAATTTTGAAAATACATTGTTAAGCCAATTTTCGTTTCGCAAAATAACTCTGAAATTTATACTCGAATCTGATTGGCTACAGGATGCGGGATAGGATAGGATAGGACTTAACTTTTATATTTCTATCATATATCGTGCATCCTGCATCCTATCCTATTCTATCCTTGTCAACCTTTAGTATAGCAGCACTGTAAGCCAAATATAACTACGAATCACTCATGTGTGTTTTTATAAGTTTACAACATTTAAAATATACTAAGAATTTCCATAACGCATCTGTCGTATATGGGTGTGAATCTGCGTTCCAAAAGCGCTCGTCAGACGATGTAAACACGTGAAGCTGATATTCCCGATGATGACGATTTTTTGATGATTTATCAGGTATAAAGAATAGATATACGGTGTATTTGTAATGTACCAAATAGCTTAATAACTATTTTATTGTAATTTTATACTGTTGGTGCATTTCTGATCGACTTAATGTGTTGTTTCGTCCAAAACATGAGGAGAGACTGCATTGCTTACATTTTATACAATGTACATGTAGCTTTATTGCCAGTCCGTTAAATTGTTGATCATTTTTACCGGTCGACACGAATCAGTTCATAGTACTTGTACTGAGAATATTTAGCTTTGCAGAACTGTTGGGTTTTTTTTCAGTTTGTAAGTAAACAATACAAAGACTGTTTGAAAACAGCTGATTTGATTTTCTGAAAATCAGTACAGTACAGGCTAAAAGATGCTGATTTCATTTTCTGGAAATTGATAAACAGCTGATCAATATCACCTTTCTGCTGTGTTCAAAATTCGTCCATGACAGTTCATTTATATTTTTTTACACATTCATCCAGTTGATAAAAGATGTTAATGCACATTAATTCTTAATTTTTACTAGTCATAAGTTTTTAGAACTCAGTATATTACTATCATAACATTGTTTGAAATCCTGTACCTGGGTGCATACTTATGATGCTGTACTATTGGCACTAAAAAAAAAAAAAATAATAATAAACAAATAACTGCATGCCTCCATATGATTTTCTCTAAATGAGGAATCTAAATTCATGGTCATATATGGTATTTTTTGTGTAGAATGTGTATGTGCAACTTTCAAATAATATTTGAAGTATATATATTGGTCATTTTAACCATCCATGCAAAATATATGTAGACCTTTCACAAAAATGTTCAAATCACTGTTGATATGTCCTTATGTGCATGTAAATTAAATTGTATGACTTCCCATAATTATTTTTTTATACCCGCACTTTCTAAAGAAAGTTCGGGTATATTGTTGTTACCCTGTTCCGTCCGTCCTTCCGTCCGTCCGTCTGTCTGTCCGTCCGTCCGTCCGTCCATCTGTCACGTTTTACTTTCTCAAACTGCTCTTACATCTTATAAACCAGCAAACTGAACTCTTGGAGTTTGATTTGGGGTATCATGTTGTTTTGTATAAAGGTTTCGAAATTCTCTGTTAGTCCTGGGGGTCAAATAATTGGTAAAAAATGACGTTTTTTCACAAAAAAACCTTCTTCCTCGAACTCCTCCTACATTTTCAACAGTAGACAAATCGACTTTTGAAATATGTTTTAGGGTATCTAATAGATGCGCAATAATGTTTCGGAATTTTCAATTTTGTCCTGGGGGTCATTTAATGGCTGAAAAATTACGTTTTTTTTACAAAAAAAAAACTGGTTTCAAAAACGTCTTTTTTTTTGGCAGTAGCCAAATGATCTTCTAGAATATGATTGGGGGTGTCATATTGAGGCGTGATCAGGTTCCAGAATTTTTTTTTTTATTAAGGGGATCAGTGGGCAACAAAAAATGACTTTTTAAAAAAAAATATGGTTCCCAGAACTCCTCTTACAACGTCAGCTCTTGGGATATAATTGGGACTGTCCTATAGATGTGCAATAAGGTTTTAAAAATTTAAATTTCATCCAGGGAGTCAAATAGTAGCAGAAAATTGACATTTATCACTCAAAAAACCCATATATCCCAGAACTCCTCTTATGATTTAATAGATAGACACTTCATATCTTGGGATATGATAGGGACTGTTCTATAGATGTGCAGTAAGGTTTTAAAAATTTAGATTTAATCCAAGGAGTCAAATAGTAGCAAAAAATTGACGTTTATCACACAAAAAACCCACTGATCCTAGAACTCCTTTTATGATTTAATGGATAGACACATCATATCTTGGGATATGATAGGAACTGTTCCATAGATGTGCATTACGGTTTTGAAAAATTAAATTTAACCCTGAGGCCCATTACCTACCGGTACATACCTTTTGATGGGGTTGGGATCTCAACCGTTTTCGAGATAATCGTGCACTTCCTGTTCAAGGGGGGTCATGACCACCCCCGGGGCCCATGACCTACATACCGTTTGATGCCCCTTGACACAAGGAACAAGAATATATATGGTTTAGGGGTGGAGATCTCAACTGTTTTGAAGATATTAAGGGACTTGCTGTTTGAGGGGGTCAGGACCACCCACAGGGCCCATGACCTACATAACATTTGATGCCCCTTGACATCAAAACATGTATAGTTTAGGGGTCATGATTATAACAGTTTCTGAGATATAGGGGTCATGATTATAACAGTTTCTGAGATATATGGTAATTTCAAATTCCTGGGGGGTGGGGATGACCCCAGGGGTCAGATCTAAGAAACCCTATACATGTACATTGCCAGTAACAGCCAATATATGATTATGAAAACCCTATATTATTATCTTTGTCCGTTTTCAGGTTACCATTTACAATAGAGTCTACGATTCTTCCTGCAATGTTCAATGTTAGACCCCACACCCTTTTGACACCCCCTCCCCTCCCCCCCCCCCCCCCCCGCCCCCCCCCCCCCCCCCCGAAGTGGTTGTCTAACCCAAAATGAGAAAAATCAAACCAGGGTGCACAACTAGATATGCAGGCCTATCATATCCAAGAGTTTTGTACAATTCTGTTGAGCCATCTCTGAGAAACAAGTTCAGAGCGGGAAAGAAGAAAAAGAATATGAAGAATAATAATACATGTAAAAGAACCGTACAAAAACAATAAGTCTCCAAATTTCATTCGGGAGACTTAATAATAAAGATAAAATAGAGAAAGGACCCTTAGGGTCATGACTTACATGCCATAATGATCTGAGATGCGCCTGCATGACATAAGGAGGAATAATATCTTTGGATTAAGGTGGGGATCTCAATGGTTTGTATGATATTTGATAATTTCAGGAAGAGCACTAGGGATCATGACCTACAAAACATCTTAAATGCCTTGAACAAAGAAACAATCATATAATATGTACATGATATATGATTCAATTTAAGAACCCAGATATAGATCAATCATCTGTTTTGTAACACTTCCTATGTATATATACATGTACATGTATTAGTTTGTGTTTTATTCTATACTATTCATGTTCATGACTGTAGTATGGCTTAGTCTTATTTTAAATTACATTAAAAAATTGTCAAATATATGACTTGGAACCCCCACCCCCAAACAAACTCAAATATAAACTGCCCCCCCCCCCCCTCCCCTGTCGAATGATCTATTAAAATCAAAATAAAATTTGGGTGTCTAAAAACTTTTATAAAATGGTAAAAAATGTTATTCTTAAAAAAATTACATTACACCTTTCATAATTGACAAATGATCTATTGAGATATGATCAAAGGTCATATTTCTACCTTGGGATCAATAAGTAGTATTCATTGACAAGTTAAAATTAATAACAATAAATGATTCAAATTATAAATGTTTATATTCCACATTCACCCCCCCCCCCCCATCTAACCTGGTTAAAAAGATTCTGTCTTCTTAATACATTCTTACATGTGTACAGTAGCAAATTTTAAATCATTTCTTGATTGATTTTTCTCTCGTGATTCACATTAACATTTTGGAAATTGCTTAATTCAATTGTTAAGATCTATAAACAAAATGTTATATGTATCACTAGCTGCCATGTGTATTCGCCTATTTGGGGCAATTGTAAAGTCTCCTAAACAAAGCAGTGACATCATTAGGCTAGGAACTACCCACATGGATCAAACACTACTGTATAACATATGAATAAAATTAAAAAGATTATTATTTCTAGTTCTAAAATGTCAGGGTGTCTCCAAGGGGGCATAATCTATATACAATTTTACGCGCAATGACACAATGGTCTAGGGATGAGGATCTCAGATCTCAGATCTCAGAAGTTAATAAAATATACAGTGTATCATATCATTTCCTATTTCATAAAGAGGGGGGGGGGGTGTTAAAGACAACACATGGGGGTCATTAATGTACTTTACACCATTTGATGCATCATAATGACATTAGAAGATATTTTGTATTTTCCTGTTTCGTGGGGTCAGAACAGTCCCATAAGGTCATGACCTATACATTGTATTTGATGCATTATGATACATTAAGAAAGATATACTCCTTTCTTCCTATTATAACTCATATAAAAATGATAAGTGTCTACACTTACTTACATGTAATACACAAATTGAATAAGAAATTGTTTATACAGGGTTAATATTGGGTCAACTCAATAGTGCATGCAGTCTGATAAATGAAAAAAATAACTTTTGCAACTAAAATGACAGAAACTTTACAAATGCGATAGGATAGGTAACGATGATAAGCTTATTTAAATATTAAAAGATGATGATACAGTATGCTGTCGAAGGGAGATCACATTTAGAAAGTGAAAGTAGAACTTATATACTATGTATGCTGGCATCCCATTATATTGTGCTACTGCTACTACATGTATTATGCTTACCTAAATTGGTCAACATCATAATGATAATCCAATTAAAACACAATAATGAATTCCTTTAGCTGATCTTAACTAATCCTTTTCTGCATACGGAAAACACAGACATCATGACATGTACGTATTGTATGGGTGTTGCTAAAACGCGGAACGGAAAACGGAACGGAAAGCGGAACGGAATGGAAAATATCATCACGTTTAGCGCTTAAAAAGGGTATAGACTGGCCAGAAACGATTTACTTTGTATCTTTTATTTATATCTAATGAATGATTATCAACATGTTGTTATCTTATTAATATTCATATGAATGTCTATCAATTATAGCATTGTATTCATTCGGCTTTAGATAAGTACGAAACGGAAAAATCAAATGTATACGAATTGTGAAACATTAACATGATTAAACGAGCAAATTAGCTATAACTTTTTACCTTTTTTTCTTATATGGTATTGCTGGCATATTAGCGTAATGCACGCAGTTAGTGAAAGCGTTTTATGCGTGTTTTGGGTATTTTTATATTTCAAATATGATGTACATGTATATATACTTACATCAAAATTGAATTTTCGGTGTTCTAGACGATATTTTATCATACAGACGATACAGTATCATTGAGATGGAAGAAAAAAAACCGTAGGACTGACGACATTAAAAATTAAAATACAGTAAACATTTAAATACCCGGTAATTTGTGGAACTAGTAATTTGTGAAACTAGTATTTTTAGCAATGCAATTTTGTTTACGTTTGCATTACTAAGCAGTTGTTTATTCCAGCAGCTATATACATATGATCCGAATAGAGAGCTCTAGACGTTGCCTGGTTTGATTTTCCGATTATATATTGGGACTATAGTCTGTTGATCCCAAAATATCCATGCAGCACATCTGGACGATTTATAATGTAAAATGTTGACATCTTTTCTCCATTTGGAAGTCACTCAGAAGACCTTACACAATTTTTCAACACCAACATCCGGGTCTGTTGAAATGCAAAACCCCAGAGACTTCTTTATTTTTAGCAGCTGATCAGCTAGAGAGGACGTTTTAAAGAAAAATTAATGAGAATGTTTAATGCTTCTAAAAGAGAATCGCTTGAACCCTGAGGTATATATAAATGTACAGCAAAAAGTGAATCGAGGATATTTTGGGACAGAATATAGTGGTCAATGCATGTACTGTTAATTTTGAGGAAATAAACATTCTTGAACAAATAATCTAATATTTCTAATCTTTCAAAAAAAATTAAAAAGGTACATAAAGTATATCGTTTTAGCATGATTAACAAATCTATGAGGTAAATAACATTAGATAACATTTTCCGTTTTCCCTTCCGTTTCGCTTTCCGTTCCGTTTTCCGTTCCGCGTTTTAGCAACACCCATGTATGTATACACGTGAACCCATCTAATCGAAGAGCTGGGTAAAACTAGTACCCGCTATTGAGACATGCAGACCTGTGTTGTGTACGTAACTTCAGACAGAGATCAGTCTTTTGTAACATGCATGTATTTTTATGACCAAATCATCAAATCCACTTGCACTATTTTATTAGGTAAATAACGGCTTTAAGGTGGTGCAGGACACCTGCATACTGTGATGTACATGTATGCTTCCTACTGAGATTAACAATAAAGTATATTAAATATTGATTAAATATTTACCCCCCCCCCCCAAATAATGTTACCTAATTTTTTTTTAACATTGAAGCGCAATGGGTAAGAGCGTTTACATGTCTGTAAGAGCATTGGGGTCCAAGGTGTATTTTTTGTAATTTTACAATTGATATAAATGAATTTCCATGGGGGGGGGGGGGTCTGAACCCCTCACTCCCACCCCTTCTCTAAATCTGTGCACACGATGATGTTTATGTAGGCACACAGAAGCAAATCTTAAACCGGCAACCGCCACGGGGAGGGGGCATAATTTAATTTTTAATTTTGTTTGTAATAATTATATAGACCATTATACTTTCTATGACATAACATGTTAAGATTATTGATTAACTGAAAATTCACTGCACACAGTTCTACCCCAAATTGCACATAAAGTGCTGCTCATGTCACGATGTGTATTATCATATGGGAAGGGATCTCATCCTTCAGTTATGAAAATTATAAATTTTAATTGTATTACCGGAGCTTGCATGTAGCCTTCATTTTTAATTAAACTGGTACAAAACAGTGTTATTTAGAGGCAAACACATATGTGCGGGTATTACTGTCTAATTACAGCATCTAGTTATGTTTGCAGAGTAATTTAAAAAGTGTCACACTCATTTGAAAAAAAAAGGTTTGAAGAAAATGTAAGTTCAATAAATTATCATTGAAATAATGACAAATGTTTAAGGCCAGGCCAGGTAAAATAAAGAGGTGCAATTAAACTAATATCATGGGTAAGGATGCTAATAATTTCAAATCGATCAAACTGAAAAGCTATTTCAAAGCTGTATATGAATTGGTGCAAAATTAAATACACATCTACACATAATGAAATGTTTATTAAAAATTATTAAATTCCATTGACTATCAAATTGTAGAATAGACTCCATTTCAGTCTTTCAGACATTTTGATAACAAGTTAAACTTACTCATATATATAATTTTCATTGAAGTTGGTACCTGCTTTGTTTTGAGAGTTCTTATTGGTTACAATTTACCCGCACCCTTATCCTGGGGTTAAATAAAAGATGAAAAGATAAAAAGAAAAACTTTAAGAACAGGAAGACTGTGTTTTTGAAGAAAGAAGAGGAGCAGAATTAAGAAGTCATACACTAAAAACATTGACATCATTAAATGAAATTGCACTTTTGAGTTTGCATGCATATGTCAGGTTTAAATGTTGTCACAATTTTTTTTTTCTTTCAGAAAGTCCCTTTATCTTCTTGAATTAATAAAACAAATGAACCAAATATAAATGTTTTTATATTCATAATTTTGTTTGAGAAGAGGAAGGGGAAGTATATTTACTTAAGTTTATAGATTGAATAGCTATATGCTGCATATATTAAGGATGTAAATGAGCGGAAGAGAGAGTCTCTCACATAGGATAATTCAGACTTATTTAAATTCTACACATTGATGCGAACAAAAAATTGCTTTTGATCGCCTTGTTGCAGGATCGAATTACACACCCTCTTTCTTTTCTCAGTAATGAGAAATGAGTGATTAGAAATTATTTTGTGAATGAATAGATATGCTTACCCTCCCCCTCTCCTTGATTTTAATCATTTTGCATGTGTTGAATAAAAATAAAAGTAAATTTTAATGAGTGTTTAAATTGAAAATGTAACGTGCAATACAAAGGTGAACACTGTTGATTGCTTATGGGGGATGGGAAAAGGCTTCATACATGGGCAGATCTACATGTATAGTCCCCGTGGCAAATTCTAATTCAATTCACAATTTACATAGTAAAACACAATGGTACCTGGCCGGCCTAGCTGGCAAACAGAACTAAGTTACCCCTTTGAACTCTCCTCCTCAGAATAATATTAACGGAGCCAAACAGTGCTATAGAATATGCAGGCATTGGGCAAAGGCAGCACATGGATTCATCTGACAATAAATCATAAATAATGAAAAAAAATACTCCATATCTTATTTTTAATATTATGAGAACAATTTAGTTATTAATATCAGGGGCTTCATTGACATCCCATCCCTCAAATAATTGTGTACAAAGGATCTCCCTAATGGTGCAAAATTATTTTTTTAATGCGGCTGACTTCGGTATGAAAAGATCGATTTTGTATTTGACTTCCTTTAGATAAATTGATTTTTTAATTCAGGTAGAATAAACAAACCGTATATAAATCAAAACTAGATAAAACATATCAGCATGTTTACCAGTTGTCTTTTCAGCAGCAATGACAGTTCTCGCGTGATTTTAAGGGATTTACGCTTGGAGTTTTGATGGGCTTGATAACGTGAATGTCAGTGTAAATTATCGATCTTACCACATTCAATAACTAAAACATTATTTAAGGAAAGTGTGTATTATGGAAAATTCATATTTACCGCGTTAATTATGTTTAAAAAAGGGTAATTCCTATATTCAGTTCAAAATCCGCTCTTGAATTCTCATTATCTGTCCCAAAATAAAACCGGTCAAGGTCAGTAAACATGGCGGACAAATTCAACTTGCGTTGTTGACATACACGAATAGTAACCGACATATGGACTATACCTGATATGTTTTGATTAATTTAAACCAATTATTAATTTGATTAATTTAAACCAAAAAATCCCTTAAGTTAACGTTTAGAAATTTGTGTCATTCCCCCCACCGCCACACACACACTTTTATTATAATTAAATTGATTATATACATGTTCATATATGACGTGCTTTTTAAAGTTATCCTAAACGTGAAGTAAGTTAAACGAAGAACTTACCTGGTATGAAAATAACACTTTGAAATTGAGTCTCGTTTTCGATTTTTGAGCTTACTATTATCATATTGATACTTCAGTCTCATTAAAACCATGTCCCTTCTCCTTACATTCGTCAGGGTCTGATAGATCTGTATCAATAATAGATCATCTCCACTTGACCTCCACATTTGCATACAATCTAAATAAACTCCTACTTAGCAAATATGTGCTTTTATCTGTTCAATGATAGGTGCAATACTCAATCTAGAGGTTACATAGAAAACAAGCATGAATTATTTTTTTGGTCTGAATTTGAAGAGTTCCAATCAATTTTCTAAAGCTCTAATTGGTAAGAAGAAATGGCCCTGTAAAGATGACCTTTTATTAATACCGGGTATGTCAGGCTCTGACAAGCGTGAGGAGAAGGGGGTGTTTTAAACAGACTGATGGACAATTCTTTCGCGACACGAAGTTGCGGTGGAAGACTTACTCGTTGCTTTGCAACGAGCTCGGCTCTAGTTAGTCACTGTATTGTCTGCGGACTTTTCCATTTTTTTCCATAATTCCCTTGTCAGTCTTTTGGTCTTCAAAAGTGAAACGTAGTTCTTATGTTTCGAAATGAATATGCTTTATATTTGGCATGAATTTGTTTGCTTCCCACATATTGCCGATCATATCAAAAATTGTTTTAACCATTCAGCTTCTACATTTGATCCCCTATTAGATCACCTGATGGTGTCACCCTCACTGCTTAAGTAATCAAAGCCTGGAGTGTTTTAATGTATTCTTGTTTTATTGCATGATAGATTGTTACATGATGTTTGTCTTGAAAACCATGGTCTTCCAAATGCTAATTTTGAACCCAGTTTTTGCTGCTATCACCTTCAGCGTCTTTGTGTCTGCATTAGTATGATTTCCCCTGCAAAATACAATTCTTAAGCTATTAGAATAGAGTTACAGGATTTCGAGTATCAATTAATGTTTCCTTGGTTTATGATCAAGTCAACCGTTTTGAAGAACTCTAACGTCGATGGCGCAATGATGCGATAGAGAACTACATGACCCTATTTGGATTCAATACTTAGCGGACCATTAATTGCTTAATTTGTGTTTTTATACCGCCGAATGGGGAGAAACTGTCTTTTGTTTTAGATATCATTAACCTGTAACTGATATATTTTTTCCAAGTCAAAAATTACTGTTCACTAATTATAAAAAAAAATGAGGCTTAAAACGGAATTTGTATGAGTGTAGAATTAATCTGGTAGTTGCCGAAACCTAAGCTTTTTCTTCATAAATTATAAATGAATTAAATAGGCATTGCCTCATGTTCAGTTTGTATTTCTGAGTCAATGATCAATTTTCATCATGCAATAAATCATTTAATTGTGTATATCTTTTGACATATCTATAGATGTGGTTAAATACATGAATAAGTAAATATACATACATGTATTAAGCATATGAATTTACATGAATGCTAATGTTTATATTTGTAACCTTTCAATCATATTTTATTTTGGATGTCTTAGTTTTACATTTTAAATGTTTAATTTACTATTTTTCTTTTACTCCTTTGAGGACCCTTAATGATCAATAAAGAATTTGAATTAAAACACAGCTTTGAAGAATGATTGTATTTTTATTTTTAGAACACAATATGCTTTGCTACTTACAGCGGGGGGGGGGGGGGATTCTTTTAAACAATACATTTTTAAAACCACATAAAGGCATTCTTGTTCTCGTCATTAATACTTATACAATATCTGACATATGTTCAGTTCTCCAATTATAGCACAATTTTGCAAGTCGATAAAGAGTAGGAAATATAGCGCGAAATATTATATCATAAAAATTAAGCTACGATACAAAAAACCTACTAGCATGTCAATGCACGGACTAAGAGGAGAAGGTCACCCATCCCCTGCCAAGCTAAATTGTCTCTCAAAGACCCATCCCCCACGGGAAATTTTCTGAATTCGGGCATCGTCCCGTACATTAAGTGGAAATTTCACTTATGTGTATCTATGGTTACTGTGTTGGTATAATAGAGAGAGAGAGAGAGAGAGAGAGAGAGAGAGAGAGAGAGAGAAGAAAATTTCACCCAAAAGAATGAACTATTTTTTGGGGGGAGGGGTGTCTGACGCCTTCCCTCTATATCTACATATATAGTTGCCCGGCCCGTTTAGGTACAGTAAGTTTTCTTTGGTATTTATCAAAGTATATATAATGTCAATTGACTTAATGTTATATACACACCGCCTCATTTACATAAAATAATGTAAAACATTGAGTAATTGGTCAAAGCAAAGGTATATATCAGGTGTTTGGGTGGGATAGGGTTGCGGTGTGGTCATTGCCGCTCATAATCAATTTAGAGAATGTGAATTTTTGAGATTTGCGCGTTTTTTTCTAAATTTTGAAGGCGATCTTGACGTTTATGTCAACAAATTTATACGCTTCCTTGCTATGTTTATTGTTGTGGTAGCATGGGATGGTTTTCCAGGAGAGACCCGGTCGAATTTAAAAAAAAAAGGTAAAAAAAAGGGTCTGGGTGGTTATTTCAGGGGTATAAATTCCTAGAATATTTTATTAATTTATTTTGTGGACAGAGGAGCTTATGTCTATATCTTTGACTTATTACACTTTTGATGCGAAACTGTGGTATTTATTTTCACTATCGATTTTATAATAGAAAAGGGTGGGGGGGGGGCAGCACATGCAATCTCACTCGAACGGAACGTGAATGATTTCAAAACACTTCTTGAATATTTGCTATTATAATAATTTTGGATAAAGCAGCAAATTTTATCGTAATTTATTGTAGTCGCCCGGGATTGGTGAGGATAATGGGTCCCACGTAAATAAAAAAAAAAGAAAACAACAAATAAGGGACAGTACTTGAACAATTCTTGAGATCAACCCTTGTTATTCTAATAAATGTTTTATGTTGTAATTTTTATTCCGCAATATTTGAAATAAGTCCTGGCCAAGTCTCCCTACGTTTAAACCAGTTAAAACTATTATTTAAAAAATCCATCGGTACCCCCCCCCCCTCCCCCCAAGGAAATACAACCAGTATCTGCTTCAACTTTACTCAACAGTTAGAAAAAGGTTTTTGGAAATCGGAAACCATGTATATTTTAAAAGAATAAACGTTGTTTTGACCAATATTAGACCCATAAATGAGCATACAATTTTTCAAATTTTCACGATACACCACTTATATTCAAAAATGTGATTCAGCTATTGTGCAAATGGTAAACAACTTAGAAACTATGTTTTGTTTTTTTTAAACAAAAACATATTGAGGTACTTTTAAAACTTCTGGGGTTAAAATTAACAAAACCCCATTACACATCAATAGACCACCTTAAAGGTTGATCTGACTAGTGCATAACATGTTGAGGTTAACAGTACTATGTCTTTGCAAAAAACGTCATTTTAGCATCACGTTGACTCCAGGGATGAAATTTTATTTTCTGAAACCTAATATTTCGCACCTACAACACACCTTCAATCATATTGCAAGAGATGATTCTAATACTGTGTAAATTGTAAAAACATACAGACGTACAGGTGATCAGACTAACAAACAGATAGACTTATAAAATGACAATGATCACAAAGAAGGACACATGATATTTAACGCACATTAATAACACTGGAAACCTTCTATATTGACCTTCCTCATGAGAGCCACAAGATTGATAAAATCAGTTAAGGAAAAAAAATATTAAAAATGTATTAAAACATATACCAATTTTAAAGGAAAAAGGAAGTTAGAGTGATTTAAGCTTGAAGTTTCAATATTATCATAACACATGCATTTAAACATTCATCCATTTTAGAGGAATATGGATAATATGATTGTTTTTGCTTTAACGTATCAGTATCAAATACACAGTTATAACAGTTTTGGAAGAGATAACAGGATGGTCAAATTGCTGTTTTTTTTAAAGTATTGTTTATCATGAAATGTGGACTACTTTGTTCTGTTCAAAGTGAGTGTCATTTGCTCATTTACAACTATATGCATGTTAATTTCTGCAAACAACTTTTGTCATACGGCGGTGATTATATTGATTCAGTGGGTACTTATTTGTGTTGTTACAACGGTGTAACAATGGACTACTTTAGCACCAGGAGACAATTGTATAAACTTAAATTTACTACAATGTGGTGACCTGTTTTTTTTTTTCATGTATATACTATTACACATACTTTAGCATTCAAATGACAATTATTTATATTTTATTTTGAATTATTTTTTTCTGTTGCTTAAGCCACCGACAAAATTGAGGCTATTCTTTCGTATCGACAATTACAATCTTATCTGCATAATCAACTTTAATAGCAAACATGCAACCATTTAACAATGAATAAAACTAAACATTTATTTACATATATAAAACAATTTAAGTTTCCGACCTTAACTGTATCCTTACTAATTTTGACACGACCATGAGGCGTTATGTTATACATTACTCTAATCATTTTAATATCTTATGAATTTTAGGTCAAATTTTACCAATATCAACCAAATTTTTGTCGGGAAATGTGATATTTACGTGGACGCCGTCAAACTATTCTTTTTATGACGTCCTCATTATCAGAGACACGACAGCAGATAGCTGGACCTGTGTGTTTGATACACAGTACACTGTGAGAGATGTATTGATGTATAACTCAATCACAATCAACGTTAAAACATATGGATCAGTTGCTGACAACAGAAAGACGTACAATGGTACTAGGTTTTACATCTCTATGACAAAATTATCAGCATGTGTTGTTTGTTTACAATTTTGTCTTATTGTAAAACTACATTTACATAACAAAGCTAAATACGTACTTATTTTTTTTAATGCCGTTGAAAAAGTTGCATGAATTGATATTCATTTTTCCAACATTGTGTTGGATACGAATTTAACAAAGGTCATTATTTTGAAACCCTACGTTGTTTATGAACTACAAAATAGTTTAAAATGTATTTCTTAAGAAAATATACGCATTTGTCTGAGTACATATATTACAAAAGATAAGCTAGCTGAAAACAGTTGTAACTTTGTATATTTTGAATCTATTTACCTTTATATCAATTTTAATTTTATGACATTCTCAGCTTGTAGCATGTAATACACCTCTAAGAACACGGGTTATTCGTCTAAGTTTACTTCAGAGTACCTGTTAAATACGGTGGCATCATCAAAGTTAGAGGTAATCGTGGACAAACATTTGGGAAAAAACCTTTTTATACAAGATTTGGTTTTCCTACTGAAACTGAAAACCGATGCATCTATGAAATTACATCGATGCAAAATAGAGAAGAAAAACCCATAACCTATGAAAATGTCCTCTACAAAATTAAATAATTCCACAGTAAACTACATATAATTTCTCATACTCATTTTTTTCGACAAAAAATCTACATTAACTAATTTTAAAACGAGGAAATTGATTTTGTGGAAACTCAAACCTCTAGGCATTGGCCAAAATTAAAGCTTAGAACATTTATTGTAAAATGAAATTCGAGAAAATGTTTTACGTGAGCAAAAAAGAAAGTCATGGTTTAGAATCGTAAATAGTAAACCACACACTAAGAAACGCAAACACGTGATAGAACTCAAATGCAGTCAAACACGATTTAAAACGTGAATTAGTGAAAAATTAATTGTATGATAATATTTATTTTTTTAAAATGTTAACTGAAAAATTGTCATAACCAGGTGAAATAGACATAAGAAAGGTTTGATGTTTTGTATACCACACACCTCCTATTAGTTGAATTATTTAATTAACACAGAGAAAGACCCAAAATAAGTTTTTAATAAATAGGGGTTGCTTCTGTTGTAATAGACGATTAACATAGGTAAAAAAATCAAAACCGTTTCAAAATTGTCAAATTTAATATGTTTTAATTTGTTTTAAAGAAAAATCAAGTGTAAACTTAATTACCCCTCCCCCCTAAAAAAAGGAAAACAACAAAACAAAGAAAAGGTGAGGGTTTGTACATGCATACTTAACGTTATACAATTAAGACAAACGGTGACTCAATTATTATTAACGTGTGACTGAATGTTTTTGTTTACCTGTCTGAATTAAATGAATGACAATGCATGGTATTTATACAGTATATGACACATTTTTTTTTTCAAATTGTAGTCTTCAAAATTAAAACCAAGTTAGGAGACACGGTGAATCTATCTTGGACAGCGCTGTTCTTTCCATTAGCTGGACAATATAATGTCTACCATACATATAACGAAAACAGAACTATATTCAGTGTTAGAAGCAGTGAAGTCAGTTATGGAGGAAATAATCAGTCGACAAAGTATACATACCTTACCAGACCGTTTACTTCCACTAACATCATGTTTGAGATAAGAGACATAACTCTGGATGACGCTGGGTATTACACTGGTGGAATGTCGGCTGAAGCTGCCTGGTCAGGGGGAGGTGTCGTACTGATTGTACACAGTGAGTTGTCTCTTTGTTATGCATTAATGCAACTGTTTATCAACAAAACATATTTCGTGTTCAGAGGTAAAGTTAGCCTATTGGTAGACAAGTTTTTGTCCTTTAAAAAAGGGCTACAATACATGGACCATTTGCATGTGTTTCCAACGAAAACGTGAAAGCCTTAAGATTATCAGAGATTCCACCGACTCTAGCCCTCTACTTTAAACCACTTTATGTGTACGTTGTATTACGTATACATGTATGTATGCATATGCTCTATCTATGAATGAAATGTGCATGTATAGTATCAGGCATTCGGTGAATTCTACTATTTACGCACACATTACGATTCGCACTACTTCGTTAACTATATGCAGTGACAGCTTTGTGTAAATTAAAAATTTCATATTTTGATGCATTTTTCTTGAGATTTAAACTTTTATACAGTGACATTATTATTCATTCAAACTTAAATGCTTAAGACAAATTAATAGGGAAGTTCTCTATAGTCCCCGCCTACTATAAAAGTAAAGTTAGGCTACATGTGTATTCAGAAAACAACAAAACATTGCAAATTATGCTATCTGATGCATGTTGTAGTTTCGACATAACATTAACTTATCTAATAATACTGATAGTTCACATCACATGCCAATCATTTTTTTTAAAGGAATACTTTGTTTCTATACTGTTTACTGACAACTTTACAATTACAGTGCCTTTGACCGTATGTGTTCATATGGCACGGAATCCCGATCCAGATTCAGATAAACGTGTGCTAACCTGGTTCCCTGAGCTACCCATTACGCACAGGAACCAGGCTAACTCGTGCGCAGGCTGAATTTTCCCCATAGCATCCGGTTTAACCTCGCTTATATATTTTCTGCGTGGACCTCAGGGTCCACGCAAATATCTAAAGTAGGCAGAATTGAACAGCCAGTCAAGTCAAGCCTTGTTAAAAGGAAAACGATTTGCGTCATATAAGAGCTAGTAGTCAAAATCAAGTCAAATCTATTCTATTATAGTAAAATAATAGACTCGAATTTTTTAGCTTAAATACTGATAAATCAGAGGAGTTATGTCTCTTGTATTATATGACTAAAACTCCTCAAAAGTTTCCGGAAATCATCTGAATTTTTTGGATTTTACAATCTTGCACATGCCCATTACATTCACACTAAATCACGGGAGGTCCTTTAATTGCTGCTTCCACAATATCACATTTGCATGGATAACCCAGAAACGATAAAACAAATGCATGTAAATTTTCATTTTTTTCTGTTCATCAAAGAAAATACGGGAAACAACTCTAACACAGTGCATTTACTATAAAAATTTCGTGAGTTTCGATTTTCAACATGGTGTTTAAAAAACGTTGTTGAAAAAATGTTGATATCTGCAATTAAAGAATTAGACTTTTCAAATAAAAGTATTTACAGCTTCAGAAATGGTTTGTTATGAACAATTTAACTATTATTTTCAATGCAACTTTATTACTTTTCTCTAAAATCGTTTTGGAGCGATTCTGCAATTTGTTACTACATTACGGGTATATGGTAGGCATTTTAACTGTGGTGAAGGCCTTTCCCGAGACACAGTTAGATTATACCAACTCAGCAGAGTGTAGTGAAATCATAAATCATTGTAGGCTTAAAGTTTGGTAATGCAAATGTCAACAATATACAGTGTGTAAATGTATCTTTTTCTTAAATGTCCGATATCATATCCAATGTCAACCCGTGCACACACGGGTCAAAATCTAGTATCATATAAGAAATATAAATATTCCTTTCATTACCACGTACCTTTAAAATAAACAGATAGTTCAATTTGACAAAGAAAAAGATAATGGACGTGCCTTTGAGTCCGGCGTGTGTGCGTTATGTGACATCAATAATGAACGTGAAGGAATTAAAAAGTAAAATCGGGTCATATTAAGTGAAAAAAATATATTGATTTTTTTTTTTAATTTAGTAAAAATGTATTCATGTTTATGTTAATTGACTAAATCAATTAAAGAAAATAAGATAAAACAATTGTATTAATGTTGATATTAGATTATAAACTGTTGTTATTACAAAAACAACTATTAATCGAGGACTATATTAATTACCTGATTTTTTTTTTGGTAGTCTTACGTGCTTTATTTTATTTTTCTTAAATTTGGTAGTTTTATCTTTCTTCTTTTAATTACGTAAAAAATTGAAATTAAAACGGAATAATGGATAAAATATTAGAAACCAGAAACATATAACTAACGATACTGTAGTTCGTTACATTTTCTTCCATAAACATTTATATTCTTTTGAATACTGAATTTAAGATGAAGAAAATCATTTTGTTATTTTTATGCTAAATCTTTATTTCTTTTTGTTTTTAAATTGCAAATTACAAAAAACATACAAATGAAAATAAAAATCGGCATTTGTATTTCTGTAACGGTGCATAATAGTGACGTTTAGATATGTCTTAATACAGGTTTTATTTTCTACATTAAAACTTTTTTTTTCATTTCTGATCCATTTTAGACAAACCTTTGAAGCCTACAATCACAGGAGACTTTAACGTTGAGGTCAATTATACCATAACACTGACGTGTTCCAGTCAATCAACCTCAGCCCCCGACTACTACTCCAAGCTTGTCACCTTGTCTTACACCTAGTTTGTCAACGACACAAGGATAAGTGGAGAAACCAGAGAGACCCTTAGATTATATGTAACTAAAAATCTTAAGTACAACAGGTACTCGTGTACAGCGAGAGAAGAAGACATGGAGTCTGAAAGGAGTGACCCAGTACAGATTAACCCTCTTTGTAAGTATGATATGTGTAACTAAAACTCTTTGTGATATTTTTAAAGAGGCATGGTTATTTTTTGTTACTTAGCAGTTTCATCAATGAAAAGGGAGAAAAAAGAGAAGATTAAATCAACTTATGTCAGTGGTTGACCAAGTAACACAGTTTCGTAAACTGTAAGATTGAATCTTAACTATGTGCTCAACATTCCATCAAAACTGTTTTTCATTATACGACGACCGATGTTGTACTACATATTACAATCGGCTTTGAGCTTTTAAACGTTGGTACTTCAAATTAAGTAAGAGATAAAGAAATCGTTCAATTTTTTTATTTAAACACATTTATTTTACCTGTTCAAACGTGCATGATTATAATTAAAGACATATCATAGTCTGACCTCAGTCGCTAAATAAGTTCAAATTCCAGCTCTGAAACATTTTGCCATCCGTATTCAACATCACTTGTAACCACGTCACAATAGCATAAATGTCAAAGCCACGTATATTACAAGGAACAATACTGCGTGAAACCTCCTTGAATTGAAATTAAGTTTATGCAGTCTTGACCCGTTGATCGAAAAGTGATATACCGATCGACATGCAATTATGTATTTTAGATGTTTGTAGTAGATACCTCATATGATAGTGTTGGACATGTGCAGATACCCGATGGGCGTGGCCATAATGACACGAGGGAGCGGAGTTTCCGAGTGTTGTTATGACCACGCCTATCGGGTATCTGCACATAATCAACAATATTTTATGGGATTAGGGACGTGTACCATAGTTTACGATTATTCATTATATCTTATTATTATTGTAATATCGGGAGTGCACTTGCTTCTAAACAATACGATGCCAATGCGTTGGTCTTTATATGTGTACATTGTACTTCGTAAATTTCCTAAATGACTTTCTCTTCCCGGCATAGATTAATTATTCTTCATTTTTCCGTGTTGAGTCTTGGCAATCTTGATCTGAAGTTCGTAATTACTGTGGATTATTGTGGACGTGCCAAAAAAAAAAACTTTGTTGATGTTGTTTTTACTCGAGATAGTGGGCGGAGTTTAAAAAAATGGTTGTGTATAACATATAACCCACACTTTTAACAACAGAAAACTCGCCAAGCTATGGCACAAAAAACTATAGAAAACACAGAAGACAGATCTATAACAATATATTTTTAAATAAATATTCATATGAAAATGGAAAAAAAAATATTAACATTAAAATCATCTAAGAAAATTCAACGCTTTTCCATTCACATATATCTTTTTAGACGGACCGGACATATTAATTATCACTCCAGCACCTAAATTAAACATCAATGACAAATTAACAGTAAGGGAAGGAGAGACTATTGGTCCCTATGTTTGTACAGCGGATTGTAATCCAACCTGCAGTATAACATGGAAAGTAAAAGACTTCGATGGATTCAACGATGCTCGTTCAGAGATGGGAACGTTATTGAAACAAGCAGTACAGAGAGATATGCTGTCATTCCGATGCATAGCAGATCGGAGAAATAAGACATTAAAACAAAACATTCAACTTGATGTCCAATGTAAGTATTTTATAGGGGCATGAATCTATTTACAATTTAGTCGTAGTATTCTCCAATGTTTTGTGTCCATTACAATATCGGTAACCTCGTGGATTTATATACAGTTTTAGGGAGAAAAGGGGTGATCTTAAAACATGATAATACCGATTTATTAAACAAATATTGCAATATTTTCGTTTACGACTTGAATGATCGGTTGTGAAGCAAATAACATGAAAAACATGTGCATTTAGATTAAAGGGTACCTGCAGTGCCAGTCAATTTTTGATATAATGAAGATCTATGTGTAAAAACATCATCCTGAAAATTTAACAGCGATCGCATAAGTAGTTTTCGAGATATTTGGGGAAAACCCGATTTCACACCTGAACGAGTTTTGAATCAAGCCGATTTGGCGCGAGATGAACTGTGACGTCACGGGGTCAACGCGACTGTATGAGAAACAGGAATATCGTATGCAAACTGTTCGTTTTCTTGCATCTTTTTATCGATATATGAACATTTTTTTCTGTTGTTTTATTTCCTTATCAACCCTGGATGACTAAATATACTGTTGTTTGAGTTTAAACCCGTTTTTTATCGAACAAAAATGCCGAATTCGGAAAACTGTTTGCTTAATGAATTTAGTCAAATGTGTAACACATTTTGCATATAAATGCACAACATATGTAGCAAAATGGCAATTAATCAAACTTTTGTTTTAAGAAACATATTTTGTTTATATTGTCATTCTTTCGAATGATTTTTCCATGACATTATTAACTGATTAATAATATTGATTATAAATATTTCGTAAAAGGTAACGCGGGATCTATTCCTCGTATAAGGGATAAAATTACAAATGATTTCGCCCGATTATTCAATAATAATGATAAAGGACTAATAACAATCAAAATAGTATGCATTCTTTAACAAACAAACACGGGATTATGAACGGATCAAGGCGAAAGTCCAATATGGCTGCATGATTAAGTCTGTCTCGTATTCTTTTAAAAATACGATAATGGAATTTCATTTTACATTTACTTACATCCTTTGTCAAAATGTTCAAGTTTATTCAGATTTCATAATGAATCGCTGTCATTATAACAATTTAAGTAATAAGGAGTTAAAGCGTTAATTAAATTGCTGACCATAGCGCTCGAAAGAAAGTTGCACACTTGATTAAATAAGAAATTAAGACCAACGTAAATGTAATTACTTCCGAAATAATTACTTGATCACATAAAAAAGGTTTAAATTGATGAATTGTAAATTTGGTTATTTATTCAGTGATTAGATAAGAAACAATAAAGGCATTTACTTCGAACATTAGTTTTACTATTTAATAGTATCATGCATGATTCTTTAATCACTCTTTGACGGACTATACACATGTTTTAGCTGACATATGGTTGATTTTACACAGCCTAATTTATTTTTCTGTTTTATCTTTTAACATTTGAGTAGCTAATTATACACAAATCAATTTACCCGTCTAGAGGTGTGAAACCCTCTCTCTGTTCACCAGACTCGCGTACCTTGTGTATAGATACCCCAGATACACGTGTGTCTGGAGTTTACCTGTTTACCTATGTCATTGTCTCGGATCACTCGTGTGTGAAAGGATATTATGTAATCAAAAAATGAATTATGAACATAAATTTGCCCATGTAAACGTTTTAAAATATCGTATTCATCGGTGACGAGAATAACAAATTTTAAAATCCTTTAAAAAGAAATCTGATTGTTTAAAAATAATAACAGATACTAATTTCTTGATCTACAATACTCAAAATAACAAGATACGTCAAAACATCAGACCTTTATCGATCATTTTGGCTGAAAAATCGAATTTAATTTGTATAGCTTTGTAAGGAAATTTCCCTCCTGTTGACCTCGTGACGTCACTTCCGCTGAAGCCTCGTTATCGCCTAATTCTGTTTTCTCTTGATTAAATTTCCCAAAGCAGGTAAAAATAGCCACTTTGAAGAGGCGTAACTCCGTTATTTTTGCACCGATTTCGATGCGGTTTTTTGCATTAAAGTTTGGTAAATAAACTCTTTAACATATGTTTCACATCGGCTGGGCTGCAGGTACCCTTTAAGTAGAAAAAATTCAAACGTTTCTATCTAATTGGTTTGATTAAAGATTGCTCTATATATGCATGCAACTGGATAATGACTTTTACAAATAAATGTATATATACAAACACTCCTGAAATTGATTTATAGATCATTAAGAATATACAGACCCTGAAACGTACTACTACACCAAAAAAGCGTGCAACCTTCGTGCGAGAAACGTTTCGTGTAAACCGTTTAGCGTTTCGTGTAAACCGTTTAGCGTTTCGTGTGAATCGTGAAGCGTTTCGTGTAAACCGTTTAGCGTTTCGGGCAAAGCGTGTAAATCGTTTCTGGCAAAGCGTGCGAGAACCGTGTGAAACGTTCATCAGATTTCATTCGGAACTCTTTGAAAATTTAATTGTTTTAAAATAGCGCTCGTGTTAAACATTACTTTAAACTAATTGGCAAAACTCCTTTGAGATATTCTCGTGAAAAATATCTATAAGAAATTATATACTTATCTTTTTACAAAATTGAAATAATTTTTAACAAACAAAAGAAAAGTACGCGTTTTGAAAGAAGACCAGTTACTGAGACTATTCGGCTGTGTACAACCAGTACACATAACCTCGGACATCGGGTAAGACCTGCACCTGGCTGAACCTGTCAATCAAACTCTGTGTATTCGTTTTCATTGGATGGTCACGCGTCTCTTTTTTTGTCAATAGCCAATAGAAATTTAATGACTTCAAGATAGTCGGAATCAGTATTTGTTGATGCACACAATGTTAATGATCGATTATTTACATGTAACATTAATTTGAACAAAATTAAATGTAAACATAGAAAGAAATTATACCGTTCATTTCTATGAAATGCGGGAAGTAAATTCTTTTGAATCCCGATTAAAAATATTTCTACAAATTATTATTTTAATTATTTAAACACTGATAACGGAAAACAACAAGTAATAAACACACTGAAATTTTCCTAAAATGTACACATGCAATTTATTATTATGGGAATCTATATGCATGGTACTTAATTCAAATAGATTATGATAGATATATTCTATGCCGTTATGTGGGGTGCCGGTTATGTATACGAATATTAAAACAAAAATCTAAATCATTTTTTATTTTTTGTTCTTTTCGAAATCCGAAATAGAAATGACAACTTTCTTTATTGTTTAATCTATTGATTTTTTTCTGTGATATTATTAACGGAACATTTATTTACGCGAATGATTCGACATAAAAAAAAAATTAGTCGGTTGTTTTATAGCATTTTTCTAACTTATGTGACTAATAAGATTTTACATAACTTTCAAAATAATTACAGGTTTATTTACAGTAAGTATTTTTACATCGTATTCTCTGAAACCAATAAAAATATTAATGTGAGAAGAAAAACAAATCCCGCCGAATACTGGAAAACCAAATTATCAATGTAAATAATCACAGGTTTATTTACAGTTAGTATTTTTACATCGTATTCTCTGAAACAAATAAAAATATTAATGTGAGAAGAAAAAACAAATCCCGTTGAATACTGAAAAAACCGATATCAGTTTGTAATCAAACGGATTTTATTTTTGGTATTGAATATTGTGTTACAGTAACTTTTTTCTCTGAAATATTTATTATTTACGGTACCAATAAGAATCATGGATATTTCTTTTGAGCAATAAATATATTTATAGAAGTAATATTTTTGGCTCATTCTGTGAATAAATAATTTTTTGCTTTAAATATAAGTACCAAATTAATTTAATCAATCAATTCAATACTTATGTACATATATGTTTCTAATATCAGTATTTCTATTATTTAGTGTTTTCTTAAAATTAATTCTTACTAACAGAGTCAGGGTAAAAATCCGAGAGGACCCGAATCGATCAGGATATAAGCGTGTCCAAAGCGTGTGAAAAGCGAGCAAATCGTTTCGTGCGAGAATCGTTTCGTGTAAACCGTTCAGCGTTTCGTGTAAATCGTTTAGCGTTTCGGGCAAAGCGTGCAGCGTTTCGTGTAAACCGTTCAGCGTTTCGTGAGAACCGTTTAGCGAGCGAGTAGCGAGCGTGCAGCGAGCGTGTGGTGTAGTAGTACGTTTCAGGGTCTGTATATAACAGCAACAAAAACTCGTCAACATTCTATTAATAACATTCCGAAAAGTGGTAGCACATGCGATGCCCCGGGATTTGGATGTAAGAGCTCTAACTGTGAACAATAACTATTTCATACCTTATGAACTTCGAAAACGGAATAATTTAACCAAAGCATTGACAGAAAACGATATAAAGAAATCTTGATTGATGAAATATATATTAATAGACATTTTGTTTAAAGCATTTCATTAATAAGATAAAAAAATAAATTTCAAAGAACCCGGATTCACTAAATCCTCATCAATTTTCTTGCAGTACGAAATATCAACATGAAACTTCAGGTAACAAAAATACGAGTGATAAAATTTCGAGGGGTTAATAGCGTATTTTATGATCGTGTAAATAGGCTAACATAAGTGAACATAAGTGAACGCACTTTAGCTATGGAGAACAGAATGTTATCTATTTTATTTCAAAAAAGGAAGATTTCGACAAAAGTATAATCAAACAATATACAAACAACTTGGCTGACATATTGTATTTCATCGTCTTCTTTTCAGATTTAGATGATATTCTCTTGTATTTCAATGGCGAAATAAAAAGTAATATCGAGTTGAATGAAAATGCGCCATTGAGAATATCGTGTCGGGTGGATGGAAACCCCGCCCCCACAATACGTCTCAGTAGGGGTCAGGCAGACACTGACCTCGATGAGAGACACGGGGCGTGGCTGAACTACACCATAGACACGGCTCGATGTACCGACACAGACACGTATAGATGTAGCGGGATTTCTACAGGATTCATCAACACAGAAAAAGTGATAAACATCAACGTTCTATGTAAGAATCAACGTCATAACTGGCTAGAAAGAATGTTGGTTAAGAAAAAAAATAATTTGACATTAAAGCTTGTTATCAACGTCTAAACTAGCTAGTATACAAATAGAAAGATAGTTGGTTGAGAAATGATAATTGGACATTAAATCTTGTCTAAAATACTATTGTCTTTAAGATCGGGCTAGTCATGTTCGGTTATTTGGGAAAAAAAGTAATTTAAGAGAAGGGGTCAAAATATATTACTTTACAGATAAAACATTTTAAATGCATGTCAATTAAATTCATGTTCGTATAAAAATCATTAAAAACTAATAATGCTCACAAAGAAAAATTATTATATGAAAGGTATATGGAATATTTGTATTAATTGCATTTTACAGGTAACACCAGATTTGATAAAGCCAGTAGATTCAAATCCACATATGGGTCAAAAAGTGGAATGGATACCACAATAAATGTTGCTGTTCCAATCATTGCTAACCCTCCTCCACAATCATCTGACTTCAAGTGGGACGGTCCTGTGCCAGTGTCTGCGAGGACAACACTTTCTACAGGAGATGTGTCCTACAAACACGTGATCGAAAGCTTCATCCCCGTGAAGGATCATACTTATTTTGGAAACTACACACTATCATACAAAGGACAAACAGTCACTAGAATCACAATCAACGCTGAAGGTTACTTTCAATTATAAATTAAATATGATCGCGCATGCTTTTTTCATGGTTTTGTTTTTGTTTTTTTAGGTGTGGGGGGGGGGGTCTTTTTTACTTTTCATGTATATAGTATAGTTTCATGTATAATGGCATCAAATGAAATTTAAATATATACCTCCGTTTTTTTTCCTTTCTTTAAATGAGCTTAAATTATGACGTTCAATATTTTAATCTACTGTTTTTGATAATTTCTTATTATGAAGACATACCACAAACCCCCTCAAACTTCACTGGATTTTCCTACACCAACGGCTCCGTCAGTTTGACTTGGGTATCGGGCTTCAATGGCGGACCTGAGCAATTTTTCGTACTGTATGCAATGGGAAGTTCCAATTGGAAAGTAATTGGAAACGTATCAGATCCGGGAGAAGGAAGACTTGTCTATTTCGACCCGGGATTTTTGTCCCCGGGACAAGAATATTCGTTTCGAATACAGAGCTGTAACAAGATAAACTGTTCTTTACTTTCTGCTGCTACAAGAGTTACAGTGAAAGGTAAACCATAAAAAATAAAACCTTAAAAAAATAAGTTTCGATAATTGAGATTTTCTAATTTGCTCAGTTGTTATATATTGTCTGCGAAAACTTTGTTTATGTAAATATCGCCAAGGGTAATAAATGACAAGACATTGAGAATATCGTGTCACGTGGATGGTAACCCCACCCCCACTTTACGTCTCGTTAGGGGTCAGGCATCCATAAAATACAGGGGACATGGCTATACTACACCATAGCCACGGTTCAATGAGCCCACACAGACACGTATAGATGTAGTGGGACATCTACAGGATTCAACTACACAGAAAAAAAAGAGTGGATTAGATGCAACAGTAGATGTTGCTGTTCCGATCGTTGCTTACCCTCCTTCTGTTTGTGGGACGGTCATGTCCCAGTATCTGTTAGGACAACTGTCTCCAAAGGAGACATATCCTACAAACACGTGCTTGAAAGCGCCATCCTCGTTATGGATCATAGTTATTTTGGAAACTACACACTGTCATACAATGGACAAACAATCACTAGAATCACAATTATATCTGAACGATACATTCGTTTACCTATTAAGATATGATTGATGAAGTTTAGAATTAGGGAAATTTTTATAAATAAATTGAAAAGGATACGTTTCTTAACTTTCGTTATTTTAAACCGAATAAAAACATAGCTAATTTAAGTTTAACAATACGTTATCTATTTATTGTCCTGTTTGTTAAAACTAAAACCGGATATTCCTATGTCAACGGATACGCAAACTTGACTTAAACATCAGGGTTTAATGGAGGATCTCCACAATTCTTTATATTATCCATAAATAACGAATCTACTTGGGAAGTAATTGGAAAAGTATCAGATCCAGGAGAGGGATGCCTGGACCATTTTGACTTTGGATTTATGACCCCGGGTCAACAATTTTGGTTTCGTTTAAAAAACTGTAACGTAACAAAATCAACTGTTTCCCAACATCTCTAAAATATACATTAACAGTCGAAGGCACATCATTTTTTTAAAATCATTTGTGTGTACATACAATGGAATGATATTGGTATGACTTCTTTGAAATAAACGTGTTATTTCTGTTTTGAACAAACAAGTAACCCTTAAAATAAAAAAAAAAAAATGATGAAATGGAACGGAGTAAATTTGTTTTAAAGCTTATTCAAAACAAAGTGGAACAATTAATTAGTATTGCTTAATAATTTTCCAGTCTCAAACAATTGTTTATAGACCAATGTCATGATGAACTTGCCAAGAGAATGTTGTTATTTAAAATGATTTTTTTATTTCTAGTTTATTATATGCGAAAATTAAAATTTTGGGTTTTTTTTGTCAGATAACCTTTTGGAAAATTCAAGTATGGAATCATCAGGTGCGTTTAAGTATAGCATAGAAAAAACCCTCAAAAAACACAAAGAAAATAATTTCTTAATACGTTATATTCACAAACGAGTCGCTGTATTTTGTATTTTCAGGAGAAGTGGCATCGAGATCATGTATTATTGCAATCTCCCTTGTTTCTATTCTCCTGGGACTGACGTGGTTTATGGTGGCAGTGTTTGTTGTATATAACAGACGATGTCGCAATGTTCATCAGAATAGTAAACATGGCAAAGAAAACACCCAACTTCAAACTCAAAACATGACACAACATTATGATGACGTACAGGGTACAGTTGTATACCAACTTGAAGAGCAAAATATGACACAACATTACGATGATGTACAGGGTAGGGTTGAAGAAGGAAAGTACACAGACCTAAAGGGAGACAACACAGTTGCAGAGGGAGATTACACCGAACTAGGTCAATGTGACCCAGAAATATAAAGGAGAAGGAATTTAAGAGAAGGTTACATAGGTGACATACTTTATGGCGAGATATACAAAATGTCTTGGTTATGTAATTGAAGCAAGAAAATGATTATAATTTTCCCCATAAATTCCTGTGTAAATAGTCGACCCCTCTTCAAATGTGCCCGAAATATTTGAATGACATAAATTTACATGAAGATTCCTGCACAGACGATTCAGCTTTTTTCGCCAACAATTGTATTTTATTTATTTTTTTTTTAAATCAACAATTTTTTTAAAACTTCTTAATTATTTTTCCTAAGAGAAAAAAAACATAGCTCTTTATTTCTACAAATTTTGGATTTTCTTTACGCAATAATATATTGTGCAAAATTTGGTTGAGATATGAGGTTCTGAAGAAGATTTTTAAAAAATAAATCGTACATACCTAAGGAGGGGGGGGGGAGCTGGTGGGTGGGCAAAATGAAATACAGACAAACGGACACGGGACAAAAAGTGATTAAAAAGCTTAAGCTTTCATTTTTGGTAAGCTAAAAAAGGTGTAAAATACATACATACTATGGCTACATTTTCCAACACATGCACAATTATCTATTTTAGTTTGAGTCAGCGCTTTTTATACATCCATCAATCATTATATTTGTGTTCATTTTTGTCTTTGCCTTTATGGCTTCTAATTCATTATTTGTTTTATTATTTTCTTCAATTTTTAATTACAGACCATATTTCTCATTTTTTAAAGTTTATCACATTTTCCCATTTTTTTGAATTTTCAAACTCTGTCTTGAAAAAGCGTCGAAGACAATACGTAAAATCGTGTAATTTACCTAATATTTAAGATAAAAAATAAATAGTTTTTTAATGCAAACTAAAGCCGAACTATGTAATCCTTTTATATATATTAATTCAAAATAAAATGTTTCTCTTAGTAAGTTGCAAAAATGATGAGCCAACTGTTTGTTAGTTTTAACAAGTTTGTGCATATTACTTGTCTAAATTTAATGACTCCGTGAATAATGATTTTCTCGTCGAGAAACCTTCAAGCTTGAACAGTAACTATTAAAACTTATATATAATGTTAAGACTCATTTGGTATGTGCATATAACATATATCCATATTGTTTTAAATGATCTGCATATTTAATTTTACGATCATGTTGGTTTACAGATTTGGTCTCTGTGCCTAGTCAGCAAATGACTATTTAGTCATTCGTATCTTAATTTCTTTTTTTTTTAAATGACTTTTATCATTGCATGTTTAATTGTTTTTAAAAAGACATCGTAAAATTACATGCGAATGTATCAAAATACAAATGTGGCAATACAACAATAAAAATCATAGAGCTATCAAAACGTATTGTTTAGTTTCTGTTATTAACAAGATTCATGTAGATGAGTAGGATAACTAATTTATAAATTACGCGTGTATTTGAATAAAATCACATGAGTTATTGTTTAAGAAAGTGAGAATTTTTACAAATATTTGCAAATGGTAGGAACAAAAAAATTGACATATAATCACACGTTCAGTATGTCTCTTCTGGTCTTTATGCCAGGATGCACTATTATAAACATATAAACGTCGTTACAAATTCATTATAACAAACAAGCTAAATAAGTGTATAGATGGAACATTGCAAAAATAAATGAGCAATTTATCAAGTCGAATAGACTGTTTAAAAATACCCACACATAACGAGGGTATATACACATCATACACAAATTAAATATCACTTGTTAGTGTGTATTGTTCGTTACCTAAAACTTCGGAGGATATATGTGTACTACATGGGAAAATATCTTTTTTGTGAGGTAGAGGATGCTTTTTACTTGATTTATTTATCAAAAAAGCCTTTTTGCATCGCTTGAATATGAATTATTTAATTACGGTATCTGTTTAAATGAGTTTCTTTAAAATTGTCATACAATCAATTTTATCTACTTTTATCATTTAATATTTATTCGTTTGATGAGATATCGGCGCTTCTGATTGGTCGAAAAATTTATTTTGATACCTGTATCAAAAAAAAAAAATTGCTGGATCTACTTTCCTCAACTGTTTTGATCTAACTCTATTTATAGAACGGGAATTTCCAAAATTAACACTATCTACAAATTTCAAAGTTGTGTCTGTTTTATTGTCGGCAAACAAAAAACAACTTTCTAAACATAAAAACTTGAAAGTTTAACCTTCAAAAAAAAAAAAAAACCCACATTATTTGATTCACGAAACAGAAAATTAAGCGTCTTCTCACGATTTCGTCTGCTTGATATCAATCAATATTTACAGCGAGGCTGGCTGTTCTTTCTCCAGGAATATTGTAACGAACATATAGGCCTATACACTTTCACGGTAACACTGCTGTTCAAATTTGGTAACGATAATTTTTAATTTACACACGTAACATTACATGATCGGTCATCAGAATAAGCATCGTAAAGAAAAGCTATGAGCAATGCATCAACTCTTTCGGCGCATTCCAAACGGCAGATATATCATTTAAGTACATCACTGGCTATCTAGTTACCACAACGTTTACAAAAGTCGCTTATACATACTATTCTTTGTCGACTAATCAACTATTTTCGTCCACGATCGCCTCTCCTTGGATGGCTATGCCCAGTTGCATATCTCACGATCTCACATGAAAACTAGTTTTATTACGAGTTTTTCTGCACAGTGAATAATATCACAAGCTATCGCATGTATTTTCCTATCGTGTTCAATTCGGCCAGTTCAGATTTTAACTCAATATTTGTGTTTAATCCACTAAATTCAGCTCAATAGCTCTGCGTCAGTTTAAGGCGCATCCATTTTGAATATTGTTGCTGTTGTTGTTTTGTATTCATACGCGCCGCTTCATTTACATTATTTACATTTTTTATCAATGACACTAAACATTTTTTTATTTGAAAATGTTTTATTAAATGATAAGAAATGAAGATAATAATGTTTCTATTGATCGACGTATCAAAGAAAAAATTGACCATTGTTTTTCTTTGATACGTCGATCAATAGAAAAATTATTATCTTCATTTATTAAATCATACTTAAGTTGGTATACTGCGCGAATTTATGATTTCTTAAGAAACAAATAAAATACACTTGTTAATTATAATGCATGTCCCTTATCCACTCCTTGTCAATAGAGACCACGATGAATTGTATCACAATTCAAATCCTTGTTTTAACGGAATTATTAAGAATGTCACTGACCAGTTCCTTGTTGTATTGTAATTCATCACTCGGTAATAGAGAAAGAGATTCACATTCATGTGTTGATATTGATCACTCTCCTTCAATGATAAAACACAAAAATTTTTGTTAAATAATTTAACAAATAATAACGTACATGCCATGCTGTACAAGTGGATATACATTGGGAATGCTCGAATTCTGCAATAGTACTACACATTCACATGTCTTGATATTGATTAGTCTAATTCAAGGATAACACGGTAAGTGATTTTGTTAAACAATTCAACAAATAATAACGTACATGCAGAGTTTAACAAGTGGCTATATATTGGGAATACACGAGCTTATCTTTAGTGTGTAACAAATAAAAAAGTTTCGGAAAGCTAATCCTATGTTATGTAGCATATTCAACAATACATTTACCCATAATGATGTAGCATAGTGTCCATGTGCTTTATTCCAGTATTGATTGCATTGCACAAGAGAGCTTATTTGTAAACAGCATGTGGAAGACGAACAAATAAATGGCATGTTGTAAAACGTTGTTTTTTCTTCTTAATTTAATAGAATATCGTCAATAAAATAAAACAATAATGAACCCGTATACTTTTTTTTTAAATTATAAGATAAAAAAACAAGAAACAATGTTAAGTTTTTGTTTACATGCTAACACATGAACCAGTTTATTTACAACACGTAGGTAACAACGTCGCACACGTAATATATAAATTATTTCACACATAATACAGGAAACATAACTAGTATCAGATTGTTACCTGGCAATTGTATAATACGTGAGAAAAAATACGTTATCCTGATATTGGGATATTTGGACTTGTGAATTGTGAAATTCATGGCTCTACCACCCCTGGAGTGCCACGGGCGGGGCCAAATACGCAAAATAAAAGCCAAGTTTTCAAAAAAAAATTCTACTTCCACACAAGTGAGGAAAAAACTGAATGCATGATTATGATGTTCATGAAGCCTTCTACTGAAATTAGTAAATACATGGCCTCTGGTTCAGGGGTTCAGGCTCTAGGGTGGGGCCAATGTTGCCAAATAGTAAAATTGTATTTAATCTTAGAAAATCTTCTTCTCTACTCCCATTTACATCTTTTGAAAAATAAATGCATGATTATGATGTCTATGAGGCCCTCTACCAAAATTGTGAAATTCATGACCCCTGGGTCAGGGGTTCAGGCTCTAGGGTGGGGGCCAATATGGCCAAATAGTTAAAATGTATTAAATCTAAGAAAATCTTCTTCTCTACTCCCATATATATTTGTTAAAAACCAAAATGCTTGATTATTATGTCCATGAGCCCCTCTACCAAACTTGTGAAATTCATGACCCCTGGGTCAGGGGTTCAGGCTCTAGGGAGGGGCCAATGTGGCCATATAGTGAAAAATGTATTAAACATTAGAAAATCTTCTTCTCTTCTTCCATATATATTTGTTAAAAACTAAATGCCTGGTTATAATGTCCATGAAGCCCTCTACCAAAATTGTGAAATTCTTGACCCCATTATTAGGGGTTCAGGCTCTAGGGTAGGGCCAATATGGCCATATTGTAAAATTGTTTTAATTCTTAAAAAATCTTCTTCTCTACTCCCACACATGTGGGCAAAAAAACTGAATAAATGGTTATGATGTCCACTAACTCCTCTACCTAAATTGTGAAATCCATGACCTCTGGGTCAGGGGTTCAGGACATGAAGTGAGAGGGATGGGGGCAATATGGCAATATAGAGTTAATGCATATACTGTTATAAAATTGTCTTATCTATTCTCACACATCTGTATTAAAAACTGACTTATAATTATGTTTACCAAGAAGTCCTCTACTAAATGTTTAATTTTCATTTCCCCTTGAGTATGGGTTTTGACTCTAGGGCAGGGCCAAAATGGATGCATAGGTTTTAATGCATATAATGTTAAAAACTATCTTCTTTACTCCCAAACACCTGACAAATCGATAATGCAGGGAACAATACTAATTTAAATGTCTACCTGACAATTGTATAATACGTAAGGAAATAAACGTTAGCCTGTTATAGGTAATTGAGAATTTATATCGAGTAAAAAATGTATTTGGGAATTATGGAAACGTGTTTTAAACAGTTAATTTTGTGATTACACGATTGATAAATGTACACCAAGTAGTTCAGCACTGTTATTAACATTTACTAACATTCTATTTAAAAGCACACTTGCATGGTTTATAACGTTTTTAAAGCTATGGTTTTAAAAAGTTCACTTGCACTGTTTATTAACTTTATATCACTGATATGTTCAAAACCAACCTCGTTTTCCGTTTAATAAACGTATCGGTACACAGGGCGAAAAACCATCTTTAAGCAAGTCCTTAAAGGTGGCTTAAAGGTGACTTAAAGGAGCTTAAAGGCTATACAATCTTTAAGCCGCCTTTAAGTCACCTTTAAGCAAGTGCTTATGGGTCCTTAATGTCCAAACTTCTTTAAGCCACCTTTAAGCCACCTTTAAGCCACCTTTAAGCATCTTTAAGTGGCATTTACGCTCTCTTTACACTGCCTTTACACTGTCTTTAAGTGGCCTTTAAGTCAATATTGATCAAGCTGAACAATAAAAACATATATTAAATGCAAAAGCTCTTTTATAGAGATGGGAGGGGGTCATCCGAGTGATAATATAATTTTCAAGGAAGGGGGGGGGGTGTTCCAGGCGGTTTTAATCGTCGCTCCATTAAACACAGATCGCTATCATCAGCACCGCTCCGATGGACACAGATTGCCGTTATAAAATTCTTTATAATTTTTTGGGGGTTTCAAAATTATTGTAGGGATGAGCGCAGTCTCTGTATCTTAATATGTGCATAAAACTGATTAAAGTATGTTTGTTTCCTATTATAAATTAATCGGTGAAAAAAATCTCTCTCTCTCTCTCTCTCTCTCTCTCTCTCGCTCTCTCTCTCTCTGTTCCTCCGGTTATTAAACAAAATAATGAACCAAAAATGCATGATTTAATTTGATAATCGGTTTAAGGTTTGTATTTTTTTTTTCAATTTTCATTATTTCTAACTCTAGATCTGCTAGATACATGTTAAAGATGAAAAGACTCTCAACTGCCTTTGTTATATCGGGCAGGATATTACTGCTTTGTTTGTCTAGACATAGTTTTGTTCGTTTGTGTATATCTAATTAGAGTCTATTGTTTGTCCAACTTAAGAAAACCCCTGGAACTAACACAGAATATACAAGATATACACAACAGTTGTGTCGTGTGCCCAGGTGCATGTTTGTGTATATCTAATTAAAGTCTATTGTTTGTCCAACTTAAGAAAACCCCTGGAACTAACACAGAATATACATGATATACACAACATGTGTGTCGTGTGCCAAGGTGCACGTCAGGGTTTCTAAAGGCGTTGAATCTTAGTATGTACGAGTATACGATAAGTCTAGTGAATAAAAGTTAATTTACATTTGTAATTCATTTTCAAAGTATTATTTCCTAGCTCTGAGTTTCAAAGATGTTACGTCTACAAATTAACGATACATGTATGTAAGAGTAAAATCTTGAGGCTAATTAATTAATGTACCGGTGATCATAAATAGGGGTTGATTATTTAAATATATGTATAAGGGTAAATATGTCAAATATACCCGGCCTGGCACATCATACAATTGTATGTACAAGTCATTTGCAATTGCCACATGCAGTAAATACGTCACCGGTAATTGGTAATTTTGTTTGTTATAGAATTGATAGTTTAAAAATCATGTACATACAATTACATGTAAATATTTAAACATATTGGATCGGCGCCGCGATCATGAAAACCGGGAAATTGCGGGAAATTGAACAAATACCTTAATAGTATCAATGCATATAATAAAAGAAATGATTTCATTTTCTTTCTTACATTTTTTTAGCTATAAATTAGATGAACGTATATCTACTCGGTTTAAATTTATTAACTAAGAAAGCCTACTATAGTGAACCTAACAGTTTCCATTTAGGTATAATATATTTTTGTTCACTGAAGACCAAGTTCCGTATTTCATTCTAAATACACGCATGCATGTAATTTATAAATTAGATATAATTGATTGTTACAAACTGAATGGTTTGTCAAAATCTTTTCAAGTAAACACATTCAATACAGTGATTCAATATCCACTGATATATAGGATATAAAAACGCCCATATATATGTAAGTTGCCGTGGCGCAGAGGAAGAGTGGTGATGCTAGTAAACTAAGGGTCCCGGGTTCAATTCTCGCCGTGGCCGGTTTTTTTTTTGTGTGTGTTTTTTTTCTTTCTAGAACAAAAACCGTTTTAATACCTTTTCTTTCATGAAGTTAATACATTTTGTTGGAAATTAAGCACAATATTGAATTAAAAATTTTTTAATGGCTTAAAGGTGGCTTAAAGGTAGCTTAAAGGTGGCTTAAAGAAGTTTGGACATTAAGGACCTATAAGTTGTCCTTAAAGGTGGCTTAAAGGTGGCTTAAAGATAGTCTTTAAGCTGCCTTTAAGCCATCTTTACGCTTTCTTTAAGCCATCTTTAAGCAACACATATAGCTTAAAGGTAGCTTAAAGGTGGCTTAAAGATCGTCTTTAAGCTACCTTTAAGCTTCTTTAAGCTATCTTTAAGGAGAACTTAAAGATGGTCATTCATCCTGTGGTAAGTGACAGAGACGATCTCCATTAAGTTTGCATTTCCAAACACTCACTTCCAAAAAGAATTTTTTAAATTGAACGATTTCATAAAAACAAAATGAATGTATATTCAAAAACAATTCACATATGTTATACCTGTATATACATGCATTGATATGTAAATGTTTATATCTTGAAATATACACTGGACTACGTGTTTATATATTCAATAGTTATATATTGACACGGATGTTTATCAAGACGTTTTAAATAAGTCAATCTCAAAAGTAGGCAAAATCATCTATATCAAAATGGGATTGTTATATAATGTAGACTGCATGCTTTAATTTTTAACGGACAAAAAGTTGTTACTAATTTAAGGAAACAGACATTAACTTTGATTTTTTGGGCAAAATCTTTATATAGTATCTGACTTCGTCTTTTTCTTTTTTTTTATGGTTTTTTTTAATAGTTAGAAATGTCTGCAATTCACGTGTTTTACATCACAATAGATATGTTGTTTTGCAAGATAGACCTAAGATTAAAAAAAAGTATAAAAATACGAGAGTACGTTGTTTATTAGTGCGAAGTTATGAATGTACGTCTGAATTAATCACTTCCGTAATGCACACATTGTATGGTATGGTATAAGTTTTAAAAAAAGCACTTAGCAGAGTACTTGTGTTTTAACCGATGTTCATATCCTTGACAAGAGTAATACTTCAGTTATGTAATGCTTAAGAAGTAGAAATAAGTCATCCAAGTACAACCAGCACATTGTTGTCAGTAGCATTCTTTGTCACTTAAAAAAACAAAATACTTCGTCACTCAAGAAATAAAACATGAGCAACGCTTAACGGGTTTTATTGTTCTAATTCCATTTCATCAAAATCAAATTTTAAAAAAATCAAATATCGTTAAATATCAGTCATAAAACATTCTTAATTGATGTGGTCCTTTTCTTTTCCTCGATTGTATCCGAGCCCCATATGATCAAAATCCACATACAATGAAAATGTATAAAAATAGTTATAATAATAGTGCATTATAGGTCGGGTCTGGGTCACCGACAAACTAAAAATAAAACCATGCATTATTGTCCAAAGAGTCAGAAAATGTATATTCATTTAAAATAAATAAATTTTTTTTCCTGAATTTTTGTGCAATTGTGTGTACGCTGTCGTAACTCGCCTGCGAGTTTTCGTTGTCGGCTATGCAGCTTTTGGTTAATAATTTCGAAATACTAAACCTTGAAATGAACGTCACAATTGCCATAACATTGTATGAGATTTAAATCGATTACTGATAGCTACCGGCTACGATTACAGCTCACCATTGATAAATTACTTTGTAACTCTTACATGGTAAAAATTATACTTGTTGACTGGGGTCGAGGGCAACGGTTGATCTGTCGGAACAGCTCGCAAACTGTTGCCGCAGGTTGACAGATCAACTTTTGCCCGAGACAGTCAAAACTGTTTTGTTATACCCCTTCTAATCAATAACACGTTTTTGACGGAGTTTTTTCTTATAGAGTTATATAGTAACTGTTTTACAGGGGTATACAAATGTCCAAAAGGTCTACATTTAATCAATGCTTAAAGTTTTGAAAATATAAATAACAATGTTCAATAAATTAAGAATTTAACTGTTTTAAAACACAATGTTAAAGCAGAGGATTTTAACTTATTTTTTTATTATTGTGTATCATTGATTCATTTATTTTTTTAAATTGTGTGTAGTGATATAGTCGCACAAGTTTCGTTTCTGGTTGTCTTATCGGGCACACTATCAGATTATTGGCTGCCGCGAAACATGAAATCAATGTATTTTGCAGATCGCTGACGTGTTTAACAAAAGCAATATACGTGCCTGGAAAAATGAACAAAACTAAAAATCACAGGGTGAAGCTTTGCCATGCAGTTTACTAAGCGCTAACTGAAAAGTCTAGAAAGCTGAATGAATGGCATATAATAATATACCTTTTAGTAACCTTACAGTCAAATGTTATACCTTTTAGTAACCTCACAGTCAAATGGCATTTAACTGATTGACACACCTTCATCATATGAATATCTGTTGTCCCTTGTTTTTATCATTTCTGTCTAACATTGTCTTGGCATTGCTTGCAATTGATCAGGAACATTTTTTGTTATATTACAAAATGTACACAAATATATGTAGGATAGAACAGGATGATTGATACATTATGCAAATGTCTATTTAGTTTTATTATTTCAGAAAAAAAATGTAGATGCAATGGATATAATTTACGATGTTAACTAAATTCATCAGGCTTAAAAATTGTCAGAAATGTAGCCCAGTAAATTACCTGAATACCACATGAATATATATTAAAGAAATTAAACTGTGTAGGACAAAAGCCTGCCAGTTGATTCCCAGTCGGTACAACACTATGCCGTAAAAAACACATTATTTCAGGACTTCTCAGCCATTGGCAGAGTAATGTGATATATGTCCATTTTTATGGTGGCTATGAAGTCTGCTGTCATTAACTTCTGTTTTATCTCTTTAAAACCTAATTCATATCAATGATGTTTAAACACCAACAACAGAAACATTTCTTTCTTGATTTGTTAAAATTTTGTATTTGTGTGTGTGAAAATAAGACTCACATGTGAAAGTACTCTACCACTCGGGATCTTGAAAAAAAAACTATAATTTTACACTTACCGAAGATGCCTCCATATGTGTAACAGTTTTTCTAGGCAATATTGTAAAAAGAAATTTAAAGGTCAGTGTCTCTTCACACCAATGTAATAAATTAGAGCCTTACAGTGCCGCCATTTTACCAAGGAAATCACAATTTGATAACTGTTGTAGCTACCTTAACTGAGGATGCCTTCATAAAGGTAACACATGTCTGGTCAATTAAATTTTGAAAAGAAAATTTATTATTTCCCCGTATAAGTTCGCCCCCCCCCCCCCAGTAAATGTTGTGCCATTTTTTTTTTACTTATATGAATCTACCAGACGATTCTTGCTCAGATGCTTCAGCCTTTCTGGCCAATTATTTTACTTAACATATTAACAAATCAACAAATTATATAAAATTATGAAATATCTAATTTTCCGAACATTAATTCAACGTAAGAACAGACGGCCGGATGAACAGAAAGACAGACAGACAGACAAACAGACAGACAGACAGACATAATGGACGGATGGACACTGGACACACAGTGATAAGGAAACCTCTCTAGCGTGTTGAAATTCGGTTTGCTAAATCAGGCGTATAATTGATATACATGTAAATTGTATACTGTCTATGTTCACATTTGCCATTATATTCAATTTTTTGTATATCTTACTTTAACCGCACAAGTTTTATAGAATATCAATTATTTGCCTTGTGTTTATTCATGATCTTGTGTTTATTGTTTCCTATTCATAATTTGTTTTATTTTCTTTTTTTCACGGCACTACATATTTTTACCCCCCTTCTAATTATGGCATCTTTTTCAATATTTCTCATTTTTATTTGTTTTGAAAAAGCGAGTTAATAATTGAAAAAAATCTGGTGTAATGTAATTTTTTTAAGGAAAATTCCAGCTTTTTTACTGCACACATAAACTAAAACTATATATTTACACTTTCTACTGCCTATTTCTGTGATAACAAAACGAATCAATTTTGAAGCCTAAAACCAAATGATATCATAAAAGATGAATGACACAAAATGAACGGATCTTTAAGCATAACCGAAAAACGGTACTGGCTGTGCCGCGTAGTAATACATAGCATGTGCTACATGACAAAATACAGGCTTTGAATTATGTTGTTTTAAATGTAAATATTGGACATAATATAATAATATAATGAGGTGATAATTTCCAACGGAGCGTGGTAAAATCTGTCATAAAGCCCATCGCAATAAATATCCGTTGAACGTAAAACTATCAATCGTTTCACTGCTACTGCTTAGTGAAGACAAATGAAAGACAATTTTGTTTTTGTTTCCGTAAAAACAGTTAAACTGTTCAATAATGATAAACAAGTTTAATAAAGTGTCACATTTTTAAATTTTGTTCTCTAATGTATTAGCGTTAACCATGTTAGTTTTTTTTTACCCACACTTAAACACAACTTTAAATATTGCTAATATACATGTATCTCTTAGAATTTGGTTCTTTAAATTTGTCAAAAAGTCTACGTTTATCAAAGGTTACCCTTACTAAATGCTGTAATTAAATAATAATTAAAAAAATAATATATTGCTGTTTTTTATACAACTGTAATGAAACTGTTCATGTTTTATCGGAATTCTTAAGAATACCACTTGCCGGTTCCTTGTATTATATGTAATCAATATCCGGTAAAAGAAAAAAAAACAACAACAACAGATTCTTCGGCAGCACTATATACATGTATTGATGTTAGATATTAGTCAGTCAACCTTGAAGGATAAAACAGTAAGTTATGATTTTTTATAACACTTTTCCTATCAACACAAGCCATGTAATACAACTGGCTCTACTAAAAGAAGTGTGCATGTTTATATTTAGAGTGTTTTAAGAAAACTGATATAAAGTTACGTACAGCGTTTAACTGGTTGATAAAGCATAAAGTATACGTGTATATGGCATAGAGTGTATATGTATATGGCATAGAGTGTATGTGTATATGGCATATAGTGTATGTGAATTACAAAAGATGTATTATTACATAGCACAAAGGTATGATTTCTTGTAAAATGACATATGTTTTCTACGCTGTATGCGAACGATTATATGGCATATTGTAAAAATTGGATTGTCCTTCTTTTATTTTGCTATGTAAATTATCATCAAAATAATTAAAACGTAAACATGTATTATTAATCTAAATCATTAGAATTTATAAAGGCAATTCATATTAAACCTGTTTTTACTAGCAAACAAAAAGAATAGCATATTGACAACAATGCACTTGTAAAACAAACATTTATCAAAAATGATGTTTGGATTAAGAATAATGTCACGTTTCTGCATGATTTGAATTTACGCTAATTGATATGGTTAATTATAAAGAAGAAATTGTAATTTCATATTCACTACAACTAAATTACAACTACAACTACAGTTGAACATATCAAGGATAAATTGAACATTGTTTTTTAACACATCGGTAAAATTTAATATTGACAGCATACTCAATTTTTAGCAGGTTGTTTGACACTAATATAAGCTAAACATAAGAATGAGAGTTTACATTACGATGCTACCTGTATCATTATAATACTGTATATTATTGTAAATATGTTTTAATGCAGAACCACGAGGAAAACTAGCTACAGCTAATCGTTGTTATCCTGAATAAATAAACGTTATTGTTAAAGTTTCTATAAATTGAGATGTTTAACAATATTTACCTTTAATAATCTATACATCACTTACCCAGTCGATCCTCAAAAGTAATATGTTTTACACGGCCATTTACAGGCTTAACTAATATGTAAAATCCTTGAACAAAGTTAAACGAATATTTAAACTAATATGGGTCTTTAGTTGACTTGTGTTTATCTTTTAATACCTATACCTACACATGGTGTGTTACTTTTTAACAATTCATGTGCCATATACACTGGACTACATGTATATATATTCAATAATAATATATTGATACGGATGTTTATCAAGACGTTTTAAATAAGTCAATCTCAAAAGTAGGCAAAATCATCTATATCAAAATGGGATTGCTATATAATGTAGACTGTATGCTCAAATTTCCTAATCGACAAAAATTTGTTACTTATTTCAGAAAACAGACATTAACTTTAATTTTTTTTTGCCAAATCTTTATTTGGTATTTAAGCTTGTCTTTTTTTTATGGTTTTTTTAAAGTTGTTTTTTTTTAATAGTTAGAAATGTCTGCAATTCACGTGTTTTACATCACGATAGAAGTGTTGTTTTGCAAGATAGACCTAAGATTAAAAAAAAGTATAAAAATACGAGAGTACGTTGTCTATTAGTGCGAAGTTATGAATGTACTTCTGAATTAATCACTTCCGTAATGCACACATTGTATGGTATGGTATAAGTTTTTAAAAAAGCACTTAGCAGAGTACTTGTGTTTTAACCGATGTTCATTCCCTTAACAAGAGTAATACTTCAGTTGTGTAATGCTTAAGAAGTAGAAATAGGTCATCCAAGTACAACCAGTACATTGTTGTCAGTAGCCTTCTTTGTCACAAAAAAAAAAAACTACTTCGTCACTCAAGAAATAAAACATGAGCAACGCTTAACGGGTTGTATTGTTCTAATTCCATTTCATCAAAATCAAATTTTAAAGAAATCAAATATCGTTAAATATTAGTCATAGAACATTCTTCATTGATATTTTTAAAAAAAAGACTGGGTCGTTTTCTTTTCCTCGATTGTATCCGAGCCCCCATATGATCAAAATCCACGTACAAAGAAAATGTATAATAATAGTTGTGCATTATAAGTCGGGTCTGAGTCACCGACAAACTACAGATAAAACTATGCATTATTGTCCAAAGAGTCAGAAAATGTATATTCATTTAAAATAAATAATTTTATTTTCCTTAATTTTTGTGCAATTGTGTGTACGCTGTCGAAACTCGCCTGCGAGTTTTCGTTGTCGGCTATGCAGCTTTTGGTTAACAATTTCGAAAGACTTAACCTTGAAATGAACGTAACAATTGCCATAACACTGTATGAGATTGAAATCGAATACTGATAGTTACCTGCTCCGATTACAGCTCACCATTGATCAAATACTTTGTAACTCTTACATGGTAAACATTATTGTTATTGACTGGGGTCGAGGGCAACGGTTGATCTGTCGGAACAGTTCGCAAACTGTTGCCCAAGGCGACAGATCAACTTTTGCCCGAGACAGTCACAACTGTTTTGTTATACCCCTTCTAATCAATAACACGTTTTACGGAATGTGACGTCAACGGTCGACAGCTTTTTTTTTTAACAGTCGATTTTAACAGTTCCAATCTAACAGTTCCAGTTCAACGGTCAAATTGCTGGAGTTTTTTCGTATAGAGTTATATAGTAACTGTTTTACAGGGGTATAAAAATGTCCAAAAGGACTACATTCAATCAATGCTTAAAGTTTTGAAAATATAAATAACAATGTTCAATATATTAAGAATTTAACTGTTTTAAAACACAATGTTAAAGCAGAGGAAAGTTTAACTAATTTTTCTATTATTGTGTATTATTGATTAATTTATTTTCTTTTAAATTGTGTGTAGTGATATAGTCGCACAAGTTACGTTTCTGGTTGTCTTGTTATCGTATCATCTAACATATTTTGATTGTATATCGGGCATATTATCAGATTATTGGCTGCCGAGAAACATGAAATCAATGTATTTTGCAGATCGCTGACGTGTTTAACAAAAGCAATATACGTGCCTGGAAAAATGAACAAAACTAAACATCACAGGGTGAATCTTTGCCATGCAGTTTACTAAGTGCTAACTGAAAAGTCTAGAAAGCTGAATGAATGGCATATAATAATATACCTTTTAGTAAATTTACAGTCAAATGTTATACCTTTTAGTAACCTCACAGTCAAATGACATTTAACTGATTGACACACCTTCATCATATGAATATTTGTTGTCCCTTGTTTTTATCATTTCTGTCTAACATTGTCTTGGCATTGCTTGCAATTGATAAGGAACGTTTTTTGTTATATTACAAAATGTACACAACTACATGTAGGATAGAACAGGATGATTGATACATTATGCAAATGTCTATTTAGTTTTATTATTTCAGAAAAAAAAATGTAGATGCAATGGATATAATTTACGATGTTAACTAAATTCATCAGGCTTAAAAATTGTCAGAAATGTAGCCCAGGAAATTACCTGAATACCACATGAATAGATATTAAAGAAATTAAACTGTGTAGGACAAAAGCCTGCCAGTTGATTCCCAGTCGGTACAAAGCTATGCCGTAAAAAAACACATTAATTCAGGACTTCTCAGCCATTGGCAAAGTAATATGATATATGTCCATTTTTATGGTGGCTATTAAGTCTGCTGTCATTAACTTCTGTTTTATCTCTTTAAAACCTAATTCATATCATTGATGTTTAAACACCAACAACAGAAACATTTCTTTCTTGATTTGTTAAAATTTTGTATTTGTGTGTGTGAAAATAAGACTCACATGTGAAAGTACTCTACCACTCTGGATCTTGAAAAAAAAAACCCTAGAATTTACACTTACCGAAGATGCTTCCATATGTGTAACAGTTTTTCTAGGCAATATTGTATAAAAGAAATTTAAAGGTCAGTGTCTCTTCACACCAATGTTATAAATTAGAGCCTTATAGTGCCGCCATTTTACCAAGGAAATCATGATTTGATAACTCTTGTAGCTACTTTACGTGAGGATGCTTTCATACAGGTAACATATTTCTGGTCAATTGATTTTTGAAAAGAACATTTTTTTTCCTTTAAATTCTGCATCCTCAGTAAATGTTGTCCCAATGTTTTGGTTACATGAATCTACCTGACAATGCCTTTTCAGATGTTTTAGCCTTTCTGGCAAATTATTTAAGTTAACAAAACAACAAATCAACAAATTATATAAAATTATGAAATATCGAATTATCCGAAGATAAAGTCAACGTAAGAACAAACAGTAGGATGGACAGAGAGACAGACAGATAGAATGGAGAGATGGACACTGGACAAACAGTAATAGAAAACCTCTCTAGCGTATCGAGATTCAGTAAGCTAAAACAGGGGTCAAATTGATATACAATGTAACATGTATACGTTCTATGTCCACATTTACCAAAATATTCAAAACACGTTTTATAGATACATCAGTTATTTGCCTTGTGTTTATTCATGATCTTGTGTTTATTGTTTCCTATTCATAATTTGTTTTATTTTCTTTTTTCACGGCACTACATATTTTTACCCCCCTTCTAATTATGGCATCTTTTTCAATATTTCTCATTTTTATTTGTTTTGAAAAAGCGAGTTAATAATTGAAAAAAATCTGGTGTAATCTAATTTTTTAAAGGAAAATTCCAGCTTTTTTACTGCACACGTAAACTAAAACTATATATTTACACTTTCTACTACCTATTTCTGTGATAACAAAACGAATCAATTTTGAAGCCTAAAACCAAATGATATCATAAAAGATGAATGACATAAAATGAACGTATCTTTAAGCATAACCGACAAACGGTACTGGCTGTGCCGCGTAGTTATACATAGCATGTGCTACATGAAAAAATACAGGCTTTGAATTATGTTGTTTTAAATGTAAATATTGGAAATAATATAATAATATAATGAGGTGATAATTTCCAACGGAGCGTGGTAAAATCTGTCATAAAGCCCTTCGTAATAAATATACGTTGAACGTAAAACTATCAATCGTTTCACTGCTACTGCTTAGTGAAGACAAATGAAAGACAATTTTGTTTTTGTTTCCGTAAAAACAGTTAAACTGTTCAATAATGATAAACAAGTTTAATAAAGTGTCACATTTTTAAATGTTGTTCTCTACGCGGGGGTGTTAAGGAAGCATATGGGCAATTTAGCGTCTTAATTTGACTGTTATATTCAAAATCGTGAAATTAGATAACTATTTTGAATACGATCAAAAACTAAGTATTATCCTTTGAAATAGATGTAAGTGCAAAACAATCGGGTAGTACATTACTGCCACATTGGTGCATTATCACGTGACAACTATAAATAGCTTACGTATATTCCTTAACATAAAATGAGATAGAACAACACTACCCCGCGGTTTACAAAATAAAATAAATAAACCAAGTGAAGGCAAAACATCTCAGTTTAATCAAAACTGCTGCTAGAATCCAATGTTTTTCTTAATTCAATAGTTATTCATCCAGTTCTCATAAAACCTTCCCAACTTTTATAAAGTTTGCACGGAAAACGGCAAGTTGCATCAAAACAACACACAGCATGCGATTCTAGCAGCATTTTTCATTTTAAGCATTGATCAAACTAACGATACATATAAAATTCAAAGTTCAATATATGCGGGGTAGTGTTGTTCTAGTCGGATTTTTATATCGTAAACAACGACAGAGGAAAGCCTGGCCGAGAAATAAAAGCAAATTTACATACCTTTTAGCGAATGATTGATGAAACTAACATCTATCCTAGTATTCTTATGTCCCATTCTCAATAAATCACACCACAATATTTTATTAGAGTTCTTAGATTAGTTATGTTTTGAATATGTTTACAATGCTTTCCGATCAAATTCACACGACATTCAACTTTTAGTCATGACGTCATCAATGTATAAATCTACGTAATACAAACTAATTTCTAAAAAAAAAATTGACTTCAGTATTTTTATTTGCTTTTGGTCTACGTTTCGTTGCTTAGATAATTGAATATGTACATAATAACTAAGATTTGTGATATCACAAAATTACATGTAACTCAGAATCCATATGCTTCCTTAACACCCCCGCGTAATGTATTAGCGTTAACCATCTAAGTTTTTTTTTACCCACATTTCAACACAACTTTAAATATTGCTAATATACATGTATCTCTTAGAATTTGGTTCTTTAAATTTGTCAAAAAGTCTACGTTTATCAAAGGTTACCCTTACTAAATGCTGAAATTAAATAATAATTAAAAAAATAATATATTGCTGTTTTTTATACAATTGTAATGAAACTGTTCATGTTTTATCGGAATTCTTAAGAATACCACTTGCCGGTTCTTGTATTATATGTAATCAATATCCGGTAAAAGAAAAAAACAACAACAGATTCTTCGGCAGCACTATATACATGTATTGATGTTAGATATTAGTCAGTCAACCTTGAAGGATAAAACAATAAGTTATGATTTTTTATAACACTTTTCATATCAACACAAGCCATGCAATACAACTGGCTGTACTAAAAGAAGTGTGCATGTTCATATTTATAGTGTTTTAAGAAAACTGATATAAAATTACGTACAGCGTTTAACTGGTTGATAAAGCATAAAGTCTACTTGTATATGGCATAGAGTGTATATGTATATGGCATAGAGTGTATGTGTATATGGCATATAGTGTATGTGAATTACAGAAGATGTATTGATTACATAGCACAAAGGTATTATTTCTTGTAAAATGACATATGTTTTCTACGCTGTAGGCGAACGATTATATGGCATATTGTAAAAATTGGATTGTCCTTCTTTTATTTTGCTATGTAAATTATCATCAAAATAATTAAAACGTAAACATGTATTATGAATCTAAATCATTAGAGTTTATAAAGGCAATTCATATTAAACCTGTTTTTACATGCAAACAAAAAGAATGGCATATTGACAACAACGTACTTGTAAAACAAACATTTATCAAAAATGATGTTTGGATTAAGAATAATGTCACGTTTCTGCATGATTTGAAATTACGCTAATTGATATGGTTGCTTATAAAGAAGAAATTGTAATTTCATGTTCAGTACAACTACATTACAACTACAACTACAGTTGAACATATCAAGGATAAATTGAACATTGTTTTTTAACACATCGGTAAAATCTAATATTGACAGCATACTCAATTTTTAGCAGGTTGTTTGACACTAATATAAGCTAAACATAAGAATGGGAGTTTACATTACGATGCTACCTGTATCATTATAATACTGTATATTATTGTAAATATGTTTTAATGCAGAACCACGAGGAAAACTAGCTACAGCTAATCGTTGTTATCCTGAATAAATAAACGTTATTGTTAAAGTTTCTATAAATTGAGATGTTTAACAATATTTACCTTTAATAATCTATACATCACTTACGTTAAAGCAATTTGCATTTTTAGATACTATTTAGAATCGTTTTATCTGAATTAAACTAAAAAATACTTTTGTTGTCGAAGCATATTTGCTATAGCTAATTTGAACTAACTACTCAGTACATCTCTCTCTCTCTCTCTCTCTCTCTCTCTCTCTCTCTCTCTCTCTCTCTCTCTCTCTCTCAAACATCCTTACTGTGTGTTAACTTCATCACAATGTTATTTAACTAATTTCGATTATAAACGACACATTGGCATGTAGGCAAGCTCTCCGTTATTGATAAATTACGAGCCCGATATATGATAAAAGATAGACTTAATTTTATTTCCTGAAACCAGAACTTAGTGTCCGAGCAATCTAGATGAAAAAAGACCCCAGAAATATTTCAAGAACGTAGCATACAACTTTGTACTTACAAACAGAAAATTGAATCATGATGGAAATGTCATCCCCTCACTCAGTTTGGAGAATATATAAGTAAAATTGAAATTAACGGAGAATTAGAAGTTTAAGGTATACTGAGCGAACCCCATCATACACCCTCGCAAATTATGATTCCCATAACTGGCGGGCGGTTCGCGAATTTCCCAGGCTTTGTTGGTTTTTTTTCTTATTTGCTTCTACAGATTTATGTTCCAATGATTCTGATTACCCCCCCCCCCCCCGCACCTAACCTATTATAAACTTTCTTGATTTCATTTTTTTTTCTTTCTTAACATAACTATTCCCGTTGATATTTCAATGATAAATTTTCATATTCAAAATTCATAACGCAAACTACAAAAGGCATTATTGCCGGTAAAATTTGAACCCAAAATTTTATAATATATCATCAAAAACAGTCAACATGTGAGCAAGGAATGTGCGTTTATCTACATTATATACTTTTGTAATCAAGTGTTCTGTCATTTCGTTGTATGTTTACAGAAAAAAAGTTCTGAATATATTTTGCTCATTTTACATTAAGTTGGTTAGTTTTGGTGGGTAATAAACGAAATAAGGGGACTTATTAGCCAGGTCATATTAATCGAAGGCTTACAATATTCTAAACAAAAATCATTTTGTAACCTATCTGATTAAGCACGTGTATTTTCGTTTTTCTTACGCTTATAATGAAGTGACCGGTACACGTAGTTTACAAAACATACACATGTAACGTTTATATATTAACTAATTTCAACAATCTGTTAAAATAATGCTGCATATAACTAGATATTAAAAATAATATTAAATGAGAATATTTAGAAAGAATTTCTAGTTCTAATTTACAGTGGGGTACAGTACTAGTCAGTTCCATGTACAGTGGCGTACAGTGGGATACAGTGCTGGTCAGTAGAAATGTACAGTGGAACAGTCAATGTACAATTATTGTCAGATATACTAAATCGATTTTCGGTAATATCAGTGCATTTTAAATATAGTAGTGTTATTTCTCTCGCGGTATAGATAAACGGTTATCTGCATGACATTCAGAAGTTGGAGTTCTATTTACTTTTCGCTATTCACTATTCGAATAGCAAATATAATTCTGTGGTTGGTTTGCTATTCAAATAACCGTAGCAATGCTAAAAACGTATATTCAAAATTCCATATAAACTTCCTTTTTTAATCAAAAAAAACAAGTTACACAGAAAAACAATATTACTTTCTGACCTGACATTAACATTGACATGATTAGCTAGCTTGACAAAAAGGTAAGACACTCATCATATTATGTTTCAATTAGGATATCTTTCAAGGGGCTAGCCTGACGAAAATAGGAAATGTCGTTCAATACAATTATAATTGGATATCTTGCAAAGGGCTGGCTTACTCCATGTATCCCATATTTGGGCCTTCATAGTTGATGGGGATGGGAGCCCGGGAATGCACATTCAACGCTCAAAAGGAATTGGGTTTAGACGGCCATTAACATATTACATTGTAGGTAGCCTGGCATAAAAAAGAAAATTTCGTATAATTCAATTATTATGGTATTGATTCATGATTTTTTGAAGTATACACTCTCATAAATGCAGCGGTGTATGCATACAAATTGAGTAACGCGCGTTAGCTTATATACTTTTTTTTTACTTCTTGCCTTGTCTGCAAATATGATTCATACCTTACAGCTCCTATCTTATCCTAAGGGTAAGTTAATATTAATGGAAGAGACACATTAACAGCCACAAGCGTGAACTTTGATTTTCGCTTGTGACTTTGCAGTTTACAGCGTTCAAAGCTTGTGACGTCATAATAAAACTCGTCAATTTGACCTTTGACTACTTGTTGTATTTAGAGGCATTTGAAGATCACATAATTTAATGGAAAAACACAGTAGAATGTAAATATAATGGGATATCTTTCAAGGGGCTACCTAACATCTTGTATCCCATAATTGGGCCGTCATATTTGGTTGGGATGGGGCCCCGGGAATACCCAGTTGACCCTCTAAAGTAATATGTTTTACACGGCCATTTACAGGCTTAACTAATATGTAAAATCCTTGAACAAAGTTTAACGAATATTTAAACTAATATGGGTCTTTAGTTGACTTGTGTTTATCTTTTAATACCTATACCTACACATGGTGTGTTACTTTTTAACAATTCATGTGCCATATGATGTATGATATATGATGTGAGTGTTATATAAAAATATTTAAAAAAGTCGACGGTTCAAGCCCCTGGTGTTGCCATTTGCTGTGTGTTGTGCCCTTTGGCAAAACACATCATCTACATTTGTCTTTAAATAGTTCACAAAGATAAAATTGGATTTAGCCTGAGGCTGGAAGTTAATCTGCGATGGACTTGTGTCCCATCCAGAGGGAGTGTATGATTTCCATCCGATAAGCACCACGGAAAAAAATGACCTACATTGGTTAGATAAAAAATAAAATGATTATCAATAATGAAAATACTTACAATAAACTTGTTCGTCTCTTAACTATGGAATCCAGATAGCGACTGTAGTTCACTACCGCATCATCGCATAATCGATATTTGAGACGATAGTGCGATAGTTCGATGACGATGTTGCAATAGCGCGATGACGATGATGCGATAGCGCGACAATGCGATGTCGATTGTGCAATTGCATGATAAAACGATAGCGCGATAATACGATTGCAATAACGCGATGGAGCAATAACGATGATACGATGATGCAATAGCGATGACGCGGTCATCTATCGCGTCATCTATCGCGTCATCGTTAGTTCGTTATCACGTCATCGTGCCATTGCACCATCGCGCTATTAAATGTATTGCGTTTGTACCATTGAAAAGAGAAAACGCGCCAGGTACTGAATATATGAACAAATTTCTAAATCATTGACATATGACAGTTTAGATGCGAAACTGTTGCCTTTATTTTCACTTTCGATGTTATAATGAAAAAGGGGGGGGGGGGGGGCAGATCATGAAATCTCACTCGAAGGGAACCTGAATGATTTCCAAAAAAAATCTTAAATATTTGCATTTATAATGCAGCAAATCCTATCGTAATTTATGGGAGTCGCCCGGGATTGGAGAGGTTAATGGGACCTACGTAAATGAAAAAAAGTTAATAAGCAACAGTACTTCAAAATCTCTTGAGATCGGCCCTTGTTATTCTAATAAATGTTTTATGTAAGTTGTAATTTTTTTTATTCCTCAATATCTGAAACGAGTCCTGGCCAAGTCTTGCTACATGTAAACCAGTTGAATCTAATATAAAAAATCCACCAAAAAAAAAATCCAGAAACACAACCAGTATCTGCTTCACCTTTCCTCAACAGATAGAAAAAGGAGTTTTGGAAATCATGCATATTTTAAAAAGATAAACGTCATTTTAACCAACATTGGACCCAAAAATGAACATATAATTTTTACAATCTTCATGAAACATCACTTATATTAAAAAATTGTGCAAATTGTAAACATTGCATTAAGGATTTTTAGAAACTATTTTTTTTATAACAAAAATATATTTTGGTACTTTTTAAACTCTTGGGGTTCAAATTAATAAGAAACCATTACACATTAGGAGACAACCCGAAAGGTTCATCTGGCTAGTGAATAACATATTGAGGATTAAAAAAATTATGTCTTTGCTAAAAACGTCATTTTATTATCTAGGGATGAACATTTATTTTCTTAAACCTAATATTTCGCACCTACAACACACCCTCAATCATATTGCAGGAGATGATTCTTATACTGTGTAAATTGTAAAAACAGGTATTTGACAAACGGACATACGTACAGATAATCAGACTAACAAACAGACAGACTTATTAAATTACAATGATCACAAAAATGGAAACATTATATTTACCGCACATTAATAACACTGGAGACCTTTTATACTGATCTTCCTCCGGAAGCAAGTTCTTAGCGACACAAGTGTGAAAAATCAGTAAAGAAATAAACACATGCATTTATAAATATACCCTTTTATGGGAAGAAGGAAGATATTATTTTTCTTTACTTTGAAAGTCTCAGTATCCATCTACACTGTTATAGCAGTTTTGGAGGAAATAAAAGGATGGTCAAATTGCCGCCTTTGAAAGTTTGGTTTATCATCAAATGTGGACTGCTTTCTTTTGTTCACAGTGAGTGTCATTTGCTCCTTTACAACTATATACATGTTACTTTCTGCAAATAGCTATGTTACACAGCCGTTATTATATGGGTTCAATACGTACGCACTAAATGGTATTGGTAAAACTGTGTAACAATTAACTACTTTAGAAACATTAGACAATTGTACATAGTTAAAGTAACTGCGATATGGTGAGCAGTTTTGTTTCATTTAATTACTTTGATGCTTACTTTTACATTAAAAAATAGATTACTCTTTAATTTGTTCTTTCTGTTGCTTATGCCAGTTACAATATACATTTTAGGTCAAAATTTACAAATATCAACCAGGTTCATGTCGGGAAACGTGATATTCACATGGACGCCGTCAAACTATTCCTCCTATTACATCCTCATTACTAGAGACACAACAGGGGATAGAATCTGGACCCGTGTGTCTGATACAAAGTACACTGTGAGGGATGTATTACTGTATGACAACATCACTATCAACGTCAGAACACCATGGATCAGCTACTGACAACAGAATGGCATACAATGGTATTTTTTAACTTTAATATTTTATGATTTCATGTATATTTCATGAAAATGGATCATTTTTTTTTTTACGAAGTATTTGAAAAAAAATATTAAACATATACAAGAAAAGTGTTTTTTTGCTTTCAAATGCCATTGAAGAGGCTGTATTCATTTAATTTTGATATTTTAACAGAATGTTGAGTACCAACTCATTAAACGTCATAATTATGAAAACCTATATTTTTTATGAACAACAAAATAGTTTCAAATATATTTATTAAAAAAAAATCATTTGTTTGAATATATCTATTACACACGATTTTCAAACTGAAAACCAATAATGCTATGCAATTTGTATTCTATTTATATTTAAACTATTTTGAATTTTCAGCTTCTCTCAGCTATTAGTCTAAAATACATATCTATGAGCACTAATAATTAATCTCCATTTACTACAGAATTCATGACAGATACTTTGAAATCATTAGAATAAGGGGTATTCGTGGGTAGGCTTTACCCTAAGAATTAACTTCTTGACGAAACCTATAACACACGATTTAGTATTTTCCTATTCCCACTGAAACTAAAAACCGACGCATCCACGAAATTACATATCTGCAAATTGGCAAAAACCCACAATCCATGTAAATGGCCCCAACAACAAAAAATAACTATTTTTTTTTTCAACGGAGTATTATACAGTGATTGATTTAAAGACAAGGAAATTATTTCTGTAGAACCCAAACCCTAGCCATTAGGAAAAAAAGCTTTAAAAGATTGTAAAGTGCACTTCAAGAAAGTGTTCAATGCAGAGGAAATAATTTCATACGTTGAACCGTATATAGTAAACCTCACACCATTAAAACCAACAACGTGATAAAACACGTGAACAATCAAACACGATTAAAAGAAAAATAAATCACAGAATACACTTGCCTAATCCTTAAGTATAATTCATTTGAATATCAAGATTATCAAATTATTATATTGAATATCAAATATCCCTATTTTTATTGAATAATTAAAAACAAATGTGTATTTCTTTCCTTTAAAAATTGTTACAGTTAAATATAAATGATTTGCTGCTGTTGTAATAAAATAATATGTTTTACGGTGCGACCGTTTGGGCGAGCGCAGCATGTGATCAAATAATGAATTATGATAAATCAATAAAAAAAGTAAGGTTAATGAATTTTAATGCAAAAAAAATATAAACATGCCTATTTTTTCTAGTAAATTTTCATTATTCATAATTTATAAGATTGTTTATTTATCTAAATAGAATTTATCTCAGATACAATATTGTTGAATAAAAAAAGATTTAAACATAATGTTTATTGCAGTTTATTCCCTCTTTTCTTGCAGCAGACATTTTTCTTAAACTTACATATAAAAATTGACTTATCCTAGAGCCCCCCCCCCCCCCGTTTAAAAAAAAATATAATTTACGTATAAAGACAAATTTCCTGATCATATAAGAAAAACGGTGTTGGACAACCCCACCCCCCCCCCCCCCCCCGGGAGGATGCAATAAATGTGATAATAAAGATACCATTGAGCAGTTAAAGAGCTAAATGCATACTACGCACTCACCATTCCTCACCCGGATTAGAATTTCCCTGATTTTGAGAATTTCTTCTTCATTTTACTTGTAAATATTTTTTGAATGATGTTGCCGCGCCCCCTTTTAAAAAACGTTCCTGCAAATTAATTACTGTAAATATATAGTGAATAAAGAAAAAAATGAGCATTCATCCAAATGAGAGCAAGTAACAACTGTTTCCTATTTAAAAAAAAAAAGGATGTCCCCATTCGTTAGCTTTGCAAGATTTTGAGAAGATTTTGGTATTTATATTTCAGCAGATTTACAATAACTACTTAGAGTAATTTCCCCTTATTGTGACGTCATAGTTCACGTCGGTCAAGTGTCGTCTGTCTCTTTGAAAAAACGCTGAAAAAAAACTAAGTGAAATATTTAAAAAGCATGATATTCTTGAAATTACACAATTTATCTGTTTCTCAAAAGTTTTACTTTGATTCTCGCGAGAAGGAATCAAGTCTAGTGAGATCGTCCGACATTGATAAATTGCATTGTGGGTCGAAATTTACTGACGCCGAAAAATTATGTGGGATCAATGTGCAAGAAATCCATTGTGACGTCACTCGAAGGAACGACAACTCTGTTAGTCTTATGTAATGGAATTATTTTATTTACAATGCATGATGTACATAGTCTTTTATCTTGTTCTCGTGAGAGTGTGAAATGGGAAACCATATTTATAGGGAATTACTGGGACGATTAAAACAAGGCATTACTGGTCCGCTTTACTAACGCCAAAAAATCCGTTGAATAAATGTGCAACTAGTCCGAATTTTCTATTCACACACGCCTTGCCGATAGAGCTCGCTTCGCGCCGGCGTTGCGTGCCGGCGAGCTGCGCTCGCTATACACATAGGGCAAAGATTTTGTATGAAAATGATCATATTTAAAATCGTTGTTGTAAAAAGGTCAAACCTTCGCACGCATAAAATGTAGGTAATACAATCCTTCCTGTTTAAAAACGTTCCTTTACATCAAAAATGTTATGCACATGACTACTATTAAAGTCATACTAAAACATTTATCCCTCTCTAACTTCTTATCTCTTGACAATATATGTATCCAGGCTGTTTTTAAATTTTTGGTAGTAATATGTTTTGTAAACGCATGGAAATCTCTAATGAATAAAAATGAATAATACCCCCTCCCCTCCCCCCCCCCCAAAAAAAAAAAAAAAAAAAAGAACAACAATAAAAAAAAAAAACAAAAAAACAAAAACAAAAAAAAAAACAAACAAACAAAAACAACAACCCCCCCCCCCCCTAAAAAAAACGAACACAGAAATTTCATTTTAAAGAATCTTCTATGAAAAACAAAACTGTTTAGGGTTTAAATTCTTATCGTGATATTTAACATTCATTAAACTAAGAGATGATTCAAATAGTACTTCTGAGTATTACCTGTTCTCCTGTCTTAATATTTATTTAATGCATGGAAGAAGTTTGTTGTGTAATGTTTCCCAAAGTTATCTCTCTCGAAGTTGAATAAAGTATTCATACATTCATAACATTTGTTTGCCTTTTTTTTAGTCTTCAAAATTAAAATCAAGGTAGGAGACACAGTGAATCTATCATGGACAGCGCCGTTCTTTCCTGTCGCTGGACTATATATTGTTTACCACACATATAGAGAAAACAGAACTGTATTCAGGATCGAAAGTAGTGGAGTAAGTTATGGAGGATATAATCAGTCGACAAAGTACACATACCTTACCAGACCGTACAATTCCACTAACATCATGTTTGAGATAAGGGACATAACTCTGGATGATGCTGGATATTACAACGGTGGAAGTAATGATGAAGCTGCATGGTCAGGAGGAGGTGTTGTACTAATTGTACACAGTGAGTTGTCTCTTTGTTATGCATTAATGCAACTGTTAGAAAAAATAGTTTTGGCGTTCATAGGTAATGTTCGCGATTTGGTAAAAAATCTGGTGTGTATGCAACATTTAACAGCCAGTCATTACAATAATGCGCAAAAATAAATGTACAAATGTCATAATTCCCAGCCTTGTTTTAAGAAGAAAGATTTGCGAGGTAGAAGAGTTAGTGGTCAAAATCAAGTCAAATATAATATAATAAATATAATTATTCCATTCATTACAACGTATCTTAAAAATATACTGTGAGTCCAGTGTGACAAAGAAAAGGATAATGGACGTGCTTTTGAGCCCGGCGTGTATGCGTTATGTGACATCAAGCATTATTAATTTGAAAAATAAAAACTAGTAAAATTAGATCACATTAAGTTAAAAAAAATAATATATTCATATTAACTGAATAGAACAAAATTATTTTTTTTTAAAATAACACAATACTATTAATGTTATAATTAGATGTATACACTTCTGTTCTTACAAAAACGACTATTATTTGAGTATATTACCTGAAACAAGTCTATATCTCTTGATATGGATGGCTATTTTTTACCTTTTAACTACGCTAAACAATTGAAATTAAACAAGAAAAAAATGGATGAAAATAGATGAGAACAAAGTCATATAAACAATGATATTGTAATTCGGTACAGTTTTTCCAAAAACATGTTTATCTTTTAAATACTGTATTAAAAGAGGCCGAGTACAGATCGAGTACGCATACTTTCGCGTAGGGTTTCATGTGTATTGTGACGTCATCTTTTTTGGTCGACGCCATGGCGTGATAGTTTCAACCGCAGATATTCAGCGAAATTTGTTGAAAAAGTTCGTTTGATGCATAAAATTTATATTATATTGTGGAATAAACATAAAAGCTATATTTGGACTTTGGTCGAAAACAAGAAGGGTGTTCAGCAAGCCTAGCCCTCTGTCACGTTTTCTAAAACTGCTTAAATAAAGCCTGATTCATGTATTTCAAGACAATCATCATGCATTTTAAATTAAAGACCCTTAATATGTGATGTTGTATATTTATTAATTATTTAAGTATTTCTGAATGTTTTAATAATACTGTAAAGATAAGCAATTCCGCCTTTGTCAAATACAAACTAGCCATTACCTGACAAATTTTGGAAATTGGACATACAAAAACAACTTTGATAAGACCTCTTAAAAAACCAGGAGGTAAAAGTTTTTTTTTTATTAATCCATTTGATGCCTTTTAGCAATAACTTTAATATGTAGAACAGGAAAGGAAATCCTTAGTGCAGTGTTCTGTCGCGTAAGGACGCCCTAGTCCGGTCTTGCACAGAATGTTTAACCTCTTACAAGTACATTAACAACAACTCCCAGGAAGATTGTCAATGTGTCAGTGTATTTGGATTTGGTAAAAGACTGAAATATAAACAAAGGATACAATAAAACACTTTGAATTTCATACACAATAAATTAACACACCGTTATTAAGTGATGCTAATATATAGTTATCGATAATAACACTATACATAAAGCTTATGACACTTATGGGCTTCCATAGAAATAAAATGTTGCAGCATAACACTTGGAAATATAGTTAACCACACATATAAGCTCAAATCTTTCAGAAAACGTTCAAGATAACTTGTAAAATTATCAATATAAAGTTAAGCAAATAATTTGCAGAAAGTTGTTCAAATCAAAACATGCCTATGTTTACATTTGTTGCAGACGACAACACTCCAATAAGAAAGCTTCAATAATTACACACAAAACTGATTATGGCTACTGTAAAAGCTATAAACATGTTGAAATCATCTTTTTACATAATAATAAACAAGTTTTAAATCATTACTTACTCTGTGGTAGGCTATACTTAGCAAAAAATACAGAGCGCGGTGTTCAACCGCATAAACAAATGGCGGGCTTCGTATGACAATTTTACCGAAAAACACAAGAAAGTTCTAAAATGAAAAATCAATAATTAAAGAAAGATAACTCTAACAATGGACAGAACAGGCAGACTTTTTAAAAAATGTAAAAAAAAATGTGCAAAATTGATACATTTCAAGCAAAATCCCATAGGCTCCTATGTTAAAAATAAACAAACTTTGAGATGACCCCTTAACCAAACGGTCTGGTAAATGTCTTCTTTTTTATCTTAGAATAATAGTTATATGAGTGAAAATTCAAGTAAAAAAATTAATTCAAAAATCTAGGGCAGAACAAAATAGACCCGACCTCGTTAAGATAAAGAAAATCATTCTGTAATTCTTATTCTAAGATCTCTATTTCCTCATTTTAAAAATCGCAAATTTTGTAGAAAAATAATTATATTCTGCAATTCTTTTCTGTAACGGCGCATAATAGTGGCGTGTAGATATGTCTTATTATAAGTTTTACTTTCTACTTAAAAATTCTGTTTCTTAAGAAATAAATATGACAAGGTATTTTAGATTTTTTTTCACTCCTTTGTATGCATGCAAAATTTCTAAAGTCAAACTCAGCATCCAATTTTTCTCATATTTTGTGTCCCTTTTTCAGACAAGCCTTTCAATCCGATGATAAAAGAAAATCTTCTACATTGAGTTCGATATAATAAAACTGATATATTACACGTATTGTTTCTAAAGGTTCTTATCAATTTTAGACAAACCCTCGAAGCCGAAGATAACAGGAGACCTTAACGTTGAGGTCAATAGATACATAGCACTGACGTGTTCCAGTCAATCAACCTCAGCCCCTGACTACTACACCAAGCTCGTCACCTTGTCTCACACCTGGTTGGTCAACGAAACAAAAATGGGTAGAGAAATCAGAGATACTCTAAGATTAAAAGTAACTAAAGATTTCAAGTACAACAAGTACTCGTGTACAGCTACAGAAGACGACATGGAGTCTGACAGGAGTGAACCTGTACAGATAAACCCTCTGTGTATGTATGATTGGTGTAACTAAAACTCTTTGTAAGATATTAAAATAGGCATAGTTCTTTTTTTGTTACTTAGCAGTTTTAACAGTAAAGAGGGAAACAGAAACATTAAATCATCTATTGTCGGTGGTTGACCAAGTAACACAATTTCTTAAACTGTAAGATTGAATCTGAACTATGTGTTCAACATCCCTCAACACTGTTTTTCATTATATGACGACCGATGTTGTACTACATACAACCAACTGCATTGGCCTTTTAAACGTTGGTACTTCAAATTAAGTAAAATACAAAGAAATCGTTAAATTAAATATTCAAAAACATGCTTGTTTACCTGTTCAAATGTGCATGATTATAATTTAAGGCATATCATAGTTTGAGTAAAGTCGCTAAATAACTCAATTTTGTGAAAAATAAATATATCATACCTTACGAACTTCGAAAACGGAATAATTTAAAATAAGCATTGAAAAAAAAACGAAGACATCTTGATTGATGAAAAACATATTAATAGACATCTTGTTTGAAGCATTTTATTGATAAGAAATAAATAAATTTCAAAGAATCCTGCTTCACTTAACCCTCATCATTTTTCTTATAGTAAGAAAAATCAACATGAAACTGTAGGTAACAAAAATACGAGTGATCCCATTTAGAGGGCTCATAGCGTACTGTAAACGTATTACATTTGGCTGTGTATTATATTTAGTGTCTTTTGCGGAAAACGGCGTCCGCTAAATTAAGAACATCGGCAAATGTAAAATATATAAATAGTTAAATAAGTACATTTGGACATGCGCTAAATCAAATCCACGCTAACTTGTTGAAAAATCGTATTCCGCCAAATATCGTACCAGCTAAATATAATACATTTACAGTATTTTATGATCGTGTTAATAGGGCTAACATAAGTGTACATAAGGGAACACACTTTAGCTTTGGAGAACAGAATGCTCTCTATTTTATTTCGAAAAAGGAAGATTTCGACAAACGTATGATCAAACATTATACAAACAACTTGGTTCAAATAATGTATTTCATCATCTTCTTTTCAGATTTAGATGATATTCTCTTGTATATGAATGGCGAAATAAAAAGTAATATCGAGTTGAATGAAAACGCACCATTGAGAATATCGTGTCGGGTGGATGGAAACCCCGCCCCAACAATACGCCTAAGTAGGAGCCTTTCAGACACTCAACTCCGTAAGATACAGGGAACATGGCTGAACTACACCAGAAATACGGCTCAATGTACCGACACAGACACGTATACATGTAGCGGGAGTTCTACAGGATCCAACATCACAGATAAAGTGATAAACATCAACGTTCTTTGTAAGAATCATGTCCATGTATTATCAACGTCTTAACTGGCTAGTGTACAATTAAAAAGAATGTTGGTTGAGAAAAGGAATAGTTTGACATTCAAAACTGTCTAGAATTCTATTTTCTTTAAGATCGGGCTAGTCATGTTCGGTTATTTGCAATTGGAAAAAAAGTCATTTAAGAGAATGAGTCAAAATATAGTACTTTACAGATAAAACATTTTAAATGCATGCCAATTAAATTCATGTTCGTATAAAAATCAATAAAAACTAAAAATGCTCGCAACAAAATTTATTATATTTTACAGGTATCACAAGGTTTGATAAAGCCGGTAGATTCAAATCATCATATGGGTCAAAAAGTGGAATGGATACCACAATAAATGTTGCTGTTCCAATCATTGCTAACCCTCCTCCACAATCATCTGACTTCAAGTGGGACGGTCCTGTGTCAGTGTCTGCGAGGACAACACTTTCTACAGGAGATGTGTCATACAAACATGTGATCGAAAGCGTCATCCCCGTGAAGGATCATACTTATTTTGGAAACTACACACTATCATACAAAGGACAACCAGTCACTAGAATCACAATCAACGCTGAAGGTTACTTTGAATTAATCAGCATGTTTTGAACTAACAAGAAACCCTTAAAATAAAAAAAATGATTAAGTTGAACTGAGTAAATTTTTTTAAAGCTTAATCAAAACAAAGTGGAACAATTAATCAGTATTGCTTATTAATTTTCCAGTCTCAAACAATTGATTATAGACCAATAGCATGCTGATCTTGCCAAGAGAATGTTATTTAAACTAATTATTTTCCTTCTAGTTTATTATATGCGAAAATCAAAATTTTGGTTTCTTTTGTCAGATAACCTTTTGGAAAATCCAAGCATGGAATCATCAGGTGCGTTTAAGTATAGCATAAAACAAACAAAACAAAAACACGAAAAAAAATAATTTCTTAAAACTTTATATTTACAATCTAGTCGCTGTATTTTGTATTTTCAGGAGAAGTGGCATCAAGATCAATTATTATTGCAATCTCCCTTCTTTCTATTCTCCTGGGCTTGACATGGTTTATGGTGGCAATGTTTGTTGTATATGACAGACGATATCGAAATATTCATCAGAAAAGTAAACATGGCGAAGAAAGCACCCAACTTCAAACTCAAAACATGACACACCATTACGATGACTTACAGGGTACAGATGTTGACCAACTCGAAGCGCAAAATATGACACAACATTACGATGATGTACAGGGTAGGGTTGAAGAAGGAAACTACACAGACCTTAAGGGAGACAACACAGCTGCAGAGGGAGATTACACCGAACTAGGTCAACGTGACCCAGAAACTCCTTACGAGGAGTTATAGGAATGAATAGCGACAATCCTATAAAAATGAGGGCAATTTAGAGAAAGTTTAATACGTAACATACTTTATGGCATAATATACACAATGTATTGGTTATGTAGCTGAAGCAATCCTGTTTAAAATGATCTTTTTTTTATCCAAAAATTATAACGTTTAATTTTAGGTCCGCTATTAGACAGGGTTATGTCCTAGTCCTAGCTGATATTGAATATTACTGTTTTTAAGATGGTAGACAATTGGTAATATATATAAAAATTGTTCATCAAACTATTATCCCCTTTGTGGGGTCCAAAAATTGTTTCCGATATAGCCCTAGCCTGCCCCCATAGATCATGATTTGAAAGAAAGTGAAATATACCGAATAAGACCATTAAACAAATTAATCCACTGCATTTCCTGGTTTAGAAATTTGACACCTGTTGTGAACTCAACCCTATCACCGGGGTTCATGATCAAAAAAATATAATTTTAATAACAGCTTTTCTATGATTTTTTTAAAACGAATTTTCAAGATTTTTCTAATTATTGTACCATACAAAACTGTCTAAGCATGCTTTCACTCGAGTTACAGCTTTCTGGTCAATTGTGCTTTGAAAAAAGATAATAATTTTTTCCCATAAATCCCTGTTTTTAATATTTGACCCCCTCTCCAAATGTGCCCAAAAGTGGTTGGCTGACATTACTTTACATGAAGATGCCTGCACAGACGTTTCAGCCTTTTTAGCAAAGTATTTTTTTTTTGGAATTTAAAAAAAAAAACAACAATACATTTTCAAAACTTCTTAATTATCTTACCTTAGAGAAAAATAAACATAGCTCTTTATTTCCAAGAAATTTAAACTTTCTCTACGCAACAATGCATTGTGCCAATTTTGGCTGAAATAAGCCCTAAGGTTCTGAAGAAGAAAAAAAAACCCAGTACATACGGATGTGGGGGGAAAAATGACATGCAGACAAACGGACACGGGACAACAAGTGATAAAAAAGCATAAGCTTTCATTTTTTGTGAGCTAAACATGGCGTAAAATACAAACATACTATGGCTAAATTTACCAACGAATGCACAATAAAATATTTTAGTGTGAGCCAGCGCTTTTTATAGATTAATCAATCATTATATATGTGTTCATTTTTGATTTTGCTTTTATGACTTCTAATTCATTTATTTATTTTTTTTATAATATTTTCTTTAATATTTAATTGCATGCCATATTTCTCATTTTTTTTTACAACTAATAGCTTTTATCATGTTTTGTAGTTCAAAACCTTGTCTTGAAAAAGCGTTGAAGACAATACATACAATCCTGTAATATACCTAATTTTTAAGATAAAAAAATGAAAATGTTTTTAATGCAAACTAAAGCCCAACCTATGTAATCCTTATGTAATTTAATTCAAAAAAGAGATGTTTCTCTTAGTTACTCGAAAAAATGATGAGCCAACTGCTTGTTAGTTTTAACAACTTTGTACAACTATATTTAATGACTCCGTGAATAATGATTTTCTCGTTGAGAAACTTTCAAGCTTGACCAGTAACAATTAAAACTTATACATAATGATTAGACTCATTGGTATGTGTATACATCATTGCATATGACATATATCCATATTGTTTTAAATGATCATTGTTTTAAATGTTCATTGTTTTGTTTTACAATCATGTTGGTTTACAGATTTGAGCTCTTTGCCTAGTCAGTAAATGAAAATGTAGTCATTCATGTCTTAATTTTTATTTTCTTTACAATGACTTTTATCATTGCATGTTTAAATGTTTTTAAAAGACATTGTAAAATTACACGCAAATGTACCAATATACACATGTGGCAATACAAAAATAAACACCATAGAACTATCAAAACGTATTGTTTTGTTTTTGTTATTGACAAGATTCAAACCAATTTAGATTCATGTAGTTGGTTACGATAACCAATTTATACATTACGCGTGTATTTGAATACAAACACGTGAATTGTTGTTTAAGAAAGTGAGAATTTTTACCACTATTTGCAAATGGTTGGAACAAAACAATTGACGAATACTCACATGTTTAGTTAGTTTGTCGCTTCCGGTCTTTATGCCAGGAATCACTATTATAAGAATATTAACGTCATTACAAAGTCATCATAACAAACAAGCTAAACAAGTGTATATATGGATTATTGCAAAGTTAAATGAGCAACTTATCAAGTCGAAAAGACTAATAAGTAAAAACAAAAAAAACATATAACGAGGGTTCATACAAATCACACATAAATTAAGTAGCACTTGTTAGTGTGTATTGTTCGTTACCTAAAACTTCGGATGGAATAGGTGTATTAGAAGGGAAAATATCTGCGAACATGCACAGTGATATAATTTAGAAATGGATGTTCTTGATATTTTTTTTCATATTTCTTAAACAAACAAAACGTATGTGAAAAAAATCCCATTGGCAAGGCTGTAAAAAAAGTTACATAGTGCCTTTTTCTTTAAAAGAGAACAGTAAAAATGTTGGTAATTAACTGATATAATACTATTTGTTTCTTGTCTGATTTATTATATTTTCTCGTCATTGATATAAATATTTTATGAAGTCTGAAAATGCTACTTATTTATGAGGAAGAGAATGCTTTTTACTTGATTTATTTAACAAAAATTCATTTTTTGCATTGCTTGAATATGAATTTATTTAATTACTGTATCTCTTTAAATAAGTTTCTTTAAAATTGTCATAAAGACAATTTTATCTAATATTATTATACGTATACTGCTCAAATTAATCATTTCTAAACAAATAAAATACACTTGTTAATTTGTTTACATGCATGTCCCTTATCCATTTCTTGTCAAGGGGGACCACGATGAATTGCATCAAAATTAAAATCCTCGTTTCAATGGAATTATTAGGAATGTCACCTACCTTTTCCTTGTTGTATTGTAATTCATCATCCGGTAATAGAGAAATAGTCTCATATTCACTCTTTGATATTGATTAGTCTCCTTCAATGATTAATCAGAATTTTTTTTGTTAAACAATTCAACAAACAATAACGTACATGTCATGCTTTACAAGTGGCTATACAATAGAAATTCATCCGCTTATTTGTAAAAAATAAAGTTTCGGAAAGCTAATCCTATGTAATGTACCATATTAAAAGATACATATACAAATAATGATGTAGTACAGTGTCCATATGTATTTTTCCAGTATTGATTGCATTGCACAAGAGAGCTTATTCGTAAACGGCATGTGGTAGACGAGCAAATAAATGGCATGTTGTAAAACGTTGTTTCTTTCTTATTTTTATAGAATATCGTTAATGAAATAAAATAATATGTAATGGTAAACTGTTATACTTTTCTAAATTATAAGAATGAAAAACAAAAAATAATGTGAAGTATTTGTTTAAATGTTAACATATGGAACAGTTTATTGACAGCATATAGATAACAACATCGCACACGTGACATAAAAACAAATCGATAATGCAGGGAACATTGCTAGTTTAAGAATTCTACCTGACAATTGTATTATACGTAAGGAAAAATACGTTACCCTATTATTTATATCGAATAAAAAATGTATTTGGTAAATATGGAAACGTGTTTTTAAACAGTTAATTTTATGATTACACGATTGATAAATTTATACCGAGTAGTTCAGCACCGTTATTAACATTTACTTACATTCGATTTAAAAGCCCACTTGCATGGTTTAAAACGTGTTTAAAGCTATGGTTTTAAAAAGTTCACTTGCACTGTTTATAAATTTTATATCACTGACATGTTCAAAACTAACGTCGTTTTCCGTTTAATAAACGTGTTGGTAAGTGAAAGAGACGATCTCCATTAAGTTTGCATTTCCAAACACTCACTTCCAAAAAGAAATTTTTGAATTGAATGATTTCATAAAAAAGAAAATGAATGTATATTCAAAAACAATTCACATATGTAATGTCTGTATATACATGCATTGCTATATAAATTTGTATATGTTGAAATATACACTGGACTACATGTATATATATTCAATAGTAATATATTGACACGGATGTTTATCAAGACGTTTTAAATAAGTCAATCTTAATAGTAAGCAAAATCATCTATATCAAATTGGCATTGCTATATAATGTAGACTGCATGCTTAAATTTCCCAATCGACAAAAAGTTGTTACTAATTTAAGAAAACAGACGTTAACTTTAAATTTTTTGCCAAAATCTTTATTTGGTATTTAACTTAGTTTTGTTGTGGTTTTTTTTTAATAGTTAGAAATGTCTGCAATTCACGTGTTTTACATCACGATAGAAATGTTGTTTTGCAAAATAGGTCCAAGATTAAAAAAAAAAGTATAAAAATACGAGAGTACGTTGTTTATTAGTGCGAAGTTATGAATGTACTTCTGAATTAATTACTTCTGTAATGCACACATTTATGGTATAAGTTAAAAACTTAAAACTTAAAAACTACTTCGTCACTAAAGAATTAAAACAACAGTAATGTGTTGTTCTAATTCCCATGACATGTCACTTAAAAAAAACTAAAGAAATAAAACATGAGTAATGCTTAACGGGTTTTATTGTTTTATTGTTTTAATGTCCATTTCATCAAAATCAAATTAAAAAAAAAAATCAAATATCGTTAAATATCAGTCACATAACTTTCTTAATTGATATTTAAAAGAAAATACTTGGTCATTTTCTTTTCCTTGATTGTATACGAGCCCCATATGATCAAAATCCACATACAATAAAAAAGTATAATGATAGTCGTGTATTATAGGTCGGGTCTGAGTCACCGACAAACTACAGATTAAACCATGCACTATTGTCCAAAGAGTCAGAAAATTTATATTCATTTAAAATAAATAATTTTATTTTCCAAAATTTGTGTGCAATTGTGTGTACGCTGTCGTAACTTGCCTGCGAGTTTTCGTTGTCGGCTTTGCAGCTTTTGGTTAACAATTTCGAAAGACTTAACCTTGAAATGAACGTCACAATTGCCATAACACTGTATGAGATTTAAATCGATTACTGATAGTTACCGGCTTCGATCGATTACAGCTCACCATTGATCAATTACTTTCTAACTCTTACATGGTAAAAATTATAGTTGTTGACTGGGGTCGAGGGCAGCGGTTGATCTGTCAGACCAGCTGGCAAACTGTTGCCCCAGGTCGAAAGATCAACTTTTGCCCGAGACACAATCACAACTGTTTTGTTATACCCCTTCTAATCAATAACACGTTTTTGCGGAATGTGACTAATCGGTCAACAGTCTTTTTAAACAGTACATTTTAACAGTTCAAATATAACAATTCCAGTCCAACAGTCAAAATGTTGGAGTTTGTTCGTATATAGAGTTATATAGTAGCTGTTTTACAGGGGTATAAAAATGTCTAATAGGACTGCGTTCAGTCAATGCTTAAAGTTTTAAAAATATAAATTACAAAGTTCCATATATAAAGAATTAAACTGTTTTAAAACCCAATGTTATAGTAGAGGAAATTTTAACCTATCTTTTTTTTATTATTGTGTATTATTGATTCATTTATCTTTTTTAAATTGTGTGTAGTGATATAGTCGCACAAGTTACGTTTCTGGTTGTCTTGTTATCGTATCATCTAACATTTTTTGATTGTATGTCGGGCATAGTATCAGATTATTGTCTGCCGCAAAACATGAAATCAATGTATTTTGCAGGTGGCTGACGTGTTAAACAAAAGCAATATACGTGCCTGAAAACTTGAACAAAACTAAAAATCACAGGGTGAAGCTTTGCCATGCAGTTTACTAAGCGCTAACTAAAAAGTCTAGAAAGCTGATTGAATGGCATAGAATGATATACCTTTTAGTAACCTTACAGTCAAATTTTATACCTTTTAGTAACCCCACAGTCAAATGGCATTTAATTGATTGACACACCTTCATCATATGAATAGTTGTTGTCCCTTGTTTTTTATCATTTCTGTCTAACATTGTCTTGGCGTTGTTTGCAATTGATAAGGAACGTTTTTTTTTACATTACAAAATGTACACAAATATACGTAGGATAAAACAGGATGATTAATACATTATGCAAATCTCTATTTATAAGTTTTATAATTTCAGAAAAAAGTATAGATGGAATGGATATAATTTACGATGTAAACTAAATGAAACAGGGCTTAAAAATTGTCAGAAATGTACCTCAGGAAATTAACTGAATATCACATGAATAGATATTAAAGAAATTAAACCCTGTAGGACAAAAGCCTGTCAGTTCCTTCCCAGTCGCTACAACACTATGCCGTAAAAAACCAACATTATTTCAGGACTTCTTAGCCATTGGCATATGATATATGTCCATTTTTATGGTTGTTATGAAGTCTACTTGCTGTCATTAACTTCTGTTTTATCTCTCTTTAAAACCTAATTCATATCATTGATGTTTAAACACCAACAACGGAAACATTTCTTTCTTGATTTGTTAAAATTGTGTATTTGTCAGTGTGATAATAAGACTCACATGTGAAAGTATTCTACCACCCGGGACCTTGAAAAAAAAAACACTAGAATTTACACTTACCCAAGATGCTCCATATATGTAACAGTTTTTCTAGGCAATATTGTAAAAAGAACTTTAAAGGTCAGTGTCTCTTCACACCAATGTAATAAATTGGAGCCTTATAGTGCCGCCATTTTACCAAGGAAATCATGATTTGATAACTCTTGTAGCTACTTTACGTGAGGATGCTTTCATACAGGTAACATATTTCTGGTCAATTGATTTTTGAAAAGAAAATGTATTTTTTCCCTATAAATTCTGCATCCTTAGTAAATGTTGTCCCAATGTTTTAGTTACATGAATCTACCTGACAATGCCTTTTCAGATGTTTTAGCCTTTCTGGCAAATTTTTTAAGTTAACAAAACAACAAATCAACAAATTATATAAGATTATGAAATATCGAATTATCCGAAGATAAAGTCAACGTAAGAACAAACAGTAGGATGGACCGACAGATAGAATGGAGAGATGGACACTGGACAAACAGTAATAGAAAACCTCTCTAGCGTATCGAGATTCAGTAAGCTGAAGCAGGGGTAAAATTGATATACAATGTAACATGTATACGTTCTATGTCCACATTTACCAAAATATTCAAAACACGTTTTATAGATACGTCAATTATTTGCCTTGTGTTTATTCATGATCTTGTGTTTATTGTTTCCTATTCATTATTTGTTTTATATATCTTATTGGATTTTTTTCACGACACTACATATTTTTACTTCCTGTTTAATTATGGCATATTTCACAATCTTTCTTATTTTTATTTGTTTTGGAAAAGCGTGTTAATAATTGACATAAATCTGGTATAATCTATCTATTTTTTAAAGAAAAAAATCCAGCTTGTTTACTGCACACATAAACTAAAACTATATATTTACCTTTTTACTGCCTTTTTCTGTGATAACAAAACAAATCAATTTTGAAGCATAAAACACATTAAACACAAAATGGACGTATCTTATAGCGTAACCAAAAACAGTACTTGCTGTGCCGCGTAGTTATACAAAGCATGTGCTACATGACAAAATACAGGCTTTCATTTATGTTGTTTTAAAATGTAAAAAAATGGAAATAATATAAAAATTTAATGAGGGGATAATTTTCGTCGGAGCGTGGTAAAATCTGTCATAAAGCCCATCGCAATAAATATACGTTGAACGTAAAACTATCAATTATTTCACTGCTACTGCTTAGTGAAGACAAATGCACGACATTTTAGGTTTTGTTTCCATAAAAACAGTTAAACTGTTCAATAATGATAAGCAATTTCAATTAAGTGTCACATTTTTAAGTTTTGTTCTCTAATGTAAAACCGTTAAACATCCAAGTTTTTTTTTCAAAAACGTTTCAACACAACTTAAAATATTGCTACTATACATGTATCTCTTAGAATTTGGTTTTTGAATTTTTCAAAAAAAATATGTTTATCAAAGGTTACCCTTACTAAATGCTGAAATTAAAAAAATAATGAACAAAATCATCTCTTGTTGTTTTTTATACAACTGTAATGAAACTGTTCATGTTTTAACGGAATTCTTAAAAATACCACTTGCCGGTTCCTTGTATTATCGGTATTCAATATCCGGAAAAAGAAAAAAAACATCAACAACAACAGGTTCTTCAGCAGCTCTATATACACGTATTGATGTTAGATATTAGTCAGTCAACCTTGAAGGATAAAACAGTAAGTTATGATTTTTTATAACACTTTTCATATCAAAACAAGCCATGTTATACAATTGGCTGTACACAAAGAAGTTTGCATGTTTATTTTTAGAGTGTTTTTTAGAAAGCTGATATAAATGTATGTACAGCGTTTAACTAGTTGATAAAGCATAAAGTCCACGTGTGTATGGCATAGAGTGTATGTGAATTACAGAAGACGTATTAATTACATAGCACAGAAGTGTTATTTTTTTGTAAAATGACATCTTTTTTCTACGCTGTAGGCGAACAATTATATGGCATATTGTAAAATTTGGATTGCCTTTCTTTTATATTGCTAAGTACATTATCATCAAAAGAATAAACATGTAAACATGTATTATTAAACTAAATCATTAGAATTTTTTAAGGCAATTCATATTAAACTTTGTTTACGTGTAAACATAAAGAATAGCATATTCCCAACAATGCACATGTTTGACATAAACATTTATCAAAAATGATGTTGGGGTCAAGAAATTGTCACGTTTTTGTATGATTTGAATTTACGCTAATATATATAGTTGCTTTTATAAAGAAGAACTTGGAACTTCAGTACTGTACAGGGTACCGACAAGCACTATACACCTCTGTACAGGGTACTGACAAACAATGTGCCCCACTATACACCACTTTAAAAAGTACTGACAAACACTGTACCCCATTATACACCACTATACAGGGTACTGACAAACAATGTGCCCCACTGTACACCACTGTAAACAGTACTGACAAACACTGTACCCCACTATTCGCCACTGTACAGGGTAATGACAATCACTGCACCCCACTGAACACCACTGTACAGGGTACTGACAGACACTGTACGGTCCTGTTACGCTTATTTAAAAAAAAAAAATGTATAAAAAATGTCCTTCAAATTTACGTCTTTAAAATATATATTCTTTATTTTTTGTCTCGACATTCTTTTATTGCTTACAAGAAAATGAATGAGCTTATATATCTTTAAATTAATCCAAATGATGTCTATGGTTTATTTTCGCAGGGGTTCGGGTTTGGGGTTGGTAAGTGGTCTAAGACATATCACCAGCATGTATATTATTTAAATAAAAGACAATACCCCTTAGATCCGAGCATGCATTAAAAATCCATGTAGCATGCATAATAAATAAAAACAACTGTTTTAATTAAAAACTATATGAATTGTCAGTCTGACAAATTGCTCAAGATATTATATAATTGATAGGGGTATCCTAATTATTTAGAATATTTAATGAAACTGAATTATATATTATACACAATTATGAATAAACAGAACCATTATATATTCAACCATTTTAGAATAACAAGTTTAATTAAAATCATGTCGGATATTAAGTATTATATAAGTACATTCTCCCTCTCTCTTTCTCTCTCTAACTAATCACTAAAATCAAAATAACTATAATTTGCTAAATTAATTGACCCTTTATCTTTTTCTATAGGATATAATTCAATACTTATTAGTTTTATACGATATGATATGGTTTATTGCAGTTTACGCTTTATTACCGCGAATCGGTTAATAAAAAAGCGTAAACTGTTTCAAACCATTTTATATCGTATAAAACTATTACATTTTGAATAATTGCCTATGATTTAATTTTGTTACTCTTCATTGTAAAAAGAACGGTCAATTGACCTTTAAAATGACGTAAAATTGTATAAAATTCAAACGTAACATCAGGCGTATTGGTATATTTTTAACGTTAGTCTTACACTGACGTAGGCAACATTCTTTATACGATATAAAGATATAAAATAATTTTTGGCCAATCAGAAAGTGCGTTACAACCAGAATTAAATCATTATCATATAAATGTATCTTCTCTTGCACGGCTTAATGATCATGACAAAATTTTAATAGGTTACGCATGGGTAATTTTAACACAGAATCGTGAAATGTGACGTGATTTTATCACATCTATACTACTATATTAAAGAAATAGACTCGACTTTTTGGTTTTAAATACCGATAGATCTGAAGAATATTGCTTTTGTTTTATATAGTCTTAACGTCATTAGTACTTGAATATTATCAATTTGTTTTTATGTTTTCTCCGTTACGCTTCGCTAATTAATAATCAGCAAAAATTCCTAAAAATAATCACGGAAATCATCTGGATTTTTTGGATTTTACAATATCTTTAAATGATTTCTTATGAGAGAAAGTATAAATAACAAATATACATTTCAACTAAGTACATGTACTTACTTTTGTCTTCGTGATGACAAAAAAATATATGATTACATGCAAACAAAAATTACATTATATTTCTTAGGAGAGTGAAGATAGAATATGTTTTATCTTAAAAATGACAAATGTCCTACAGACCCACTATCTCGATAGAATGCGCTCTGTGCATTGTCTCTGTAGAAAATAATATGCATATACGTTGGTGAAAAAGTGTTGAATTCTTCCATTATATGGATTAACATTTTTATATGAAAGGTATTTACAGTCTCAAACAAGTTTATTATGATGAATTTGATTGTTATTTTTAAGACAACTTAATTAATTTTCTCCAAAATCGTTCCGGAGCGATGATACACTTTCCTGCTACATTACGTGCATGTGGAAGGCATTCTAACTGTGGTGAGGCCCTTTTACCGAGACACGGTTAGATTATTCAAACTAAGGAAAGTGTAGTGAAATTAATAGCATTATTGGGGCCTTATATCTTTGTTCTGTAAATGTCAATAATACGGTGTGTCGATATCTATTTTGTAAATGTCCGATATGCAATGTCAACCACACACAGGTCGAAGTCTAGTTATATGTGATAAAAAGCTGTGCAAAACAAGGAAACAGATCTAATGTGAGATTGTACCTCCAGTATGAAGGAACTATATCCTGACCAATGACTAAAGCTCTCAGTGCCACTGTTAGAAATATGTGATAACAAGCTGTCAAAACAAGGAAACAGATGTAATATGAGATTGTACCTTATGAGCTTAATCCCCAAACCACTAAAGCTCTTGAGGCCACTGTTAGAAACAAGCAGAGATTTAACGTCTTCTATAGACTCAACTGACTAATCAGTCTCTCTCTCTCTCTCTCTCTCTCTCTCTCTCTCTCTCTCTCTCTCTCTCTCTCTCTCTCTCTCTCTCTCTCTCTCTCTCTCTCTCAAAAACATTCTTACTGTGGGATCACTGCGTCTCAGTGTAATTTAGCTTTTTTAGATTTTAAACGACACTTTGGTATGGAGGCAAGCTATTCGTTATTGGTAAATTACGAGCCCGATAAATGATAAAAAATAGTCTTAATTTTATTTCCTGACACCAAAACTTAGTGTCCAGGTAATGTAGATGAAAAAAGACCCCAGAAATATTTCAAGAACGTAACATGAACCCCCCCCCCCCTTTAACAGTTTTTGCCAGCAAACATTTTTGCATTACAAACAGAAAATTAAAACTGGATGAAAATGACCCCCTCACTTTTTTGAAGAATACATACAAGTGAAATAACCGGTTAAATAGAAGTTTTAGGTGTATTGCGCGAACCCCATCCTACACGCTCGCAGATTATGGTTTCCATTTCTGCCGGGCGGTTGGCGAATTTCCCATGGTTTTTTTATTATTTGCTTCTCAAGATTCTTGTTTTAATGATTCTGACCCCCCTTCCCACTTAACCAGTTACAAACTTCCTTTTTTCAAGCTTTTTTTTTTCTTTTTTAAAATAACTATCCACGTTAATATTTCACTTATAAGTTTTCATATTTAAAATTCATAACGAAAACTTCAAAAGGCGTTATTGCCGGTAAAATTTGAACCCGACATTTTTAGATATATTATTAAAAGAAGGTAACATGTCAGCAAGGAATGTGCGTGTTATCTACATTATATACTTTTGTAATTAAGTGTGCAGTCATTCCTGGATATGTGAACACAAAATACAATTTCGGATATATTTTGCTCATTGTAAGTCAATTTGGTGAACTTTGGTACATAATAAACGAAACAAAGGGACTTAATAGCCCGGTCATATTACATGTAGTTGAAAGCTTGCAATATTCCAAACAAAATGAATCTGTAACCTGGCTGGTTAAGCACGTGTATTATAATGAAATGACCGGTACATGAAGTTTACAAAACAAACACATGTTACGTTTATATATAAACTAATTTCAACAAGCTGTTGAAATAATGCTGCATATAACTAGGTATTAAAGATAATATTAAAATGAGAATATTTAGAAAGATTTTCTAGTTCAAATATACAGTGCGGTACAGTGCTAGTTAGTTCCATGTACAATGGCGTACAGTGGGTTACAGTGCTGGCCAGTAGAAATGTACAGTTGAACAGTCAATGTACAATAATTGTCAGACATAGTAAATCGATTTTCGGGAATATTAGTGAATTTTAATTTAGTAGTGTTATTTCTCTCGCGGTATAGATAAACGGTTATTTGCATGGCAAATAGAAGTTGGAGTTCTTTTTGCTTTTCGCTATTCACTATTCGAATAGCAACTAGAATTCTGTGGTTGGTTCGCTATTCAAATAACCATAGCAATGCTAAAAAACATATATTCAAAATTCCATATAAACTTCCTTTTTTAATAAAAAAAAAACAAGTTACACAGAAAAAAAATAGTACTTTCTGATCTGACATTAACATTGGCATGATTAGCTAGCCTGACAAAAAGGTAAGACACTCATCATCTATCGCGCCATCGTTAGTTCGTTATCACGTCATCGTCATCGTGCCATTGCACCATCGCGCTATTAACTGTATTGCAAATGTGCCATTGAAAAGAGAAAACGCGTCAGGTACTGAATATATGAACGGATTTCTAAATCATTGACATATGACAGTTTAGATGCGAAACTGTTTCCTTTATTTTCACTTTCGATTTTATAATGAAAGGGGGGGGGGGTAGAACATAAAATCTCACTCGAAGGGAACGTGGATGATTAAAAAAAAAAAGAATAATGCAGCAAATCCAATCGTAATTTATGGGATTGGAGAGGTTAGTGGGATCTACGTAAATGAAAAAAGTGAATAAGCAACAGTACTTCAAAATCTCTTGAGATCGGCCCTTGTTATTCTAATAAATATTTTATGTAAGTTGTAAATTTTTCATTCCTCAATATCTGACACGAGTCCTGGCCAAGTCTTGCTATATGTAAACCAGTTGAATCTAATATAAAAAATCCACCAAATAAAAATCCAGAAACACAACCAGTATCTGCTTCACCTTTCCTTAACAGATAGAAAAAGGGGTTTTGGAAGCCATGTATATTTTAAAAAGATAAACGTCATTTTAACCAACATTGGACCCACAAATGAACATATAATTTCTACAATCTTCATGAAACACCACTTATATTAAAAAATATGATTCAGCTATTGTGCAAATTGTAAACATTGCATTAAGGATTTTTTGAAACTATTTTTTTTATAACAAAAATATATTGTGGTACTTTTTAAACATTTTAGCATCTAGTTCACCCGAGGGATGAACATTTATTTCCTTAAAAATGGAAATCAAAAATGGAAAAATTATATTTACCGAACATTAATATTACTGGATACCTTTTCTACTGACCTTCCTCCGGAAGCAAGTTCTTAGCGACACAAGTGTGATAAAATCAGTAAAGGAATAAACACATGCATTTATAAATATGAACATTTCAGAGGAAGAAGGAAGATATTATTTGTCTTTACTTTAAAAAGTCTCAGTATCAACCTACACTGTTATAGCAGTTTTGGAGGAAATAAAGGATGGTCAAGTTGCCGCTTTTGAAAGTCTTGTTTATCATCAAATGTGGACTGCTTTCTTTTGTTCAGAGTGAGTGTCATTTGCTCCTTAACAACTATACACATGTTAATTTCTAAAAATAACTATTGTTACACGGCCGTTATTATATGGGATCAACAGGTACGCACTAAATGGTATTGGTAAAACTGTGTAACAATTAACTACTTTAGAAAAATTAGACAATTGTACATGGTTGAATTAATTGCGATATGGTGAGCAGTTTTGTTTCATTTAATTACTTTTATGTTTACCTTTACATTGAAAAAAACATAGATTACTCCTTAATTTGTTTTTTCTGTTGCTTATGCCACTTTCAATATGCATTTTAGGTCAACATTTACAACATTTACAAATATCAGCCAGTTTCATGTCAGGAAATGTGATATTTACATGGACACCGTCAAACTATTCCTTCTATAACGTCCTCATTACCAGAGACACAACAAGTGATAGAAGCTGGACCCGTGTGTCTGATACACAATACACTGTGAGGGATGTGTTATGGTATGACAACATCACTATCAACGTAAGAACATCTGGATCAGTTACTGACAGCAAAATGACATACAATGGTATTTTTTTAAACATTTATATTTAATGATTTCATGTCAATGTCATCAAAATGAATCATCTGTTAACAAAGTATTTTGTAAAATATATAAACATAAACAAGGTCAGTTGGTAATCATTGCTTTCGAATGCCATTGGAGACTTTGCATTCGTTTCGTTTTAATGTTGATGCTTTTACAGAGTGTTGGATACTAACGCATCAAACGTCATATCAAATCCTACATTTTTCATGAACAATACATAAAATAAAATGTATCTATAAAAAATAATTTATATGCATTTGTCTGAGATCAGTTGCTGACAACAGACTGGCATACAGTGGTATTTTCTAGCATTAATTTTTAATGAGTTCATTTAAATTTCATGAAAGTGGATCATTTGCTTACAAAGTATTTTAAGAAATGAATTAAAATATACCAGATAACAGTTTCTGCTTTCAAATGCCATTGAAGAGGTTGTATTCTTTTTAATTTTGAGATTTTAACAGAATGTTGGGTACCAACTCATTAAATGCGTCATAATTATGAAAACCTGTATTTATATGAACAACAAAATAGTTTAAAATGTATTTCTAAAAAAAATAATATTATTTTGTATTTTCAGTTACTCTCAGCTATAAGCCTAAAATACATATCTATGAGCACTAATAATTAGTCTCAATTTACTACAGAATTCATGACAGATACTTAGAACTCATTAGAATAAGGGATAGTCGTTGATAGCCTTCGCCCAAAGAATGAACTTCTTGACGAAACCTATAACACAAGATTTAGTAATTTTCGTATTCCCAGTGAAACTGAACACCGACGCATCCACGAAATTACATCTCTGCAAATAAGCAAAAAACCCACAACCCATGTAAATAGCCCCACCGAAAAATAAATAATGCATTTTTTTCATCGTAGTGTTATACATTGAATGATTTAAAAACGAGGACATTATTTTTGTGGAACCCAAACCCTAGCAAATGGCAACAACAATAGCTAATAAAAATATTGTAAAGTGCACCTCGATAAAACGTTTAATGCATAGGGAAACACAATTCATAGTTTGAACCGTATATAATAAACCTCACACCATTCAAAACAACCACCTGATAAGATACTTGAACAATCAAACAAGATTAAAAGAAAAATCAATGACAGAATACATTTGCTTAATCTTAAAGTATAATGTATGTGAATATCGAGACTATCAAATTATTATCTTGAATATCAAATATCCCGTTTTATTGAATTATTCATTTAAAAAAGTAAAAAACATGGTGTTTTATTTCTCTGCTTTAAAAAACAAATGTTACAGATAAATATAAATGATTTGCTGCCGTTGTAATAAAATATAAACTTGTGGCAAAAACACTTGTATGAAAATGGTTATATTTAAAGTCGTTAACATGCTATGTTGTAAAAATGTCTAACCTTCGCACGCATAAATTGTAGGTAATACAATCCTTCCTGTGTAAAAACGTTCCTTAACATCAAAAATGTTATGCACATAACTACTATTAAAGTCACTTCTCATCTTTGACAATATCTGTAACTAGGATGTTTTTAAATTTCGGTAATAATATGTTTTGTTAACGCATGGAAATATCTAATGAATGAAAATGAATAATACCCCCTCCCCCCCCCCCCCCCACACACACAAAAGAAAACAAAACAAAACAAAGCAAAACAAAACAACAAAAAACAAAAAAACAAAAAAAAAACCAAAAAAAAAAACAAAAAAAAACAAAATAACAAAAAAAAAAAAAAAAAAAAAACACCCCCCCCCCTAAAAAAAACGCACACAGAAATTTCATTTTAAAAAATCTTCTATGAAAAAAAAAAAACTGTTTAGGGTTTAAATTCTTGTCGTGATATTTAACATTCATTAAACTAAGAGATGATTGAAATAGTATTTCTGAATATTACCTTTTCTCCTGTCTTAATATTTATTTAATGCATGGAAGAAGTTTGTCGTGTAATGTTTCCCCAAGTTATCTCTCTCGAAGTTGAATGAAGTATTCATACATTCATAACATTTGTTTGCCTTTTTTTTAGTCTTCAAAATTATAACCAAGGTAGGAGACACAGTGAATCTATCATGGACAGCGCCGTTCTTTCCTTTCGCTGGACTATATATTGTTTACCACACATACAGAGAAAACAGAACTATATTTGGTGTAAGCAGCAGTAGAGTAAGTTATGGAGGATATAATCAGTCAACAAAGTACACATACCTCACCAGACCGTTTGCTTCCACTAACATCATGTTTGAGATAAGGGACATAACTCTGGATGACGCTGGGTATTACAATGGTGGATCGTCGGCTGGAGCTGCGTGGTCAGGTGGAGGTGTTGTACTGATTGTTTCGGGTAATATATGAATTTAATTGATGAGTTTAAAATTGTACGCAGTGAGTAGTTTCTTTGTTATGCGTTAATGCAACTGTTTGAAAAAGTAGCTTTGGTGTTCAGAGTTAAAGTTAGCTATTTGGTAGAAAATCTGATGTGTAAACAACATTTAACAGCCAGTGAAGTCAATAATGCAAAAAAAAAATGTACAAATGTCATAATTCCAAGCTTTGTTTTCAAGAATAGAAAGATTTACGTAGTAGAAGGGCTAGTAGTCAAAATCAAGTAAAATATAACATAATAAATATAATTATTCCATTCATTACCACGTATCTTCAAAACAAACAGTAAGTTGAATGTGGCAAAGAAAAAGATAATGGACACGTTTTTTAGTCCGGCGTGTGGGCGTTATGTGACATTAATTATGAATTTGAAGGAATTATAAACAGTAGAATTCGCATTAAGTTAAAGAACTATTGGTTTTCTATAATTATGATGTATATTAACTTAATAAAACAACATTAAAAAAAATAAAACAATGGTCTTAATGTTACTATTAGAAGTTGTTCTCACGAAAACGACTATTATTTGAGGAATATATTACCTAAAAAAAACCTGATTTGTAGTCTTATTTACTCAATTTGATATCTTTTAAATTGGTTAATTTTTTTCTTTATTGTTTTCAGTACGTTACTCAAACAAAAAAAAAATATGCAATTCTTTTCTGTAAAGCGCATACAAGTGGCGGATATATATGTTTTATTACATGTCTTACTTTCTACTTTTTCCTTCCTGAAGAAATGAATATGACACGATATTTTGTTTGTTTTTTCATTTCTTTTGTATGCATGCAAAATTTTTAAAGTCAAACTCAGCATCTAGTTTCTTTCATATCTTTTGTCCTTAGTTAAGACAAGCCTTAAAATCCGATCATAAAAGGAAATCCTCAACGTTGAATTCAATCAAAATGAAAATATTATTTTACACGTATTCTTATCAATTTTAGACAAACCCTCTAAGCCGAAGATAACAGGAGACCTTAACGTTGAGGTCAATAGATACATAACATTGACATGTTCCAGTCAATCCACCTCAGCCCCTGACTACTACTCCAAGCTCCTCACCTTGTCTTACACCTGGTTTGTCAACGACACAAGGATAGGAGGAGAAAACAGAAAGACCCTGAGATATGTAACTAGAGATCTCAAGTACAACAAGTACACGTGTACAGCGACAGAAGAAGACGTGGAAACTGACAGGAGTGACCCAGTACAGATCAACCCACTGTGTAAGTATGGTGAATATAATTTAGTATTGTCGACATAAGGAACCTCTTCATAAGCTTCGAAGTTTGGGAAAGGGGTAGGTGTTTATTTTTTTCGTTACTAACAAATTCTATCATAAGGATGAAAAAGAAAACGAAAATTAGCTATTTTCAGTGGTTGATCCAGTAACGTTATTATATTGAACTTGCTCTAAGCTGACACGCCAGTTCGGCAACTGATCGATTAATTAAATAAACCGGTAGAGTTCAATATCCAATTTAATGTCAAATGAAATTGCAGCTTATCATTAATCAAGCAGTTTCTCAGTTGAGGAAGAATGTGAATGACACCAAAGTAAGCAAAAAATTATAAAATATGTTTCAACAAATTGCATTGTATTTTTTCTAGAAGAATATAACAATTCATGATGAATTAATATGTTTGTTTCCATGATAACGGTATCCAAACATACCCTTGTTGGAAATACTTCCGCTCATCAAAATACACCACTTGCAATAGAAATGAAGCAATTCTACATAGTTTGTTATCATTTCAATTCAATTTTCTTATATGCTCTTAATAATACATTGACAGAAGAGAAATTAAAAAAAAAAAGAATTTCTGAAAGGCTCCTCAGTATTCAACAATGAGCAAATGTGCAATTTCCTCTGCACGGTTCAAAAATGTTGATTTTTGTGTTAACCTTCAATGCAAAATGGTCAAAACTATGTTTCGATATAACAAACAGTTTTATTTTTGAACTTAAATGAAATAGACAAATGTTATGCTTTTACTGGAAAAGAAGACACTTATGTGTCAATGACTTGGATAAAAAGATATTGCAGTCTGATTCTTCTGGTCTGTGTTTTCATTTAATTTTGCGCTAGTTTTACTTAAACACTACTTTAGTGTACATAAAAACATTAATTCTAACTTTTATTGTTTCAGAACATTCAGTCAATTTATTATATTATATTATAATGCAAATAGCGTATAAAAATTCACAAAAAAGTAAAACATTATTCATTTAAATCCAAATTTTTTTGTTTAAGTTAAAAAAATAAACTATTTGCACCTTATAACGGGATGCAAGGTAGGAACACAATAATTCTAGTAGGTATATACGAATAATATTTAATTTATGATTCGCTGCATGTATCTGACGATTTTTTTTTTAACTCTAAAACATATAAAAGAATCAAAATCGGTATTACATAATGTACAATATGCACAGTATAAAGGGCAAATTTAATTTTAAGCCATTCGGTAGAACAACATCAATTACTGTTACAACTATATGTTATGTATGAGTCATTTTAATACTATTCAAGTTTATACGGGCCATTTACATCTTCACATGTACATGTAATACATCAACAAACTAATACAAATAATGCACCCAAATAAAAAAGCCCTCTCAAATTTATTACATATATGACCAATCTAACATAAATATGGAAGCTGACAATGTATTACCGCACCTGAATGAACACCACTCTCAAAATTGTTATCAATCTATAACATAAATATTAAAGCACAAAAGAGCAAAACTCCCTGGCTTATATTTACAACACCCCCTTTTCCTTTGGCTAGGATGTAGTATAAACATTTTTTGAGATACTGATTGACTTTGAAAGTTGACGTTTTATGTTATTCTTTCAAAAAGTATTGATGGTTCCTTCAGATTTCTTTCACATGATTAGCATCCAATGTTTAACTAATATTTGTGTCAATGTCTGTTTAATGTTTGGAACTCATTGAGCTATCTTCATTACCAACTATTGTTTTCTAACGAACAGACCAATCAATTGCATCCTTGACCATCTCTTCCATCAAGTCACTCTACATGGCCTTCGCGTAGGTCTGTTCTAGTTGACACTGCAATCATGTGGAGGAGATGTTGATTTGGGATTAAGAGACAACGTGCATGTGCGACAGGATTAAGATCTTGTTGAAAAGTTTTCTATTTTTCCAAAAATGTCCAGATCATAGATGAATGACCTGAAAGATGTGAAATAGCATCAACTAGAATACTTGTACATAAAGAAATATCTAAACAAAACTTGTTGTGACATTCAAACGCAAAGATTTCTTAGGATGTACAATATATGGCTCATTAAGATTAAGGCTGGGACAATTCAGGTTTCAGTTTTTTTAAGTTGGTTCGATATCTGTTCAAATTGCTACAATTCATATTTTTTTCGATTTGATGAAAAATATATAATAGATCAGCCTTCATGCTCCTCATTATAAACGAAAATACCTATGTTTATCTTGTAGATTCAAATACTTGAGGATAACAAACAAACAATTCATAAAAGAATACATGGTTTAGAATTTACACAAATAAACAAACATTTTAAATAAATTACAAACGTTCGATTGGGACACTCGTGCTTAGAGTATTAAATAGAATTAAATCAATGGAAATAAATGGCACAGTGATAATCTCTGGGACTTAAGATTTTAGTCAACAATATATGGAATACGAGGGTTGTTCGGAAATTATTGAGACAAATCGGTTATTTTCTTTTCTGAGTGACGAATTTTGGTGAAAATTGGCATAGACACTGAAGAAACACCAACAAATAATAAAACAAAGTAATATTAAAAGAATATTAAATATTTTGTTTACGACAGTAGATAAACAAGTCGGTAGTCGGGGTACCCGGCGCAGCCATGAACTCGGAGATTTAACAACTTAAACATCTACTTTATAAGTGTCCGTAGAATTACAGTTAATGATAAAAGAAATCAAATTAAAAATGTTCATTTTGCTATTCTTTGCGACTAACTGTTGATAAAGTTTCACTGATGTTCGAGTTGAAATACGGATATGGTACACATATATTTACCAAACAATAAAAATCTGACAACGACTTTACATTGAATTTTGACGTCAAGGCGGCGCAACAAAAACCATTAAACTGGTGGAAATCTCAGAAAAAAACCTTTAAAAGCCACGCAATTGCGTAAAAAAAACTATACGATGACAAGACTTCAGTTAATCATATTTTTTTCACTGAATGTTTAACTAGAATTAGGCCAAAGGGATTAATTAACAACTTTTGACACACTTACTGTTGTCAACAGTTCTAAAATATGTAAAACATGACTGCAGGAGACATTCACAGTACTTTCAGGTAAAAATAACTCGATTTTTTCTCTAAAAAAAAACAAGAATGAGAGAAAATGTAAATTATGACATCTTGAAATTAAAAAAAAAAGATGAGAAATAAAGAATAATTCTTATTTCAGTTCGTTTGTAAGGTGTTTAAAACACGGGAGCAATAAGAAGCGTTAAAATGACGTTGCGAAAAGTTTGCAGTTGCGCCGGGTTACAGGACGAAGGCACGTTGGTCAGCCTACTAGGAATGATCTATTCATGCCATGAACAAGAAACTTTTCACATTGATAAACTCTATCCTGATTTACGTTTTGGTAAAATTTCAAGAATTTATCTTTTTTACTAAAAGAATAAGAGAAAATGTCTCAATAATTTCCGAACAACCCTCGTAGAACAGTTAAATTTTACCTTATTGTCAGATTATTGAATATTGTTGGGTTTAATTTTTGGAAATTGTTATCATTCATTAAAATTTCATTGGGATGTAATTTCATTGATAGTGAAGATTGTTCGTGGTTTTTTGTGGGACTTTTGATTTGTTGATATAAAAGTCACATAAAAACTCCAGACACTGTTTTAACAGAAAAAAAGACACCATCTGAGGTTGTTGAGTTTTAAATAACAACAAAATTGTACTTGACGCTTATTTTAAACCTATTTAAAAAAATTATTTGTTTTGTCGATGTGTGCATACCATAGCAAATATCATTAGCTAAAGAGTTCAATCTGTCTTTTAATCTTAACATACATCTACTGAGTCATGGGTTTCCGATAGTCTAACACTCAAAGCCAAACAAAATGGCTGTCAGTGAACAATTTTTAACCTCACTCAGACATAGCATCAGAGTTAGTCGTCACTATATGCAAATTCTACATGTAGCTAAAATATAAACTGGATGCCACATGATTCGATGACTAATTGCTATGCATAGAGATGACAGGAGATTTCGTATGTTTGTTATGACATCATTTTGGAATGAACTCATGTGTTGAAAATTGACTACTGGAAACATTTGATTATCTAAAACATGTGACGACTTGATACAAATTCTGACATATTTTAGAATTAACTCTAAATAATGAGATATTAAGAAATCTATTTGGTTTTAATATGTGTATAGAACTATACTGCCAACAACTTGTATATATGATTTTGATTTTTTTTAATGATAACATTTCACCTTAGGTGCCTGGGGCTATACTCACGAATATGTACGATGCAACTTATATAGGCATAGGTATATTTTCATGAGCAGAGACTAAAGCATGCAAGCAGCAGGGCATTATAATCTCAGCGAGATTCGTCGAGGCTGAAAACTTTTGACGCACGTCTCTGATTCATATATACTGAAAATCTGGAAAACAATATAGTCTCGACGAATGTCCCTTAGAATAAAGTGCATTACACCAGCATAGTATAAGAAAAATTCAATGATGCTCATACCAACTTTACTTTTACTCTAATCCCAGCATGATTCGCCGGGACTGAAAAAACGGAAGAGACGTTAGTCAACAATTTTCAGTTTAGACGAACTTAACCTTGCTGTGATAAACAACTACTTTTACTCTATCAATGAATGTAGGTCAAACCTGGACAGATCTCTTTTTCGGGCGTCATCTCCTCCATCTGTGAACTATTCAACTGTAATATCAACATATGTGATTAATCTGCCCACTTGACCATTCATTTTTTTAGTTTTAGCAACATTTTTGTGGTGATATGTCTTCTCAGCGTTCAAAATCAAACCCACGTTTCCTTCGCATTGCCGAAAATCGAACCGATATATGTGTCGTAAAATAAGAATTGTGTGTTAAATTAACTTTATATTATCATTTATGTTCACGTTTTATTTTTAAAAGAAACTATGAAATCCTTTACACAATAAAACCGTGAGTCCCATACTTTCTTAGACCTGGTCTTTTCATGAATTTATTAAATATTAGTATTCTGCATTCTTATTCAAAATAACGATAATAGGTTAATATTTAACGCAGATATTTGACCAGAGTCGTCAAACAACTTTAATTTTTAATTCTAATAGATTCTGCTATCCCCATTGTGATTTTTAAAAGCATTCCTAACCACGTAACAGTACACGTAATCTCCAAGACACGCATACAATGAAGAACAGTACTGTGTCAAACATCATCAGAATTTTAATGTAGTGTTTATAATCTTATACCCTCTGATCAAAAAGTATTTATACCAATGTGTTACAGTCATGTAATTTCGAAATTCACATAAAAACGGTTTTTGTAATATCAAAAACTTTTAATAGATGTATGAAAAGAGTTTTAGTTCTGTAAATTGATATTGATATGAAAAAGAAAAAAAAAACATTCACATTAACTAAAAAATATTATGCTTCTTTATCTTTATAGACGGACCAGACATAATAAAATTCACTCCAGAACCTATATTGAACATCAATGACAAATTAACAGTAAGGGAAGGGGAGACTATTGGTCCCTTTGTTTGTACAGCGGATTGCAATCCACCGTGTAATATAAGATGGATAGTAAAGGACACCGATGGATTCAGCGATTCTCGTTCAGAGTTGGGGACGTTATTGCAACAAGCAACACAGAGAGATATGCAGTTATTCCGATGCATAGCAGATCGGGGAAATAAAACATTAAAACAAAGCATTCAACTTGATGTCCAATGTAAGTATTTTATTGGGACATGAACCTTTTTACAATTTTGTTGTTATCATTCTCGAATGCATTGTTTGTGTCCATTACAATATAATAAAAAAGACATAAATTTTGGCTTATGTTAGTCCGATTAACAAAGTTAGGCCAATATTTAGTCGGGTCTAAGTTGCATTTTTGAAAGAGGCATAAGTTAGAGTTTAAATGTCAAAGGACTTAGACTTCTCCGCTGAGTACTAATCTGCGCATAATGTTTGTTGTTTTGCTTTGATGCTATGATTATATGTGGTGGATCAATTTTTCAATTCATAGTACGCATGTTATACTTTACCACTGAATGTGCATATGATTTGATGCATGAAATGTAAACAGCAACCAACTGAAATGGAAAATATCTACTGTATAAATAACATTTCATGAACCTTGTCCATGTCTACAGAAGGAAGAAACGTTCCATCGTCTGTTAGAAAAGAAATGTAGCCATTGACATGGAAACGATTTTTGACTTTCTGCAATTCAAATGATAATAGTTTTGAAAGATATTGTCAACAATGACAAGACAGGAATTATCAACATTTGAGGACGGGGTCTCCCCAAACTCCCTTTTCTGTTTTTGGTTTAATCAATTGATTGTTTGGTTTTGTTTTTTCGGAGGGGGTTGAACGTAATAGCAAGCGTAGCGAGCTCCATAGACAACGTTTACGAACGGAAGAAATTCGACTTGAAATCTGCACATTGTTCAAAACAAATTTTGTGGACCCGCGTGAAAAAGTTCCACATATCCCAATAATCCTTTGCGGTGCATAGCAACATGGTGGAACAGGAAAACGTTTCTACAGAAAATTCTTACCTCTAAATCGCATACATCATTTTCATTTAACAATAAAAAATCCTTTTAAAAACATTGACGTAAACAACACGTATGCCTACGTGAAAAACTGTACCTATCTGAACTTTTTCTGACATATGACGTCATATGACGTCAGTTCCTTGCCCGAATTTGTTCGACAATTTACGAAAACTGACGAGCGCAAGGAAAGTTAGGTATGACGCCACAGTGATCTCGCGTTTTAATTTCCCGCGTTACATTTAGAGGTGGATCATGCATCTGTACTGGATGTAACTTGTAGGAAGTACTCAGTATCAGTGCTAACGGGGACTCTTTGGCTGATTAGTTTTGTTTTGATAATCTTTTTTGCTTAGTAAATACACATGCAAGTTCCATGCTAAATTTACTGTCATATTGATCCAATCATATATGCATACGTTAGGTAGGTGACAAACAATTATTAAAACAGAAAAGTCCAATCATTATTAGATCTACGTGCAGCCACGTCATTTTGTAAGTAATAAATAAAAGAAAAAAAATAAACTGTTAAAATATCTACATGTACGAGGGTCAATCAAAAAATACGAAGACAATGTGGCTGTTTATCATAAATTTTTCATGAAAGTCATACTTAACAGATTAATCTGTGCACCAACACTTATGTTATTGATATGCGAAGTTTTAGTCCATTTGATGAAACGGTATTTTTGTTACCCCTTTTTAAAAACAACATGTTTTGTCACCACGGCGCACGGTAACCTTCAAAACATGACGTCAAGATTAAACACGCACATTTTATAGATATACCCCATATTTATATCATGCTTAGTATCTTGTGCATTGGTCCTTACAATTTAAAATGACACTGAACCACTTAACATCTTATTTGCACACATGTTTTCTAGAATCATAAGTTAGTTCTTCAAAGTTTTAATTTTTCTAACCGTGTATCTCTTAGTTTACAGTAAGGATAACCCTGAACGTCGGTTGACGTTACTTCTTTTATGAACAAATATTTACAGATATTCTACTCTTTTTCGGACTGTTTTATATTCAGAATACAATGACCACCACCCCCACAAAATGTATTACAGTTAAACACAAACTTGCAATTAAGTGTTGACTTGTTTTATGCACCATTGAGCATTTTCACAGCTTGTATCGGTTTTTTCCTGAGTTAAATCAATTTTGTTTGTACTTTTCGTTGCGCCGTGACGTCCGGCGACGTCGATGTTTTAGTCAATTCTAAAGAGGACTATCTGTCTTTAATTACTAATATCTGTTCGACAAAACAATATATCCCGTCACCTTTTGGTACATATAATACCATGACTATATCAAATTTGAAGTTTCAATATTATGTGGCTTTAAGCCCAATTTATAGAGATATTACTTTCAACATTATATGATTTATTGTTGACATAAGACACATTTTGACCGTGCGCCGTGACCTCATTTTTACAGGATTAGATTCTAAATAATTCTTAGAAATAAACAAGTTTATGAACTTTTTTTCTTGCAAATTGTTTGAAACTATTGATAAATTATGTCTACCAAATTTAGTAATGATATGACGTTAAGTAACATAGTTATGACAAAAGTCTTCGTATTTATTGATTGGCCATCGTATTTGTTATAGTTGCATAATTTATGTGGTCTTACCTTTCAATAATATTGGATATCACACACTACAAAAGGGTGAGGGCACATGTCTTCAACGCTTATATAGCGTTCAAAAATTAAAAAGATTAAATTTTGTTTTTAATCTTTTTAATTTGTGTACGCTATATAAGCGTTGAAGACAGGTGCCCTCACCCTTTTGTAGTGTGTGATATCCAATATTATTGAAAGGTAAGACCACATAAATTATGCAACTATAACAAATACATGTAGATATTTTAACAGTTTAATTTTTTTTTACAACAATTGATTGAACAAAATTGATGCCACAGAGGAAAATAATTAAAACACATGTTACAACAAGGAACAAAATTAGAAATGACACAAATACACAATTTATTGATTACTGATCATTATTAAAAGGTAAAGGAATGATGAAGCATAACTGTATTTACATAAAAAAACCCAAACGGCTTTGTGTTTATCAAAATATTTTAATAAGTATGTTTAACATTTTATTAAATAAATGCTCAGTGGTAGTTTGTTTAAGTGCATAAGCATAGAAAAGGACCATTAGAATAAAAGTTTGATAACGGTTTCTTGCGGTGGTAAAAGTTTTCGAGACAAAGCCAGAGTTTTGTGGTTAGGGCAAGTCCAAGGGTTGCATTTAACAATGATGAGAGATGTGTTGTTCCGTCTGCGCTCGCCCCAACGGTCACACCATACTGTAGAATCATTTAAATTCGTGGGGGCCAATTTTCGTGGACTTTGACTATTTTGTTCATTCGCGGGGATGTAAATTCGTGGATGCGTCGGTTACTGTTTCGGTAACAAATATAACTCTTTATAAATTTGTTTTCGTTGAGGATTGAAATTCATGGGGGAGGGCTACCCTCGAATACCACGAAAATTGAGCCACCATGAATTTTAATGATTCCACAGTAAAACATATGCGCGCCGGCGAGCGAAGCGAGCTCTAAGAACCAGTGTGGGCAAGTAGAAAGAACGAGCTAAACCTACAGTTCATCAAACAATTTTTTTTGTCTACGTCGCATTCTGCTCTCTAATGAGTTCACCCTTGGTGCTATGCCGAAAATGGCCGACGGTTAACTCGTAAATTACGGTATCTTAAGGTTTGAAGACACGTTTAGAGTACTGCATATGCTTTGGCGAGACTCAAGAGATTTGTAAGTTGCTTTCATACCTTCGTATTGAGTCGAGATACGTAAACAAAGACGATCAAAATTATGGATGATGTCACAGTGCTCTCGCGCTATATTAATTTAGAGGTAGATCAAACACCTGTTATGCGTGTACTAGCTATTTCAGTATAGACTGCGATACCTGTCTCATTGACATATGATTTTTTTAATATAGAGATTAATTAAATATATACTAGCAAGAGCCATACGTACTGTCATATTGATTCATTTTTAAGCTAATCGTGCATGCATGTAGAGTAGGCAGGTAAATATATGAGTTTATCAGTAGGGAGGAAATAAACAATAGGATATTTCGAACTTAATAAAAAAAGAATCAAATTATGTAGATATTGCATATAGTCAAAACATTTTGAAAAGTGGGAAATTACACACCTACAAACAGGAACCGGACACACATATTCTCTCTCTCTCTCTCTCTCTCTCTCTCTCTCTCTCTCTCTCTCTCTCTCGGGAGAGGGGTAGGGGGTTGCGCTGTATGCATCATGACCATTAAAATTAGTACATTTCCCCCGGCATACTTATTGTAGAGAAATGATTTCTCAAAAATCATTTGACGTTCGTTGATACATAAATAACACTAGGTAGACAATGATGCAAGGTATTTGTAATTCTTCCTGCGATTGCCAGAACGGTAGCACCGTGAAACATATTATAAACTGTATACAGGGAAGTATTCGCTATGTTTATTTTTCATTTCACCCTCGTTGTCACCAGGCGAATTTAAGACTTAAGTCACATTTGTGACTTGGCGAATTCACGACAGAGCGAAACTGTTTACAAGTGCAGAAGGGTAAAAATTACACGGGACAAAAATAACCCTGTATACAGTATCTTGATTAAGATATAGATATAAAAGCCCTAATCTAAGAACGCCCTTCCTATTTGAGGAAAGTTTTATAAATAAAAGGTTTCTAAAAGTTTAATGGAAAAGGAATTTAAAAAAAATCCCCCTCCGGATAACCTATTTTGCATCTTAGCGATTTAAACAAGTACATTTGAGTTTTACTTTTTTCTCTATCTGCTTTTGTTAATGGGATTTTGAGGTGGGGGTGTATACAATTGTTTATATAACTAGATCTCGTTACGAGTAACGAGTAGGTCTTCAGTCCGATTTTGTTTTATGTGATACAATGAAATATCGATACTCTCTGCCAAATCTGAGATCCTGGTGAAACTAGGTTGTTTGTCTCTAGACCAGAAACGGACGAAAGGAAGTGATTAATGAAAATAAAAGCTAGTTTTTAGCTCACCTGAGCTGAAAGCTCAAGTGAGCTATTCTGATCACATTTTGTCCGTCGTCCGTCTGTCCGTCTGTCTGTCCGTCCATCCGTCTGTAAACTTTTTACATTTTGAACTTTTTCTCTAAAACCGCTTATCCAATTTCAACCAAATTTGGCTAAAAGCATCCTTATGGGAGGGCGAATATAAATTGCAGAAATAAAAGTCCGATCTGTATTCAAAGCGGAGAAAACCTTGAAACTGTAGAAAAAGGGGGGTGCATTTTTTAAAATCTTCTTCTCAAGAACTACCGAGGCAAATTCAACGTAGTTTAGCATAAATAATCCTTATGGGAAGGAAAATATAATTTGCAAAAATTAAGTGCTAATTCTGTTTCAAATCTGACACTACTGAATTCAAAATCCACTGATATTCCCAAAAATTGACTGACATTGTCTGACATCCACTGTACATTGACTGTACCTCACTGTACATTTCACTGACTTCCACCGTACCCCTCTGTACCCCACTGTACATTTCTACTGAACAGCACTGTATCCCACTGTACACCACTGTACAGTCCTACTGACTTCCACTGTACCCCACTGTACGCCACTGTACAGGGCACTGACCAGCACTGTACCCCACTGTACGCCACTGTACCGGGCATTGACCATCACTGTACCCCACTGTACGCCACTGTACTATTAATTTGAGAAAAAATCGGAATTTCAAATCTTCAGGATATTTTTTTTCTTTAATATTTATTTTTATTATGCTGTATATAGCATTCACATTATGCATAGATACAACCTGACAGAAGAATGCAACAGGTCGTTAAATTTATTTAGTATGTTTTATTTATTAACGTCTATTGTTATTGAATGTTACGATCACAAATTTAAATTATGATAATGTCCATAGCTATCAGGTGAAAGTTCTGAATTTTAAATGTTGAATCTGATTATCAAAAAGTGCATGTCAATATGTTTATTCTGCCAGTCATTGGAAAATACCCCCCCCCCCCCCCCAACCAGCAAGGTACATTATCATTCCTTATTGATGATATATGACAAGCCCTTGTTTAAATGATCGGGTTCTTAATTATCTGTGTCTCATGAGTCGCTTTAACCCACTGAAAAACAGTCAATTAAACACTGAATCCACAAAATGTATTAATGCTTGTTCGTGTACACATGTCCGTGTATCATGACTGCGCGCTTGACTACAAAGGTACATTTTGAAGAAAGCGTGCGAGTTTCTAGCTCATATGTTGATTTTTTTTATTAAAATTATATTTAAAAATTCATTGCAAATGTTGGGTTTTAATTTTGCAAAATAACATATAATGCAGAATGCATTTTAAATTTTAAACACACAGAACGAGAGAGAGAGAGAGAGAGAGAGAGAGAGAGAGAGAGAGAGAGAGAGAGAGAGAGAGAGAGAGAGATATTAATCAAAAATCGATTGGGGTAAGAAATTGATTGTCTATTAATCTGCTTCTTTTACATACCGATTATTTTTCTTAAGTCTCAAGTTTATCTCTGCCAACTAACTCCCGGGTTAAACAAATCTGCAAACTTTAAGTCGAAAAATAAAATGTAGTACGGATAATACATCCCCCACCCTATTTTTCCTCATCCACTTGCAAATTGATACCCCTTGCATGTATATCACTTTCTGACTGTATTGTATTGGTATAATATGTAGTCGTAGAAAAGTTCATTATAAAATCTATGCTGGAACTGGTGGTTGTGATGCCGTAGGGGAATTTTAACATGCTTATTCCTTTCTGACTCCTGGCCTCAATTTTTAGCACTTGTAAATTCATGAAAGAGAAAGAGAGAGAGAGAGAGAAAAAGAGAGAGAGAGAGATAAATCAAAAATCGATTGGGGTAAGAAATTGATTGTCTATTAATCTGCCTCTTTTACATACCGATTCTTTTTCTTAAGTCTCAAGTTTATCTCTGCCAACTAAGTCCCGGGTTAAAAAAAATCTGCAAACTTTAAGTCGAAAAATAAAATGTAGTATGGATAATACACCCCCCCCCTTTTTTCCTCATCCACTTGCAAATTGATACCCCTTGCAGTACTGTGCTATGTCGAAACGATTCATGTTAAGCATGAATATTATGTTAATAAAATTAATGCATTTTTGTTTATTTTTGACCTCGGTGTGGAATAGATATAATTAATCCCACTTTTGTAAGCATTACATGCAAGTAGACCTAGTTGTAAGTAAATAAAAAAAATCTTTTAAGACAGATTCTAAATGATTATGATCCTAAGGCACACGGCAACCGTAATGGGTTTTTTAATCAAAAGTGAAAATTCAGATTTTTGTTTCAACAGTGTATTTCCCTGACGTTTACATCTATTTATACCCAGGCTACAACATATATACACAGGTGGTCAGTTTTCACACCGCGACGCAGTCAGCCGGTCGTGTGTATAGTCTGCGCCTTTTTCTGTTTGTTCCGAGTTTTTCATTGTTCCAAGACAGACAAAAGATTTTTATCTGTAGACATACACAAAGAAGGAGACAATACATCGTCGATATTAAAAATTACTTTTAAGCGTTGACTTTCATTCGTTAAGAATTTAAATGACAATCATTCAATATCGAACTTCAATTCAAATCATTTGAATCCATGGACATTATCCCGTAACTAGAAATAATTTTTTTATGCCAACATTTACATTTAGCCGCTGTCAACATTACTATACATGTTACCGGTGGTACTTTATTCAAATACTAAAATATTTGTACGTTAGCATGGAGAGAGAGAGAGAGAGAGAGAGAGAGAGAGAGAGAGAGAGAGAGAGAGAGAGAGAGAGAGAGAGAATGATTATCTTGTTTGCCATGATACAATATACCAATATACTGGTTTCAGTAAATAAAGAAAAAAAACGAAAAATCAATTTAAAGGCCGAACATTTTTACCGGGTGGTAAATCTCAGGTGAGGAGGGGGGGGCTTAATTTCTAGAAGTGTGAAAGCCTCCGGGGCTGGAAAGTCTACCTGCATGCGGTCGTGAACGCTGCTAATCACTATACACAGGAAGCAAATATTACACAAGATATAAATGATTAGTCAGAATTTATCTTATTGTTCTAACGATTACGTGTCGTCCGGATTTTCTCTAAGTGTGTAAAGCAAAAGTTGGTAAACTACATGTAATTCTGCCCCCCCCCCCCTCCCCAAATTTAACTCGGTACATTGTGTTTAGCACTCGACATTGTTTAAGACGTTAATTTTAACAAATATAATTATTGTGTAAAAAAAAAACCATCCGATCAGTTAAAATGTTGAATGTAAAGGCAGCCATTATACGATGACAACTAATGGAGTTCGTTCACAATGGATCGTGACGTTTTCGTGCAACAAGTTCCAATTGTCTGTATAACCAGTAAATACAGTTTTTATAGCTCATAAGTTTGTTTTAAAAAGAAAATTTTATACGCATGATTTGGGTTGCATGCTCATTCATCTTCGTGGAATGTATTAGGTCACAAACATTCAACATGATTCAAATATAAATTGCGTATTTTCAATTACTGAATAATAGAATTTTTTTTTCTCATTTATCCGACCTGTACACAATTTACCTATTACGGAAAGAGAAAATAAATATGTTTGCCTATTAATTGAAATGTCGCTTATAATTGAAGAGATGCTAAAATTTAATTGTGATGCAGGGGGTGTTTATGCCTTCCTGACCTTGTTCCATAAACATTTGGGAAGATAGTTACAACATAAGAGAGAGAGAGAGAGAGAGAGAGAGAGAGTGATATATTTTTTTCTTATTAAAACTATGTAACTATATCATGACAACATTCTAAGCCGTGCAAGAGAAAGTACATGTAGATGTATGACATCTAGTGATAACGAACAGTGTTAAAATTCAAAAGTATATAATTTAAAGTACCGTAACAGAGTGAACTATTATTTGAACAGTGTTCGTTATCACCACATTCCATTTTTAATTTAATTTAACACTATACAATGTACTTATTTTGATACCAGCGACTGCTGGGGGAGGGGGGAGGATTTATAAATATTTAACATGTATAATATCCGACTTGATTTAAATGATAAAAAACGCGTCTAAAATTATGAATATAAAGATAATTTTGTTTATTCATTAATGTTGTATTTTTAAAAATATATATTTCAACTGGATTTAATACTCTCAAGACCACGTATACCCCTATAAGGGAATTGCATAATATCTTGAACAAGGTGTCAGACTGACAATTTACAAGGTTGAATATTGCGACACTCACACCTTTTGATCTACTGAAAGTATGTATACTATACACAGACACTGACTCACTGATCTTCCTGTGAAGTAAAACTTCAAAGACATTTTAAAGTCCAAACCAGTTGGTTATCTTCTCTCTTTTGAAAAAAATTCAGTATGCTGAGCAATATAGTGGATTTTTTTATACCTATAAATTGTAATACATTGTTTTAAATTCTCCGAATTTTAAAACTTTAATGTAACATGTTAACTAATATTTATTAGATAATATTGATAAAATTAAATTCATTGTAAAAAAAAAAACCTAATTAAATATTGAGTTACTAAAACATTGATATTGAAATATATATAAATAATGACCCCTTTTAATTGGATGAGTTGCTATATTTCGTATGATAATTGGATTCTGAGTTTTTAATACATGCACGGATCGGAGGATCGGGGGGGGGGGGGGGGGTCAGAAGATAATTCAATTTTTTAAAACTTACATTGTACAACTATCCAAAATATGTCTAAGCTCCCCGAGAAATCGATGATATCCCTGCCTTTTCCCTGACCGTGCATGTAATTATATATGAACTTAAAAGAAATAGAAGCCCATTTTCTCTCTTGTAAGCAATAGGAAAGAATCAAAACAAATCCAGATTTTGGTCTCAAATAAAGTAAATATTCAATTCATTGTTCAAACATATTAATAACTTATAAAAACATAGATACAGTGGGTTACAGTGGTGTACAGTGTTTGTCAGTACCCTGTACAGTGGTGTACAGTGGGGTACAGTGCTGGTCAGTGCCCCGTACAGTGGTGTACAGTGAGGTACAGTGCTGGTCAGTGGGTAGGTACAGTGCTGTCCAATGGAGTACAGTGGAGTACAGTGGCTCTGTACAGTGGGGTACAGTGGGATACAGTGTGGTACAGTAGCGCTGTACAGTGGGCGTACAGTGGATATACAGTAGGGTACAGTGGTTATACAGTAGATGTCAGACAATGTCAGTCAATTTTTGGGAATATCAGTGGATTTTGAATTCAGTAGTGTGAGTTATTACGAAAATAATAATAAAGGAAAGGCGTGTTTCAGCTTCGCGTTCGGCATCCGGTAAAATGGGTAGGCAAGACTTGGTCTGGGCAAAACAAAAGATTGGCAGTTATTAATCTGCCAATCTCATTAAAATTCAGGATATTTGATGGACCAGTATATTTGTATTTGCTGTAAATATTGTGCAAAATAATGCGTATTTGGAATTGACGATTGTGGATCTGCCCCGGCTTTTATTTTGCCACGGCCCGTGTTTGCATACTCATTTTACCAAGACTCGTATTCCATACTTCTAAAACGAGGTTCTTTGTTTAAAGCAGCCATGACATTATACGAAAAAGGGTCGATCTGACTATGATGAATTAGCTTGTTGTGCAACACTTGGCGTATGAAGGGAAATTTTTGAAACATGCAAAATATATTGGTGCCGATTTTGTGAAGTAAATTGAGGCTAAATATTTCAATGCGTTGACAGTTTTCACACGTGACGTTGGTGTTAGCTTGTTCTGATTTTCGTTTCGTTTTCATTATTTATGCTTTGTAACCTGGGAACTATCGTCTGTATTCCGTGATTTTTACGTATCAAATCAAACAGAGACTTCGGTAAATCAAACAGTTAACTGTTTACCTGCGCAAATTAAGAAAAATCTGATGTATAAAAAAAGTACTGAAATACAATTCATTCTATCGGTAATTCGGCAGTATCTTTTGCGTAATGGTAGATTAATGCAATAGGTTTTGTTGAGATGCTCGGCATTTTCTCGAGTTTATTCAGTTTAGATAGAGTTTGATATCGCTGACGGAAATATGTAGGTATATACATGTATACATGTATATATGATTCATTTCGAAAAAATGAATTGTGTTCCTTATTTGTTATAGTGCATGTTTCTTGTGTTTAATTGTTTACAATTTCTATTTACTAACCATATGTGAGTGTTAAGCTTCGAATTATAAGCAAGATACAGAGATTTGCTCACAATTCTATGTTTGTACACAGATCTTAAAAACTAAAGATTAAAAAAGTAAAAAGTTTGTCAATATTTATTAAGAACATTTTCATACTCTGTTTTTTCAGAAACCAACTTTAACAACTAATTGTATTGTAAACGTAACCTTTTTTCGTCATTATTACTCCTACTGTACATGTGATCCTGGACTGTGTTTATGTACATTTGTATAAACTGATTTTGAACCTCAAATACCAGTAAACTAATCTTGAGTGAATAAAAGAATTGAAAATCTTTAGACAATTGTTTTTTTTCCATTTTAAATGCTGAATAGGAAATACCAAGTTAAAAATCTTAAGCTGAATGTAATAAACTCATGTGAACAAAATATGACTCAAACTTAGGCGAACTGTAAGCTCTGTATCTTGCTTATAATTCTACGATTGACGCTGTAATTTTGGTTGAACATTAGAAATTCTATATGAATTAGAGTATGTTAAATACTTGTAAAAACAAAATAAAAGAATGATATTCTGTATATACCTACTCTCTGGAGCCCCCTCTATATACAACAAATAATGTGAAATTTACATCAATTTTGATAGTTTTTCAAACACGAGTAAATAAAAAACGACATCTTTAAAACTGTTTCCATAGTTCTGACACATTTCTGTTGCGGGGATAAGTAATTATCGCTATTCCTAAGAAAATATCACAGCGGAAAATTATCCTGGTTTGTACGCGAGGTAAATAACAGTCATTTAATTATAATGGAGAAGACAAATTAAAATTTTGAATGTTTTAAATTTGAGTATCTCATGAAGGTACAATGTCAAAGATTACGTGTATGCTAAAATAAGTGTAAAATTCGAATACTTGACAATATTTATTTTTTGTTATTCTACCGAGGGACCATATAGCACAATATCTTTTGAACGCCCATTGTTGCTCAGGTGAGCGATGTGGCCCCATGGGCCTCTTGTTCTTTATACATTTGCCTAGTGTACATCACTGTTTATTATCCTAGATGAAACACTAAAGACAATCAGGTAAACTTGTTAAAAACATGAATTGTATGAACTTTTCTCGTGAGTACCGGAAGTGACGGTTGACAAAAGAAACCCGTTAAACAATTCTTCAATCAATTGTCTATCATTCATAAATGTTCGTGTCTCAATCACTTACAGTGAGTAAAATCTCGCGGGTATCAAATTTGTAAAAAGGATAGGTACCTAAGATATTTTATATAACTCACCGGAAGTAGAATATGTGTGCTTATTTAACATATATAAGATTTCAAGAATAAGATCGTGTAATGATATACTGGTATTCATTCAATTCCATGTAAAAAAGTGCTTCTGGTGACAACCAGAAGTGACGACAATTCAAACAAAATAATGTAAACATGGATACATACTTAGGGCTATCATCTCATAAAGTTTGGTTGTTCAAGTCATCACTGTTTTTGAGATCTAGTGGAGTCATTGTTTTTTTTTTCTCTCTTCACAAGAAACGGACAAACGGAAATGCTCAGCGAAAGTAAAAGCTTAGTATTTCTTGAACATTAGACACTTGTACTTTATTGTTTATTAATTGAACCAAAATTGTCAAAAAAAAAACAGTTAAACTTTCAAACAGCTTGATTTCGTTTAACCCTTCCGGTGAGGACCGGAAGTGACGGTTGACAAAATGAAAACGATTACACGCATTTTCTATCGAATGTCTATTATCTATATAAGTTTTGTGTATTGATCACTTTACTTTCTGAGACTTCGTTGGTAAAACATTTATTTTTAAAACGCTTTCTGATTTTTTTGTGATAACCTACCGGAAGTAGAATTGTTTGTTTTTATTTAACATCGGATACATGACATATATATGTAAGGATTATTACTTTTATTTCAATTCGATATAAAACAAATTAAAGCTGCTTGGTCCGATTTTATATCAAATTTTATGCACGCTTTTAAACGATGGCTATGCTTAGTAGATGTATAATAATAGACATTGAAGTAGTTTTACCCGTCAATTATGCCAAATTTCAATGTAGAAAAATACGTACAAAATTTGCTAACAAAACAAACGACAATAAAGGTACCTCGTTATTTCGACTCATGTTAAATTTCACCCTTGACGACGAGACGGGTATAATTGTATTACGAGTTTGACATCGCTTTAAATAAAGGTCGAAATGATCAGACACATTACAAATAAACATGTGTACGTTTTGTTCGCTAATATTTCTAAAGTCTGCTTTCTTTACATTCGATGCATAGCATGCGGGTTGAATAACCCCAATCATTCGGGGGACGGAACCAAGCGGTTTCCTTTTCTCAACATTCCCGTGATGCATTTTGGTTTGTTTTTTCGTTTGCCCAAAAAGAAATTATTTTTATTTACTTTGAATATTTCTAACTTTGAAAGGAGAATGATGCTGCTGGTGTAAATAGGAGAAAGTCCATAACTTTCTAAGATAAACGATTTGTATGAAAAAAAAAATTGATACTGTAATTACAGAAAAATCGGACCAAGCAGCTTTAATAGAAATTTAAAAAAAAATTGAAGTGCTTCCGGTCACGACCAGAAGTTATGACGAATAAAAAAATAGTTTAAAGACATTTACAACTATAGTTATATAATCGTAAAAGTCTGAATGCTCAAGTCCTTATCATTTTTGAGATCTCAATGTCACAAGCTTTTTGTCGCGGGACAAGAAACGGACGACAGCAGATGAACTTTGAAAAAATTAAAAATTGGATACTTGAGATATAATTTTTTTCTATCACTCCTAAAAATTTCAAAAAAATCTATTGAGCCATCTCTAAAAAAAAATCTTGTGTGCAAAGAAGGGGAACAAATGTCGTAATTATTCTCGAGCCATAGTGAACTCTCAAGAACGGCGCCAATGGCGTAAAACAAAAACAATAGGCACAACTTCAGGCTATGGTCTACCTATCCTGAAAATTCCATATTCATGTCTTTGATGGTTTTGGAGTTCACAAAATGGGTCGAAAAAGTTACCAAATCAGCAATAAATCAGTACCGGAAGTGACTACGGCAAAAATATTAAAAACAAAATAAATTCAGATCACTTCCTATCACCTGTGCAAAAATTTTGTAAATCGGTTGGATAGTTTCCGAGAAATCGCGTGCACAAAATTTGTGGAAAAAAAAATAATAACTAGATACGACCTCGTTACGAGTAACGAGTAGGTCTTCCGTACGATTTTTTTTAGTTTAAATGATACCATGAAATATCGATACAATTTCTAATTAACCCCCCCCCCCCAATTTTAAGATAAATTACAAATACCCAAACCTAATTATGTCAAACATGGGCCTGACGATGACTTTTTCAAACCGATAATGTAGAGATCAACAACTTTGATTTTTTAATGCATATCAAAATATTAATCGTTTTCAAGTTATTTGTAATAGATTTACAAGTCTCTCTGTCCATTATTAAAGGGGCCATACATTTTTCTTGATTTTATTAGATAAAACTTTTGATTTTCTACTACTTTTGTTTTGTCTTAACAAAATATCAACTGATAAAAAGATACTGATCAAAACATATGAAACTTTTGATTCGAAATCTATACCCCATATTCGTGTCTAAGCGAGCTCCAAGGAATAGAACCACTGGTGCAAAACAACTAAATAGTGCACAACTTCAAACCATGCTCTACCTATCATGAAAATTTCAAAGTCATATCTCTAATAGTTTGTGAGATCAGCTCTGCACAAAATTGGTCGTAAAAAATTACAAAATCGACCGTAAATCCGGCCCGGAAGTGATGACGACAAAAAGTTAAAAAAACATATAAAATGCAGATAATGTCCCATCATCTGTGAAAAAATTGCTGAGATCGGTTGAGTAGTGTTCGAGATATCGCGTTCACAAAATTTGGAAAAAAAAAATAAACAGTACGAAAACAATAAGTTCTTCCGTTGGAAACGGAAGACGTTAACTAGATACGATCTCGTTGCGAGCAACGAGTAGGTCTTCCGTTCAAGTTTTTAAACGATTGGATTAAAATATCAATGAAATTTCAGAATTCTCCCTTAACCACTTCCTTTTAGTTAATGTATACGATTGTCAATATCCTTTAAAATGCTTAACAAAAAGTTTTGCTTTTTAACATACAGCACATTAAAGATTTAAGATTTTAGTCCCCTAAAATCTCTAATTACGTCATCACTGGGTTTGGAAATGAGTTTTACAAACTGATATTGCTGCGATCAACAACTTTGTTGCTATAATGCATTACAAAATCTTAATCGTTTTTAAGGTATGTGTAATAGGGTTTAGGAGTCTATTGGATCCTAATTATGGGGCCAGCCCCTTTTTCTTGATTTTATACGAAAGGTCTCATGAATACTAACATTTTTTGTTCTTACACCTATCTTAAATTGTTGTTCATTTTTGAGATATAAATGATTGAATATTTTAGGGGCCAGCCCTCTAGATCCTTAATGGGGACAGACACTGGTTTTTTGATTAGTGTAATCGATTAAAATCATCAATGCAAGCATTTTCTCTTCTACAATGCCTATATATATGTTTCCTTCTCTAGATATATTGCGTCAAAGTTTAAGTACTTTGGCCCCTTAAAATACCTAATTACGTAATACATGGTCGTGGCAATGATTTTTCTGATAGATATTGTTTCGATCAACAACTTTGCTGCTATAATGCATTCCAAAATCTGTATCATTTTTAAGTTATTTGTAATAGAGTTTACGAGTGTCTTGGCCCCTAATTCAAGAGGCCAGCCCCTTTTTCTTGATTTTGTTAAAAAGGTCTTAAGAAAACTAACACATTTTGTTCTTGTACTTATCAGAAATTGTTACTCATTTTTTAGATACAAATGATTGATTATTTTAGGGGCCAGCCCTTTAGATCCTTAATGGGGACAGACATTGGTGTTTTGATTGGTGGAATCAATTAGAATCATTAATGCAAACATTTTCTCTTCTACATTGCCTAACAAAATATGTCTCCTTCTCTAGATATATTGCATCAAAGTTTCAGTATTACTAAAATTCCCTAATTACGTAATAAATGGGCGTGGTGATAATTTTTTTTTCTGATAGACAGTGTTACAGGTCGAGACCACTATATTTTGTGACGTCGGCACAAATTTGCATACTTAATTAGCCATCTGTTTACTTTTATCGACAAACCAATCAGGTGAATGAGTTGCAAGGCATTGTGGGCTACTACAAGTTTCAGTGTATACAAAGCGTATTGAAAATATATACCATTTTGAACTGTCCTTTGAAAACTAATTTTGAATGATTTTTCAGAATTTATGAAATTAATATGGACAATTATGTCCGAACTTCAATGTCTATGCTCGCATTTAAAAAAAATATTGCATATGAGGACTTATATCAACCTATTTAAATACCCCATTGTCAATGTTCAAAAGAGAGGTACGTCCCATAGAAATAAAAGCAGCGAGTACCGTTTTTTCACGTGATATCCCATATTTAAGACAACTTTATTAGAATGCGCGTTGATATTTTCTTCAGGGACATTCATCTGAGTGCTTAACGGACAAAATACTATATGTTGCACAACTTGCGCTTCTGCGTTTGTATATTTGTGCATTTCTACTACCGTGGCTATTCACGTATGTTAAAAATGTACAGTTACCTGTATTTATTTCTAGTGCACAATGATAAAGTCATCAATACACAACCGTGCAGTTTTTTCGTATCAAAACCTGTTTGTATTTGTATGCGTATGTTTGTCAGTCGTTTGATAGTGATCATTTTTAAGTAACAATTGATCAACTAAAACACCAGTATTTTTCAATGTGAGCATGGAACAAAGTTAATGGTACGTAATGTTTCCTTTTTTACCTTCTAAAGGAAAAATCAAGATGTACAAACATTCCGGCAAGCAATTAAATATTGTGAATAAAACAGACAAAAACCACGTGCGTCTGTTGAATCGTAAACACGTTGTAGACCGTCATGCATTGAAACTCATTCAGTGGATTGAAGAATCATTTTGACGAAAATACTGTCACGTGTTAAATAATGCTATCCATATAAGGTAGTGTACCCGACCTGTGTTACGATCAATAACTTTGCTTCTATAATGCATTACACAATCTGTATCGTTTTAAGATATTTGTAATAGATTTTACGAGTGTTTCGACCCCTAATTTAAAGGGCCAGCCCATTTTTTCTTGATTTTGTTGGAAGGAACTTTATATTCCCTACCACTTTTGTCATATATGTCTTAGAAAATATCAACTGGTAAAAAGATACAGATCAAAGCGTATGAAAATTTTGAAAAACATTTCGTACCCGATTTTCGTGCCTAGGCGAGCTCCAAGAAATGGCGGCGCTGGCGTAAAACAAATAAATAGAGCACAACTTCAAACTATAGTCTACCTATCCTGAACATTTTATAATCATACCTCTGATAGTTTCTGATATCAGCTATGCACAAAATAGGTCGTAAAAAACTACAAAATCGTCGATGAATAGGTACCGGAAGTGACGACAACAAATATTTCAAAAACATATTAAATTCAGATCATGCTTCATCATCTATGAAAAAATGATTGAAATCGGCAGAATAGTTTTTGAGAAATTGCGTGCACAAAATTTGGAGAAAAAAAAATAATAACTAGATACGATCTCGTTACGAGTAAAGAGTATGTCTTCCGTTCAATTTTTAAACGATACGATTAAAATGTCAATGAAATTTAAGAATTCCTCTCAACCACTGACTCCCTTTCAGATAATGTATACGGATGTCAATATCCTTTAAAATGCTAAACAAAGAGTTTGCTTTTTCACATACAGCACATTAAAGATTTAAGATGTTAGTCCCCTAAAATCCCTAATTACGTCATCAATAGCTTAGGAAATGAGTTTTATAAAAACTGATATTGTTACGATCAATAACTTTGTTTCTATAATGCATTACAAAATCTGTATCGTTTTTAAGTTATCTGTAATAGAGTTTACGAGAGTTCTGGTCCCTAAATAAAGGGGCCAGCCCCATTTTCTTGAGTTCATTCCAAAGGTATCACAAATATTGACATTTTTTGTTCATAAACTTATCTAGAATTCTTGTTAATTTTTTTAGATACAAATGATTGAATATTTTAAGGGCCAGCCCTTAAGATCCTTAATAGGGACAGACAATGGTATTTTGATTAGTGGAATCCCTTAAAATTATTAATACAGATATTTTCTCTTCTACATTGCTTAACAAAATATGTCTCCTTCTCCAGATATATCGCGTCAAAGTTTAAGTATGTTGGCCCCTAAAAATCCCTAATTACGTAATACATGGGCGTGACAATGATTTTTTGCTGATAAATATTGTAACGATCAACAACTTTGCTTTTATAATGCATTACAAAATCTTTATCATTTTTAAGTTATATGTAATAAGGTGTACGAGAGTCTTGGCCCCTAAATGAAGGGGCTAGTCCCTTTTTCTTGAGTTCATTCTAAAGGTCTCACAAATACTAACATTTTTTGTTGTTACACTTATCTAAAATTGCAGTTCATTTTTTAAATACGAATGATTGAACATTTAAGGGACCAGCCCTCTAGATCCCTACTGGATGTATACATTGGTGTTTTGATTAGTGGAATTGATTAGAATCATCAATACAAACAGTTTCTCTTCTACAATGCTTAACAAAATATGTCTCCTTCTCTAGATATATTGTGTCAAAGTTTAATCACGTTGGCCCCTAAAAATCCTAATTACGTAATAAATGGGCGTCTCAATGATTTTTTCTGATATATATTGTTACGATCAACAACTTTGCTTATATAATGCATTACCAAATCTGTATCGTTTTTAAGTTAAGTTTTCTTGAGTTCATTTGAATGGTCTCACGTAAACTAACATTTTTTGTTCTTACACCTACAGTGGTAACAACGTTATTGTTGACAAGCCAATCGTGTTAAATAGTTCGTGTAACGTGGGTAATCGTTCGTGTAACGTGCAGGATCGTGCGTGTATCACGAAAATTGGTTTGCATTTTTTACCGTGCGTGTTCGTGCGTGATCGTGCGTTTTTTTTCGTTTTGTTACCTTTTTTACGGAATGCCAGGATTTATTATGAAAACAACGACAAACAGGTTTTGTAAAACATTGTGAATTTTACCCTTTTTAATAGAAGAAAATTGATTCTCTCTTTTTTTTTTTTTTATAGAAGAACATTGATTCTCTCTTTCGTCGTTAAATTCATTTAGTAAGTTTTTCCATAGCTAATTCAATCCTTTGTTCGGTCGAGTTATTTTTGCATTATTGATTATAATCAATTTTATATCAAGTATTTATTGAATATAAATCAGCCTATATCAAGCATCAATTGTGTCTTGGCACATAATTTTAATCGTATTAGCAAGAGCGATACGTTGAATAAAAGCGGCCAAGCTTACACATGCCCCGTTTTAAACTAAACGATTATTCCCAATGTTTTTCTTTCAAATGAGAATACGATACGCATTCCTATCTGGTCCATTGTATAATTATTTGTTTGAAATAAAATTTATTTAGACGCTTTAAAATTTAGAATATATAGAAATAAATCAGTTATGTACAATAAATTATGAAAATATTGAATGTGAAAAATCAAAATTCTATGGAACAAGGTAACAATTTTACGTGTATCCTGCATAATTAAATCGTACATAAGGGAATTGGATTACATAAACAGTCAACTCGTATGTAAATAATTTTGAGTAGTTTAAGCATTATCTTCATTTCTTTTACACCTATTTTTTTTTAACTTATGATTGAAGTTAATATTCGTTATGGAGACAAAAAAATTAATTTGTGTGTGAATCCTATATTGTGTATGAAATTGTTTACTCGTTAAATATGAAAGAGTGCATGACTAAAGTACATGCGGCTTTTCAATAAAACACAAACTTAAAGCAATGGAAATTAAAGCAATACGTTTCCTTAATTCTAATCTTAAAAATGCATTTTGATTTTGCGTGTTTAATGGTGTAGATCGTGGTGTTAATCGTTCGGTTGCGTGTTTTATCGTTTTTGTTCGTGTATCGTGAAAATTCAGTAAGTTAGTGATCGTCCGTGTATCGTGCGTGATCGTTCGTGTATCGTGCGTGATCGTTCGTGTATCAGATTCGTGCGTGTCATTTGTCAACAATAACGTTGCTACCACTGTATCTAGAATTGTTAATCAATTTTGAGATACAAATATTTGAATATTTTAGGGGCCAGCCCTCTAGATCCCTAATGGGGACATACATTGGTGTTTTGATAAGTGGAATTGATTAAAATCATCAATACAAACATTTTCTCTTCTATAATGCTTAACAAAATATGTCTCCTTCTCTAGATATATTGCGTCAAAGTTTAATCACGTTGGCCCCTTAAAATCCTAATTACGTAATAAATGGGCGTCTCAATGATTTTTGCTGATAGATATTGTTACGATCAACAATTTTGCTTCTATAATGCATTACCAAATCTGTATCGTTTTTAAGTTATCTGTAATAGAGTGTACAAGAGTCTTGGCCCCTAGATAAAGGGGCCAGCCCCTTTTTCTTGAGTTCATTTGAATGGTCTCACGTACACTAACATTTTTTGTTCTTACACCTACAGTGGTAACAACGTTATTGTTGACAAGCCAATCGTACTAAATAGTTCGTGTAACGTGGGTGATCGTTCGTGTAACGTGCAGGATCGTGCGTGTATCAGGAAAATTGGTTTGCGTTTTTTACCGTGCGTGTTCGTGCGTGATCGTGCGTTTTTTTTCGTTTTGTTACCTTTTTTACGGAATGCCAGGATCTATTATGAAAACAACGACAAATAGGTTTTGTAAAACATTGTGAATTTAACCCTTTTTAATAGAAGAAAATTGATTCTCTCTTCTTTTTTTTATAGAAGAACATTGATTCTCTCTTTCGTCGTTAAATTCATTTAGTAAGTATTTCCATAGCTAATTCAATCCTTTGTTCGGTCGAGTTATTTTTGCATTATTGATTATAATCAATTTTATATCAAGCATTTATTGAATATAAATCAGCCTATATCAAGCATCAATTGTGTCTTGAGACATAATTTTAATCATATTAGCCAGAGCGACACGTTGAATAAAAGCGGCCAAGCTTACACATGCCCCGTTTTAAACTAAACGATTATTCCCAATGTTTTTTTCTTTCAAATGAGAATACGATACGCATTCCTATCTGGTCCATTGTATAATTATTTGTTTGAAATAAAATTTATTTAGACGCTTTAAAATTTAGAATATATAGAAATAAATCAGTTATGTACAATAAATTATGAAAATATTGAATGTGAAAAATCAAAATTCTATGGAACAAGGTAACAATTTTACGTGTATCCTGCATAATTAAATCGTACATAAGGGAATTGGATTACATAAACAGTCAACTCGTATGTAAATAATTTTGAGTAGTTTAAGCATTATCTTCATTTCTTTTACACCTATTTTTTTTTAACTTATGATTGAAGTTAATATTCGTTATGGAGACAAAAAATTAATTTGTGTGTGAATCCTATATTGTGTATGAAATTGTTTACTCGTTAAATATGAAAGAGTGCATGACTAAAGTACATGCCGCTTTTCAATAAAACACAAACTTAAAGCAATGGAAATTAAAGCAATACGTTTCCTTAATTCTAATCTTAAAAATGTATTTTGTTTTTGCGTGTTTAATGGTGTAGATCGTGGTGTTAATCGTTCGGTTGCGTGTTTTATCGTTTTTGTTCGTGTATCGTGAAAATTCAGTAAGTTAGTGATCGTCCGTGTATCGTGCGTGATCGTTCGCGTATCGTGCGTGATCGTTCGTGTATCAGATTCGTGCGTGTCATTTGTCAACAATAACGTTGCTACCACTGTATCTAGAATTGTTTATCAATTTTGAGATACAAATATTTGAATATTTTAGGGGCCAGCCCTCTAGTTCCCTAATGGGGACATACATTGGTGTTTTGATAAGTGGAATTGATTAAAATCATCAATACAAACATTTTCTCTTCTATAATGCTTAACAAAATATGTCTCCTTCTCTAGATATATTGCGTCAAAGTTTAAGTACTTTGGCCCCTAAAAATCCCCAATTACGTAATAAACGGGCGTGGCAATAATTTTTTCTTATAGATATTGTTACGATCAACAACTTTGCTTCTATAATGGATTACAAAATCTGTATCGTTTTTAAGTTAGTTATGATATAGTTTTTAAGTGTCTTGGCCCCTAAAAAAAGGGGCCGGCCCCTTTTTCTTGATTTTGTTAAAAAGAACTTTTTATTGTCTACCTCTTTTGTTATATATGTTTTAACAAAATAACAACTGATAAAAAAATACAGATCAAAACGTATGAAAATTTTAAATGAAAATTCGTACCCAAAATTCCGTGTCTCAGTGAGCTCCAAGGAATACAGCCACTGACATAAAGCTAAATAGGGCCTAACTTCAAGCTATATTCTATATATCCTGAAAGTTTCAACGTCATATCTTTGATAGTTTCTGAGATCATCTCTGCACAAAATTGGTCGTAAAAATTACAAAATCGGCCGTAAATCGGTACCGGAAGTTGGAAACGGAAGACCTTAACTAAACACGATTTTGTTGCGAGCAACGAGGAGGTCTTCCGTCTGATTTTTAGAAGGAAATATGACATCATCGACTTTGATTTTTGACAACAAAACATTATATGGAAAAAGGAGTGAAGTACTAATGCTTTATTGTATCGTTTTTATAAGTTCTCTTACTTTGCTGTTTTAAATACTTGCATTTCTTCCAATTAAGATGAAAAAGATTAATCTTGTTTACCTCTGGTCCCTAAAAACCCTTATTGGGTAACACATATAAACGTATTATACCTAATCTACCTTTAATAACCATTCACAAAATGACTCCTATTAAAGGGCTATAAATAAAAGATTTTAGAGCCCTTTGATCCCCTAATTTAAGGGGCCACCCCCTTTTTCTTGATATCAAATGAAAGCTCATATAATTATTTACAAATTTTGTTCAACATGTGTTTAGAAAATCGTTACCGTTCTGGAGATATATGAGAAAGAAGGTTTTGGGGGCCGATCCTTTATCTCCTTATAGGAAATTTTGAAGGTTGCATAGTGTTAAAAACAGCATTTTATCTTCTGTAATGCATTTCAAAATATTTTTCCTTTCTGAGATATGGGTAATTAAATGTTTGGACTGTTGGCCCCTAAAAACCCTTAATTACGAAACACATGATAAAACCATTACATTGCTTATATACATAACTGTGAGATAAACATATTTGCGTCTATAACCTTTGAAAAAATATCCTTCAGTAAAGGGCTACAGATTAAAGATTTTAGAGCCCTTGGGTCCCCTATTTATGGGCCAGCCCCTTTTTCTTGATATTAAATGAAAGACCATTTAAAACTTAACACATCTTATTCAACAAATGTTTTGAAATTCGTTACCGTTCTAGAGATATGAGAAAGAAGGTTTTAGGGGCCGATCTCTTATCCCCTTTTAGAGGGCGTTTGACGAAATTTTGAAGGTTGCATTTTGTTGAAAACATCATTTTGAACAATTTTTCTTCTGTACTGCATAAAAAAATATTTTTTTTTTCTGAGATATGGGTAATCTAAGTTTGGACTTTTGGCCCCTAAAAACCCCTAATTACATAACACATGACATAACTTTTGAAGGTTGCATATTGTTAAGAACATCATTTTGAACAACATTTGTTCTATACTGCATTTCAAAATATTTTTCATTCGGAGATATGGGAGAATAAAATGTTGGACTTTTGGCCCCTAAAAACCCCTAATTACAAACACATGATAAAATCATTACATTGCTTGAATAAATAACTGAAAGATAAACACATTTGCTTCTATAACATTTCACAAAATATCTCTCAGTAAAGGGCTACAGATTAAAGATTTTAGAGCCTTTTGTTCCCCTTATTGGAGTGACCAGCCCCTTTTTCTTGATATCAAATGAAATTATAAACCAATTTTGTTCAACAAGTGTTTAGAAATTCGTTACCGCTCTAGAGATATATGAGAAAGAAGGATTTAGGGGCCTATCCCTTATCTCCTTATAGGGGCCGTTTAACGAAAATTTGAAGGTTGCATTTTGTTAAAAACATCATTTTGAACAACTTTTCATTTGTACTGCATTAAAAAAATATTTTTCCTTTCTGAGATGTAGGTGATCTAAGTTTGGACTTTTGGCCCCTAAAAACCCCTAATTACATAACACATGATAAAATCATTACAGTACTTGGATACATAACTGTAAGATAAACATATTTGCTTCTATAACCTTTCACAAATTATCACTCAGTAAAGGGCTACAGATAAAGTACTTTAGAGCTCTTTGGTCCCCTAATTGGAGGGGTCAGCCCCTTTTTCTTAATAGCAAATGAAAGGTCTTATAATTATACATCTTTTTTACATAACATGTCTTAACAAAATATTTTTCAGAAAAGAGATCAACAAAGAAAACCAGAAAAAATACATTTTTTTTAAACTCAATTTTCTGGTCCAGGCGAGCTTTGGCGCCTTTCAAGGCAGATCAAAATGACAATAACATTGCAAATCTACAATCTTTTGTCTACTATCCCTGAAAGTTTGAACTCAATATCTTTTTATAGTTTAGGAGAAGTTAAAGTAACAAGCCACCCCTCTTAAAACGCTAAAACGTCAATATCTCAAAAACGGAAGTGACGTCATCAGTATAATAAAAAACTTATAAGGTTCCGAACACTATCTATTATATCTAGAAGATTCATGAAAATCGGTCGAGGTCTTCCGTTCCTCATGTATTGATCTGCACAAAAAACCAGTTATCTTGTAAACAGAAAATGGATATGATATATACTGTTTGTCGTTCCTCAAAGTTTGGATGCTCAAGTTTGTGTTAGTTCTAATATCTCGTTGAAAAAAGGTCTTTGTCTCGGGATCGGAAACGAACAAACGGAAGTGATTGAAGAAATGGAAAGTAGATATATTAGTACATTTACCTACAGTACGTTACTGTTCATCACATTGAGTTAAATGTTTTTTAAAAAGTTTAAAGTTAAAAAAAAAAGTTCTTTTGCTTGAACGCTTCGAGTAATAACTGGAAGTGACGTAGGACCAAATGAAACCCGTTAAACATATGTACAATCAATGTCCATTATCTACATGAGTTGTGTGTCTTGATCGATCACAGTTTCTGAGATCTTGTTGGTACTTTGTTTAAAAAAAAAGAAGGCTACTTGATATATTTGAGATGTCTTACCGGAAGTTAAACTTTTTTTTACCATGTGTATATGACCTTATGTATCTATATAGCTAAAAAGTTACTTCAATGCTGAATAACCAATTTATTTTTAAAAAGTCAAAATTGGGTGTACTTCCTGTGACGACCGGAAGTTACGCCGGATAAAACAAAATAGTGTTAACAGATGTATATGCATGGGTCTATCATCCCACAAAGTTTGGTTTCTCAAGTCGTTACCGTGTTTGAGGTTTTGTCAAAATAAGGTTTTTGGTCTCTGGACAGGAAACGGGCAAACGAAAATGTTCAACTTGGAAGCGTGGAAACGGAAGAACTTATAAATATGACAAATGCAAGCTAGTTAAATGTGTAAATATACACTGTTGTAAAACAGCTAAAAAAAAACGCTTTTGTATTGCAAGTCGACAACTTCGAAATAAAAAAAAAATCCCTTGATATACATACAGCTTAATAATGATGAAACGAAACTATCATCGATGTTTAATATGAAGGCAATTCATTATATTTTAATTAATAAGATAAATCAATTTGATTTCTAAAAATTCAAGGGGATGTGCAACTGGAATTTTAGAATCTTCAGGAACCTTGACAAACGCTTGTCAATAGATCTGGAATTGATACATACTCTGCACGCTTCTAAAACATATTTCAAAGAAATTTGTTGTGCATGTATCTAAATGCGAGCTCAAAAATATTTAAAATACATGTAGCTTTCATACGGTTTCGTAAAGATACTAAGAGGAAACAAAAAAAATGTATACGTGTATACGTGTTGTAAAGTTGTAAGTAATATAGGTAAAAACTATACAACCACACACAAGGACACATACAAGTGTAAACGTTTTGCATTGCTCCTATTCAAAGGAGTATTATCAATATTTTGTAATCAGTTTCGTTTCATAGGTTTAAATATGATTAGAAACATTAAATTCTAGTCTATGCTTACTAAGTATCGATTTAAAAATCAATAATCTATTCGTACTTATGTATACATCAATTGTGTTGGGGAAAACATGTTTAATTTAGAATTACAGCATCTTTTAAATTATTGCGTTTATATCATTTATCGGGGTATACCCATCTGAAATTCTTCATACTTAAAGTAGATTTCATTAACGAGTAGTAATGTATATTACATGCGTTTAACAAGGTAAGTCCATTAATTATCAAGTTGATTTAATCTTAATATATTTAGTAATAGGAACAGTTATCGAACAATATGTATTTTTTTAGGTAATACATACATGTACAAATATTTCAATAAATGAGAATGTTTACCTTAATAACACGTAAAACAAACCAAAAATTAAAATTCTCTGTTTATTTTGCCTTAAAAAACTCCATTGTTGTGAACAGATTAAGGACTTACGCATACCCATAAGCAGGCGTACATTTAAACCATGTTTAGTCTCGACTAAGTTTTCGCCTTTTCGTGAAACGCAACTTAGTCTGATTTTGAAGTTTAGTCCCTAATTTAGTTCGGACTAAGCTTACGCCTGGACGTAGGCCTTTTTGAGAAACAGGCCCAAGGTACCTCGTGGATTTGAATACAGTTTTGGGGAGAAAGCGGGTGATCCTTAAACATGATGATATCAATTTATTAAACAAACATTGCAATATTTTCGTTTAAGATTTCAATGATCGGTTGGAAAACAAATAAAATGAAAACTAGTTCCCTTCCTTTACCATGTCAATATGGAATAAAGGGGAAAAAATCAAACGTATATATTTAACTGGCTTGATTATTGCTTGTAGTACATATGCATTAAACTGAATAATGACCATTACAAACAAATATATATATACTAAAGCTTATTTATTGTAAAGATAGACTTGCGAAAAAGATTTGGAGATAATTAAGAATATATACAGTTTATAACAAAAATACATTGATGAAAAAACTATGTAGAGGATTGCTCTTAAATCAATCCCAAAACAGGAACTAATTTATGTCAAGTTTAGAAAAAGAGTATATTGTATTTACATGTATGTACAATGTTACTGTATTAACAAAATCACCAAACGTGGTAATTTTTTCGTTATGACATATATATTCTTCTGCCTTGTTTAAGAAGGTAATAATCAGACAATTTTTTTTAATTAAGTTTTAAAGACTTTATAGATCTTATTTTAAATGCTTGCGTAAATGATAAGTAGCTCTTAAGTGTAAGAAAAAGTAAGATAAAATTATTACAGAAAACAAAACCTCGTCAACATTTGACTGATAGCAATTCTCAAGGTGGAAGGCACAAGTTATACTCAGCGGATTAGATTGGCTGCAAGTGAACAAGATCTTATTATGAAAATAAACTATATTCTACCTTATGGACTTCAAAAACGAAATAATTTAACAAAGGTATATTAAAGAAACTACATATAGAACTTTTGATTGATGAAATATATGTTTATAAATATTTTGTTTGAAACATTTAATTGATAAGAGAAAAATTAAATTGTAGAGAATCCGTACCTAAATATTTTGTTGTAAATATTTTATGAATAGGAATAAAATAAATTATAAAGAATCCGTAGCGTACCTGTTTCTCTTAATCGTCATCGACGTGGAACCCTTTACTATAACAAAAAATCAACAAAAAACAACAGGAAACAAAAATATGAGTGATAACGATAGAAGGTATTGGCGTATTCATAGCGTATTTTATGATGGTGTTAATAGTGCTAACAGAAGTACACACACTTCAGCTATGGTGAAAACTATGCTTCCTATTGAATTTCGAAAAGGAAAGATTTAAACAAAAGTATGATGAAACAATATACAAACAACTTGGCTGACATAAAGTATTTCATCGTTTTCTTTTTAGATTTAGATGACTCTCTCTTGTATATCAATGGCGAAATGAAAAGTAATATCGAGTTGAATGAAAACGCGCCATTGAGAATATCGTGTCACGTGGATGGAAACCCCGCCCCCACAATACGTCTCAGTAGGGGTCAGGAGACACTGAACTCGAACAGAGACAGGGGACATGGCTTAACTACACCATAGACTCGGCTCAGTGTACCCACACAGACACGTATAGATGTAGCGGGACATCTACAGGATTCAGCAACACAGAAAAAGTGATAAACATCAACGTTCTATGTAAGAATCAGGTCCACTTGTTATCAACGTCTAAACTAGCTAGTATACAAATAGAAAATAGTTGGTGGAGAAATGAAAATTGGATATTAAAGCTTGTCTAAAATAATATTTTCTTAAAGATAGATCTAGTCATGTTCGTTTATTTTGAAAAAAAAAACATTTAAGACAAGGAGTTAAAATATATTAGTTTACATATTTAACATTTTAAATTCATGTCACATAATTTCATTTTCGTCTAAAAACCATTGAAAACTAATAATGCTCACAACAGAATTGATAATATGGAAGGCATATGAAAGTATTTGCATCATTTGCATTCTGCAGGTAACACCAGATTTGATAAAGCCGGTAGTTTCAAATCAACATATGGGTCAAAGAGTGGAACGGATACCACAATAAATGTTGCTGTTCCAATCATTGCTAACCCTCCTCCACAATCATCTGACTTCAAGTGGGACGGTCCTATGCAAGTATCTGCGAGGACAATACTTTCTACAGGAGATGTGTCATACAAACACGTGGTCGAAAGCTTCATCCCCGTGAAGGATCATACTTATTTTGGATACTACACACTATCATACAAAGGACAAACAGTCACTAGAATAACAATCAACGCTGAAGGTTACTTTCAATTATAAATTAAATATGATCGCGCGTGCTTTTTTCATGGTTTTGTTTTTGTTTTTTTAGGTGGTCTTTTTTACTTTTCGTGTATATAGTATAGTTTCATGTATAATGGCATCAAATGAAATTTAAATATATACCTCTTGTTTCTTTTCTTTAAATTATATGAAATTATGACGTTCATTATTTTAATCCACTGTTGTTAATTTCTTGTTATGAAGACGTACCACAAACTCCCTCAAACTTCACTGGATATTCCTACACCAACGGCTCCGTCAGTTTGACTTGGGTATCGGGCTTCAATGGCGGACCTGAGCAATTTTTCATAATGTATGCAATGGAACGTTCCAATTGGAAAGTAATTGGAAACGTATCAGATCCGGGAGAAGGAAGACTTGTCTATTTCGACCCGGGATGTTTGTCCCCGGGACAAGATTATTCGTTTCGAATACAGAGCTGTAACAAGATAAACTGTTCTTTACTTTCTGCTGATACAAGAGTTACAGTGAAAGGTAAACCATAAACAATGAAACCTTGAAAAAATAAGTTTCGATAATTGAGATTTTCTAATTTACTCAGTTGTTATATATTGTCTGCGTCAACTTTATTTATGTAAATATCGTCAAGGGTAATAAATGACAAGACATTAAAGAATATCATGTCAAGTGGATGGTAACCCCGCCCCCACTTTACGCCTTGTTAGGGGTCATGCATACACTAAACGCCATAAGATACAGGGGCCATTGCTGAACTACACCATACCCACGGTTCGATGAACCCACACACACACACGTATAGATGTAGTAGGACATCTACAGGACTCAACAACACAAAAACAGAGTGGATTAGATTAAACAGTAAATGTTGCTGTTCCGACCATTGCTTACCCTTCTTGCTGTGGGACGGTCATGTCCCAGTATCTATTAGGACAACTGTCCCCAAAGGAGACGTGTCCTACAAACACGTGCTTGAAAGCGCCATCCCCGTTATGGATCATAATTATTTTGGAAACTACACGCTGTCATACAATGGACAAACAATCACTAGATTCACAATTATATTTGAAGGATATATTTGTTTACCTATTAAGATAGATGGAGTTTACAATTAAGGACATTTTTATAAATAAATTGAAAAGGATACGTTTTTTAACTTTCGTTATTTTAAACTGAATAAAAACATAGCTGTTTTAAGTTAAACAATACGTTATCTATTTATTGTCCTGTTTGTTAAAACTAAAACGGGATATTCTTATGCCAACGGCTACGCAAACTTGACCTGGATATCAGGGTTTAATGGAGGGTCTCCACAATTCTTTATATTATGCATAAATAACGAATCTACTCGGGAAGTAATTGGGAAAGTATCAGATCCAGGAGAGGGAAGCTTTGTCCATTTCGCCTTGGGATTTATGACCCGGGGTCAGGAATTTCGATTTCGTTTAAAAAGCTGTAACAAACTCAACTGTTCCCCAACATCTCTAAAGTATAAATTAATAGTACATCTTGTTTTAATTATTTGTGTGTACATACATTGGAATGATATTGATAAGATTTCTTTAAAATATACGTGTTATTACTTTTTTTTGAACGAACTTACCCTTAAAATAAAAAAAAATGATGAAGTGGAACGGATTATTTTTTTTTAAGCTTAACCGAAACAAAGTGGAACGATCAATTATTATTGCTTATTAATTTTCCAGTCTCAAACAATTGCTTATAGACCAATGTCATGCTGAACTTGCCCAGAGAATGTTGTCATTTAAAATAATTATTTTCCTTCTAGTTTATTATATGCGAAAATCAAACTTGTGGTTTTTTTTGTCAGGTAACCTTTTGGAAAATTCAAGTATGGAATCATCAGGTGCGTTTAAGTATAGCATAAAAAAAAAAAAAAAAACACGAAGAAAAATAATTTCTTAAAACTTCATATTTACAATTTAGTCGCTGTATTTTGTATTTTCAGGAGAAGTGACATCGAGATCATGTATTATTGCAATCTCCCTGCTTTCTATTCTCCTGGGTTTGACGTGGTTTACGGTGGCAGTGTTTGTTTTATATAACAGACGATATCGCAATGTTCATCAGAATAGTAAACATGGCGAAGAAAGGACCCAAATCGAAACTCAAAACATGACACAACATTATGATGACGTACAGGGTACAGATGTATACGAACTTGAAGCGCAAAATATGACACAACATTACGATGATGTACAGGGTACGGTTGATGAAGGAAATTACACGGACCTAAAGGAAGGCAAGACAGTTGCAGAGGGAGATTACACCGAACTAGGGCAACGTGAACCAGAAACTCCTTACCAGGAGTTAAAGGAATGAATAGCGAGAATCCTATAAAGGAGAAGGAATTTAAGAGAAAGTTACATACGTAACATACTTTATGGCGTTATATACAACATGTTTTGGTTATGTAATTGAAGCAAAAAAAGATTATAATTTTTCCCATAAATTCCTGTGTAAATATTCGACCCCCTCTCCAAATGTGCCCGAAAAATTTGAATGACATAAATTTACATGAATATGCCTATACAGACAATTCAGCTTTTTTCGCTAAAAATTTTATTTTGAATTTTTTTTAAACTTCTTAATTATCTTTCCTAAAGAAAAATAACATATATCTTTATTTCTAAGATATTTCGATTTTCTTTACGCAATAATACATTGTGCCAAATTTGGTTGAGATATGAGTTTCTGAAGAAGATTTAAAAAAAAACCACACAAAACAAAACCCGTACATACGAACGGAGTGGGTTGGCAAAATGAAATACAGACAGACGGACACGGGACAAAGAGTGATAAAAAGCTTAAGCTTTCATTTTTGGTGAGCGTAAAATACCTACATACTATGTCTACATTTACCAACAAATGCACAATTATCTATTTTAGTTTGAGTCAGCGCTTTTTATACATCCATCAATCATTATATTTGTGTTCATTTTTGACTTTGCTTTTATGACTTCTTATTCATTATCTGTTTTATTATTTTCTTTAATTTTTAATTGCATGCCATATTTCTCATTTTTTAAAATCAATCACCGTTTCCCATTTTTTTTTTTAGAATTTCCAAACTTTGTCTTGAAAAAGCGTTTAGGACAATACGTATAATCGTGTAATCTACCTAATATTTAAGATAAATAATAAATAGTTTTTTTTATGCAAACTAAAGTCCAAACTAAGAATCTTTTTATATATATTAATTAAAAATAAGATATGTTTCTCTTAGTTAGTTGCAAAAATGATGAGTCAACTGTTTGTTAGTTGTAACAAGATTGAACAGATTACTTGTCTATATTTAATGACTCCGTGAATAATATTTTTCTAGTCGAGAAACTTTCAAGCTTGAACAGTTACTATTTAATCTTATACATAATGTTTAGACTCATAGGTGTGTATATACAGCAATGCATATGGTATATATCCATATTGTTTTAAATGATCTGCATATTTTGTTTAACGGTCATGTTGGTTTACAGATTTGGGCTCTGTGCCTAGTCAGTAAATGAACATTTAGTTATTCATGTTTCAACATTTTTTTTACAATGACTTTTATTATTGCATGTTTAATAGTTGTTTTTTTTTAAAGACATTTTAAATGTACACGCGAATGCATTAAAATACAAATGTGGCAATACAAAAATAAAAATCATAGAGCTATCAAAACGTATTGTTTTGTTTTTGTTATTGACAAGATTCAAACCAATTTATAAATTACGCGTGTATTTAAATTTAAACACGTGAATCATTGTTTAAGAAAGTGAGAATTTCTACCAATATTTGCAAATGGTAGGAACAAAAAAAATTACATATAATTACACGTTTAGTTAGTTTGTCGCTTCTGGTCATTATGCCAGGAATCACTATTAAAAATATTACCGTCGTTACAAAGTCATTACAACAAACAAGCTGAATAAGTGTATAGATGGAACATTGCAAAGTTATGAGCAACTTATCAAGTCGAATAGACTATTTAAAAAAAACATAAACACACACAACGAGGGTTTATACATGTCGTTGCAAATTAAATATCACTTGTTGGTGTGTATTGTTCGTTACCTAAAACTTCGGAGGGAATATGTGTACTAAAAGGGAAAATACATTCGAACAAACACAGTGATATAAGAATGAATGTTCTTTATATTGTTTATATTTATAAACAAACAAAACGTATATGAAAAATACCCATTGGCAAGGCTGTAAAAAAAGTTACACAGTGCCTTTTTCTTTAAAAGAGAACAGTAAACATATTGGTAATAAACTGGTATAATACTATTTATTCCTTGTCTGATTTATTATATTTTCTCGTCATTGATATATATATTTTATGAAGTCTGAAAATCCTACTTTTTTGTGAGGTAGAGGATGCTTTTTACTTGATTTATTTATAAAAGAAGCCTTTTTGCATTGCTTGAAATGAAATATTTAATTACGGTATCTCTTTAAATGGGTTTCTTTAAAATTGTCATAAAATCAATTTTATCTACTTTTACCATTTAATATTTATTTGTTTGATGAGATATCGGCGCTTCTGATTGGTCGAACAATTTCTTTGATACCTGTATCAATAAAAAGTTTGCCGGATCTACTTTTCTCAACTGTTTTGATCTAACACTATTTATAGAACAGGAATTTCCAAAATAAACACTGTCAACAAAATGTAAAGTTGTGTCTGTTTTATTGTCAGCAAACAAAAAACAACTTTATAAACATAAAAACTTGAATGTTTAACCTTCAAAAATAAACAAAACACATTATTTGATTCACGAAAGAGAAAATTAAGCGTGTTCTCACGATTTCGTCTGCTTGAGATCAATCAATATTTACAGCGAGGCTGGCTGTTCCTTTTCCAGGAATATGGTAACGAACTTATGGGCATATACACTTTCACGGTAACACTGCTGTTCAAATTTGGTAACGATAATTTTTAATTTACACACGTAACGTTACATGATCGGTCATCAGAAAAAGAATCGTAAAGAAAAGCTATGAGCAATGCATCAACTCCTTCGGCGCATTCCAAACGGCAGATATATCATTTAAGTACATCACTGGCTATCTAGTTACCACAACGTTTACAAAAGTCGCCTATACACACTTTTCTTTGTCGACATAGCAACTAATTTCGTCCACGATCGCCTTTCCTTGGATGGTTATGTCCAGTTGCATATTCCAGCGTTCTCACATGAAAACTAGTTTTATTACGAGTTTTTCTGCACAGTGAATAATATCACAAGCTATCGCATGTATTTTCCTTTCGTTTTCAATTCAGCCGGTTCAGATTTTAACTCACTATTTGTGTTTAATCCATTAAGATCAGCTCAATAGCTCTGCATCAGTTGAAGGTGCATCCATTTTGAATATTGTTGCTGTTGTTGTTTTGTATTCATACGCGCCGCTTCATTTACATTATTTACATTTTTTATCAATGACACTTAAATTTTTTTTATTTGAAAATGTTTTATTAAATAGTAAGAAATGAAGATAATAATTTTTCATCGACGCGCTACGCGCATTGATGAAGTTTTCCGGTCAATTTTTTCTTTGATACGTCGATCAATAGAAAATATATTATCTTCATTTCTTAAATCATACGTAAGTTGGTATACTGCTCGAATTTATGATTACTTAAGAAAGAAATATAATACACTTGTTAATTCTTTTTAACATGGAAGTCCCTTATCCATTCCTTGTCAATAGGGAACACGATGGATTGTATCAAAATTAAAGTCTTTGTTTTATTAGAATTATCAAGAATGTCACTGACCAGTTCCTTGTTGTATTGTAATTCATCATCTGGTAATAGAGAAAGAGATTCACATTCATGCGTTGATATTGATCACTCTCCTTCAATGATAAAACACAATTTTTTTTGTTAAACAATTCAACAGATAATAACGTACATGCCATGCTTTACAAGTGGCTATGCATTGTGAAAACACAAATTCTGCAATAGTACTACACATTCACATGTCTTAATATTGATAAGTCTCATTCAAGGATAACACGGTAAGTGTTTTTATTAAACAGTTCAACAAATAATAACCTACAGTCCAAGTTTAACAAGTAGCTATACACTGGGAATACACGAGCTTATCTTTAGTTTGGAACCAAAAAAGTTTCGGAAAGCTAATCCCATGTTATATACCATAATCAAAAATACAGATACACATAATGGTGTAGCATAGTGTTCATTTGTATCTTTCCAGTATTGATTGCATTGCACAAGAAAGCTTATTTGTTAACAGCATATGGAAGACGAACAAATAAATGACATGTTGTAAAACGTTGTTTTTTCTTCTTATTTTAATAGAATATCGTCAATAAAATAAAGCAATAGTGAACCTGTATACTTTTTTTTAAATTATAAGATAAAAAAACAAGAAACAATGTTAAGTTTTTGTTTACATGCTAACATATGAACCAGTTTATTTACAACACGTAGGTAACAACGTCGCACAAGTAATATATAAATATTTTTCACACATAATGCAGGAAACATAACTAGTATTAGATTTTTACCTGGCAATTGTATAGTACGTGAGAAAAAAATACGTTAGCCTGATATTGGGATATTTGGACTTGTGAATTGTGAAATTCATGGCTCTACCACCCTTGGAGTGGCACGGGCGGGGCCAAATATGCAAAAAAAGCCAAGTTTTCAAAAATTTTCTTTTCTACTTCCACACATGTGAGGAAAAAACTAAATGCATGGTTATGATGTTCATGAAGCCTTCTACTGAAATTGTGAAATGCATGGCCTCTGGTTCAGGGGTTCAGGCTCTAGGGTGGGGCCAATGTTGCCAAATAGTAAAAATGTATTTAATCTTAGAAATTCTTCTTCTCTACTCCCATTTACATTTGTTGAAAAAATAAATGCATGATTATAATGTCCATGAGGCCCTCTACCAAAATTGTGAAATTCATGACCCCTGGGTCAGGGGTTCAGGCTCTAGGGAGGGGCCAATGTGGCCATATAGTGCAAAATGTATTTAACATTAGAAAATCTTCTTCTCTACTTCCATAAATATTTGTTAAAAACTAAATGCCTGGTTATAATGTCCATGAAGCCCTCTACCAAAATTGTGGAATTCTTGACCCCTTTATTAGGGGTTCAGGCTCTAGGGTAGGGCCACTATGGCCATATTGTAAAAATGTTTTAAATCTTAAAAAATCTTCTTTTCTACTCCCACACATGTGGGGCAAAAAAACTGAATAAATGGTTATGATTTCCACTAACTCCTCTACCTAAATTGTGAAATCCATGACCTCTGGGTCAGGGGTTCAGGACATGTGGTGAGAGGGGTGGGGGCAATATGGCAATATAGTGTTAATGCATATAATGTTATAAACATTTCTTATCTATTCTCACACATCTGTATTAAAAACTGACTTATAATTATGTTTACCAAGAAGTCCTCTACTGAATTTTTAATTTTCATTTCCCCTTGAGTATGGGTTTTGACTCTAGGGCAGGGCCAAAATGGATGTATAGGTTTTAATGCATATAATGTTAAAAAATTATCTTCTTTACTCCCAAACACCTGAAAGGAAAACTGAATTCATGATTTTGTAGACCAGATCTTTAAGTCTGTTGCCAAAATTATAGGTTTCATAGTTATTGTTGAAAAATTTCAGCCAGGGAGGTGGTCGTCATTGCAAATTTATAATTGTTCTACTCCAGAATGAAACCTAATTAAAAAATGCATATATGAGACTCCTTGACAAGTTTGTGTATGGGTTATATGCTACTTAGGTGACAATTAAGGCAAATTGGCCTCTTGTTATAGAATATCGTCAATTAAATAAAACAATATGTAATAGTTAAACTTTTTATACTTTTCTAAATTATAAGAAAAAACAAGAAATAATGTTCAGTTTTTGTTTACATGTTAACATATGGAACATTTTATTGACAGCATATAGATAACAACATCGCACACGTAACAGAAAAACAAATCGATAATGCAGGGAACATTACTAGTTTAAGATGTTTACCTGACAATTGTATTATACGTAAGGAAATATACGCTAGCCTGTTATAGGTAATTGAGAATTTATATCGAGTAAAAAATGTAGTTGGGAGTTATGGAAACGTGTTTTTAAACAGTTAATTTTATGATTACACGATTGATAAATTTATACCGAGTAGTTCAGCACTGTTATTAACATTTACTTACATTCTATTTAAAAGCCAACTTGTATGGTTTAAAACGTTTTTAAAGCTATGGTTTAAAAAGTTCACTCGCACTGTTTATAAACTTTATATAACTGACATGTTCAAAACCAACCCCGTTTTCCGTTTAATAAACATATTTGTAAGTGACACAGACGATCTCCATTAAGTTTGCATTTCCAAACACTCACTTCCAAAAAAAAAATGTTTAAATTAATTGATTTCATGAAAACAAAATGAATGTGTATTAAAAAACAATTCATGTATATTATACCTGTATATACATGCATTGATGTGTAAATGTTTATATCTTGAAATATACACTGGACTACATGTATATATATTCAATAATAATATATTGATACGGATGTTTATCAAGACGTTTTAAATAAGTCAATCTCAATAGTAGGCAAAATCATCTATATCAAAATGGGATTGCTATATAATGTAGACTGCATGCTCAAATTTTCTAATCGACAAAATGTTGTTACTAATTTAAGACAACAGACGTTAGGCAAAATCTTTATTTGGTATTTAACTTTTTTTTTCTTTTTTATGGTTTTTTTTTTCATAGTTGTCTGCAATTCACGTGTTTTACATCACGATAGAAAAGACAGACCCAAGATTTAAAAAAAAGTATAAAAATACGAGATGTTTATTAGTGCGAAGTGATGAATGTACTTCTGAATTAATTACTTCTGTAATGCACACATTTATGGTATCAGTTTTAAAAAAAGCACTTAGCAGAATACTTGTGTTTCAACCGATGTTCATATCCTTAACAAGAGTAATACTTCAGTTGTGTAATGCTTAAGAAGTAGAAATAGGTCATCCAAGTACAACCAGTACATTGTTGTCAGTAGCATCCATTTTGCCATTTAAAAAAACTACTTCGTCACTCAAGAAATAAAACATGAGTAATGCTTAACGGGTTGTGTTGTTTTAATGTCCATTTCATCAAAATCAAATTTTAAAAAAAATCAAATATCGTTAAATATCAGTCATAGAACATTCTTAATTGATATTTAAAAGAAAAGACTGGGTCGTTTTCTTGTCCACTCCGAGCCCCATATGATCAAAATCCACATACAATGAAAATGTATAAAAATAGTTGTGCATTATAGGTCGGGTCTGGGTCACCGACAGACTACAAATATAACCATGCATTATTGTCCAAAGAGTCAGAAAATGTGTATTCATTTAAAAGAAATATTTTTATTTTCTTTAATGTTTGTGCAATTGTGTGTACGCTGTCTTAACTCGCATGCGAACTTTCGTTGTCGGCGATGCAGCTTTCGGTTAACAATTTCGGAATACTAAACCTTGAAATGAACTTAGAAATTGTCATCACACTGTATGAGATTGAAATCGAATACTGATAGTTACCTGCTCCGATTACAGCTCACCATTGATCAAATACTTTGTTACTCTTACATGGTAAACATTATTGTTGTTGACTGGGGTCGAGGGCAACGGTTGATCTGTCGGAACAGTTCGCAAACTGTTGCCCAAGGCGACAGATCAACTTTTGCCCGAGACAGTCACAACTGTTTTGTTATACCCCTTCTAATCAATAACACGTTTTTGCGGAATGTGACGTCAACGGTCGACAGCTTTTTTTTTTAACAGTCGATTTTAACAGTTCCAATCTAACAGTTCCAGTTCAACGGTCAAATTGCTGGAGTTTTTTCGTATAGAGTTATATAGTAACTGTTTTACAGGGGTATAAAAATGTCCAAAAGGACTACATTTAATCAATGCTTAAAGTTTTGAAAATATAAATAACTATGTTCAATATATTAAGAATTTAACTGTTTTAAAACACAATGTTAAAGCAGAGGAAAGTTTAACTAATTTTTCTATTATTGTGTATTATTGATTAATTATTTTCTTTTAAATTGTGTGTAGTGATATAGTCGCACAAGTTACGTTTCTGGTTGTCTTGTTATCGTATCATCTAACATATTTTGATTGTATATCGGGCATATTATCAGATTATTGGCTGCCGCGAAACATGAAATCAATGTATTTTGCAGATCGCTGACGTGTTTAACAAAAGCAATATACGTGTCTGGAAAAATGAACAAAACTAAAAATCACAGGGTGAATCTTTGCCATGCAGTTTACTAAGTGCTAACTGAAAAGTCTAGAAAGCTGAATGAATGGCATATAATAATATACCTTTTAGTAACCTTACAGTCAAATGTTATACCTTTTAGTAACCTCACAGTCAAATGGCATTTAACTGATTGACACACCTTCATCATATGAATATTTATTGTCCCTTGTTTTTATCATTTCTGTCTAACATTGTCTTGGCATTGCTTGCAATTGATCAGGAACGTTTTTTGTTATATTACAAAATGTACACAACTATATGTAGGATAGAACAGGATGATTGATACATTATGCAAATGTCTATTTATTTTTATTATTTCAGAAAAAAAATGTAGATGCAATGGATATAATTTACGATCTTAACTAAATTCATCAGGCTTAAAAATTGTCAGAAATGTAGCCCAGGAAATTACCTGAATACCACATGAATAGATATTAAAGAAATTAAACTGTGTAGGACAAAAGCCTGCCAGTTGATTCCCAGTCGGTACAACACTATGCCGTAAAAAACACATTATTTCAGGACTTCTCAGCCATTGGCAGAGTAATGTGATATGTGTCCATTTTTATGGTGGCTATGAAGTCTGCTGTCATTAACTTCTGTTTTATCTCTTTAAAACCTAATTCATATCACTGCTGTTTAAACAACAACAACAGAAACATTTCTTTCTTGATTTGTTAAAATTTTGTATTTGTGTGTGTGAAAATAAGACTCACATGTGAAAGTACTCTACCACTCGGGATCATGAAAAAAATAAACCCTAGAATTTACACTTACCGAAGATGCTTCCATATGTGTAACAGTTTTTCTAGGCAATATTGTAAAAAAGAAATTTAAAGGTCAGTGTCTCTTCACACCAATGTAAAAAATTAGAGCCTTATAGTGCCGCCATTTTACCAAGGAAATCACAATTTGATAACTGTTGTAGCTACCTTAACTGAGGATGCCTTCATAAAGGTAACACATGTCTGGTCAATTAAATTGTGAAAAGAAAATTTATTATTTCCCCGTATATATTCGCCCCCCTCAGTAAATGTTGTGCCATTTTTTTTTTACTTATATGATTCTACCAGACGATTCTTGCTCAGATGCTTCAGCCTTTCTGGCCAATTATTTTACTTAACATATTAACATATCAACAAGATATATAAAATTATGAAATATCTAATTTTCCGAACATTAAGTCAACGTAAGAACAGACGGCCGGATGAACAGAAAGACAGACAGACAGACAAACAGACAGACAGACAGACAGACAGACATAATGGACGTATGGACACCGGACACACAGTGATAAGGAAACATCTCTAGCGTGTTGAGATTCGGTTTGCTAAATCAGGCGTATAATTGATATACATGTAAATTGTATACTGTCTATGTCCACATTTACCATTATATTCAATTTTTTCTATATTTTACTTTAACCGCACAAGTTTTATAGAATATCAATTATTTGTCTTGTGTTTATTTGCACTCTTGTGTTTATTGTTTCCTATTCATAATTTGTTTTATTTTCTGTTTTCACGACACTACATATTTTTACCCCCTTTTAATTATGGCATCTTTTTCAATATTTCTCATTTTTATTTGTTTTGAAAAAGCGAGTTAATAATTGAAAAAAATCTGGTGTAATGTAATTTTTTTAAGGAAAATTCCAGCTTTTTTACTGCACACATAAACTAAAACTATATATTTACACTTTCTACTGCCTATTTCTGTGATAACAAAACGAATCAATTTTGAAGCCTAAAACCAAATGATATCATAAAAGATGAGTGACACAAAATGGACGTATCTTATTGCATAACCGAAAATCGGTACTGGCTGCGCCGCGTATTTATACATAGCATGTGCTACATGACAAAATACAGGCTTTGATTTATGTTGTTTTAAATGTAAATATTGGAAATAATATAATAATACAATGAGGTGACAATTTATGTCGGAGCGTGGTAAAATCTACCATAAAGCCCTTCGCAATAAATATACGTTGAACGTAAAACTATCAATCGTTTCACTGCTACTGCTTAGTGAAGACAAATGAAAGACAATTTTGTTTTTGTTTCCGTAAAAACAGTTAAACTGTTCAATAATGATAAACAAGTTTAATAAAGTGTCACATTTTTAAATTTTGCTCTCTAATGTATTAGCGTTAACCATCTAAGTTTTTTTTACCCACATTTCAACACAACTTTAAATATTGCTAATATACATGTATCTCTTAGAATTTGGTTCTTTAAATTTGTCAAAAAGTCTACGTTTATCAAAGGTTACCCTTACTAAATGCTGAAATTAAATAATAATTAAAAAAATAATATATTGCTGTTTTTTATACAACTGTAATGAAACTGTTCATGTTTAATCGGAATTCTTAAGAATACCACTTACCGGTTCCTTGTATTATATGTAATCAATATCCGGTAAAAGAAAAAAAAACAACAACAACAGATTCTTCGGCAGCACTATATACATGTATTGATGTTAGATATTAGTCAGTCAACCTTGAAGGATAAAACAGTAAGCTGTGATTTTTTATAACACTTTTCATATCAACACAAGCCATGTAACACAACTGGCTGTACTAAAAGAAGTGTGCATGTTTATATTTATAGTGTTTTAAGAAAACTGATATAAAGTTACGTACAGCGTTTAACTGGTTGATAAAGCATAAAGTCTACGTGTATATGGCATAGAGTGTATATGTATATGGCATAGAGTGTATGTGTATATGGCATATAGTGTATGTGAAATACAGAAGATGTATTGATTACATAGCACAAAGGTATCATTTCTTGTAAAATGACATATGTTTTCTACGCTGTAGGCGAACGATTATATGGCATATTGTAAAAATTGGATTGTCCTTCTTTTATTTTGCTATGTAAATTATCATCAAAATAATTAAAACGTAAACATGTATTATTAATCGTAATCATTAGAATTTATAAAGGCAATTCATATTAAACCTGTTTTTACATGCAAACAAAAAGAATAGCATGTTAACAACAATGCACTTGTAAAACAAACATTTATCAAAAATGATGTTTGGATTAAGAATAATGTCACGTTTCTGCATGATTTGAATTTACGCTAATTGATATGGTTGCTTATAAAGAAGAAATTGTAATTTCATATTCAGTACAACTACATTACAACTACAACTACAGTTGAACATATCAAGGATAAATTGAACATTGTTTTTTATTACATCGGTAAAATTTAATATTGACAGCATACTCAATTTTTAGCAGGTTGTTTGACACTAATATAAGCTAAACATAAGAATGAGAGTTTACATTACGATGCTACCTGTATCATTATAATACTGTATATTATTGTAAATATGTTTTAATGCAGAACCACGAGGAAAACTAGCTACAGCTAATCGTTGTTATCCTGAATAAATAAACGTTATTGTTAAAGTTTCTATAAATTGAGATGTTTAACAATATTTATCTTTAATAATCTATACATCACTTACGTTAAAACAATTTGCATATTTAGATACTATTTAGAATCGTTTTATCTGAATTAAACAAAAAAATACTTTTGTTGTCGAAGCATATTTGCTATAGCTAATTTGAACTAACTACTCAGTACATCTCTCTCTCTCTCTCTCTCTCTTTCTCTCTCTCTCTATCTCTCTCTCTCTCAAACATCCTTACTGTGTGTTAACTTCATCACAATGTTATTTAACTAATTTCGATTATAAACGACACATTGGCATGTAGGCAAGCTCTCCGTTATTGATAAATTACGAGCCCGATAAATGATAAAAGATAGACTTAATTTTATTTCCTGAAACCAGAACTTAGTATCCAAGCAATCTAGATGAAAAAAGACCCCAGAAATATTTCAAGAACGTAGCATACAACTTTGTACTTACAAACAGAAAATTGAATCATGATGGAAATGTCATCCCCTCACTCAATTTGGAGAATATATAAGTAAAATTCAAATTAACGGAGAATTAGAAGTTTAAGGTGTACTGAGCGAACCCCATCCTACACCCTCGCAAATTATGATTCCCATAACTGGCAGGCGGTTGGCGAATTTCCAAGGTTTTGTTGGGTTTTTTTCTTATTTGCTTCTACAGATTTATGTTCCAATGATTCTGATTAACCCCCCCCCCCCCTGCACCTAACCTATTATAAACTTTCTTGATTTCATTTTTTTTTCTTTCTTAACATAACTATTCCCGTTGATATTTCAATGATAAATTTTCATATTCAAAATTCATAACGCAAACTACAAAAGGCATTATTGCCGGTAAAATTTGAACCCAAAATTTTATAATATATCATCAAAAACAGTCAACATGTGAGCAAGGAATGTGCGTTTATCTACATTATATACTTTTGTAATCAAGTGTTCTGTCATTTCGTTGTATGTTTACACAAAAAAAGTTCTGAATATATGTTGCTCATTTTACATTAAGTTGGTTAGTTTTGGTCGGTAATAAACGAAATAAGGGGACTTATTAGCCAGGTCATATTAATCGAAGGCTTACAATATTCTAAACAAAAATCATTTTGCACGTGTATTTTCGTTTTTCTTACGCTTATAATGAAGTGACCGGTACACGTAGTTTACAAAACATACACATGTAACGTTTATATATTAACTAATTTCAACAATCTGTTGAAATAATGCTGCATATAACTAGATATTAAAAAGAATATTAGATGAGAATATTTAGAAAGAATTTCTAGTTCTAATTTACAGTGGGGTACAGTGCTAGTCAGTTCCATGTACAGTGGCGTACAGTGGGTTACAATGCTGGTCAGTAGAAATGTACAGTGGAACAGTCAATGTACAACTATTGTCAGATATACTAAATCGATTTTCGGGAATATCAGTGCATTTTAAATTTAGTAGTGTTATTTCTCTCGCGGTATAGATAAACGGTTATCTGCATGACATTCAGAAGTTGGAGTTCTATTTACTTTTCGCTATTCACTATTCGAATAGCAAATATAATTCTGTGGTTGGTTTGCTATTCAAATAACCGTAGCAATGATAAAAAACGTTTATTCAAAATTCCATATAAACTTCCTTTTTTAATAAAAAAAAAAACAAGTTACACAGAAAAAAAAATATTACTTTCTGACCTGACATTAACATTGACATGATTAGCTAGCTTGACAAAAAGGTAAGACACTCATCATATTATGTTTCAATTAGGATATCTTTCAAGGGGCTAGCCTGACGAAAATAGGAAATGTCGTTCAATACAATTATAATGGGATATCTTACAAGGGGCTGGCTTACTCCATGTATCCCATATTTGGGCCTTCATATTTGATGGGGATGGGAGCCCGGGAATGCACATTCAACACTCAAAAGGAATTGGGTTTAGACGGCCGTTAACAGATTACATTGTAGGTAGCCTGGCGTAAAAAAGGAAATTTCGTATAATTCAATGAGTATAGCATTGATTCATGATTTTTTGAAGTATACACTCTCATAAATGCAGCGGTGTAAGCATACAAATTGAGTAACGCGCGTTAGCTTATATACTTTTTTTTACTTCTTGCCTTGTCTGCAAATGTGATTCATACCTTACAGCTCCTATCTTATCCTAAGGGTAAGTTAATATTAATGGAAGAGACACATTAACAGCCACAAGCGTGAACTTTGATTTTCGCTTGTGACGTTGCAGTTTACAGCGTTCAAAGCTTTTGACCTCATAATAAAACTCGTCAATTTGACCTTTGACTACTTGTTGTATTTAGAGGCATTTGAAGATCACATAATTTAATGGAAAAACACAGTAGAATGTAAATATAATGGGATATCTTTCAAGGGGCTACCAAACATCCTGTATCCCATAATTGGGCCGTCATATTTGGTTGGGTTGGGGCCCCGGGAATAACCAGTCGACCCTCAAAAGTAATATGTTTTACATGGCCATTTACAGGCTTAACTAATATGTAAAATCCTTGAACAAAGTTAAACGAATATTTAAACTAATATGGGTCTTTAGTTGACTTGTGTTTATCTTTTAATACCTATACCTACACATGGTGTGTTACTTTTTAACAATTCATGTGCCATATGATGTATGATATATCATGTGAGTGTTATATAAAAATATAAAAAACAAGTCGACGGTTCAAGCCCCTGGTGGTGCCATTTGCTGTGTGTTGTGCCCTTTGGCAAAACACATTATCTACATTTGTCTTAAAATAGTTCACAAAGATAAAATTGGATTTAGCCTGAGGCTGGAAGTTAATTTGCGATGGACTTGTTTCCCTTCCAGAGGGAGTGTATGATTTCCATCCGATAAGCACCACGAAAAAAAAAATGACCTACATTGGTTAGATAAAAAATAAAATGATTATCAATAATGAAAATGCTTACAATAAACTTGCTCGTCTCTTAACTATGGAATCCAGATAGCGACTGCAGTTCACTACCGCATCATCGCACAATCGATATTTGAGACGATAGTGCGATAGTTCGATGACGATGTTGCAATAGCGCGATGACGATGATGCGATAGCGCGACAATGCGATGTCGATTGTGCAATTGCATGATAAAACGATAGCGCGATAATACGATAGCAATAACGTGATGGAGCAATAGCGATGATACGATGATGCAATAGCGATGACGCGGTCATCTATCGCGTCATCGTTAGTTCGTTATCACGTCATCGTGCCATTGCACCATCGCGCTATTAAATGTATTGCGTTTGTACCATTGAAAAGAGAAAACGCGCCAGGTACTGAATATATGAACAAATTTC